>OX422224.1:2877500-4077500 GCA_949130495.1 Sambucus nigra
CACATTGGTCCCGTGCAAGGTGTTCGTGACTCTTACCAGACCTATTTGTGGTTCCTTCGATGGCTTGTTTTTATACTTAAGTCTAATTTTTCAAAAATTTACATCGTTCATTGAAACTGGGAGCCCCGTGACTACGCGGTCGGTTCCTACGAGACACATTGGTCCTGTTCGAGGTGTTTGTGACTCTTACCGGATCATTTTGTGGCTTTTTTACTTGTTCACCCATCGATGGAATGTTTTTATGCTAAAGTATATTTTTTTACAAATTTACGTCATACACTCAAACCGGGAGCCCCGTGACTACGTGATCCGTTCCTACGAGTGACATTGGTCCCGTGCGAAGTGTTCGTGACTCTTAGGGGATCGTTTTGTGGTTGTTTTATGTTTTCACCCTTCGATGGCATGTTTTTATGCCTAAATCTAATTTTTCAAAAATTTATGTCGTACACTCAAACCGGGAGCCCCGTGATTACGCAGTCGGTTCCTACGAGTCACATCGGTCCCGTGCGAGGTGTTCGTGACTCTTTCTGCACCATTTTGTGGTTTTTTTACGTTTTCACCCTTCAATGGCATATTTTATGCTTAAGTCTATTTTTTTTTATAAATTTACGTGGTACACTAAAACTGGGTGCCCCTTGACTACGCGGTCGGTTCCTACGAGTCACATTGGTCCCATGCGAGGTGATCATGACTCTTACCGAACCGTTTTGTGGTTGTTTTACATTTTCAACCTTCGATGGCGTGTTTTTATGCTTAAGTCAAATTTTTTGAAAATTTACGTCGTACACTCAAACTAGAAGCCCCGTGACTACGCGGTCGGTTCCAGTGAGTCACATTGGTCCCGTGCGAGCTGTTCGTGACTCTTACGGGACCGTTTTGTGGCTGTTTTACGTTTTCACCCTTCGATGCAATGTTTTTATGGGTAACTCAAATTTTTTACAAATTTACGGACTACACTCAAAGCAGGAGCCCCATGACTACGCGGTCGGTTCTTACGAGTCACATTGGTCCCATGCGAGGTGTTCCTAACTCTTACGGTACCGTTTTGTTATGTTTTCACGCTTCGATGGCATGTTTTTATTCTTAAGTCTAATTTTGTGGAAATTCACGTCGTACATTCAAACCGGGATCCCCGTGACTACATGGTCGATTCTTACGAGTCACATTGGCCCCGTACGACGTGTGTGTTACTCTTACGTGATCGTTTTGTGGTTGTTTTAAGTTTTCTCCCTTTGATGGATTTTTTTATGCTTCAGTCTAATTTTTCATAATTTTACATCGTAAAGTCAAACCGGGAGCCCCGTGACTACGCGGTCGGTTCCTATGAGTCACATTGGTCTGGTGCGAGGTGTTCGTGACTCTTACCGGGCTGTTTTACGTTTTCACCCTTTGATGGCATGTTTTTATGGTTAAGTCTAAATTTTTTGTAAATTTACGTCGTACACTCAAACCGGGAGCCACGTGACTAGGCGGTTGGTTCCTACGAGTAACGTTGGTCCAGTACGAGGTGTTCGTGACTCTTACGGGACCGTTTTGTGGCTATTTTACATTTTCACCCTTCGATGGCATGTTTTTATGCTTAGGTCAATTTTTTTGCAAATTTACGTCGTACTCTAAAATCGGGAGCCCTGTGACTACACGGACGGCTCGTACAAGTCACATTGGTCCCGAACGAGGTCTCGTGACTCTTACGGGACCGTTTTGTGGCTATTTTATATTTTCACCCTTATATGGCATTTTTTTGCTTAAGTCTAATTTTTTGCAAATTTACATCGTACACTCAAACCGTGAGCGCCGTGACTATGCGACCGTGACTACAAGTCACTGTGGTCTCGTACGAGGTGTTTGTGACTCTTACCGGATCGTTTTGTGGCTGTTTTACGTTTCCACCCTTCGATGGCAAGTTTTTATGCTTAAGTCTAATTTTTTGCAAATTCACGTCGTACACACAAATCGGGATCCCCGTGACTACGCAGTCGGTTTTTACGATTTACATTGATCCGGTGCGAGGTGTTCGTGACTCTTACGAGACCGTTTTCTTGTTGTTTTACATTTTCACCCTTCGATGCCATGTTTTTATTCTTAAGTCTATTTTTTTGCAAATTTATGTCGTACACTCAAATCGGGAGCCACGTGACTAGGTCGTCGGTTCCTACGAGTCACATTGATCCAGTACGAGGTGTTCGTGACTCTTACGGGACCGTTTTGTGACTGTTTTATATTTTCACCCTTCGATGGTTTGTTTTTATGCTTAAGTCTATTTTTTTACAAATTTACTACGTACACTCGAATCGGGAGCGCCGTGCTACGCGGTCAGTTCCTACAAGTCACATTGGTCCCGTGCGAGTTGTTTGTGACTCTTACCCGATCTTATTGTGGCTGTTTTACATTTTCACCCTTCGATGGCATGTTTTTATACTCAAGTATAACTTTTTTGAAAATTTACGTCGTTCACTAAAACCGGGAACCCCGTGACTACACGGTTGGTTCCTACGAGTCTCATTGGTCCCGTGCGAGGTGTTTGTGACTCTTACCGGATCGTTTTGTGTCTATTTTTTGTTTTCACCCTTCGATGCAATGTTTTTATGCGTAAGTCTAATTTCTTGCAAATATACGTACTACACTCAAACCGGGAGCCCCGTGACTATGCGGTCGGTTCTTACGAGTCACATTGGTCCCAAGCGAGGTGTTCGTGACTCTTACGGGACCATTTTGTTACGTTTTCACGCTTCGATGGCATGTTTTTATTCTTAAGTCTATTTTTTTGGAAATTTATGTCGTACACTCAAATCGGGATCCCCGTGACTACGTGGTCGGTTCCTATGAGTCACATTGGTCCCGTGCGAGTTGTTCGTGACTCTAACGGGACCATTTTGTGTTTTTTTACGTTTTCACCCTTCGATTTCATATTTTTATGCGTAAGTCTAATTTTTTTTATAAATTTACGTCGTACAGACAAACCGGGAGTCCCGTGACTACGCGGTCGGTTCCTACGATTCACATTGGTCCCGTGGGAGGTTTTTGTGACTCTTACGGGATCATTTTGTGGTTGTTTTACGTTTTAACCCTTCGATGGCTTGTTTTTATGCTTAAGTCTAATTTTCTGTAAATTTATGTCGTACTCTCAAATCGGGAACCCCGTGACTACACGATCGGGTCCTCCGAGTCACATTGGTCCGGAACGAGGTCTCGTGACTCTTACGGGACCGTTTTATGGCTGTTTTACATTTTCTTCCTTTGATGGAATTTTTTTTGCTTAAGTCTTATTTTTTGCAGATTACATCGTCGCTCAAACCGTGAGCGTCGTAACTACGCAGTCAGTTCCTACGAGTCACTGTTGTCCCGTACGCGGTGTTCGTGACTCTTACCAGACCTTTTTGTGGCGGTTTTACATTTCCACCCTTCGATGGCAAGTTTTTATGCTTAAGTCTAATTTTTTGCAAATTTACTATGTACACTCAAATCGGGAGCGCCGTGCTACACGGACGGTTTCTATGAGCCACATTGGTTCTGTGTGAGGGGTTCGTGACTCTTACCAGATCGTTTTGTGGCTGTTTTACGTTTTTAGCCTTCGATGGTATGTTTTTATACTTAAGTCTAATTTTTCAAAAAGTTATGTCATTCACTGAAACTGGGAGCCCCGTGACTACGCGGTCGGTTCCAACGAGTCACATTGGTCCTATTCGAGGTATTTGTGACTCTTACCAGATCGCTTTGTGGCTTTTTTACTTTTTCAACTTTCGATGGAATGTTTTTATGCTAAAGTATATTTTTTTGCAAATTTACGCCGTACACTCCAACCGGGAGCCCTGTGACTACGCGATCCATTCCTACGAGTGACAATGGTCCCGTGTGAAGTGTTCGTGACTCTAACGGTATCGTTTTGTGGATGTTTTATATTTTCACCCTTCGATTGCATATTTTTATTCCTAAGTCTAATTTTTCAGAAATTTATGTCGGACACTCAAACCGGGAGCCCCGTGATTATGCGGTGAGTTCCTACGAGTCACAATGATCCCGTACGAGGTGTTCGTGACTCTTTCCGCACCGTTTTGTGGTTGTTTTACGTTTTCACCCTTCGATGGCATGCTTTTATGCTTAAGTCTAATTTTTTACAAATTTACGTGGTACACTCAAACTGGGAGCCCCGTGACTACGCGGTCGGTTCCTATGAGTCACATTGGTCCCACTCGAGGTGTTCGTGACTCTTAACGAACCGTTTTGTTGCTGTTTTACGTTTTCACCCTTCGATGGCATGTTTTTTTGCTTAAGTCTAATTTTTTGAAAATTTACGCCGTACACTCAAATCGAAAGCACCGTGACTACGCAGTCGGTTCCAACGAGTCACATTGGTCCCATGCGAGGTGTTCGTTACTCTTACGGGACTGTTTTGTGGCTATTTTACATTTTCACCCTTCGATGCATTGTTCTTTTGCGTAAGTCAGTTTTTTTACAAATTTACGTACTACACTCAAAGCGGGAGCCCCATGACTATGCGATCGGTTCTTACGAGTCACATTGGTCCCATGCGAGGTGTTCGTGACTCTTACGGGACCATTTTGTTAAGTTTTCATGCTTGGATGGCATGTTTTTACGCTTAAGTCTAATTTTGTGAAAATTTACCGTGACTACATCGTCGGTTCCTACGAGTCACATTGGTCCCGTGCGACGTGTTTGTTACTCTTACGTGATCATTTTGTGGCTAATTAAGTTTTCACCCTTAGATTGTTTTTTTTTCTGCTTAAGTCTAATTTTTCACAAATTTACGTCGTACACTCAAACCGGGAGCCCCGTGACTACGCGGTCGGTTCCTATGAGTCACATTGGTCCGGTGCGAGGTGTTCGTGACTCTTACCGTACCGTTTTGGGGTTGTTTTACATTTTCACCCTTCGATGGCATGTTTTGATGCTGAAGTCTAAATTTTTTGGAAATTTACATTGTACACTCAAACCAGGAGCCCCGTGACTATGGGGTCGGTTCCTACGATTCCCATTGGACCCGTGCGAGGTTTTTTTGACTCTTACGGGACCGTTTTGTGGTTGTTTTACATTTTAACCCTTCGATGGCTTATTTTTATGCTTAAGTCTAATTTTCTGTAAATTTATGTCGTACTCTCAAACCAGGAGCCCAGTGATTACGTGATCGGCTCCTACGAGTCACATTGGTCCCGAACGAGGTCTCGTGGCTCTTACGGG
This sequence comes from Sambucus nigra, assembly GCA_949130495.1. Taxonomy (NCBI): domain Eukaryota; kingdom Viridiplantae; phylum Streptophyta; class Magnoliopsida; order Dipsacales; family Adoxaceae; genus Sambucus; species Sambucus nigra. Next base: position 2,882,697 of record OX422224.1, read on the forward strand.
ACCGTTTTGTGGCTATTTTATATTTTCACTCTTCGATGGCATTTTTTTTGCTTATGTCTAATTTTTTACAAATTTACACCATACACTCAAACCGTGACCGCTGTGACTACGCGGCCAGTTCTTATGAGTCACTGTGGTCCCCTACGAGGTGTTTATGACTCTTACCTAACTGTTTTGTTGATGTTTTACATTTCCACCCTTAGATGCCATGTTTTTATGCTTAAGTCTAATTTTTTATAAATTTACGTCGTACACACAAACCGAGATCCCCGTGACTACACGGTCGATTCCTATGAGTCACATTGATTCAGTGCGAGGTGTTCGTGACTCTTACGAGACCGTTTTCTTACTGTTTTACATTTTCACCCTTCGATGGCATTTTTTTTATTCTTAAGCCTATTTTTTCACAAATTTACGTCGTACTCTTAAACCGGGAGCCACGTGACTAGGCCGTCGGTTCCTACGAGTCACATTGGTCCAGTACGAGGTGTTCGTGACTCTTACGGGATCGTTTTGTGGCTATTTTCCATTTTCACCCTTCGATGGCTTGTTTTTATGCTTACGACTAATTTTTTGCAAATTTACTACGTACACTCAAATCGGGAGCGCCGTGCAACGCGATCGGTTCCTACTAGTCACATTGGTCCCATGCGAGGTGTTCGTGACTCTTACCCGACCATTTTGTGGTTGTTTTACGTTTTCACCCTTTGATGGCATGTTTTTATACTCAAGGATAATTTTTTTACAAATTTACGTCGTTCATTGAAATCAGGAGCCCCGTGACTACACGATTGGTTCCTACGAGTCACATTGGTCCCGGGCGAGGTGTTTGTGACTCTTACCGGATCGTTTTGTGGTTGTTTTACTTATTCACCCATCGATGGAATGTTTTTATGCTAAAGTATATTTTTTTGCAAATTTACGTCGTACACTCAAACCGGGAGCTCCGTGACTACGCGATCGATTCCTATGAGTCACGTTGGTCCCGTGCGAAGTGTTCGTGACTCTCACAGGATCGTTTTGTGGCTATTTTACGTTTTCACCCTTCGATGGCATTTTTTATGCCTAAGTCTAATTTTTCAAAAAATTATGTCGTACACCCAAACCGGGAGCCCCGTTATTACGCGGTCGGTTCCTACGAGTTACATTGGTCACATGCGAGGTGTTTGTGACTCTTACCGGACCGTTTTGTGGTTATTTTACGTTTTCACCCTTCGATGGCATGTTTTAATGCTTAAGTCTAATGTTTTGCAAAATTACGTGGTACACTCAAACTGGGATCCCCGTGACTACGCGGTCGGTTCCTACGAGTCACATTGGTCCCATACGAGGTGTTCGTGACTCTTACCGAACCGTTTTGTGGCTATTTTATATTTTCACCCTTCGATGGCATGCTTTTATGCTTAAGCCTATTTTTTTGCAAATTTACGTCGTACACTCAAACCGGGAGACCTGTGACTACACGTCCGGTTCCAACGAGTCACATTGGTCTCGTGCGAGGTATTCGTGACTCTTACGGGACCGTTTTTTGGCTGTTTTATGTTTTCATCCTTCGATGCAATGTTTTTATGCATAAGTCTAATTTTTTACAAATTTACGTACTACACTCAAACCGGCAGCCCTGTGACTATGCGGTCGGTTCTTACGAGTCACATTGGTCCCATGCGAGGTGTCATGACTCTTACGGGACCGTTTTGTTACCTTTCACGCTTCGATGGCATGTTTTTATGCTTAAGTCTATTTTTTTGGAAATTTACGCCGTACACTCAAACTGGGAGCCCTGTGACTACGTGGTCGGTTCCTACGAGTCACATTGGTCCCATACGAGGTGTTCGTTACTCTTACGTGACCATTTTGTGGTTGTTATACGTTTTCACCCTTCGATGGCTTTTTTTTTGCTTAAGTCTAATTTTTTGAAAATTTACATCGTACAATCAAGCCGGGATCCCTGTGACTACGCGATCGGTTCCTACGAGTCACATTGGTTCGGTGCGAGGTGTTCATGACTCTTACCGGGCCATTTTTGGGGTGTTTTGCGATTTCACCCTTCGATGGCATGTTTTTATTTATCCTTAAGTCTAAATTTTTTGAAACTTTACGTCGTACACTCAAACCGGAAGCCCCGTGACTATGCGGTCGGTTCCTACGAGTCACATTGGACCCGTTCAAGGTTTTATGACTCTTACAGGACCATTTGTGGCTGTTTTACGTTTTAACCCTTCGATGGCTTGTTTTTATGCTTAAGTCTATTTTTTTGCAAATTTACGTCATACTCTCAAACCGGGATCCCCGTGATTACGCGATCGGCTCTTACGAATCACATTGGTCCCGATCGAGGTCTCATGACTCTTATGGGACCGTTTTGTGGCTATTTTACATTTTCACCCTTCGATGGCAGTTTTCTATGCTTAAGTCTAATTTTTTGCAAATTTACACCGTACACTCAAACCGTGAGCGCCGTGACTACGCGGCCAGTTCTTACGAGTCACTATGGTCCCGTACGAGGTGTTTGTGACTCTTACCTAACCGTTTTGTGGCTGTTTTACTTTTTCACCCTTCGATGCCATGTTTTTATGCTTAAGTCTAATTTTTTGTAAATTTATGTCGTACGCACAAACCGAGATCCCCGTGACTACACGGTCGGTTCCTACATGTCACATTGATTCGATGCGAGGTGTTCGTGACTCTTACGAGACCGTTTTCTTACTGTTTTACATTTTCACCCTTCAATGGCATGTTTTTATGCTTAAGTCTAATTTTTAGCAAATTTACGTCGTACACTTAAACCGGGAGCCACGTGACTAGGCAGTCGATTCCTACGAGTCACATTGGTCCAGTACGAGGTGTTCGTACTATTATGGGACCATTTTGTGGTTGTTTTACATTTTTACCCTTCGATGGCATGTTTTTATTCTTAAGTCTAATTTATTGCAAATTTACTACGTTCACTCAAATCGGGAGCGTCGTGTTATGCGGTCGGTTCCTACGGGTCACATTGATCCCGTGCGAGGTGTTCGTGACTCTTACCAATCCGTTTTGTGGCTGTTTTACGTTTTCACCCTTCGATGGCATGTTTTTATACTTAAGTCTAATTTTTTTGCAAATTTACATCGTTCACTGAAATCGGGAGCCCCGTGACTACGCGATCGGTTCCTACGAGTCACATTTGTCCTGTGTGAGGTGTTTGTTACTCTTACCGGATTGTTTTGTGGATGTTTTACTTTTTCAGCCATCGATGGAATGTTTTTATGCTAAAGTATAATTTTTTGCACATTTACGTGGTAGACTCAAATCGGGACCCCCGTGACTACGCGATTGGTTCCTACGAGTCACATTGGTGCCGTGCGAAGTGGTCATGACTCTTATAGGACCGTTTTGTGGCTATTTTACATTTTCACCCTTCGATGGCAGGTTTTTATGCCTAAGTTTAATTTTTCAAAAATTTATATCGTACACTAAAATCGGGAACCCCGTGATTACGCGGTCAGTTCCTACGAGTCACATTGGTCCCGTGCGAGGTGTTCGTGACTCTTACCAGACCGTTTTGTGGTTGTTTTATGTTTTCACTCTTCGTTGTCATGTTTTTATGCTTAAGTCTAATTTTTTGCAAATTTACATGGTACACTCAAACTGGGAACCCCGTGACTACGCGGTCGGTTCCTACGAGTCATGTTGGTCCTATGCGAGGTGTTCGTGACTCTTACCGAACCGTTTTGTGGCTATTTTATGTTTTCACCCTTCGATGGCATGTTTTTATGCTTTAGTCTAATTTTTTATAAATTTATGCCGTACACTCAAATCGGGAGCCCCGTGACTACGCGGTCGGTTCGAAGAGTCACATTGGTCACATGGGAGGTGTTCATGACTCTTACAGGACCGTTTTATGGTTATTTAACGTTTTCACCCTTCGATGCAATGTTTTTATGCGTAAGTCTAATTTTTTGCAAATTTACGTACTACACTCAAACCGGGAGCCCGGTGACTACGCAGTCGATTCTTACGAGTCACATTGGTCCCATGCGAGGTGTTCGTGACTCTTACGGGACCGTTTTGTTACGTTTTCACGCTTCGATGGCATGTTTTTATGCTTAAGTCAAATTTTTCAGAAATTTACGTCATACACTCAAATCGTGAGCCCCGTGACTACGTGGTCGGTTCCTACGAGTCACATTGGTCCCGTGTGAGGTGTTCGTTACTCTTACGGGACCGTTTTGTGGCTATTTTATGTTTTCACCCTTCGATGGCTTTTTTTATGCTTAAGTCTATTTTTTTTGCAAATTTACGTCGTACACTCAAATCGGAAGCCCCGTGACTACACGGTCGGTTCATACGAGTCACATTGGTTTGATGTGAGGTGTTCGTGACTCTTACCGGGCCGTTTTGGGACTGCTTTACGTTTTCACCCTTCGATGGCATGTTTTTATGCCTATGCCTAAATTTTTTGCAAATTTACGTCGTACACTCAAACCAGAATCCCCGTGACTACGCGATCGGTTCCTATGAGTCACATTGGACCCGTGCAAGGTTTTTGTGACTCTTACGGGTCCGTTTTGTGGCTATTTTACGTTTTCACCCTTCGATGGCTTGTTTTTATGTTTAAGTCTATTTTTTTGCAAATTTACGTTGTACTCTCAAATCGGGAGTCCCGTGACTACGCGATTGGTTCCTACTAGTCACATTGGTCCCGAACGAGATCTCGTGACTCTTACGGGACCGTTTTGTGGCTGTTTTTATATTTTCACCCTTTGATGGCATTTTTTTTGCTTAAGTCTAATTTTTTGCAAATTTACGTCGTACACTCAAACTGGGATCCCCGTGACTACGCGGTCGGTTCCTATGAGTCACGTTGATCCGGTGCGAGGTGTTCGTGACTTTTATGGGACCGTTTTCTTGTTATTTTATATTTTCAGCCTTCGATGGCATGTTTTTATGCTTAAGTCTAATTTTTCACAAATTTACGTCGTACACTCAACCGGGAGCCACGTGAGTAGGCGGTCGGTTCCTACGAGTCACGTTGGTTCCGTACGAGGTGTTTGTGACTCTTACGGGACCGTTTTGTGTTTGTTTTAGGTTTTCACCCTCCGATGGTATGTTTTTATGCTTAAGTCTAATTTTTCGCAAATTTATGTCGTACACTCAAACTGGGAGCCCCGTGACTATGGGAGTGGTTCCTACAAGTCACATTGATCCCGTGAGAGGTGTTCGTGACTCTTACCAGACCGTTTTGTGGATTTTTTATGTTTCCACCATTTCATGGCATGTGTTTGACCTATTTTTTCTTTTATCACTTTAATTCCTTTATTTATGATTGCCTTGTAGTGTTGGGTTTTTTAATTTAAGGTGCCATGGGCGCCACAATCTTGGACGAGTAGGATGCATATGATGAGCTCATGGTTTATCATGACGAACCTTTTAATTAGTATTATAACTTGAATGCAGAACTAAAAGATATTAAGGCTGACAAGGATAAGATTTCCATCGAGCTGAAAGAGAGGGATGATCAGCTAGCGTAGTAAATAGGTCAACTTATCCAGGCCGAGGAGGAGAACAGGAAGTTAAAATAGCAGGTAGCAACTGGTGCCGCCAAACTCAAGTCTGCTGAGGAGGTCATCACGAAGGTAAAGGGTAAATACGAAGACTCACTTATGCTCTAACGCGAGTTAAGGAGAAGGGAGTGAGGAAGTATAAATCCTCTAGTTATCACAACGAGGACTTGGTGGCGATGTTCATAGAAGGTTATAATGAACTTAAAAAGAGAGTCATCAAGCATTTCCTAAGATCGTCGAGACCGTCCAGGCCTGGGAAGGTGATGATGAGGAGGCCAGAGCACTTACAGCTGAGTGTGAAACTTTTGATGAGGAGATAGATGTTGATGATGTAACTACTAAGCAGGTTAAGGCAGCTGACAGGTTCGACAAATGCTCCAAATGTTGATCCATCTGCTCCCGCTGATATTCCTATGGTTGAGGCCACAGTTAGTCATGCTCTTCAGGCGTGAAGTTCATTTACTACACTTTTTTGTGACTTTTAATTTATATCCCTCTAAACAATGTACCTTTTGGAGCTTTTTAGAGCTTTTTAATGATCTGTTAAACTTTTTAATTTGGATAAAGTTCTTAATAATGATCATTTTTTCATAAGTTTATATTTTCTCTATGTGAACGTTTACTTCTTATAACTTTAGATATATTTACATTTTCTTGACTAGGAAGTACTATTATTAAGTTGACTTGTTAACTGCTTCTTTTAATTAGAATGATCTTGCTAATTATTGTAACACCCCGTATTTTTGGTACATTTAAAATTTAATTAATTCGGAAATTCTAAATTACTAGTGTGTTGTAATTTAATGAATTAATTATGATAGAATAATATATAAATATTAATCTGGGATTGAATGGTTAATATTTAGGGAAAATTATTTACTGAGTGTATAGTAATAATGTAATTTCGTCGTTTCGAGTATTAATGACGAGATATGTACTTATCACATCCGGAAGTCGGTATAGACTATATTGGGTGGGGGATAAGTATTTTTATAAATTAATTCGGATGCAAATTCTGAGTGTACAGTTGAGTCCGGATGGGCCGAGATAGTCGGAAAAGTGTACCCGGGGGTAGTAAACGGGTCACGGGACGTTTTTAGACGTAGTCGGGCCCACTCGGGGACATTTTGGTCACTTGGGCTTGGCCCATTAGTCAAAAAACAGGATTTAGTTAATTAATCTAATAAAAAGAAATAAGGGGGTGGCTGAACTTAATTAGAAAAAGCAAATTAAGGGTTAGGAAACCCTAACAGCAGCCAAAGTCAAATTGGGGATCAAAAGAAGAGCCAAAGATCAAGAGTTCATCTTCAACCTTAAGAAATCACAACTCCAAGTTCAGACCCTACGAACCTTAAGGCAAGTGGATAACTTGCAATAGCATTAAATCTGTTTTCAATTCATATTCATGTGTAGTGATTAAGTAGAAATTCGTTTTTGGGTGTTAAAGGTATGAACATGGAATTTTGAGAACAACAAATTCTGATTTACGAAATTGGGTGGTGATTCTTGTAAAATCTGATAGTTGGAAGTAAATGCATATCTGGTAGAATGATATCTGAATATTTGGAAACGAATTTGATGATGAGATTTGGGGGTAAACGGGTTTAGGGTTAATGATGAAACTTTCCCCAAATTTAGAAATTGGAGTTAAATGACGAATTAATAATGTTGATGAATGTTCTGGAGATCCCTAATGAGTTTCCTAATATGTACAAATGCTATAAGGGAATTAGTTTTAGTGTAGAAGGAATTAGGGCTTGAAGAAAAATCGTCCATGGCTGTCTGTCTTCGTGAAGAAGACGAGTACCTGATCGATCGACGCCATGAAGTCGATCGATCGATGGTCGGCAGAAACTGACAATTCGCCCAGTTTTGTTTATATAGAAAGAGATTTATATAAAAGTTGTTATGTGATTAATTATTGAGAAAAATTAATGCATGATTTAAATCTGATTAATTGTGGGGAAATTAATTAGGAGATGGGAGTAGAAATTTGGGTGACACGTCAAAATTGGTTGAGCGACATCGAGGTAAATTATTTTATTTAGTAATGGACTAAGTAATTTAGAGTCGGGATTTAGACTCGGGTGAGGTTAATTCGGGCTATGTGATTGAGTCCAATTAAATGGTGAGGGCAACATCAAAAGTAACTGAATTTTATTAATGTGCAAATTAATTAATAATTCGAGTTGGGTAACAAACTCGTAATAAAAATGGAATAGGCTTGTGTCACGGGTTTAGTACACGGTGTAGCTGGAACATTTTTATATATGTATATATATATATATACGGTGTGGGATAGTATATATATATAGTGTATGCCTTAATATCAGTGGTTAGATATTATTATACTCTAGTGCTATAGGGGGAGGTTACGCGCAGTGGATGAATCCCCTAGCTTGAGGAGTAGGGCGAGTAGATTCCCAGGTCATAGCGTCCGTTACAGGGGGTGAGGGGCATCTCACTTTCCGGGAAGGAATATGACCGCCTCCAATCGTATACCAAACCAAGTTAGTGAGCAATTCTAACTTGGATAACTAGGGTATGTGAATATACCTAGTGTACTAGCACTTTAGAGAAATTATGTCCGGTGAGTATTTTTACTCGGGTGGATGTTAGTGTTTTATGTATTTCAGTATGTGTGTGAATGCTGCAATATTTCTAAGTATATAATTAGGTGATTATTATATACGGGTTAAATAAATACAAGCATGAGTTGTTGTATATGTATAACGAGTGGAGAAGTTATATGAATCAAAAAGGGAAATGATTTATTAAGTTGATGTTACTAATAACTTAAAAATCATAATCACATTATACTCAAATTAGAGTAGGGGGGGGGGGGGGGGGTACAAGGAGACTTTAATAATTATCTAGTCATGAGATAGATAACTAGGTGATAATTAAAGCGTTAGTGGCGCACATTAGGGGAGGGGTAAGGAAGTTCTCAAGAGAGTTCGACACTAACTAAAATATGAAGAGCATGCATATTTATTATTACTGCAAGTTAATCATTTGTTAAATGTTTTCAAATGTTTTGGGTACTAACCCCTTGCTATAAAAAAATTTAAAAACCTTTTAGGTGTCCAACCACAGGGACGCCAGCCTTGATTCAATTCCAGGGATTCGTTGCTGCAACATATGTGGATGTTGCGGGGTTTTGATAGACGCCTCATTTTTCATTCTTAATGTAGAAATTCATTATTAGTTATTTGAGCATGTCGCTCACATTCCCCTTATTTGTATTAGACTTGTTGGGAGTTCATTCTTGTCTTTACGGGATTTATTTTGGACCGATGGTTTATTCGGTTAATTAGTTCTATTTGTGGATGATTATTCAGTTATCTGTGATTGTTGTATTGTTTTATTTTTCCGCATGGGTTTTTGTTTAATTAATGAAAGATAAAAATGGGCACCAGTCTATTTTTCTCACTTAGGTGGTTAGTAATTTAATAAAATGACAGTGATGCTAAGAATGGACCAAATGAGAAACCTGTTCTAACTTGATTTAGGACTGATCACCCGGGATTAATTAGGCGGGGTGTCACAGATGGTATCAGAGCATCAGGTTCTAGAGTCCTTAGGATCTGTGCGGCTTTCTACGTTTCAGCGTAGCGTTCGGTTGTTATAGAGCCCCGTTATTAGGACTGTTGATTATATTTTCCGCTTGTGAGATACCGTATTCCTGCTATTAGTTTTTGTATAAATTGTGTACTTATACAATTCAATCTATTTCAGATGTCGCCAAAGAGACAGAGAGCGGAGAGGGCTGAGGCTAGAGATGAGGTGAGGGAGGCTCGCCAGGAGCCACAGGTACCGCCACCACCACCCCCACCCGAGTTGATTTCTACCACTCAAGTGGCAGTGATAGTGGCCCAAGCGGTCGAGACAGCGATGCGAGCTATGGCAGCTCATTTTCCACAGCCCCAGGCACCGCCTCCATTGGCTCCAGCAGTTCAGGCTCCAGTAGGGCCACCATCTTGGCAGCGAGTGAGGGAGACCTTTCAGAAGGGTCACCCACCTGAGTTTCGAGGTAGAACCAATGTGGTCGAGGCTTGTGACTGGAAGAAGAACATTCAGCGCCATCTGCGCATGTTAGAGGGTACAGAGGTGCAGAAACAGATGCTGGCTACCTTTCGTCTGTCGGGGGCAGCCTTATAGTGGTGGGAGTCCGTAACCACCGCTGAGGAGCGGGATTCGATGCCGATTTCTAAATTCTGGGTGCGGTTTGACAGCAAGTACTTCCCTCCAGCAGTAGAGTCTGAGATGAGAAAGAAATTCATCGAGTTGGTACAGGGTGACAGATCAGTAGTAGAATATGAGGAGGAGTTCACCCGTTTGGCAAACTTTGTGCCAAATGAGGTGAGCGATGAGGAGCGGAAGAAGTCAAAGTTCATGGATGGCCTAGCCTGGAGAATCAGGCAACACTTGATTGGAAATACGGCGTTAGTGACTTATACAGATGTCGTTAATGCCGCATTTGTACATTGCCAGGATCATCGTTTCCATGCTAAGGGGAACAAGAAGGCAGGTGAGCCGAGCCAGCAGGGCAAGGCAGCCACTAGTAGTGAGACGAGTGGCACACAGCAGCAGGTCATCATTCAGCAAGGGAATCAGGCTAAGAAGTTTAAGCCTGGTGGGTTCCGACCGGGAGGACAGGGGTTCAGGCAGGGGCAACCAGGCCCTAATCAGCAACAGCAGGTTCCTCAAGGCCGTCAAGGCCAAGGGAACAACGGGGGAGGCCAACCGGGCCAGCAACGTCAGGGCCAGCAGGGCCAACGACAGGGTGACGACCAAAAACGCTGTTTCTTCTGTGGCCAGCCAGGACACTTCAAGAGGGAGTGCCCGCAAAGGGGCAGAGGCCAGCAGCAGGGTACCCAGCAGGGGCAACAGGGTCAGATGCCGCCAGCAGCACCAGCCCCACCCGCCCCACAGCAGCAGGGGAAGATGCACTACGGACGTGTGTATAACGTTCGGGATGTTCCCAATCCTCCAGCACAGCAGGCGCCGCCCGCGATTGAGGGTACATTTTCTATCCATGGCACTATGGGTCGGGTATTGTTTGATACGGGGGCTACTCATTGTTTTATAGCTACACATTTCGTGAAGGCTTTAGGGTTGTTAGCCACGGCAGAGAGCACTGTTACGTGTGTCGACTCACCTTTGGGGAGTGGGTCGCTTATATTCTTTATATGTCGGAGAGTAGGAGTAGAGATTGGTGGTTTAGTACTACCTGCGGACATGTTGGTATTAGATATGCATGTTCACGATGTGATCATCGGTATGGATTGGCTCGCTGACTATAGAGCCATGATTGATTGCTTCGGTGGGAGCATTGTCTTTGCCATTCCGGGGCAAGAGATGTTTGTTGTGGCGATGCCTCGCCCAGAGGGAGGCTCGACCGCTCATTTATATTACATTGAGGAGGAAACCTCACAGGAAGTGGTTGTTTCTTTAGACTCTATTCCTGTAGTGAGAGACTTTGAGGATGTATTCCAGGAGATACCAGGATTACCACCCAGCAGAGAAATAGAATTTGTTATCGATTTGGCACCGGGGACGAGGCCGATTGCTCGGGCACCTTACCGAATGGCCCCTTCAGAAATGCGGGAATTGAGGGAACAGATTCAGTAACTACTGGGTCAGGGTTTTATTCGGCGGAGTACATCGCCGTGGGGTGCGCCGGTGTTGTTTGTGAAGAAGCGAGATGGTTCACTCCGCTTGTGCGTAGATTATAGGGAGCTGAACAAGGTAACGATACGGAATAAGTATCCGTTGCCTCGGATTGATGATTTATTTGACCAATTGAGAGGGGCGTCTTACTTCTCCAAAGTCGACTTGAGGTCAGGGTATCATCAACTACGTATCCGAGAGGAGGATGTTCCTAAGACCGCTTTCTTGTCGCGGTATGGATCATATGTGTTCAGGGTGATGCCCTTCGGGCTCACCAATGCACCAGCAGTGTTCATGGACCTCATGAACAGGGTTTTCAGGGAGTACCTAGATCAGTTTGTCATCGTGTTCATTGATGACATCCTAATCTACTCGCGTACCGAGGAGGAGCACGCAGAGCATTTGCGCATGGTTTTATAGACACTGAGGGATCATCAGCTCTATGCCAAATTCGGGAAGTGTGGGTTCTGGCTACGGGAGGTACAGTTCCTTGGTCACGTCGTGTCAGATCAGGGTATTGCAGTGGATCCGGATAAGGTGTCGGCGGTGAGGGAGTGGGGACAGCCCACGACACCGACCGAGGTGCGCAGTTTTCTAGGTTTGGCCGGTTACTACAGGCGATTCATTAAGGGGTTCTCCAAAATTGCAGGACCTTTGACGAATCTGACTCGGAAAGGGGTGCCTTTCAAGTGGGATGATAGTTGTCAATTAGCGTTCGACGAGCTAAAGGACAAGTTGACATCTGCACCCGTGCTGGCATTGCCAAAGGGAGGGCTAGAGTATCGGGTTTACACAGACGCATCCTTACGGGGTCTTGGGGGTGTGCTCCAGCAGGAGGAGAGGGCTATAGCTTATGATTCCAGGAAGCTAAAGCCCCACGAGAGGAATTACCCCACTCACGACCTAGAGTTGGCAGCAGTCATTTTTGCTTTGAGGATATGGAGGCATTATCTTCTAGGAGAGCAGTTTACTCTATTCACGGATCACAAGTCACTTCAGTATTTCTTCACGCAGAAGGATCTGAATATGAGGCAGAGACGGTGGCTACAATTCGTGAAGGACTATCAGTTTGATATTCAGTATCATCCTGGTAAGGCCAATGTGGTAGCAGACGCATTGAGCCGAAGGACGACTGGGGAGATATCGGAGGTATGGAAAGCGAAGTGGAGAGAGCTTCAATATGAGGACGACGTAGCCAAGGCTTGCATATCGGCTTTGTCCATCACACCCGAGATCATCATGCGGGTTGTGAAGGCTCAGGCGGAGGATCAGAATTGCCGGGATAGGGTGGGCCAGTTGTTAGCTGAGGGAGCGGAGGGTTACTCGATTAGCTCAGAAGGAGGCCTACGCTTTAATGGGAGGTTAATGGTGCCAGAGGATGAGGATTTGAGGCACGCCGTTATGACAGAATACCATGGTTCGAAATTTGCGGTACATCCCGATGGGGATAAAATGTACCAAAATATGAGGAGGCAGTATTGGTGGGCAGGGATGAAATGGGACATAGCGGAGTTTGTTTCGAAATGTGCCACGTGTCAGTTTGTGAAAGTTGACCACCAGAGACCATCAGGGATGCTACAGCCGTTAGAAATTCCCGTGTGGAAGTGGGAGAGCATCTCCATGGACTTCATCACAGGGTTACTTGTATCGCAGAGGGGTCACGACTCCATATGGGTTATTGTGGATCGGTTGACTAAGGTGGCCCACTTTTTGCCGGTACGCACAGACTTCGAGACGATGCGTTATGCACAGCTATTCATAGCAGAGATTGTTAAGCTGCATGGAGTGACGATAAATATTGTATCCGACCGAGACAAAATCTTTGTCGCCCACTTTTGGCAGAGCTTTCAGGAGGCAATGGGCACAGAGTTGCGCTTGAGTACAGCGTATCACCCACAGACGGACGGACAGACTGAGAGAGTTAACCAGATGCTGGAAGACATGCTCAGAATGTGCATTTTGGACTTCGGGGGAGGATGGGAGAAATATCTCCCTTTGGTAGAGTTTGCGTATAACAACTCTTACCAATTCACGATTGGCATGGCACCGTTTGAGGCACTGTACGGGAGACCTTGTCGTTCACCCGTTTGTTGGTTAGAAGTGGGGGACAACAAGCTCTTGGGGCCGGAAATTGTTCAAGAGACATCTTCCAAGATAGAGTTGATTCGAGGAAGAATTCGGATAGCTCAGGACAGGCAAAAGAGTTATGCTGATGCTTCTAGAAGACATGTGGAGCTAGAAGTTGGGGACCAAGTTTTAGTCCGGGTATCCCCAATGAAAGGGGTGATGAGGTTCGGCAAGAAGGGTAAGTTAGCACCGCGATACGTAGGACCTTTCCCTATTATTGAGAGGGTGGGACCGGTGGCGTATAAGCTTGGGTTACCAGAACATCTTCAGCGGATACACGATGTATTCCATGTGGCATCGCTGAAGAAATATCGAAGGAGCGAGAGAGCCTTTTGGCACATTCCACTCGAGGAGATCGACTTACAGCCAGACATCTCGTATAAGGAGAGGCCGGTAGCTATTCTGGATCATAGTGAGTGGAAATTACGATCCAAGGTTGTTCCATTGGTTAGAGTACAGTGGGGTCATCACAATGTTGAAGAGTCTACCTGGGAGCGAGAGGAGGATATGCGGGAACAATATCCAGAGCTTTTCAACGCAGGTACAATCTAATTTCGGGGACGAAATTCCTTTATAAGGGGGGAGTATGTAACACCCCGTATTTTTGGTACATTTAAAATTTAATTAATTCGGAAATTCTAAATTACTAGTGTGTTGTAATTTAATGAATTAATTATGATAGAATAATATATAAATATTAATCTGGGATTAAATGGTTAATATTTAGGGAAAATTATTTACTGAGTGTATAGTAATAATGTAATTTCGTCGTTTCGAGTATTAATGACGAGATATGTACTTATCACATCCGGAAGTCGGTATAGACTATATTGGGTGGGGGATAAGTATTTTTATAAATTAATTCGGATGCAAATTCTGAGTGTACAGTTGAGTCCGGATGGGCCGAGATAGTCGGAAAAGTGTACCCGGGGGTAGTAAACGGGTCACGGGACGTTTTTAGACATAGTCGGGCCCACTCGGGGACATTTTGGTCACTTGGGCTTGGCCCATTAGTCAAAAAACGGGATTTAGTTAATTAATCTAATAAAAAGAAATAAGGGGGTGGCTGAACTTAATTAGAAAAAGCAAATTAAGGGTTAGGAAACCCTAACAGCAGCCAAAGTCAAATTGGGGATCAAAAGAAGAGCCAAAGATCAAGAGTTCATCTTCAACCTTAAGAAATCACAACTCCAAGTTCAGACCCTACGAACCTTAAGGCAAGTGGATAACTTGCAATAGCATTAAATCTGTTTTCAATTCATATTCATGTGTAGTGATTAAGTAGAAATTCGTTTTTGGGTGTTAATGGTATGAACATGGGATTTTGAGAACAACAAATTCTGATTTACGAAATTGGGTGGTGATTCTTGTAAAATCTTATAGTTGGAAGTAAATGCATATCTGGTAGAATGATATCTGAATATTTGGAAACGAATTTGATGATGAGATTTGGGGGTAAACGGGTTTAGGGTTAATGATGAAACTTTCCCCAAATTTAGAAATTGGAGTTAAATGACGAATTAATAATGTTGATGAATGTTCTGGAGATCCCTAATGAGTTTCCTAATATGTACAAATGCTATAAGGGAATTAGTTTTAGTGTAGAAGGAATTAGGGCTTGAAGAAAAATCGTCCATGGCTGTCTGTCTTCGCGAAGAAGACGAGTACCTGATCGATCGATCGATCGACGCCATGAAGTCGATCGATCGATGGTCGGCAGAAACTGACAATTCGCCCAGTTTTGTTTATATAGAAAGAGATTTATATAAAAGTTGTTATGTGATTAATTATTGAGAAAAATTAATGCATGATTTAAATCTAATTAATTGTGGGGAAATTAATTAGGAGATGGGAGTAGAAATTTGGGTGACACGTCAAAATTGGTTGAGCGACATCGAGGTAAATTATTTTATTTAGTAATGGACTAAGTAATTTAGAGTCGGGATTTAGACTCGGGTGAGGTTAATTCGGGCTATGAGATTGAGTCCAATTAAATGGTGAGGGCAACATCAAAAGTAACTGAATTTTATTAATGTGCAAATTAATTAATAATTCGAGTTGGGTAACAAACTCATAATAAAAATGGAATAGGCTTGTGTCACGGGTTTAGTACACGGTGTAGCTGGAACATTTTTATATATGTATATATATATATATACGGTGTGGGATAGTATATATATATAGTGTATGCCTTAATATCAGTGGTTAGATATTATTATACTCTAGTGCTATAGGGGGACGTTACGCGCAGTGGATGAATCCCCTAGCTTGAGGAGTAGGGCGAGTAGATTCCCAGGTCATAGCGTCCGTTACAGGGGGTGAGGGGCATCTCACTTTCCGGGAAGGAATATGACCGCCTCCAATCGTATACCAAACCAAGTTAGTGAGCAATTCTAACTTGGATAACTAGGGTATGTGAATATACCTAGTGTACTAGCACTTTAGAGAAATTATGTCCGGTGAGTATTTTTACTCGGGTGGATGTTAGTGTTTTATGTATTTCAGTATGTGTGTGAATGCTGCAATATTTCTAAGTATATAATTAGGTGATTATTATATACGGGTTAAATAAATACAAGCATGAGTTGTTGTATATGTATAACGAGTGGAGAAGTTAAATGAATCAAAAAGGGAAATGATTTATTAAGTTGATGTTACTAATAACTTAAAAATCATAATCACATTATACTCAAATTAGAGTAGGGGGGGGGGGGGTACAAGGAGACTTTAATAATTATCTAGTCATGAGATAGATAACTAGGTGATAATTAAAGCGTTAGTGGCGCACATTAGGGGAGGGGTAAGGAAGTTCTCAAGAGAGTGCGACACTAACTAAAATATGAAGAGCATGCATATTTATTATTACTGCAAGTTAATCATTTGTTAAATGTTTTCAAATGTTTTGGGTACTAACCCCTTGCTATAAAAATTTTTAAAAACCTTTTATGTGTCCAACCACAGGGACGCCAGCCTTGATTTAATTCCAGGGATTCGTTGCTGCAGCATATGTGGATGTTGCGGGGTTTTGATAGACGCCTCATTTTTCATCCTTAATGTAGAAATTCATTATTAGTTATTCGAGCATGTCGCTCACATTCCCCTTATTTGTATTAGACTTGTTGGGAGTTCATTCTTGTCTTTACGGGATTTATTTTGGACCGATGGTTTATTCGGTTAATTAGTTCTATTTGTGGATGATTATTCAGTTATCTGTGATTGTTGTATTGTTTTATTTTTCCGCATGGGTTTTTGTTTAATTAATGAAAGATAAAAATGGGCACCAGTCTATTTTTCTCACTTAGGTGGTTAGTAATTTAATAAAACGACAGTGATGCTAAGAATGGACCAAATGAGAAACCTGTTCTAACTTGATTTAGGACTGATCACCCGGGATTAATTAGGCGGGGTGTCACAATTATTGGTTCTTATGACTGTGATTAGCTATAAGTTTTGGACGAACCTACGTTATCCTAACCTAAATTTTACCCATGGTTGTGCCGACTCATTAGTTGTATGAACAAATCCTAATGTCAAGATCACGCGTCATCATAATTACCAGAGTCGTTGAGTCGAACAGGATCTATCCTTGCATTTATGGATTGTGGTTGGATCTTATCGACCACAACATTGCCTTGGATTTACCATTCTTTAAGAAAAAATATTTTTCCTTACTTGTCCCAGACGAGGTCGTACATTATATTTTGAAGAAATCTAAGTTGTTTTGGCCTAGGTTTTACCCATGCTTGTGGTGACTCATTGATCGTATAAACGGATCTTGTCGTTCAGACCATGCGTCTTAATGAGTTAATAGAGTCGTCGAGTAGAATAGGATCTACCCTTATGCTAGTGAATTATGGTCAGATCTTGTCGACCACAACACTGCCTTGTATTTTCCGTTCTTTGAGAAGGCATCGTATTCACGATCTATCAAATACGAGGTCGTACATGAAGTTTTGGACGAATTTGGATTGTCCATAAAATTATGCATGACTAGTTTTTGGGATTTTTCTGCCTTGGCTTGTTTGTACTCCTCTTACACAGGTGGAATTACCCAAAATAACATTCAGAAAATTCAGATAGATAGGATGAGAAGCTTTTTCATTAATCATTAAGGGATGTTTATAAAGCAATGATTATGAGGCCTTACATCAGTGATTTTTTCATCGTGTGTTGTCTTCTTACTAGTGGTAATATCTTATCACGTTCTCGAAGTTCCAAGGATTTTTGAACTGCTCACCATCTAGAGTTTCAATTATGTAGTTTCCTAGTCATACCACGACGAACACTCTGTATGGGCCATTCCCGTTAGCTTTCAGATTGTTTGTCTTCTGAATTAACTTCTTGAGTACATAGTCTCTCTCCTTTAAGATGCTTGGTTTTACCTTTTTATTATAAACTCGAGCAGTTCACTAATGGTAAGTAGTGACTCGAAATTAAGTAGTGAGTCGAAAGTGGCACATTCCCTAACTTTTTCAATTAATTCTAGATCGTCACTATTTGGTGAGTCGAAATTAAGTACTCTATGGCTGGGGAACCCAATTTCGGTGGTCACCACCGCTTTATTACCAAATGCCCGCGTGAAAGGAATTTCACCCGTTGTTGTTCTTGGCGTGGTCATGTATGCCCACAAGACGCTCTATAGCTCATTGATCGAATTTACTTTAGCCTCATTAAATATTTTCTTTATTTAACTGAGTAACGTTCTATTTGTTATCTCCATTTGCACGTTACACTCTAGGTGTACAATGCAACTTCTGGATCTTGGATCGTATACAATAGTCTTCAAAATTTTTGTTATCCCTAGTTAGTGATGAATGTGTATGGAATTCCGTAGCAACATATGATTATATTCTATATAAAGTGAAACACTTTTTCATACGACATCTCGACCAAAGGCTCAACTGATACATCACGGATATTGCATTTTCCACCCGCTAATTTATGCATTTTTAGGCCCCCTCGGGTACCGTAATTGCTATAATTATGCTCGTTAATCAGACAACCTCCGTTTTATGTGCTAACATGTTATTTGAGGTATTATTGAGCATTTGTAGGTATTAAAGTGCTTAGTGTGAAGTTTAGGCACGTTCCGGTAAAGTTTCGTCGCGATTCGCACGTTCAAGGGCATTTTCATAATTTCACACTTTAGAATTTTTGCCCAAAGCATTCATGAAAGTTGTAGGTCTCGAGCTAAGCTTTGCGTGCCCATGAACGGTGCTCGAATCGAAGTTCGAATGAAGAAAACACGGACCTTTAATCGGAAAAGAATTAAAAGAAAAGTAAGAATTCAATTAATTACCCTTATGTCCCTTTTCTCTTTTAATAACAATTCTAATAATTCCCTTTGCATCCCTACTTCGTTTTTTACAGTAAACACACAAATGGAGATGGCGATTTTGAATTTTTCTCGAATTTTGGCTTGAACCATGTGGAGCACGAATTGGTGCATAGGTTTTTTCAATCAACGATCCAAACGGGTTTTCACATCTCATGGCATGTTTTTTGGCTTGAACACATATGTGGAAATGGATTTTTGGTGAAAAATGGGCTTAGCCATTTTGGGCCATTAATGTAGCTGGGTCTCGGCTTATACTCATTTTTGCAGCAGGTCCTTGCCCCAATGGTTAGTCTTGATTTACATTGGATGTTAGGGCGTTGAGTTCGAGCTTGGCCATGGCTACGAGTCTTGGTTTTGCCATGGCAGCAGGTCCGATCCACAAAGTAACAGAGGTGCATTAGCAGCAAGTGCTGCGAAGAGGGCGCGGCCGGTCGATCGACGGACAAGCCGCGGTTGGCTTGTGTGAGAGACAGTAGGCTTGGTTTTCTCTCACCAATCGACCGTCCACCACCCCCGATCGATCGGTCCCCTCTTTTGAACGACATTACCTGTTTCCTCCTACTTTCCTTTTTTCCTTTTATCAGTAATTGTAAATATTCCTTTTTTATTTTATTTTTTCTTTTTCTTTTATTTGTAATTATAACGTACTATAAAAGGGGAGACTGGTTTTATTTGTAAGTGGGTCTCATTATCTTCATTTTAATTTAGTTTAGACTTAGGGTTTGAGAGCTCATTTGGGTTTTTTTTTGGAACTTGACCCTCTCCTCTATTTTCTTCTTGGTTTGACACCCATTAATGTAAGTGGATACTATTCATTATCTTCTTCTCTCTTATTTATGCTTTGTAACCTAGATTTCCATGCTTTCCATTTATTTCCATGTCTAGTTAATTTTAGTTGTTAATTTAATTAGTGTGCTTTAATTAATTAGTTTCATTTTATTTAATGTCATTTAGTATGCTTAGGGGCTAATTTAAATTAGGTTGTGTGGGATTGAACTCACCTAGGGTTGACGTGTTGCTTTGCTTTGGTGATGATTTTTCACGGGTTTATTTCGAGTGTGTTGTCCTAGTTATTATGCCTAGGAGATTTGATGGGGTATTTGTTGATGCCAAAATCTTATTAGTCTTTTATGCAAATTTAGGGGTGTGACAACTCTTAATTGATGAAACGAGACACAATCTTAATAATTTGCGAACCCATGTAACCATTTTATACTAATTAACTCGGGTGAGGGATGTTCGATGCAACATATAGTTTTTATTCTCTTTGTTAATTTAGTTTGATTTACACTCGCCTATTTTAATCTTTTCCTTTTGTCATCTTTTCTTTTTAGTTAGAAAAAAATATCTTTTACACTTTTATTTTAGAAGTATTGAACCAATTAAATTCTAGCAACTTGTCTTTGTGGATTCGATACCGGGACTATACGTTATACTCCCTTAAAAGAGTGTAGTCAATAGTTTAGGTTTTTGTATTAAGGTGGTGAACAGAAAACAACGATCAGCTTTTTGACACGCGCTACTTTTCACCCTTAATCAAAATGGCCATTTTGATTACGGGTGAAAGGTAGCGTCGAGTCAAAACGCTAATCGTTGTACTCGTTTCACCGTATTAATACAAAAACCTAAATTACGACTGCACTTGCGATACAAGTATAATGGTAAGTCGGGTATCGAATCCACAAGGAGTGTTCGGCAAATTTAAATCGATTTATTATTTCAGGATGAATTGTTTTAAATAAAAGGGAAAAATAAGAAGTTAAGTCTAAACAGGATTTAATAAAACGAGGGTCGGGATCATGTATCCACCATGGGCTAAACACACGAAAATATAATTTCGATTCGAAAATATTTAACCGAGCATTTTTAGTTAAACATAAACATCACACATGAAGGGATTTTATCCAACGATGCGAGATTAAATATTTAATTCAAAATGGTCACACGCGTCTTAAAATCGAATTATTGCGATAAATACTAATGTTGCGTGACAAAGAAAGTTAAACACATAATAACCCCATTTTAATGCGCGCGCTTTCAATTAAATGTAATTTTACACAAATTCCTATTGTCGGAGCTCGGCGCCCATCAATGGCGGACACACGACCCAAACCTTATTTAACTACTCAACACACATGATTAAACTAATTAAATATTTAGACAAGAAATAAATAAATACACAAATTTTAACTAGGCATGAAATAAATAAGCATGGAAATTAAATTAATACAAAGCTTGGAAATAAAAGGAAGAACAACTATATTAATTGGATGGGATAATTAAAAGTGCACTTACAATCCACAAATGAGGAACACCCAATGTGGAGAAAGAAATGAGCTCCCAAAAACCCTCACCCTTACCTAAAACTATCTAAAAATTAATCCTTTATAAAAATAAACCAAAGCTTCCTTTTATACCAAGTGGGAAAAAGGAATAAAAGAAAAAGATAAAAGAAAATAAAAATGGGATAAGTCTCCTAATTAAGAGAGAAAGAAAAAGGAAAATTAAATAAAGAAAAAGGAAAAGGAATAGCTAGCAAAATTTTTGGAGAAATAGAGTATCGGTCGACCGGGACCTCAGGCCGGTCGATTGCGACAAATGGAGAGGCAACACTGAGAAAAATCCACGGTAAAACATCAAAAACCGATCGACCACACGTGGTGGATGGTCGACCGGTGCTGCAGAAAAGAGCCCACGCAACCACAGTGGAAGACCCACATACCCGTGGTTGTCCCAAGCCGAGACTCACATTCATGTCCAAAAACCTCCATTAATGGCCAAAGCCATAAAACCCAAGCTCCAAAAGTGGCCCAAGAGACCCATTTGCGTGTGTGGTCCCAAATCAAGCTTCAATTTCAGACGAAAGGCTTGAATTTTGGACGAAACCAAAGCCCGAGCCAAGGACAAAAATTGCCATTTTATTTCCTTCAAAAACGATTTTCAGACATGGATGTAATTAATTAATTTGTTAATAAAAGAGAAGAATGATATAAGGGGAATTAATAAAATTGTTAATGAATCTCTTTTAATTCTTTTCGATTAAAGGTCCGTGTTTCCTTCGTTCGAACTCCGATTCGCAAACCGTTCACGGCCACGCGAAGTTGGCCTGAGGGCTACAACTTCTGTGAAAACTTTGGGCAAAAATCCTGAAGTGTAAAATTATCGAAATGCCCCCAAACGTGCAAATCGTGACGAAACTTAATCCGAATGCGTTAAAACTTCATACTAAGCACCGTAACACCTATAAAAGCTGAATAATACCTCAAATAACATGTTAGCATATAAAATGGAGGTTGTCTGGTTATCGAGCATAATTATAGCAATTACGGTACCCGAGGGGGCTAAAATGCCTAAGTTCGAGGGTAATAATGTGCAGGATTCGATACGTATCATCAGCCTCAACCCATTTCGTGAAATAGTCACTGTGCGCTGATATCTGTTGAGCACCAAGTGATGATGCTATCCCCAAACCTGCTATAAGGGCTTTGTATTCCACCTCTATATTGGAGGCTTTGAAGTTGAATCTTATGGCATACTCCACATCAATCTCATCTGGTGTTATGATAATTAGGCCCGCCCTACTGCCATTAGCATACAATGATTCATCTATGAACAATTTTCAAATTTTTTGCTCCCTTTCAAAGCTTCCTTCCACTAACTATCAATTTTTTACCAATTTCCTCATTTGTTAGGCACCATGTGGTCATTTTTCATGCTTGAGCAAGGTGGATGGTGTAATAACAATTTGATTGGCTGAATCGGCTTTTAGGCTATCTTTTGTATAAGTTTGCTTAGAAGGCAGGGTCTTCGAGATATCTCCCGAAGCAGTCAGATATCCTTGTTAGGTCATTGATCTCTCTTCTATGGAGGTTTGCTCGACTTATTTGTTGGTAAAGTTATATTTTGTGAAAGTTTGTTCATTTTTCCTCATCGTTGAGCTCTCTTCCATAAAAATCTTCTCGGTCTGCTGCTGGCCTAAGCTCTTTTCTGCTCTGCCAATTTTCTTCATAGGTAAATTTCTCTATAAAGTTTCCCACTAGTTGGCCTTTGATCGTCGTTCTAGGTTCATAGTGGATGTCGTATTCTCCAAGTTCTACTGCCCCAGCCATTAATCGTCCTGAATTCTTGGTCTTGTGGACATCTTGTTATACAGGGAGGTCCGTGTAAATGATAATCATTTACGGTTAGAAATATAGCTTCATTCTTTTTTACGCATCAATTAGAGCCAATGTTAACTTCTTTAGCCTAGGATACATGATTTTTGCTCCTCTGTATGCCTTGCTAGTGTAGTAGAATGGCTTTTATAATCTAGCCTCTTACCTTACCAGGGTTGAGCTGACAACTGATTTCGAAATAGCAGGCATAAGTAGAGTTTTTAGCCTTGGATTAGCATAAACAACAGTGGTATGGATCCTAAATAACTCTTTAGTTCCTAGAACGTTGTCTCGCATTCCTCGTTCCACTCAAATGTCTTTCGTAAAATTTTAAAGAGTGGGAGACATTTGTCTGTAGCTGTAGACACAAAAATGTTTAGGGTAGCCACTCATCCAGCTAACCTCTAGATGCATTTCTTTTTTGCAAAGGATTGTATGTTTAGCAACACTTGAATATTATATATATTCACTTATATACCTCTTTGGTTGACGATAAAGCCCGGGAGCTTCCCTTCTTTGACCCCGAAAACACATTTTGTAGGGTTCAGCTTTATTTGATATTTTTCGAGCTCATCAAAATTACGCCACAAGTCGCTATTGTGGTCGGCTTCTTTTTTTCTTTTTATCAGCATGTAGTCCATAAACACTTCCGTAGTTTTGTCGATCTGATCCTCAAAGACTTTGTTCACCAGCCTTTGCTACGTGGCACCAACATTTTTTAGTCGAAAAGGCATAAAATTATAATATTATGTACCTCGACTAGTGATGAATGAA
This sequence comes from Sambucus nigra, assembly GCA_949130495.1. Lineage (NCBI taxonomy): Eukaryota > Viridiplantae > Streptophyta > Magnoliopsida > Dipsacales > Adoxaceae > Sambucus > Sambucus nigra. Next base: position 2,906,309 of record OX422224.1, read on the forward strand.
GTCTTCTCCTGATCCTCTGACTTCATTTCTATCTGGTTGTACCCCGAATAATATTCTATGAGGCTGAGGAGCTCGTGACCGACCGTGGCATCGACCAGTTGGTCAATCTTGGGTAGAGGATAGTGGTCCTTTGGGCAAGCTTTATTGAGGTCGATGAAATCCATGCATATGTGTCAGTTATCATTCTTCTTTATGGATATGATAACGTTTGAAGACCCATCTGGATACTTCATATCCTTGATGAATTTTGCTCTATGTAGATTTTTCACCCTTTTTGGATCGCCGTATTTTTCTCGTGACTGAACACATGGTGTTTTTATTTCACTGACTTTGTGTCCATCATGCCAACCTAATGACAAATGAATCCTGGATATATGCTTGGCAAGCCCTCATGACTCCAGATGAAACATTCCTTATCCTTCTCAAGAACTCGACTAATGCTTTCTTGAAGACAGGATCAAGGGGCAAGTCGATTTGGGCTATCCTTTTAGGGTGCACATCGTCTAGTACCACCTTTTATTTCCTCTATTACTTTCCCTTTAACTAGTTTATCTTCATCTCGAGGATCAAGTGTCTCGAGCTGATATGTAGTAGTCAATTTTTTTTTGCTCTTCCCGCTCTCTCAACGTGTAATAACATTCACAAGCTTCCACCTGTCTCCCTTTCACCATGCCAACTTCGCAATTAGTTAGGAATTTTAGGCATTGGTGTACTTTGGATGAAACAACTTCAAACTTCTTTAATCTTACCCTTCCAAAATATGATGTTGTATGTCGAACGTATATTCTCGTCTATGATAAAAAATCAGATCTTCTCTATTCAGTAGGTCAGTCATTTACTAATCTGGACTTACAGCTCTTTCATACATAAGGGTAAAACCTTCTCCCTTAAGAATCCTATAAGTGGCTTATGATATGCCTCCAACTTTCTGTATTTGAGCCTTAAGTTTTGGAATAACTATAGAAGAGGACATCAGTTGAGTTATCATTATCCATTAATATTCTGGCCACCTTACTTTCACACACCACCATATTGATGACTAGATGGTAATCATGTGGGTAAAGTACTCCCGAAAAATCATATTTAAAGAAACCCACAATGAGGCGATCTTTGTTTACCTTCCTGGGACGAGATATAGTGTGACCATTTTGGTCAAACTATCTAATGTGGGTGCAAGATTTTACTTCATTTAGGTAAGCCTGCCTTTTTGCTAGCCAGTCTCCCCCTCCGGAATCTCCTCATGTTATGAAATTATATTCGAAAGAGATCATATTAAACTCGTTCACATGTTCTTTGAGTTTTAGGGCAAGTCGAGAACATCCTTCGAATCATCATCTCGACCTCTTTTCCGTTCATCAATCTTCCTACAAGGAGATTTTGATCGTCTCCTTAGTTTTTGCTTGCCCTGTCCATCGGACCGACCACAATTATCAATGCCCTTCATCATTTTTTCCTTCCTAATGAGATTCTTAATCTCGTTCTTCAATTCTAGGAAGTAATCTATGTTGTGATAGTGACCTTTGTGGAACTCACAATACTTGCTCCTATCTTTCATATTCAAAGGAGATTTCAACTTTCACGACCATTTTAGGTCATTACTCCCCCGAATCTCCTCGAGGATGTCATGTACCCTTATAGTTAACAAGGCATATTTGTCGAATCTCTTCGGCCTGTCAGGTTTTCTGCTTGCTCTGGGATCTTTCTTCTTTTTAAAAACCATGTCGGTGTCCTCTTCATAATGGACAGACTCCTTCGCTAACATGGCTTCTTCGATATTCATAACCTTGCTATCTTTTTCCCGTAGTTTGAACATAGTGCAGGGCAGTTCTTTTGACAGTTTCCAAAAACCTTCCTAGATCTCAATCCTCTCTAAAGTGTTGTAATCACTGTTTTTTCTTCGTAGTCCATGACCTCTAACTTTCTGGTGTTGAAATCGGCGATGAATTTTCTATTCGTCTTATTTGTGCCTCGATAAATTTTTAACAAGTGTGCGACTCATTTACCTGGTCTTGTGACAAAGTAGAAGTTGCTGACAAAGAGATCAGCTAACTATCGAAAGTTCTAGATTTTACCTCTTGGCAGCCCGTTGTACCAAATTTGAGTTGATCCAAGTGCAAAGGACCATAACCCCACTATTTTGGTTTGCCGATAATAGCGAAACATTGGGCATTACCGTGGCCACAATGTCGCAGTTTGGTGTCACAATGTCTCAAGCAAGTTTCTCTATTTCTCTCTCTATATGATTGTGTAAATTATGCAATGGGTTTTAATTATTTAGGATTTAGCTATGGAGAGGGTTTTGTTTTTAATGCAATACTAGACTAATTATTTAATATGTATATATACATAGATTATGAGTTCCTTTCATATTTTCAAAATTAATGACATTTTCAAGTAGGCTTTAGGGTTTGAGGCCTAAGACGGTGAAAATTAAATAAGATGGATCGGGTCAAGCATCGTTAAATTAAAAAGAGTCAGCAAAAGAACAACTAGGGTTTTTCTTTTTCTCTCTCTCAAAGCTCACTAAATCAAGAGAGGGAACCTATTTTTGCATAGTTGAATCTTTATTTGTATCAAATATTAGGCCTATATTGATAAAAGGGCATGAGAGGCCATTAAAATTTCCCAAGTAAGATAGAGGTGGTGACATACACTTCTTCTCTTGTGCTAAGGACTATAACCCAACTGTTCAGTTTGTCGATAATGGCGAAAGATTGGGCACTTACCGTGGCCACAATAGTGCCGTTTGGTGTCGCGATGTTTCAATCAAGTTTCTCTCTTTCTCTTTCTATACGTTTGTCTAAATTATGCAACGGGTTTCATTGGTTTAGGATTTAACCGTGGAGAGGGTTTTATTTTTAATGAAATACTAGACTAGTTATTTATTTATTTATTATATATATATATATATATATATTATGACTTCCTTTCATATTTTCAAAATTAATGACATTTTCAAGTAGGATTTGGGGTTTGGGGCCTAAGACGGTTCAAATTAAATAAGGTGGATTGGGTCAAGCTTCGTTAAATTAAAAAGAATCAGCAAAAGAACAACTACGGTTTTTCTTTTTCTTTCTCTCGCTACTCAAAATACAAAGAGTGAGAACCTATTTTTCCTTAGTTGAATTTGTAGTAGTATCAAATATGAGGTCGATATTGATGAAAGGGCATGAGAGGCGGTTAACCTTTCTCAAGTACAACAGGGATGGAGACATATGCTTCTTTTCTTGTGCTAAGGATCATTACCCCACTGTTTGGTTTGCCGATAATGAAAAAAGATTGGGCACTTACTGTGGCCACAACGTCGTCATTTGGTGTTGGGACGTCTCAAGCAAGTTTCTCTCTCTCTCTCTCTCTCTCTCTATATATATATATATATATATATATATATATATATATATATATATATATATATATATATATATATATATAGTTTGTGTAAATTATGCAATGGGTTTCATTGATTTAGGATTTAACTATGGAGAGGGTTTATTTTAAATGAAATATTAAACTGGTTATTTTATGTATATTCATAAATTATTACTTCCTTTCAAAATTTCAACATTAATTACATTTTCAAGTAGGCTTTAGGGTTTTGGGGCGAAGATGGTGCAAATTAAATAAGGTGGATCGGGTCAGGCATCGTTAAATTAAAAAGAGTCGACAAAAGAAACAACTAGGGTTTTTCTTTTTTGATCTTGCTGCTCAGAAAACAAAGAGAGAGATCCTGTATTTGCTTAGTTGAATCTGGAGTAGTTTCAAAGATAAGGACAATATTGATGGAAGGGCATGAGAGGGCGTTAACCTTTCTCAAGTACAACGGAGATGGTGACCTACTCATCTTACCTCCTGCTAAGGACCATAACCCCACTATATGGTTTGTCGATAATGATGAAAGATTAGGCACTTACCGTGGCCACAACGACGCTATTTGGTGTTGCGATGTCTCAAGCAAGTTTCTCTATTTCTCTCTCCATATGTTTGTATACATTATGCATTGGGTTTCATTGATTTTGGATTTAACTGCGAAGAGGGTTTTATTTTTAATGAAATACTAGACTAGTTATTTTATATACATACATAGATTATGACTTCCTTTCATATTTTCAAAATTAATGACATTTTCAAGTAGACTTTGGGGTATTGGGCCTAAGACATTGCTAATTAAATAAGGTTGATCGGGTCAGGCACCGCTAAATTAAAAGGCGTCAGCAAAAGAACAGCTAGGGTTTTACCTTTTCTCTCTCTCATTGCTCACAAAACAAAGAGGGAGAACCTGTTTTTGCTTAGTTGAATCTGTAGTAGTATTAAAGATGAGGTTGATATTGTTGAAAGGTAATGAGAGGCCATTATCCTTTCTCAAGTACAGCAGAGATGGTGACCTACCCTTCTTCCCTTGTGCTAAGGACCATAACCCCAATGTTTGGTTTGCTGATAATGGCTAAAGATTGGGCACTTACTGTGGCCACAAAGGCGCCATTTGGTGGTTCGATGTCTCAAGCAAGTTTCTCTCTTTCAATCTATATATGTTTGTGTAAATTATGCAATGGGTTTCGTTTGTTTAGGATTTAACTGTGGAGAGGGTTTTATTTTTAATAAAATACTAGACTAGTTATTCTATATATGTACATAGATTATGACTTCCTTTCATATTTTAAAAATCAATGACATTTTCTCGAAGGCTTGGGGGTTTGGGGCCAAGATGGTGCAAATTACTTAAGGTGGATCGAGTGAAGCATCGTTGAATTCAAAAGGGTCAGCTAGGGTTTTTCTTTTTCTCTCTCCCTCGCTGCTCACAAAACAAAGAGAGAGATCTTTTTACAATTTCAAAATTTTATAACATTTTGGAATTCTAAAAATTATGTCTTTTCAAATTCTTGAAATTTGAATCTGTTTATTTAACACATATCAATTAGTTTCTCACAGGTATACTATAATCATGTGTTAAATCAATAAATGATTTTTTAAAATTCTAAGCTTTTGGGATTCTAGACTTATAAAATTCTAGATTGTACATCTTTTGCTATTCAAGAATTTTACAATTATGTAATTTTATGGCTTTTGAAATTTAATGATAAAATATGCATAAGTATTCATATTAATTTATTAAATGAATGCAATTGCATTATTAAAGTTAGGTATCACCACAGTAATACTTATTATTACTCATTCCAAATTAGCCATTGATTACCATTATAATATTTAAATCTGTTTATTTAACATATATCAATTAGTTGTCCACAGATATACTATAATCATATGTTGATTACACATAAATACCTATAATTGAATTTAAATAATCATACACGATAAAAACAAACACTTGTGTAGAATATTATGCTTAATATTTATGGTGAATCACTTAAAAATAATGGACCCAAAATAGGGCACAATTTTAGGCACGATACAAAAAAATGATCCAAAATTAACCTAAAGCGAAAACGATATGCCTTGTTCATGTGAAAATTATGAATTCTAGTCATAAACAGTGTCATCTCATTCATGTTTTTACTCTTTTTTTTTGTATTATCATGTTTAATTTCGTGTTAAAAATATGAAGTCAAGCACAAACACGACCTCTTAAGTAAAATTTACTTTTGATTTGAGAGGATATACATTCAGATACAAACAAAAATTCAAAATAAATTATTACAAAATTTGCAGACAAATATTAGCCGAACTCAACGTGAATAAACACATTTTTATCTTTGAGCTCATAATGACGGTCCCAAAAGACCCAAACCCTTCAAAATCAACATAGACTACATTCTCCCACCGAGGGTAACACATATGAAGCACCAAAGATTCATTAAGAACTATATATATTTTTTATACAATTAAAAAAATCCATGAACAAAAAATCAATTAAAACTATTTAGAGTAGTGTAGTACAAAATCTGGCAAACTTAGCCAATGACAAAAAAGTGTAAGAAATTAAAAACTATTCAATACTTTCAAGAGTCGTATTTTCACCGCATACATAGCTCAAGGACTAATCCAAATCTTTCTTAAATGACGTTATGTTTTTTTAAGAAAAAAAACAAATAGTTGGATTTAACTTATTAACTAAAAAATTGATTTTTTTTAATATAGAAAAATACTTGTTTGTAATTTTTTAACAAATTGTATTGTTTATAAAATGATTACTATTTTGCAAAAAAAGTAAAAAATGAATTATTTAATTTTTCAGAAATCGAATTTTAACTTATCGTAAAAAAAACAAATAGCCGGATATACTTACTTAAAAAGGCCTATTTTGTAAACGTTTAAAAATGATTTGTCATTTATAGATAAAGAGACTTTTTTTAATATTAAAAAAAACTGCTTGTAACTTTTTTTTAACATTGAATATGCAAAACTTTCATACTAAAACCCACTTCTACTGTTGATTCAGTTCCTACAAATTCCACAAAGCCTCTCTTTTCTTCCATTTATCTGATCTCTAAACAGAATAGAAAGATTTTCCACGGGAGAGGATAGAGGTGAGATGTAAGTCTATGAGTTAACTAATAAGTTGAAAATGAAAATGGCTACTTGATCTGAAGTCACCAATTTAAATGAGGAAAAGAACTGAAAAATATTCTTAAAAGTAGTACATATTGCGACTTAACCTAAGCTCATTATGAACTCTTGGATGATCATGAAGATACTTTATGGCCATTATAGAAGTGGTGGAAACAATTTCATAGCCACATAGTATAAAAACACAAATTAGTCGGCTCCGTATAAAAACCACATAGTATAAAAACCATACACAGCTACAACGAACATTTCTTTTATTTTTTAGCAGAATTTGTGAGTACAAAGAATGTCGTGCAAGTGGAATCTTATGAGAAGACCCAAAGTGATATTCTCACTCAGTCCAAGGTTATCTTATGTGGAGGTGTTAATAAGATCCAAGCGGATGGGCATAATATTAGCATGGGATCTAATGTATCAGATCTGCAACCAGCGGACAAAGTTAGACACCCCACAAAGGTCTGAGGTGAGACTTGTATTTATAAGGGTGTGAGAGAGGAAATGATGGGGCTAATGAAAAATGAATTGTTGGGAAACGGGAAAATGTGAAGACAACGAGAGGGGAAAGGACATGTCGAGAGAAATAAGAGATTGAAAGATAATAGATTATTTTTAATTGGAGTGAGTTGCATTAATGATCATTAAAACCTCTAATCTATTGTTTTATAGGTATATAATAGATTAATGAGAAACTCTTTATTTTTTTAAAAAATTTTATGTGCCATAATTTTGAAACGCGTTATCAGTACACTATCATTCAAAGTACTTTTTCTTATTTGACAAGAGAAACTTATAAGTGCGCATACTTTATTGCCTGAATGAGGTAATTTGGAGTTTTGTAGAGGGAGAAATCACAATTTTACTACAGGGTGTTTAATCTGTTAGCATATCAATCTGCCAGAATGTTTGAATTTTGACGTTACTTTAAACTTATGCCATTTTAATTTTACTTAGAATTAGATTGTTTTTCATATATGTATAGAAAGTACTAGGTCTTACCTTTCCAATGAGCTTTGAATTAGGTCATTTGAAGTTCTGTAGAGGTAGAAATCATAATTTTACTACAAGGTGTTTAATCTGCCAGAAAATTTACAATTCGATTCGGTTGCTTAGAAAATGGCAATTTTGTTAGTTTAGGTGTAAAAATTGAAATAAATTATTGAAACCATAACTTGAGTAGTTTGGAATTATCAATCAATCGATGAAAGATAATTTTTGGAGAATTTTGGGATTTGGTTATTGGGTAAATTTCGGGAAGTTCCGATTGAATTTTTTATGCCCTAAATGTGAGAGAGAGTTTAGTTGAGTGGTGTAAAGAGATTTTATTGCATAGGGGTGAGTGGGTAATTAATTTCGAATTAGAAATCGTGAGAGAGATGATTGATAATAAATTTGAAATATCGAATTGTTGAGTTAGATTCAAGAATAAATGAACGGGCTAGTTCGGTTAAGTCCGGGTGTTTTATCGGAGTGATGTTACTTGATAAAGTTGAATGATCATACGACGGGCTGGTTGGGTAAGTAGGGGCATTTTGGCAGGGTGATGCTATTGTATTTTAATTAAAGGATGAGAATTTAATTAAGTAAGAGTCGTGAGATAGACTCGAGATTTGAGCGTTAGCGTCGGGTGATAGGTACGAGTTAGCTAGGTTTTGTGAATATATATATACTAGTGTATGCCCGTGCCTGAAGGCACGTCAATTTTTTTTCAAAGTACGTAAGTGCAAAACAACAAAATTTTTCAAAGTACATTGCTCTTGTATTTGCTATCCCGAATATAAGGTTCACAAAACTGTTAATTGTTCACATACTTTAATTATTTAAGGATTAATTATCTTCTTTATCTACAAGTCTCACATAGTATATATTATCACAAATGTATACACATAATCATCACAATTTTGTATATATATTTATACGACACCCCTAGACTCAGCTGCGGTGCATGCATACTCTGCTATCAAGTCCCGGTACATTTCGTACTAAATAAGGACTAATGATTCGAAATCACTCACGAACCATAGAAATACAAATCACACATATTGGAGGCGAACATAGTCCTAGGGCTTTGTGCTACATACATACCTACACACCCAAAGACCGTTCAATACCATCATTCTCACAAATGGCAATTCAATCGACGTACTATGTTCTGAGGTGCCAAATCTAAAATCGCCCCAAAGGCTCATCGGGATAGAAAGTAGCGTAAGTATGTTATACACATAGTAAATCAATCATATAGGTATTCACGTAACCTATTCCAATTAGTAGGTGTACAGAATCTAAGTATGTTTTCATAAGTGGTATACTTCTCATTATACTCATGATATCATTTAATTATGACTATCTTCTCTATCGTGTCGCATGTAAGGCCTTTCATAAACCCAAATATCTTTTATTGTAATTACCCCGCTCTTATACTACTAATATATAATAAGGATTCACATATAATACCTCATCTCTCTCAAATTAACTATGTTGCGAAGTTTAAACATCAAACTGCAAATTTCCAAAGTTCTGAAATCTCGTTCGAAATATTGTTCGAATGAGGTCGTTCGAACGAAATAATTTCTGAATTCTTGTTTGATATCTCGTTCGAACGACTTCCCCAGGTCATTCGAACGAGATTGATCTGCTTCATCCCCTACCTCTTGAAACTTCATTTTCACCATTTTTTACCCTAGAAACCTATACAGATTCATCCCAACCACCAATCAATCAATTCTAACCAATGATATAACACACACACACACACACACACACACACACACACACACACACATATATATATATATATATATATATGATTTCGAACAACCTAGAATCATTAAATCATGCATAGCTCTTAATGAATTTCGAAATCCCCAAATTAATTTATTAAACCCTAGTTTTTCAGATTCACATTCAAGACTGCCATAATCCTAAATTCGTTCATCACGATAAGTCCTGAATTCGTGATTTCTAATCTACATACATGAAGGTTTAACCTAATTAATTCTGAGATTCAAATTAGTTATTCCAAATCTCCAATTTCATTCAAGAATTATGAACAATACATAAACATTCTACCCTATACTATCACGAATTTGATTATTGCTAAAAGAAAGCAAGGTTTAAAAACTTGCCTCAAAAGTGAAGGTCTGATTCATTGGTGTAGTTGGTATGGTTGCGACCCTCGTTCTTCGATCACACGATGGTGGAAAAGGTGCGCTCGTGGTGGCTCTTCCCTAAAATTTCTCTTCCTCTTTCCCCTTTTTTGGTCTCTCTCTGTGTCTCACTATTTCTCACGGAAGATAACCTATTCTAGGCCACGTAGGAGACCTTTTATTTCTCTAATTTTCGTTCTTTATTTTACTCCAAAAATACAAATTACCAAAATGCCCTCCCGGGATGCCGGTTCGACCTAAAGCTGCCCCGGAATCCAAACTAAACCCCCGGGTAGACTTTTTTGACTGTCTCGATCCTTCCGGACAAAATGGCGCACTCAAAACGACCATTTGAGTGACTTATACAAAAAATATTATTTTCATTAATTAAATCTCGACACTACTGACACGCGCGTCCCAAATTAATTTCTATAACTGTCGTATTTTCCACACACGACAACTTTAATATTTTTATAATCATATATTACTTTAATAAGGAATATTTGACATAATTCTCACCAATAGATACTAACTCTCATCACGCTAGTAATTATTTAATTAAATTCGGATTAATTATGAATAAATTTCCCCATTTAAATTAATTAATCCCATAATTAAAATAAGATCTTTTAAAAATGCGGGGTATTACATCCCTCACTGTTCAGCAGTCATCCAGGAGCAGGTTTGCTGACCAAACCCAACGTCGGGAAACCCAGATATGATCAACACCTATCTATAGAGGGCGGAGTCCAATTTCAGCACATTTTGACCCAATACCCTCAAGAACAAATTCAAGAACTAGGGTTTAAGGCAAAGAAAATGGTTTTTGACCTAGGGGAAAATAATTTTTTATGATTGGCATGCGTGGCATGAAGAAGAAGATGAAGTCGCAAGAATTCAAGAAATTTCCTCAAATTTTGGAAAATTCAAGTTTTGCCTTATCCGCACATTTTGGGGGATTTTTTTGCAATTCGACCTCAACTTTAAAGTTCGAGGACGAACTTTTTCGAAGGTGGAGAGAATGATGTGAATGAAGAATTAGGAGTTATTTTTAGTATTTTTAGGGCTTTATTGTATTTTTGTTATTTTTTTAGTATTTCTTCTATTTTTAGTATTTCATTATATTTTCCTTTTTGTTAGTATTTAGAGGAAGGAATGCTAAATTGGCACTAAAGACATATTTGTAATTAGATACTTAGCTTAGTGGCCAAGCAACCTCATTCCTATAAATATCCCTTATGTAGACTCATTTGAGTCATTCTTCCATTTATGAGATTTGATTAGAAAGAGTTTAGAGAGAGAATTATCTTTTCTTACTCCCATTTGACGTCATTTACATCAAATTGGCAATAGTGACAAATTTGTGACTCTTATTAGCAGTTACAAAGGTTGATTTTGTTAAGTTTACTTCTAAGGGAAATTATAAATATCTTCGTATTGTTAAAAAATCCAGTAGAATAAAAAAGTAAGTAGATGAAATGCCAAGAACATGTAACAAATCTAAAAAAAATTGATATAAACATTGTACAAGAGTAAAAAATGATAAAATTTAATTTATATTTCAGGCATCCCATATATCCTGTATGCATAAAATTTGTTTAAACTTAATTTAACATCAAACAAACTCATCTAGAGCGTGAAATACAAAATAAACATTGAATCAAAAAATAAACTGAAACAAATAATGGCACAACACATCCATGACATGATATGCCATGAACATGTAACAAATCATAATTAACCTAGACCAAGGGTCACCACGAGGTGGATATGCTTCGTGAAGTCTAGGTATATGAATTGTGGGGGGTATTGATATGGTAACAACCTCCCTCGAGCCACATACAAGCTTCTAAATCTATAATGAAAAAGATTTAATCATGAATAGAAGCACATTAATACTCGTATCACATTATGGAAAGATAGAGCTAGGGTCGATATAGCTTACCTAGATAATTTGCGGGTCCATCAAGAAAAAGGATGGTGAGGTTCATGAGGAGACACGTGCTAAAGCAATCCTCATTCTCTAACAACCACTAGATAAGTCATTGGCAGCCACTAGATTAAAATCATTGCACCAACTTTTTCACTGGTTGCGGTTACACTGTTAAAATCTCCTCTCACGACCCATGCTTCATTAGTGGATTTTTCTTCTGGGGTGGGGGGAGAGGGAGAAATACGGACCCCCCCCCCCAACACACACAGCCTCATTAGCTATATAGTCCCACATATGTATTCTCTCATTTCTAGTGTATTTTGCATAGACTTGAGACATTTTGAAATGGTTTTGCATGCTTGAGTGATGCACCTGAATAGTGAGACATTGATCCATTTCAGAAATGAAAGAACAGTTAATTCCATGAGTGTAAGAGTACCATATGGAATTTACAGCATTAGATTCTACCCTCTGAAAACTAAATAACCTTCTGAATTCTTCAATTCTTTTACCATCCACCTTAGGCTCCATACAAATCAATATAGTTAGATATGCATATTATGAAGTCTTTTGATTATCCTGCCACCACTTTTCTTGGCTAACCCCCTTACATTCCAAAAAAATAACTTTGATCATTAAACAGTTTTGGGATGGGTTCTACTTGTGTTTGATCTTAAGAGCTTAATTTTGGCCAGTGCTCTAAGACTTGTTTATAAATTTGTGAGATCTCCCCTTTTTTCTGTTAATTGTCAACCAACTATCATCTCCCATAGTAGGATTTATAGTAATTTTCCTAAGGTAAAGATTTAACCGAGTTACCATGATGCCTTCCGCTTGGATAACTTACAGTTCTGAGTTGATTTTCATCTTATTTTCTACTTTTGTCTCTTGTTTGTCTGCTGGATCATTCTCTTGCTATGCCACTATCCCCCTTTCCACCTCGTCAATACCTTTCTCTCCTTCAGTAATTTCTCTATCCTCTGTTTTAGTTTTCTCTTCTTGGTTAGCACTAGATAAATATCCCACACATTTTGGATTGCATATATTGGCTTTTATCATTTCTGTCCCATTTTCCATTACTTCCCTTTCTTCTTGATAGTTTGTTCTTTTAGACAGCTGTTAAAGTTTCTCCCTTCGATCCATTTTCCTCATATTTTAGCTATGTTCTCTCAACATATGATTCAAGTTTCTGATTAAGTGCTATAGTATCTTTATTGATTGGTTTACCACTAGATGCTTCTAAAGTTGTAGACTTCTGCTGCTAAGTGACTTTGGTATCTTTCTCTTGATGGAATTGTAGCTGTGATTCCTCACTGTCATTCGCAATGGCATCTAAATTAACACCAACACTACCCTTTTCATCATACCTGAGTTGAAGTTCCATTTGTTGCCTCATTACCCCCGCCTTAGTCAAAGTGGCATTTGATTGAACGCCTACCCTACACCCAATTTCTGTAGCCATGTCAATTCTAATAGCGATTAGATATTCCCTCCTTAACAATAACAGTTGCATTACACCAATAGTTATAATTTTTTTAGTAACCCAATTTTAGTACTTCGGTTCTTCTTCTTTTTGGTCCCCACCTCACTGGAATTTTCAGGGAATTTTACACTTCAATTCGATTTACACGAGCTGCGATATCATCATCTTCCCTTGCATTAATATCCACGGCAATGGGAACCTTCACAGGGCGTCGATTCCTCTGGTATTTGTTAAACATTACCATTTTGAATACAATAATATTCCTCTGATAAATTGTCTTTCTTCAACCAAGCAGTCTTGGGTTTTTATCCACTATATGCTGAGCCCTCCTCTTCAAACAATTTGATTGGTCGTTATCAATTTTAAAACATTTACAATAGTATTCTACACTATTATTTGCAACAACCTGATATAAATAAAATTATCATCAATGTCACCATATATGTAGCCTAAAGAGAGATAACACTACCATGAAGTTACATGGAACAAACGAAAGGGGTGTTTGTTCGACAATATTCACCTCCTACATAGGGGTATCTCAACATGGTTTATGTAGTTAACCCTGACAAAATAATTGGGAGTACACGCCAGTGACAAACACATTTGCTTGCTAGGTGCTCGTCTAGGTGCACCGAGCTAGCAATAATAAGATAAAAGTGCGACTCACTATAATAAGAAAGCCTATATCATCTAAATAAACCTTATACATGGTGAACATGTCCAGCAATCATGGAAAAAACAATAAATCATTGTGGTGACTCCAAACCATCTCAAGTTAATACATATATAGTGTCTTGATTTTAGTGCCTTGTATCCATCCATATATAGATATGCATATCACAAAACATGGTTCATAGGTGAGCACTTTGTTCATCTTCTGTTACATTTCCCATTCATATAACCTTGATTTGCATTGACTGTGTTACATGAACACTAGTTGAAAATGAAGTACTTATGGAATAAAAACATATTAACTCCAAAAATCCAATTCCTTCAAAACACTTTAATGAGGCATGTACATTTTTAGGATAATACTTCTATATTTCCAGAAATGGCACAACTTCAAAAGAACACAGGTGTTAAATAATTCAAAATTTTCATTATACAGAGCCTCCTAGGGAACTCCTAATTAAAAATCCCTCTTTCATAGAGAAGTTTAGCAAATAAATCACCTAATAAGATTCACTAAAACACTTTTTATTACAAGCATATACTAATGATTATCAAATATGAGTAGTTAGTACGAGCCAAAACATTATAGAGAATGCTTACTCAATAATGTACACATAATCCTAGATAAAAATACTTACTAATCCCCTAGATGTTCTTTGTTCACAGAAATCCCCAAACACTTAAGTGGGAGGAAAATCAGGAATGTCTCACATAATTGGACCAGGAGAGAAGAATAACCCGGGATGTCCACTTCATGCATCATTGATCAAGCAATTAGATATACCCTTTGGATAATGCTTCGAGAGACAAGATCAAAATATACCCAACAAATATGGCTTGAATTACTAATAATTCACACTTATTCTCTATCTTCAAGACGCTGGTTAAATTGGTTCCTCACGCACCATCTTACGAATAGGTGATAATCCTCTTTGTCCATCTACTATAGTTTGTTATGTCGTGTGGAGATTAAAAATATATAAGCACCAGTCAAATGCTTTAAGAAACCTACATAACACCGAGTTTTAAAATTATAACAAATATTTGAACTCTAATAGTTTACAGAGTTACGTATTTTTTATTATTTATAATTTTAAGAAAAAGGTTTTTTCTGAATTGGAAATGAAACAGACGAGTGTCCTGAATAATGACATGAAAAAAAATTTGTCCTGTTTCTATTTATGTTATCAATATTTAGGTTTTATTGCCTATAGTACATATGAATTCATTGTATGGTTAATTGTAACAGTACTAGTCTAAGCCAAATATGTGAGCCCATGTTTGAAGAAGTTCGGTCTTTTTAGCAAGTTCAAAAAAGGTATACTTTGGTTCAATAATACCAAGATAATCCACTTTGTATTGTGTGATGGATGGCGTATTCAAAGTAGCCTCACCAATGGAAAATTGAGAAATAAGGCATGCTGGTGTTACTCTAGAATGCCAAGCAATGCTAAAGGAATGATAACAGTGTCATGAAACCATCTCTAGGCAAACAATTGGGTTATTATGGCCATTTTTTGGTTTATTTTTTATTTTTTCAATTGCTTTAATTTTATAATAGTGGCTCTCGAACATTAAGATTGATAAAACATAAAAAATTGGGGCAAAATCCATAAAAGTAGTAGGTAGTACTATCTAACCATTTAATGTAGCAAAGTGTGAAAGTCTAAACACATGAGTATTTATTAATAAATATCCAACTTGCCTTGCATCCCCTAAAGATAGCATTGGTGATGTAAACTCAGAACTTGTCCATTCAATCTATTATGGGGAAAACAGAAGTATATGATGCATTCAAATATTTAGCAAATAGCACGCCTTTTGGGTATTGTTGTTTCGTGCTCAAAATTTCTCATGATTGATAGAATGTTTAATTTTCCATATAAACTATGTATTTATCTTTACTGGGTAATTTAACATTTGTGTGTGTTTGTCATCAGGGATAGAAACTTCCTGACATGATGTTCGAATCAATGCGTGGATTTTTTTACGAATGTTTGCAACAGATAAACAGCTTGAGACAGTTTAATTGTCAATTTTGGCAAGTTTTTTTATTTTTTGACATTTTCCTTCAGAATGTTGTGTCCAGGCTTATACTTGTTTAGACTTGAAGATGGAGGATATATTATCTTCCGTTATTATATCTCGTCACAACCTCTAACATGTCCTGGAAACAATGATAATGTGATACCTATCCACCTAATTCTCGAATTGTAGGAATAAGAAATAAAAGTAATTCATGCTATAACACTTTCAATACAATGTCAACACTAACAGATATATTACTAAATTATGCTACAACACTTTACAGTACTTACCAAATACCTAATAAGCTTAACGACTTGCTCATAAAGGGTAGGAAGACGGCTCAGTTTGTGTTAACTGATCAAACACCCGCTTCTATATGCATGCTCTACTTTAGTATATACATCATCTTACCCTGAAAAGAACAGTCAGACAAGTTGGCGAATTCCCTTATGGTATGTTTGGCAACCCAATTCCAAGTTATGTAATTGTAATTCGAAGGCCAATTTCAATTCCAACTATAGGAATTGGATTGCCAAACAAACCCTTATAGTAAACTAAAAAGTATGTATTGTAAATTTTTCAAAGATTGAAATTTATAATAAGTTGAAAATTTTACTTTTTCACATGCACCCTGAACAAAAAAATAAATGACATAATGGAATGAAACATAGCACTCATGAATAGCACGATACATATATTTATCAACCTTAATCCTCCTTGTCAGCTGCCACTGCTGTCGTCATGGTTCAAAGTCAAGGCCGATACCATTACTATACGGTCGAGTTGACTCGGTATCGGTCCCCACCGATCCGATTCTGAGTTACGAGTTGAGTTTTCAATTATTAATGTGAATCGACCCTACATCAATAATTTCTCGGTAGTATCAGTGATATAGCGGTATAATCGGCCCATATCGACGATATCGCAGTAAAATTGACCCATATCGGCGATATCGCGATGGAATCGACCCATATTGGCGATATCGCAGTAGTATCGACCCATATCGGTGATATATCGACCGAGATGGTATAAGTTACTAAGAATCAATCTCTCTCTTTCTCTCTCTCTCCACTGTTGTGTTGGTAAGCGTGATTTTTTAAGGGGATTATGAAATGCTAATTGTTTTTTTAATTTAGTGTGTTGTGTGTGTGGGTTATTTGGTCATCGTGTGGGTTTAATTTAGTGCGTTGTATACATGGTTCAAAGTCTCGGTATCGGACACCCAATTTTCAACTCGGTCGCGGTATCGGGCGATACGCAAAGATACACTATTTAGAGAATGCAAAAAAATCCGAAAAAAATAAAATTTTTTAAAAATATAACATTAACAATGTGGATCAATCAGATATGTTCAAAATCATTCTTTAATATGGATTGTATTGTACAATTACTTATACTGAAGCTCGACGAACTTGTGAGATTCAATATTCCATAATAAAGATATATTAATATTGAAAAACAATCTAATGACACGTGGTGATTTCCTCCAGTAGGGTAAGGGTAATTTTCTCGAATAAAAATGATTAATAATAATATTTAGAAATTCCAAACAATTTTTTAAAGAGTTTTAAACATTTTTTGTAAAAAAGTATTTTTTTTTTTAAAACATGTAAAATATTTTTTGTAAAAATATTTACAACGTTATTTATTTACAAATAATTTTGTACAAATAAAATATTGTACATGTAAAATATTGTACAAATAAAATATTTGGTGAAATATTTTGTACAAATAAATTTTTACATGTAAAATATTGTACAAGTAAAATATTAGGTGAAATATTTTGTACAAATAAGCTTTATTTTGTACAACATTATTTGCATTTTGTTTTCTGTTTTTTAAATTTTACAAACATTATTTTGTACAAATATTTTTTTTCTGTTTTTTTCGAAATTATAAACAATATTTTCTACAAACACTATTTTTTTTCTTTTTTAACTACTTGTACATTTTTTACGGCCTTTTTTTAAAAAATTCTACAAACATCTTTTTACTCTTTTTTTAACTAGTACATTACAGCTTTTACACCCAACACAGAATGACATCTTTTTTTACTCCAAAGCTGTTTTTACAACACACAACTTCTTTTTACAGCGCATAACTAAGAATAAAAACAAAACAAAGAGACCTATTTACTTTTAACTTTTTCAAAAGGAAGCTTCTTACGCTAAATATAATACATGAGAGAGGAAATATCTTCTTTACTTTCCTTTCATTAGGGCTTTTCAACCAACATAAAACATCAGAAATGAAAAGACTAACCGACCGAAGTAAAGAAAACGTTGCTTCCTGATGATTATTTGGGGGATTCCGGCGTCTTTGAAGGTGGTAAGTAACTGGTGTGAAAAGTAGGAAGCCCACATCATCTTTTATTTTTGTCTTCTCTCTTTTCTTTGGGCAAACAAACATAAACTCGGGGAGATAGCGTTGAATCAGCCGAGATATCACGGGAACGGCGCTATATCGACGCTATATCCGCGTTTTCATACGATTTGTATTTTTTTTGAATCGTGACTCGTAATCGGTGCGGTGCCCTGTGATTTCGAGTCAACTCGACCGATTTCGAGTTGACTCGGGCGCTACTTTGAATCATGAGTTGTATATGTGCCAGTTTTTTTTAAAGAATGCAAATGATCCAAATGTTATTTGTTATTATTTTTTTATAATAATGTTCCCAATGTTATATTTTAATATGTTATTATTTAAAAAAAAAGATAAATGTTGTTCTTTTACAAACAAATATACAACTGTAATTATTGTAAAAATAATATTTGTATCCTCATTCTTTTACAAACAAATATACAACTGTAATTATTATAAAAATAATATTTGTGTAAAAATAATATTTGTATCCTCTAAACATTTGTAAAAATAATATTTGCATTCTTTATGTAAAAATAGCATTTGCAACGCAAGTAAAAAAAAAAATGTGCATCCTCTTTGTAAAAAAATAACATTTTCATCAATTTAAAAAAAATATTTGCAACCCAACAACAAAAAAAAAAATAACATTTACATTCCTTATATAAAAAAAATAACATTTGCATCATTTTTTGTAAGAAAATAACATTCGCATCATTTTTGTAAAAAAACGATTGTAAAAAAAATGTAATGTTTTGTCAAAATCACTATTTGTATCCTCTTTGTAAAAAAAATAACAATAATAAAAAAGAAACATTTCTATCCTTTTTAGAAAAATGTAACATACTTAAAAAACACATTTGTATCCTCTTAAAAAAAATAATACTAAGAATATAATAGTTGTATCCTCTTTGTAAAAAAAAATATCCTCTTACTAAAAGAGTAACATTTATTTTTCTTTGTAAAAATATAATATTTGTATCCTCCATGAAAAAAAACATTGATTAATTATGGAACATTGAATCTGGCAAGTTCGCAGCATGTCAATATAATCAATTGTACAATGTTATGCATATTAAAGGATAGTTTTAAACTTATCTAATTGGTCCACATTGTTAATCGTATTTTTTTTAAAAAAATTAGATTTTTTTCAGAATTTTTTGCGCTTTCTAAATAGTATATCTTTGCGTATTGCACGATATCGTGACCGATACCGCGACCATGTTAAAAATCGAGTGGCTGATATCGGGACCGATACCGAGACTTTGAACCATGACTATCGTTAGCTATGTCCAGTGCTATTGGGATCTAGTTAGTGGATGCAAAAAGCATGTATGACCGTCAACTCATATTATTTCCTAAAAAATTCTATCTTTTCTTGTTAAAGGGCATACTTCTTGATGGAAGTTTGTGGCAAGTGAATGCAATTTGTTGATGGATGCATAGCCATAATCCATAACCAAGCACAAACATTTGGTGAACATGCCAATGTTGCTCATTTGAACGAGGAGAAAAATATTCTAATTGATATGTCAATTAGTGGAGTGAAGCCAAGGACATATTGACTACATTCAAGTGGCAGAAAGAAGATAATTTAGGAGGCTTGGCAGAGGAAATCAGAATCATGAACCAATACCAGATGAAATATAATCATGAACCAATACCAAATGCGTCTTTGGTGTTTCATTAGGTGATTTCTTAGGGTACATGGTTACCAAGAGGGAAGTGAAGTAAATTCATAGAAAATTAGAGCCCTTGTTCAAAAGAAATCCCCAAACACGATCAAGAAAGTTTAATGCATGGATCCTAGGTTAATATCTCTCAATGGAAACAAGAGCAATAAATAAATGCCTCTCTTTTATTAAGGTTCTGTGGAAGTCTACTTAGTGAATGAGGAGCGTGAGAAAGACTTCCACCATTCAAAGGAACAGTTGGAAAACCACCCTCTACTTAATGTTGTCAAACGAAGACTTGTACCGTACCTTTGCATAGTATTGTCTTAATCAGTACTGAGCTCGGCTTTGATATGAAAAGATGCATAAGTCCAAAGGCCATTGTACTACATGAGTAACTCAAGTGGAAGAGGTTAAATAATACCCCAATACATAACAAAAGATTGTGTGTTGTAATATTCTCTACTTTAAAAGGAACCACACATATTAACAGATATGCCCATGGGCAACAGTTTACGACAACGAATTAAAAATATTGCAATAAAAAAAATGAACTACCAATTTTTCTTGGTAAAATCAAAAATCAGAAAATCAATTTACAAGAAAAATTATCCAATAGAAACAATTTATATTACACATTTCATAGCTCGCAATCAAAACGAAAAAAGTCCTAGAAAGGCTAAACCATACAGATCGTATAGTGACAACCCTATATTAACAAACCAAGTAGATACATTAAAAACGTATCAACTATTATCATTAATAATAAAAAATGAACATACGGTTGATGGTGATAATGAATGACTAAAAACGGAAACAAACTTATATAGTTAGAAAAATGAACATACATTTTGATCCACGAATTAATATAGAAGCTCACAAAAGTTATGACATCACAAACATCAATATTTATCCACTGATGAAATTATAAAGTGGTTAAACAAACCTAGCTACGAAATCAAAGGCTAAATGTTTAAATTAGAGATCAAACGCTAAACCTATTGCTACATTTACAGATAAGAGGATAAACATTATGAGATCTTTTCGATACGAGGTCTTACCAAATCTTGGAGATACGATGAAGAGAGCAAGAGCACTTGGAGAGGTATTACAAATTAGTTCAAGAGGAGATATGAAAATGGTGAGAGAGACGAGGGAAATGAATTTGTAGTTACAAATTCCTAGCTGGTGGGATAATTTAAGGCTAGTCTTACTTATTGGGTGAAAGATGCATAAAATTACATTAACTTTTTTTCTAATGCATCAAGTCATTTTTACTACATTTTTTTTGGTAAATCAGGGTATCCACTAACGACATAGTGACTAATCCCTTTGCTGATTTGTAGGCACCTTGATGGGTGGGACAACTGGCCCAGGGATTTAAGATAAATATACTCTTACATATACATTAAACCGACTTTCTCTCTCTCTAAATATAAACACATGATCTCACACTTTTTCTCTCTCTAATAGCCCCACCTCCACCTCCACCCCCACCCCATCAGAGGTTCACCGGAAATAGCTCATCGAAAAATCTCGTCAGAGTGTTTTTCTCTCCTCGTTTCTCTCTCTCTCTCTCTCTCTCTCTCTCTCTCTCTCTTAGTCTATTTCTTTATTTTTTCTGGTCTGCGCTAGCGTCATCATCCCCCGAGATGGAGAAGAAGAGTTTTCGCCAGAAAAATGGAGTCTTCGCCGAAAAAAATGGAGGTTTTACCAAAACAGTAAATTTATCTGTTTTAATTTTTTATTAAAAAATATCGAATATGGGTGTAGTTTGATAGATCTTGACGAGTAGATTCCAAATATATAAATTTTGTGAATTTTGGATTTGTAGATTGGAAGTTATGGACTTTTAAAGATTTGGTGGTTTTTAAAAAAAAATGACGTAACAATTGGTTGGATGTATTTTGAGGGTGTATTTGTGATTTTAATGTGTTGAGTTGGCAAAATAGGACCTCTGACACCATTGACTCAGTCAAAGGATCTCTTGCCTCATGGACCAACTAAATGACACTTGAAAATAATTACCCCTAAATTTATCAGTCACAAATTAAATCGCATGCCAATATCTGTAATTATTTATGGCTGCTATAAATGTGTGACTGCTCATAGGAATCATAATTTAAGTCTAATGATAAAATTTGTGACTTTTTATGACTCTTTGTATTAATAACAAATTAATTGTATGAGAAGATTGTCACTGCCATTAGTAGTGACAAAACAATTCACTCAATTTTTCATTACCCAAAAATTTTATCATTCCTAATGGC
Organism: Sambucus nigra; assembly: GCA_949130495.1. NCBI lineage: Eukaryota > Viridiplantae > Streptophyta > Magnoliopsida > Dipsacales > Adoxaceae > Sambucus > Sambucus nigra. Next base: position 2,928,394 of record OX422224.1, read on the forward strand.
AGTTATAAATAATTTTTTTACTGCTTCCCGCAGTGATAAAGTTGTCACCCTCATTAGCAGTTACAAGCAAATAGTCAAAAAATAGGTGTTTTGTTGTAGTGTGATGAAGACGTAATGGCCAAGCTTCAAAGATTGGATATGTTGTGATGTGTTTAGTGCCAAAAATGTCTTCCCATTTATCTAGAATCTCACATGGATGAATGCGTATTTTATTTTTGATTTAAAGCATGTTTCGAACTATTTCTAATATTTTTTAGAAAAAATATTTTATGAGGTTATTTTCGTTAGAACGAGTTTTATATCTCATTTGAACGAAGTGGCGTTCTCGTTAGAACGAGGACCAAACAAACATCAAATAAGGATGATATGCTAAGCAGAACCAAACTTGTTTGAAGCTGGTTCAAATGAGATTGTATTCTCGTTCGTACGAACTCGGGTTTTCATTTAAACGAGCTGCTATTCTCATTTGAACAACCTTAATTTCATTCGAACAACTCGTCTCCTCAAAAATCATGCAAATAGTATTTAAGGTGTTTTGGACTCAAAATTTTTAAGGACTTTTGGTGAAAAACATCTCTACACTTGTGTACAAAAGTTCTAGGCCCCAAGTTTCACCCCTTCTGTTTTACGATCCAAGATCCATAATTCCTATGCTTATATCTTAAGTTTTTGTGCCAAATTTTGTTTCTTTCATCTTGAGATAACTTGTTTTGTGAGTTGGACTCCAAATGTCCTAATTGTGATGTTTGATGGTTGTTGAGCCTCATCGGTGGATACCGAGGCACGCGTGGACTCGTGTGTTGTGACAACTTACGTGGGCGGATTCATGTGTTGCACTTTGGAGGATCTATTGAATATATAAGAGAGTCAAGGCTTGTGGGTGATCGAGTCGTTGTATAAGTCTATTGCCTATGCTTTGTAAAACAATATTACAGTGAACTGTCTGGCTAGGTCGTTCGAGGTTTTTCCCTTTGTGGTTTCCTCGTACATCAACATGTTGTGCGATTAGTTTATTTTATCTTCTATCACCTAGATGCATGTTTTAGGTTAAAAGGATAAGATTGGTTAAATTGGTTTCTCGCTACAAATCGGTTTAAAAATGGGTGTATTTATTTTAAGACTTAATCATTCAAATTGAAATTGAAAAATCTAGAAATAGAATTTTTTATTGGAGCCATCCTTCTCGGGCGTGTTCACACGCTTACAAGTGGTATCAGAGCGGGTTTCACTAATTAGCGTGTATATCCTTTTTTAGTACTATATAGGGTGGTCATTTATCCTTCACTCTTGGGTTTGTTTTTTTCTTCTCGATGGATTCATATAATGATAAGTTATCCGATGTGTTACGTGATGATGATTTTGATATTCGAGAGGAGTTTTCCTATAATGAAAAGTTATCTGATGTGTTAAGTGATGATGATTTTGATATTCGAGAGGAGTTTAATGAGCTTTGTAACCGTGCTAAAAAATTATCTCATTTGAATTTGAAGTTTGTTAAATAAATTAAAATTCTTGGAAAAAAAATCATTTTAAACATGCTATGGAACTTTTGCAAACTATTCAAACTCGAAGAGATTTATTTCTTGGAAGCTTATGGACATGGACCATGATTTTAAAATTTTACAATTATCCAAGAAAGAAAGTGATGATAGATTCCGATTTTTAGAAAAAGAATTAGAAAACTCCAAAATTTCTAGAGTGTGTTTAAGTGTCAATGAAGATAGTGATAAATTGGTTTTAGATTTGAGGGCATGTAAGAAGACTCTTAAGGATAAATTTTCTTGCATCGAGGGGGAGTGAGAGAACCTTGTAGGAATGATTGAAAATTTATAGAATGAGTCCTTAAAACTTGAAGAGTCTAATTATTTGCACGAGTCTAAAATCTTGAAGTTAAAAGATTCTAGTAGTTTTGGTAGTGATGGTACTCGCTTCTATGATTTTAATGCTTACGTTGCAAAAGCCAAGATCATTGTTTATTTTAGAGTGTCAATCTCATCCTAGGGTGTTAGAAAATGTCAAACCGAAGGTCCAGTTCCTCATCGTGTCTACACGTGCACACATTGCGGTAGGAAAGGTCACCTTCGGCGTTTTTGCAATGATCATAGAAACTACCCTAGGAAGTTGAAGTCTAGTGTACCTTTGGTTCTCGAAACTCGACGCATTCAGTATACATCTATTTGGGTTAGAAAATCCATTTTGGAGGTGCTAATCTTAGACTAGTTGAATCTCGCATGCTTGTACATGACTCTTCACATTTTATATCTTATGGGTGATTGCTTGCATGTTTTTATTTGTCATATTCTAGTTGTGCTTCATGATATATGTTTTCTAGTGTTATGACAAATTTATATTTTGTATTTTATATTAATTTTATTAAGTCATAATAAAAAATATAAAAGATTTCCTTTATCTTTTGAGTTAGAGTTGTCATTTTCAAAAATTGGCATTTTCTTTTGAATTTTTTAGAAAAACTTAAAAATATTTTTGATTATTATGAATTTTAGTTTTATACATTTGCATGGCATATTAGTGTATTTGAATCCAATTCAATTTATACTTTCCATGTGTCTGGGACATTTGGTTATGATTGTAGATACTTAAATTTTTCTTGATCATGTTTACATGGAAATGTTTCGAAGTTGCTTGGCTTAATGGATTTGACTTTGTATATGCCTCCGCACACACGTGGATGAGATTTTTGGATTTTAACTTCACGTGTATATTTGAGCTTTGTGAGATGTTCTCCCATCAATTTTTTCATCTATAAGTTTTGTGACTATGGGGAATTTGTGTATGTAAGAACCATAGCCCATGAGAATGTTTATATTGTATTGAAAAATATGAGGGTGCACGGAAAAGGGCTAAGAAAGGAGAAAATCTCCTTTGCAAGAAAGCCACCATTGGCAAGAGCCTAATGAAAAGATTAAAGGCAATAAAAATTGAAAAATTGCCAAAAGCCAACGTAGTTTAGTTTGTGTGATCTTTCAAAAGAAAAGGCTTCAAAATAATCGAGAAAAGAAAAGAATAAAAAATTTTTATATGTTTATCTTTGAGGGTATTTAGTTGAAGATCAATGGCTTTGCATAATGAATTCTAGTTATGCATATTTTTTCATGATGCTGTTGATTTGTAGAATTATCATTATTCTAGGCTCGTGTGCATTGTAATTGTTGGTTCATTAGGTTAACTTTATCTTGTCACTAGAGAATAAATCTTAGTTTTCATAAAGTTTTGCGATTAATTAGAACTTCTTGAACATATTTGAGTGTTTGGGTCATAATTCATTTATCTAGTTCACGCTCATTCATTCCATTCCACATGTTTAGGCACATCGATACTATGTTAGAGTGTAAAGCTCATCTGTTTTGTGTCGAGTTTTGTGGTTGTTAATACCTATATATGGGTGCCGGATTTTCTTTAATATATTTTGCATATGTTATGTACGATATTATGTTTTGAGTTTTTGTCGTTTACATTTAGTGATATATGCTTGATCATTTGGATCATTTGTGTTTGACTTTCCATGTTGTGCATTCACTACATTTTACACTATTACGTGCTTTATTCCTTTCTCCCTATATTTAAAATTGGTATCAAATTTTCTCATCTTGGTATCACTTGATCACGCATTTAGGGGGAGATTTGGTTTTAGAGGGACTAATTGTTTATGCTATCTTGCTTTGTCTATTCCGGGACAAAAAGAGGGAGAAATTGTAACTTTTCTTTTCATGTTTAGTATCTTTGTCTTAGGGGGAGACGTCTTACCTGAATTGAGATTGTTTTAGGCATTGTTAGATGTTTATTTGAGGATTTATACTTGTTGTATTCCCTTTGCATTTGAAAGTGTATTTAAGTGTCCAAGACTACATGTTTATATAAATGCGGTAAAGTTTTTAAGCAAAACAAAGATACTCATGTTTGTGTGTTTGTCGAGCGTTTGTACTCTTTTTTCTTTCTGTGGTTGGGGAATGATTCTTTTCAGAGAGCATGATGGAAAAATGATATGTTTCCTTTGTATGTTTAGTATCTTTATCTTAGGGGGGGACGTCTAACCTAAGTTGAGATTGTTTTAGAAATTTTTAGATGTTTATTTACGGATTTATACTTGTTATATTCCATTTTCATTTGAAGGTGTGTTTAAGTGTGCAGCACTACATATTTACATCAATGCGACATAGTTTTCAAGAAAAACAAAGCTACTCATGCTTTTAATTGGCTGCACTCTTTTTCCTTTTAGGGTTGAGGAATGAGTCTTTTAGAGAGATTAGTGGCCTATAGGATTTTTTTATCTGGTGTTGTCTTGAAATCGCCAAAGGAGGAGATTTTTAAGGACATGTTTCGAATCGAGTCAATTTTTACGTAATTGGCATTATTCCGGACAAAACTATTTGAGTCATAGGATAGACTTTGAGTTGTTGATCCCAAAAGCCTATAACATTGTTTGATGAAGACGTAGCATCCAAACTTCAAAGATTGGATATGTCGTGTCGTGTTTAGTGCCAAGACTGTCTTCACAATGATAGAGAAACTCATAGTTATGAATGCGTATTAATTATGAGTTATTGGAAATATTTTAAGGGTGCTAGTTTTTTTATTTAAAACATGTTTGGAACTGTTTTTAATATTTTTTAAGGAAAAATATTTCCTGACGTTATTTTTGTTAGAATAAGTTTTATGTCTCATTCGAATGACATGGAATTTTCATTAGAATGAGGATCAAATGAACATTAAGCGAGGATGTTCTGCCAAGCAGAACCAAACTTGTTAAAGGCTTGTTTAAAGATGGTTTAAATGGGAATACATTCTCGTTCGAATGAGTTCAGGTTTTCTTTCAAACGAGATGCTATTCTCATTCGAACGACACTTCGCCCTGAAAATCGTTCAAAAAATATTTAAGGTGTTTTGGACTCAGAATATTTAAGGACTTGTGGTGAAAAACGTTTTTACATTTGTTTACAAAAGTTCCAATCCCATACTTTCACCCTTTATGTTTTAAGGTCCAAGCTCCATAGTTCCTATGCTTTGAGATCTTAAGTTTTGGCAGGAAAGTTTATTTTTTTCATCTTGAGAGAACCTGTTTCGTTTGGTGGACTCCATACGTGCTTATTGTGGTTCTTGATAATTGTTGAGCCTTATTTATGGATATCGAGGTGCACATAGACTCTTATGTTTGCGTGGGTGGATTCCTGCGTTACACTGTGAAGGAGCATTTAAAGATCGAAACTTTGTAAAACCATATCATAGTGAACTGTTTGGCTAACCCGTCCTAGGTTTTTCCCTTTGTAGTTTTCCTCGTACATCAACGTGTTGTTCGATTGGTTTATTTTATCTGCTATAACCTGAATGCATGTTTTAGGTTAAGAAGATAAAATTGGATAAAATGGTTTATCGCTAAAACAAAGTTTAAAAATGGGTGTGTTTATTTAAAGACTTAATTGTTAAAATTAAAAATGAAAAATACAAAAATATATTTTTTATTAGAATCATCCTTGTCGGGCGGGTTCACGTGATTACATTATCGGCATCCTAGAGAGGGTTTGGTCGGCCATCAACCTCTTTGACTTGTAACTTTCAACATGTCACATTAAGAAGGGGTAATTTTATAAATATTTAGAAAAACATCGAACCTCCTGGGGGTACGCCGATTATTTGGGGCATCTAGGGAAATGACACGTCGTCGATATCTAAAATGATGGTTCATTTATTCTTTTAAAATATGTACTCTAAGAGGCGCCATCAATCCTATAAAATGTCCCTTCCTCGTAATCTCATTCGACTTTAAATTTCAAACTCCTTATTCACCGTTGAGCTTTTACTTCGCTTTTAAGAAGAGAATTGTTGTTGTTGCATTTGTCTTCACTATAAGAATCATTTTGTTCCTGTACTTTCCTTTTTGAGTTTTTACAATGGTGTGTGTGGATTATAAGAGATCTTTGGTGGAGTTTTGAATAAAGCGTTGGATCCCTGAATGGGTAGAAACTGAGTTGGTCGCATGTCCCTGTGACATGTGTGCCTTAGATGAAGGTCATTTGCTTCCCCCAATATTTATAACAGAGTGTGGGGTAAATTTCTCACCTAATCGCTTGTTCCCTTAGTTTTATTAGTATTTTGACGTGGTCCCAACCCAAGTGGAACCAAATACTTAGAGGATAGTAAATACGGTGAATCATATTAATGAATTATATAGAACCCGCATAGTTATAATGGAATTGAAATACTATCACAGCTTGGGGACCACTGCTAATAACATTTACTATTTGAAGACCAGATATTCGAACGGTGCATTGGTGGTTTATTTGTCTGACTCCAATAAAGATTATTTGGATTACGACTTGATTACTAAGAATTGATAATTTGCCCCACTTCTTGAGGGTGAAGAATATACTAGGCCACATTGCCCTCAGGAAGGGAATGACATAGGTCGTCACTTATATTATGAGCATATTTTCTGCCTGTTCTTTTTAATTTACTTATTTACTTACCACTATCCATGTATTTGTATTATGCAGAGATGAGGAATAAGGACATTCCACCTGAATCTCAAGTGAATTTTATGGACTTAAAGCTTGTTTGGTCCATCCAGTAGAGACTTGGGGAGCATTTTCCTCACTCGGCTTTAGTACAGTTGGAATATTAGAGTTCAACCACTTTATTTGTTACAAGACCAACCGAAGACATTCCTATAGCCCCAATTAACTTAGAGGATCCAACCTCATCATCCTCATCTTTTGGTTTATAATCTTCTTCCAAATTATAGGGGAATATTTTTATTAGAGGTACTTCATCTTCTTTTGACATAATTTTAGCGTCGATCGTTACTCCTTCTCTAGAAAAAATGGTAAAAAGAAAGATCCCTAACCTCGTTACCAAAACCAAGTCCCCTTCACTAGATGAGAAGAGGAACATTGAGGAAGTGAGTTACAAATGCCTTGTGGTGGTGGTACTTGAAGAAGTTAAGACCAAGCAGCCTTAATTTAAAAGGTTTAAGAAAGGACCTGCCAATCGCTAGAAGTTTCCAGGATAGGGTCCAACCGACAAGGGTTCTGTTGGTGCTACTTCGGTTGCAATGAACCCTGAACTTGCCCGAGGTTTGATATGTTCAGAGTTGTTCTCACTGATAAAGCTGCTATTATTTCCCTTTCTAGGGCTAGATTACTGGAACAAGCCAATTACAATTTGGCCTTGGTAAACATCTCTTTACTCGTTGTATTTCATTTGTATGTGCTTTAATTATAAGGTTTGCTGAGTTTCTTGCTTCTCTTGGATTCTGTGGCTTTTAGTTGACTATGTCCAAATTTTTAGAAGGGATGAATAATTTAGGGAGTCTTTGGAAGACATTGAGGATGCTTTCCAAGGTCTGAAGGACTCCCTAGGTGATACCAAGAAGGCCCGGGTAGTGTATCAGAAAAAATGGAAAGATGCGTTTGAGAATGTCAAGAAGGATAAAAATGATGTTGTGAACGTTGATGATAAAGTTGTGAAGAAGGTCGAATGAGCTCAGAAATCTACTGCAGATGCCGATGGAAAATATCGGGGTTTAAAAGTGAAGTTCAATAAAGAGAAGTAGGATGCCTATACTAGAGATTGGTATACAGAATTCTCCATTGCTACTGTGAAGATGTAGTTTCTAAAGAAGTCATCCTTCAAGGAATGATGGGATCCAGTTCTGAAGAAGGTTTTCACTGCTCCAGACTCTGAGCTCTTTCAGTAATACAACCCTGGTACTATTCTTGTGATCGATGAGGAGATTAATGACGAGGAGGGAATGGCTAAGTCGTCGGTGCCCTAGAAGATGGTTGTTACCATTGTTCGTCTTGAGGAGGATGAGGAGGTGGAGGTGGTTTGGGATAAGGATAAGGTATAGATATTTAGGATATTTTTATTGCTTTTGGCTTATAAGGTTGCTTTTTTGTAATCTGAACTGGTCTCCCTTTTTTTGTATTGCCCTTCAATAATTCTATTGAAGTTGCCCTTTATCATCAATAACCTTGTTGTTTGTAGTAAACTTTATTTAACTTTTCATACTTATTCCCTATTTATCCCTTTCAAGTTAACTCCAGGAAATATATTCTGGCAGATGCAGAGAGTGACCTGTATAAGAGGAGTGTTCAGATCTTTAGGGTAGGTCATGAAGATCTTAACAAGGGAGAACTAAAAGAACTATACTCGACTTATATGCTTCTAGGCATGTTAGAAAGGCATATCTTCATTCACATATATTGTTTCGTCAAGCCATGACAACCAATGCCTCTTCTTACGATTTGATACTCCAAATGCAGAAGGATCACAAGGAAGCTCTTGCTAGTTTGACAACTGATTATGAGAAGAAGTTTGTTTGGTTGAGTAATTGGATTGATTTTGGCAAAGAGTTACAGGACATATCCTCGGCCTACGATAAAAAGGAGTTTATTATGAAGTGTGAGGTGAATAGTGCTCGAGAGGTAGCCAGTTTATTAGAGTATGAGAATAACATGTTAAAGTATGAATTCTAGGGATTAAAAAATCTACAAATACTGATTAAAGTGAAAGGGTTTCTTTTTTAGAGTAGGAGAATGACAAGTTAATGGAGGAAATTGAGAGGTTAAAGAAGTCCAAGGGTGGCCAATCATCTAAGCAGGTTGTGGTTGCTCATCCAATGTTGAAGAGGAAAGGGCCAAGAAGATTTTATCCGACCAGTTTAACTTGATAAAGAATCAATCGGCTAGTATTAAGAGGTTGACTTAAAAGGTTAATCGCCTAACTTTCCATTTTTATAAGCAACCGTCTATCATCAATCAACTATTATAGTTGATGGGGCCACTAGATTCATACTTTATCTATAGTTCAGGGAGGACTAACCTTTCCCCCAAACCCACATATTTTAGAATTTTGTGAACATTTACTGGTGATTCCATCTCAATATGCCCCCAGTACTTGGTCTATTGCCAATAGGGTGCACAAAATTAATGAGTTATAGGGAACCAACCTTGGTATCCCAGAGATAAAGTATTGTTACTCTTGGTCTCACACCAACGATGGCCTTGCCTACCTAAAGGCGAGGAAGGCCAATAGGGTCCTCGTAGTGAACCTTCTTGATTCCAATATAGGATATTGGGATCAGGGTTTTATTATTAGGAATTGGCAACATCTGCCGCTCCCCGAGGGCGAGGAATACACAGGGTTCCTATTCCTAACTTCAGGGGTGATATAGACTGAAACTAATTCTTTATATACTCCTTTTTGGATTTTCATGTTTTGAATTTTCTTTATTGGTAGAATTTCTCTTTTTTTAAATCTGTACAACTCGCTTGAAGAAGAAAGATCCTTATCTTGCTCATATGAACAAAGATGAATTATTGAAGGTTTGGAAGGTGAGAGAGTTTCTTGCTAGCCTCATTCCTTCTGGAGTATAAAAACACTACAAGCATTTTTACTGTTCATTCAGTAGATGACATCCCCAACCATTCTTTTTCAAATAATGAAATATATGTCTACTCTTCTTTCGAATCCCTTGACGTCAAATCCATCCTTATGGACAAGGAGGATTCAATGTAACCTAAAAAGAGAGTGTTTCTTATTGATGATGATGATGTGGAGGTTAGGTCCTCCTCCCCCAAGAAGTCCTTTAAGAGTACTAAGACTGAGGGCCTAACGCCACTAACCTAGAGCTAGCCATCTGAGAGTAGAACAAGAAAGATATGGCCCCATTGGTCCCCATATCTTCCAAAAAGGGTGTCTTCTTCCTTTTTTTAGGAATTTATAGGGCACATCTATAGCAAAGAATACCTCATTGGCTTATAGCCTCTTGAGGGGCCTATGCACGCAGCTGATCGCGAGCAGCTCAAGCAGCTTTCCCCCAAGTAGCTTTCAAATCATGCTTCTCAAACCCTGTTACTTGTATGGAACTTTCATATTTACTTGCTATTGCTATTCTAAGTTGGATTCATCTAAAACTTGCCTTATTTCTCTGTTTGATGTTTGTGGAAGGTTTTGTCAAACTCTTGGATGGTCATTTGGACCTGTCCAAGATCAATGATGGGCTCAATGAGGCTTTGATAAAATCAAAGAATACCATGGCCAATGCCCAAATGGTATATACAATTGTGAAGAATTCCTCCAGCGATGCCATAAATGCACTGAAGATTGAGGTCGACCAGTTGAAGGTTGATAATACTCAATTGAAGGCCGAGAAGTCTCGGTTGTCCAAGGAGGTGGTAAAATTTCTTATAATTAAGGATGCCAGTTTTAATAAGGGATTTAACGAAGCATACGATGATGCCAAATGTCAGATGACGTATATCCATAAATCCATTTTTAAAAAAGGTTAGGACACAACCTTGGTGAGGACCAAGGTCCCAATTGAATCTCACCTCTTTAATGAGCATAAACTTAGCTCTTTAACAAAGATTCAAAAGGAGGCTACTACTAGCATCCCAACTGATCAGATTGGGGATGTGGCAACCAAAGGTAAATCTTCTGAAGTTGAGGAACAAGTGAAGATATAAGAATACTTAAAATAGGACTTGTATTTCTTGTACCGTTTCGTGTTTTTCTATTTTGTAAGTGTTTTGGCCGTTTGGGAATTTATTAATGACAAGACTTTTATTTATTTACAACGTTGTTCGAATATCTTTACTTAACTCTTTTCTTTGTGTTTGCTTTCTTTGTATTCTATTGTTGAAGAAGATTGGTGTTTGTTTGGTGATTTAAACATCCTTTTGGGTCGGAATGCTAGTGCTCAGGCAGTTAAGCATTTATGGTTGTTCACAAGTCACTTAAGAAAATGAATGGTGCTTATAAAGACCAATAATCCTTGGTTTCCAAGTTGAAGGATGACTTGAAGGACATAGGGACATTGGAGAGGTGAATGACCTGAAGGCTCAGCTCGTCGGGTCAAAAGATATTGGCGACGTAGGTGCCCTTATCCAGTTCGCGAATGATGAGCTTAGGAAGAAGATCTTTGATGAAGAAGATGTTAGCTGAAAAGCTAATATCATGGTCATAGGACTTAACCGTGACGTAAAGAAGCTTCGCTACTTAGTTAGGATGGGTCAATGAGAAGCCTAGACGGCAGCCTACCATAAAGGTTGGGCGGATATTCCATTCAGGTTGGAGGAGGATAAAAGCGTGGCCTAAAATCATGTTTGGCAGAACTCCCTGAACGTTATGAAAGAGCCTCAATATTTTCACCTTTGGTACATGTACCAAGTAGATTGTCCAGCATACAGGTGCCTTCCATTTGGTAGGGACGATAAGTATGTCCTTTTGGATGCCATACCTCTTCAGGTCAATGAGAGTTATCTGGAGGCCCATGGTAGCAATGATGAGTTCTGACCAGATCCAAATAACCAGTGAAGAAAATAGGTTGAACAATTCGTAACTCGTCAAATGTAAATAGTTGTAATTTATATTATTTGTAATTTTTTTATAACTAACACTTTTTGTAACTTATAACTTAATGTTATAGTGTAGTTAAGTTAATACCAATCTCACACATTTTCCACTCCTTCTATGCCAAGCATGTGCTATGTTTCTCTGTCTCACCTTTTAGGTGGTTTTGTAACACTACCTTAGGCCTAGGATACACTATGGCAAAAATGCACCTGCTATAAGTGTAGTCCACCCATTTAGGATTTTATCCGACCAAGTCGAGTTAGTCTAATGCATGGGGATCCCTCATTGGGATTTTGCTTTCTTGAATAATTCATAAGGTCATTTGTGTGTGGACTGAGAAGGACTTGAAGACCTTAAGTTTAATTGTAATAAGCAAGGTTGCTATTGTATTTAAGCTAAGGTCTGATCCGCGTTTGAAAATTAATGCAAATTGTGAGCCTGTTACTTTGGAATAATGTAAAGCAACCTGAACAGCTAAATAATTGAGCAAATAGCCAGGGCCTTTATTAATAAATTGAATATAAACTGCGAGCAACATAGGTTTTGAAATGAAAATTTATAAAAACTAAATATGCTGGAAATAAGATTAAAAATACAACTTCTTGACATTATCCGCCTTCCATGCTCGAGGTAAATATGCTGGAAATAAGACTAAAAATGAAACTTATTGAGGTTAGTCACGTTCCATTCTCGGGGTATCTCCCCAACCTCCATTGTTTCTAAGTTATAGGCTCCTTGCAAATTATCCCTGATCACTTTGAATGGACCTTCCCAGTTGGGTCCTAACTTGTCATCTAACGACCTTTTGGCGTTATCGAGGAATTTTCTGAGGATGTAACCCCCGAACTAAAATTTTCTCAGATTGACCCCTTTATTTTATTATTTTGCCAACTGGTACTGGTAGGAATCCAACTTGACCATGGCTTGTTCCCTCCGTTCTTCTGCTAGGTCAAGTTCAGTGCGAAGGGCTTCGTCTTTCAATCCTTTCTTAGCAACGTTTGTCCTCATGGTTATCAAACGAACTTCAAGTGGAATTACATCTTCCATCCAATAGGTTATGGAAAAGGGTGCTTCCCCAGTAGGTCTTCTCGATATGGTACAACATGCTCTGAGGACATGAGGGACCTCATCTACTTAAGCTCCCTTTTTTCTTTCTAACCTCTTCTTCAAGCCATCGAGCATCGTCTTATTTAAGGACTATACTTGGTTTTTGCTTTGAGGGTATGACATAGAACTATAGTGATATCTGATCCCATGCTCGTCGCAGAAACCATGAAAAGACTACTCTCAAATTGTATGCCATTATTCATTATGATTGTCCTGGGCACCCCAAAACGAGTTATAATGTTTCTCCAAATGAACCTAACCATATAGGCATCTCTAATGTTCTCCAGTGGTTCTGCCTCGACCCATTAAGTGATATAATCTATGTCTCCCAAAAAGTACTTGCGATTTCCTAGCGCAGTAGAAGTGGTCCTATGATATCCAACCACCATTGTCCAAACGACCATGAACTTATCAAAGGCCTCGGGTCACTGGTCGGTTAGTGAAGCATGGGGGTGAATTTTTGGCACTTCTCTCACTTACGAGCATAAATAATGACACATTTTTGTATATATGGCCATTAGTATCCTTCCTTAATTGCTCAAAATTCCAGAGATTTTCCTCCTGCAGGACTCCCATAAATTCCATTATAAAGCTCATAGAGCACCAAGTCGGCATACTTTGGGTGTACGCATTGGAGGTAAGGTCCTATGAAAAGATCTTATATAAAGTTTTTCCCCAGGTCCTAGGTAAAAGCAAGCAACCTCCACCCAAATTCGATGAGCTTATTTTTTGTCAATAGTGCATTGCTTAATAGATCCGCGATGACAAAATTCATTCAACTTGGGCCCTTTTCGATGGAAAGAGCGTCGTTGGAGGCCATAACTATTTTAATGTTATGATTGGTGAGGAACTCCATTTCGATTATTATCATGAGATTAGAATTTATTGCTGAGCTAAGGGATGCTAAAGCATCTGCATGACTGTTGTGCTCCGAGAGGAATAATTTAATGTGGACTTCCTTAAACTTTTATATCATCTCGTGAACCACCTATAGATATGCTGTCATCCGTTCAACCTTAGCGCTGAAGTCTCCACTGATTTGGTTAATGTGACACATCGCCTTATTAAATACAGGATGATCAATCCTTTATTAAATTAAAAGAGGTTTCATATTTGGTTCATTCTCAACATCACTGTCAAAAACCATATAAATTATTAACCACCTATTAGTTAATTAAGCCGGCGTCAAAATTTTATCTTTCATTACACAATCGATTATAATGAACTGAAAATTGAAATTAAAACATCCACACAATAAATATTGCCCAACCATCACAAGGAATAAATACAAACTGTCTTGCCGAATAAACCATCGGCTAGAAAATTCAAATCCAAATACTATATCCCACAAATAGTAAATAAATCCTACTACAAGTTTAAAATGAATAACTGAAATAAATAAAGTTAGAATGGGGAAACCTGCCCAACTAAAATACTGAATGAGATCCTGCACTAGGAATGAAAGGTAGAAGCGTCTACTCAAATCCTAAAAGCCTCCACAACGCTGCAGTAAATCATCCCTGGAATAGATTGTCAAGTCTATCATCTCTGTGGCTGGATACCTAAAAGGTTTTGGAAAATATTTATAGCAAGGGTTAGGACCCAAAATATTTTGAAAATATTTTGCATGTATTTATCAGAATTTTAAAATCAGTTATTGATTACACATGTTAGGTTCACGTACACTCTCTTGAGTTTCCTCACCTCTCAACTATTGTGCATGCCTAACGCTTTCTACTTAGCCCACCTAGATATACTACCCAAGCTAACTAAACCTAAGTATCTATCTATACTCTCAACCCTGTAAGTCCCATACCGCCCATACAGTACGTTGTTCGAATTAACAACTCTTGTATGTTATTGATATCATAAGTAACGTTCTCCATATATTTTAACTCAATAATTTAATTAAGTTTCATTACTTAATTCATTATTTATATCCACACTATTAGTCTGTCTACTATCACACATAAGTAGAATCATTCCAGCGGTTATATATATTTATCCCACTAATATATATAATTACGATGTTTCTCAAAAGGGCCACCGTACAAATAAGCATACTCTGCTATCAGTCTATGTACCTCTTGTACTAAAATAAGGACTATTGGTTCGACATGTATCCTGAAACCTAAAATCAAATAACAAGCATTGGAGGCGGACATAGTTCTAAGCCTTTGGGCTACACACATACCTAACGTACTCAAATTACCTGCCAGTCCCACTAATACACGACACATAGTGAGCCATCCTAAGTTCTAGGTCATAGGGCACAAATCTAGACCTCCCTGGAATCGGTAAGGTGGGATCTTCCACTGCGCAGGAACCTCCGTGATAGCAGGCAACGTAGGTATGTTCACATGTAACATCAATAATATAATAAGTATACGCACTACCTCTATATACATCAAATCAGTAGGCATACACACAACCTAATTATCATATCACGTATGCAGTATTTTCTCTTGAATACTCCCCGTACCATCAATTTATGATTTACCTCACTATTGTTTTAATATGATTTTCATTCTCTACCTTAAGGGTCCTAGTTTCCCTTTAATAAAATTTAGTAGCTAATTCATTTACACACTACTGGTCATAAATTTACTCAAACTTCCCGTAATTCATTCTCCATCTCTCGAATTAATTACGCCTGAATTTAAGTATATTAAATCTCGCCTTAATTATCGTATTAATACTAAATCATAATCTCATCACAAGCTTACTATAATATAACAAATCTCACATTATATTTCAACAAGGTCCCAAAGGTTTCCCCGATTAAATATTTGGAGTTCTCGGCTTAAACAAGAGATTTTCACATTTTCTGGGTAACCAAATCGATTCTCCAGGAAGCTGAATTTATTCTCTCATCGAATCGATTCGCCTCTATGTTGAATCTATTCAAAATTCTGCACATAGCTTATTCTTCAATATGCAAATTCATTTTTCAACACTTTTCTCATTCAACTCTCCATGGTTCTTTACCAAACTTCAAACTAGTTATCCTAACCCTTTTTCACATGTAGTAGGATGATTTTTGACATGACATAAACCTCAAAACATTAAACTTTCTAATTAAATATGGATCATAACATTCATTCATCGTTCTTCCACCATTTTCATCAAAAATCCAGGTTTAATTGGTGGAGATTGATTTCTTATCCTCTACAAATATCAAATCAAACTACACGTAATTCCTACCCAAATATTAGTTATAATCATCGTTTTCTTTCAAGAACTTAACTTTAACAAATATATTTCAAAATCCCCTCAACATAGTGAAGCACCCTATATCTTTGACTCATTTGAGTCTGCATTATATAGGAGCTTATCTAGTTTGGAAATAGTGACAAAATTGTGTCCATCCCTAGTTGAAGCAAAAAGCCTCAGAACTCTCTTATCAACCTTGATATTATTCTACAAGTTATTGAAGGTATCTCACATACACCACATACTAGGACTGCATACATGTTGTATCTCATTCTCATTATAACCTTGTGTGAGTTAAATTCCCTAATATGATTTTTAAAGATTTTTTGGAATTTAATTAATATTTTCTAAGCATTTTAAATAATTTTTGTAAATTAAAATTTGGAACTTATAAAAGCTTTGGGGTAGAATCCAAAAGATGCAGAAACATTTATGGGTGAAACTTGGATTTTTTTGAAATAAAAAACACGTGTTTTAGACTTGATCTTGAGCCTACACTTTTTGCTCTGGCAACGATTCGATTTCTGTTTCTTCACACTCACAAACCCGCGACTTGATCTAGACCATTGAATTGCTTTAATCAACGTTCTCCATGCGTTTGGAACTAATCCAAGTGCGATGGTTTTATCCAATCAGAGTTGAGCTTTGCACCGGTATCTGTGAATCATTGGATTTTCATCAATTTAAATTCTTTGAATCTTAGCCCTTAGATTGTGGCTTTTTTCCAGATCCTTCGAACGCCAGTATAAATAAGAGACTTTTGTGAGGCATTTAGAGACTTTTGAAAGTTCCTCGTTTGAGAGAAAAAAAGAGAGAAGAGAAAGAGAGAAAAAAAGAGAGAGAAAAGAAACCCTAAACCTAACTTCGTCAAACCCTAAATCCAGAAACACTTTTATGTGATTTTATACCAGAGTGTTTAGATCGTGTGTTAAGAAGTTAACCTCTCTTGTTCTTGATCATTTTTCCAACTTAATCAAGTTGAGTTTTTTAGTTTCTTCTTTATAGAAACTTGAGATCTCGTCTTTATGATACATCTCACTTAGATAGACTACTGTTTTGATTTCTCTTTTAGAGAAATATTTTTTGTTGGTTATTTTTAAATTGATTTCATGTTTTTAAACCCTAAACCAACAATCTTCATTCGGATGTCATTTTACTCAACTCTATCAGACTAAGATCTAGTTTTGAGATCTTGATTGGGGGAACACTTTCTATATAATATTTTCAAAACCAGAAAGCATTAGGATTTTGGATATTTCACAATAAGATTCCCTCTTGATATGTGGATATTTTGAGAAGTCTAAAAGACTATTTTAGTTTTGACTAAATTGATTTTGGAATTTCTTGAATATCTATTGATCTTGTAATTTGTTAAATCATTATGTGTGAATTAAGTGTGAGTGCGTTGCATGCATATGTTATAGAGCACATCACCACTAAACTTTCACTCTACCACACTTAAAGTGTTGGTTATATGATCTTGAACTTGTTTGAGTCGACGCAAAGACTAGAATCAAGTAAATTTATGAAAGCTCGAGAGAACATCAACAACAATAACCTTCAGAGAAGTCAGATCTAATGCATAGGAGTTGGTAACGATTCTGAACTTAGTTTAGGTGTGTTTATTTGGTTTGATTGTTAAATAGCTTGTAATTTGTTACTTTGATTTTAGTGTATTTTCATTTTGTGATGTAGAGGTCACCATGGATGTTTCCCCAACTGGGTGGTGTTTTACCACGTTAAAAACTACTTGTGTTCTTCTTCATTTTCTCATCACCTTCTTCTTAGCTGTTCTGATTTAATAGTTTAAGTTTTGTTTTTCAAAACTGGTTTACTAGATCTGAAATAAATCGTTCACACTCATTCAAACTATCTTGATAAGTTTTTAAACACATCTTGTGTTAAGTTTTGTTTTGATTAAAAGAGTTTCTTCAACAAACAGCTTGAAGCCATTTTAATAGTTTAAGTTTGTATTAAACGTCTTAAGTGGCATTTTTCAATTGGTATCAGAGCTTAGCTGTTTTAAAATCTTTTAGATCCCGTGTTTCTGAAATTATTTTTTTTTAAAAAAGTATGGACGAGAAATTTGAGAGACTAGGTAACCTGTCCAAACCCCCTCTCTTTGATGGAACCAATTTTCCTTACTGGAAGGTAAGGATGATTGCTTTCATTCAAGGAACTCTAGGAGATGAAGCCTGGGAAGTTATAGAAAATGGATATACTTTTCCTACTAAACCAACAGTTGAAGGAAGTAATGTGAGAATCATGGAAGTTACTAAGTGAATTCACTAAAGACCTGACAAACAAAAGACTGATGACCATAAGAGACCTCAGAAAGACCTTAAAAATATTGAATATTATAGATGTGGAAAATTAAGACACATGGCTAGTGACTGTAGGGTTAACTTAGACACCCAAACAGAATAGGGCTCAACTATGCAAGACTTGGAATGACTCAAGTGACTCTGAAACAAAGAAACCGAGTCATCCAACTCTTATGACCCTCGCATGTCATTGTTTGCTAAGATAATCTAAAATGATGATGAGCAAATTGATCATACCATGATTGATGTTTCTTCTATTGATATAACTGTCTTACTGCTTGAGAATGATTGTAGTTATGAGAATCGTGTGTGTGTGAGTCAAAGTGATCATCTTATTATTGATGCCAATGGGTGTGTGAGTCCTCAAATTGAATCTATAGGGGACATAGCACACAGTTCACTTAGTGACTCTGATAATGAGGATCTTACTGACATTCACACACTTTACACTAAAACTCTCAAGAAAAACGCTAGACTAGAGGAGCTTGTTAAAGATCTTTCCACGAAATTAGAGTCCTTAAATCAAATAGTTAAACAAAATGCTGAAGAGTATACGTCTCGAAGTTTAACTCATGATGAGGAGATAAAAGCTTTTGAACAAAGAGTGAAAGATTTGACTGAATCCAATAATTTTTTGGAAAAGAAGTATAAAGGATCATTATTAGAATTGGAACAAACAAAAGAAAAGGCATCAACAGTCTTCAAAAAATTCTCAAAATTTGAAAGCAATTCTAATTGTTTTGAGGACTGTGTTACTGATAGTAGGATCAATTCTGATGATAGATCTGGAATAGGCTTTTGCACGAAAAATATTAAACAAACTAAATCTTTTGAAACCATAAAGCGTGTTACTGGTGGGAAAAGACCTATGGAAATTTGTCCTGACTTTTAATCATTGAAAAATGATTTTGATAAAAATCAGTAGCAGTTAAACTTTAATGAGACAAGTACCTCTAAGCATAATGTTCAATTTAAATCTAAGTACATTTGTCCTCCTATTAGAAAGAGTGAGACCTCATTTCAAACTGTTCCCTCTAGAACTAATGCCAAAAGTCATAACTTAGGGAAACCTATATGCAACAACTTTTCCAAAGACTTAACCGCTACGAGCAATCTTTATTGCTCATACTGTGATGTGTTCGGACATTCCTTAGATGGTTGCTATTCCAAAAGCCTATACCAAAATACTTACCCTCCTTTACCTATCAGAACTTTAACTATTCTATGAGAAGTTGTAATAATTATGTTCTTCATAAACCACTAAACAGAAACTCTAGCTAGTGAAAAAGAAAGACAAGATCTAATACTAAAAGACAATCATCAAGAAATAATCCTAAAGTCTTTTCTCGACCAAATGATCAAAACGTTTATAACAACAATAAAATTGCACAAAATTTGCATAGACAAAAAACTTAAGCTCATAATTTTTATCAAATACGAGCTAATAAGAACAAATTGAAAACTAGAGCTATTTGGGTAAGAAAGGATGATCTAGTACCCCAGATGAAATGTAACATAGTGATCAATGCTTTGAAAGCTGAACACACCACATATGGATGGTACTTAGACTCTGAATGTTCTAAGCATATGATCGGGTATGAATCCAAATTCTCAAACAAAACTAACTTCTTCGGAGGCAAAGTCTTGTTTGGAGATGGTGTTTCAGCCCGGATTGTAGGCAGAAGAACACTCCAAGAAGAAGGACTAACTATTCTTGAAGATGTGTTATTAGTAAAAGGTCTTAAGGCTAATCTACTAAGTATTTCACAATTTTGTGACTCCAATCATACTGTCACCTTTTCGAAGAACAATTGTAAAATTTTAAATGAAAATAGTGAATGCATAATTAAAGGACTTCGTACTCTAGATAACTGTTACACAGTTAATCTTAGTACAGAGGTATGTAACATTGTCAGAAGGAATAATAATGAATTATGGCATAACAGAATGGGTCACATAAATTATGACAACCATAGTAAATTGTCCTCTCAAGAAATTGTTAGAGGTATTCCTAAACTAAAACCCATTTCGAACATAGTCTGTAGTCCCTGTTAAGAAAGGAAAATTGTTAAGGCATCTCATAAAAGAGTTAAAGATATTCTGTCCTCTAAACCATTAGAACTTATCCATATGGACCTAATGGGTCCTTCTCGTACTATTAGTCTTTGTGGCAATAGTTAAACTTTTGTTATGGTTGACAACAATACGAGATTCACTTGGGTTGCTTTTCTGAAACATAAGTTTGAAACCTTTAGTGCGTTTCAATGAAAAGAACTCCCAAGTAAATCGAATCTGGAGTGATAGAGGAGGAGAATTTATAGATTCTGGTGTCATCGAATATTGTGACTATAATGGTTACAAACACGAGTTTAGTGCTCCCAAGACACCCCAACAAAATGGGATAACCAAACGTAAAAATAGGACTATTCAGGAAATGGCAAGATTTCTAATACATGCCAAAGACTTACCTAAATATTTTTGGGTTTAGTCAGTGCGTACTTCATGTCACATTATCAATAGAGTCTACATTTGGAAGAATTCTAAACAGACCCCCTATGAACTTTGGTATCCCAAGAAGCCAAATCTTAAATATCTATGGGCATTTAGCAGTATGTGTTATGTTTGTAAAGACAGAGAACACTTATCTAAGT
The DNA here is from genome assembly GCA_949130495.1 of Sambucus nigra. NCBI lineage: Eukaryota > Viridiplantae > Streptophyta > Magnoliopsida > Dipsacales > Adoxaceae > Sambucus > Sambucus nigra. Next base: position 2,949,062 of record OX422224.1, read on the forward strand.
TTGAAATAAGAGGAGATAAAGCTATATTTCTAGGATATTCACCTGACAGTAGAGCCTACCATATTTATAACTTGCGTACTAAGACCATGATGGAATCCATTAATATGATTGTGAATGTCACTTTTGTAGAAAGTAAAACTACTAGATCAGCTATTGTAGAAGAGTCTGAAAGATTTTTAAATTTTGACTCTCCTGAAATAACTAAGTCTTTACCAACATAGACCCCTGAAGTACCTAATTGGGTTTCTAAAGACCATCCCATAGATAACGTTGTTGGTAATCCTATAGAACCTGCTCGTACAAGATCCCAACTTTGTAACATTGCTCATTTTGCATGTTTTGTGAATCTTATTGAGCCCAAAAATGTAAATGAAGCCTTAAATGACACATTGTGGATTACTGCAATGCAAGAAGAGCTTCTTCAATTTGTTATTCATGATGTTTGGTATCTTGTACCCCGACCTGAAAATAAAAGGGTTATTGGCACACGTTGGATTTTTAAAAACAAGATTGACGAGTCTGGGATGATTATTAGAAATAAATCTAGGTTAGTTACCCAAGGATAATCTCTGATTAAAGGAATAGATTTATATTTGCTCCTGTTACTCGACTCGAATCTTTTCATTTACTTTTTGCTATAGCTTGTCATTTATATTTTGCATTTTGCGAAATGGATGTAAAGTCAGCATTTCTAAATGGTATTTTAACTGAGGAGACCTATGTAGAAAAATCCAAAAGGTTTATTGACCCACATCATCCTAATCATGTTATCGTCTTAAGAAAGCGCTTTATGGGTTAAAATAAGCTCCTAGAGCTTGGTATGAGCGTCTGTCCACCTTCTTCTTTTAGATAATGGATTTAAGAGAGGAGGAAATGATTAAAACTTGTTTGTCAAACATTTTGACAACAGCATTACTATTGCTCAAGTATATGTTGACGATATTATTTTTGGATCCACTTCCCCTTCAGAAGCCAAGTCTTTCTCAGACATTATGCACAGAGAATTCCAAATGTTGCTTATGGGGGAGTTGCAATTTTTATTAGGTCTTCAAGTAAAACAAAACTCAGAAGGTTTATTTTTTTTGCAATCAAAATATGCTTTAGATATTGTAAAAAAGTTTGGCTTTGATATGGCTAAAGAAGCTAGAACGCCTATGAGTACCTCGATCAAACTTTCCAAAGATGAAAATGGTAAATCCATTGACTTTACCCTATACCGTAGTATGATAGGAAGCTTGCTCTACCTAACTGCCTTACGCCCAGATATCTTGTTCGTTGTGTGTATGTGCGCCCGTTATCAGAATAATCCCAAGGAGAGCCATCTGTTATATGTAAAAAGAATAATTAAATACATAAAAGGCACTCACAATTTAGGCGTTTGGTACACTAATGACACATCGAGCACTATAGTTGGTTACACTGACGCTGATTGGGCTGGGTGTTTCGACGATAGTAAAAGTACATTAGGCGCATGTTACTACATCGGTAACAACTTGGTTGGTTGGAATAATAAAACACAGAACTGCAGCTCTTTATCCACTACAGAATCTGAATATATTGTAGCTGGAAGTTATTGTGCCCAATTATTATGGCTGCGACTAATGCTAAGAGATTATGGTATAAACTAAGATAAACTCCATCTCTATTGCGATAATCAGAGTCCGAACAACATATTTAAGAATCCAGTTCAACATTCTTGCACCAAACACATTAAAATTCGATATCACTTCATACGAGCATTAGTTGAATCAAAAGAACTAGAGATTAATTACCTACCTACTGATCTGCAATTGGCTTATTTGTTTACAAAACCTTTGGACTTTAAGCATTTTGAATCTTTACGCAAATCTATTGGCACAGTTTTAACTGAATAATTTGTATATCTACCTGATTATAACTATTTTATTTGATTCTTGCTGCCCTTTGTCCATTCGAGACAAAATGGGGGCAAAATTTTGAGTCCACTTGGACACTTTTGTACATTCTTATCTACTAAACTTGATCTTAGGTATCTTTTTGTAGATTTCAGTACCGCCTTATTGCGTCAGATTTTTAGAGGGTAATGGTTTGTACATAGTTGAGTTATGTAATTTGTATTTCCAAGAGATTGTGTATATAGATTTTTATAGGAATAGGATTCTCTTATTTCTTTTTTGTATCCCTACGAGTCCTTTTTTACTAAAAGGAGATTTTGTCTCATATTTCGAAAGGGGGAGATTGAAGCACCCTATATCTTTGACTCATTTGAGTCTGCATTATGTAGGAGCATATTTAGTTTGGAAATAGTGACAAAATTGTGTCCATCCCTAGTTGAACCAAAAGCCTAAGAAGTATCTTATCAACTATGATATTCCTCTATAAGTTCTTGATGGTATTTCACATACACCACACACTAGGACTGCATACATGTTGTATTTCATTCTCATTATAACCTTGTGTGAGTTAAATTCCCTAATATGATTTTTAAATATTTTTTCGAATTTAATTAATATTTTCTAAGCATTTTAAATAATTTTTGTAAATTAAAATTTGGAACTTATAAAAGCTTTGGGGTTGATTTACAAATATTTATTTTACCTTAAAACTGTCTTGGGTAGAATCCAAAAGTGGCATAAACATTTGTGGGTGAACTTGGATTTTTTTGAAATAAAAAATGCGCGTTTAAGACTTGATCTTGAACCTACATGTGTTGTTATGGCAACGATCCGATTTGTGTTTCTTCTCACTCATAAACCCGCGACTTGATCTAGACCATTGAATTGCTTTAATCAACGTTCTACATGCGTTTTGAACTAATCCAAGTGCGATGGTTTTATCCAATCAGAGTTGAGCTTTGCACCGCTATCTGTGAATCATTGGATTTTCATCGTTTTAAATTCTTTTAATCTCAACCCTTAGATTGTGGCTTTGTTCCAGATCCTTCGAATGCCAGTATAAATAAGAGCCTTCAGTGAGGTATTTAGAGACTTTTGAAAGTTCCTCGTTTGAGGGAAAAAAAAAAGAGAAGAGAGAAAAGGAGAGAGAAAAGAAACCCTAAACCTAACTTCGTCAAACCCTAAATTCAAAAACACTTTTATGTGATTTTAAACCTGAGTGTTTAGATCGTGTGTTGAGAAGTTATCCTCTCTTGTTCTTGATCATTTTTCCAACTTAATCACGTTGAGTTTTTCAGTTTCTTATTTATAGAAACTTGAGATCTCGTCTATGTGATACACCTCACTTAGATAGATTACTATTTTGATTTCTCTTTTTGATAAATCGTGTTTGTTAGTTATTTTTAATTTGATTTCATGTTTTTAAACCCCAAACATACAATCTTCATTCGGATTTCATTTTACTCAACTCTATTAGACTAAGATCTAGTTTTGAGATCTTGATTGGGGGAACACTTTCTATATAATATTTTCAAAACCAGAAAGTCTTAGGATCTTAGATATTTCACAACAAGATTCCCTCTTAATCTGCAGATATTTTGGAAGGTCTAAAGTCTGTTTTAGTTTTGACTAAATTGATTTTGGAATTTCTTGAATATCTAGTGATCTTGTAATTTGTTAAATCATTATGTCTGTATTAAGTGTGAGTGTGTTGCATGCATATGTTATAGATCACATCACCACTACACTTTCACTCTACCACACTTAAAGTGTTGGTTATATAATCTTGAACTTATTTGAGTCGACGTAAAGACTGGAATCAAGTAAAGTTACGAAAGCTTGAGAGAACATCAACAACAACAACCTTCAAAGAAGTCAGATCTAATCCAGAGGAGTTGGTAATGATTATGAACTTAGTTTAGATGTGTTTGTTTGGTTTGATTATTAAATAACTTGTAATTTGTTGCTTTGATTTTAGTGGGTTTTCATTTTGTAACATAGAGGTCACCGTGGATGTTTCCCCAATTGGGTGGGGTTTTACCATGTAAAAAACTACTTGTGTTTTTCTTCATTTTCTCATCACCTTCTTCTTAGCTGTGCTGATTTAATAGTTTAAGTTTTGTTTTTCAAAACTGATTTACTAGATCTGAAATAACTCGTTCGCACTCATTCAAACTATTTTGATAAGTTTTTAAACACATCTCGTGTTAAGTTTTTTTTTTATTGAAAGAGTTTCTTCAACAAATAGCTCGGAGCCATTTTAACATTTTAACTTTGTATTAAACGTCTTAAGTGGCATTTTTCACATAAGTATTTTAACTTAAAAAAAAAGTGTAAATAAACATTTGCCTTGGCTTATGTGATCTGATTTCATGATTTTGGTGTTGAATGAAGTATCTTCTCTTCCAATCCTCACTCCAAGATCAAAGATGGGGAAATATCACACTTCAATCTCTCAAAAATTCCCTCATAGGCTTCACAAATGACCTCCCTTCTTCTCCAATGGATTATCTGAGTTTTCTAACCTCTAAACCCTAGAATCTCCCTTATATATACTGATAAAGAAGTTAGAAATTCCTAGATCTCTTAACCGTCCTTTACCAAATGATCAAAACACCCCTATAAAATGCCGATTTAGTCTAAAAATGCCCGGGGACCCAATGGACACCCTCGGGTATACTATTCTGACTATTTTGACCCTTCTGGAGTCATCTGTGATCTCGAAATCATCATTCGAGTAGCTCTAAATAGTTACCCTATCTTGACCTATAATTGGTCTACGGATGACTCCCGATTGAGATAAATTCAATTACACCAATTTCACTCATTATGACGTATAATAATTTCCATAACTCATTCACTATTCACTTAGTAAATTGTAACACATAATATTAATCATTATTTCATTATCTTAATTAATATGTAATAACCATATTTTATTTAATTCCATTAAATTAATTTGGTCGCGTAATTTAAAGTAAATGAATGATCTACCGAATTAATTAAATTTCAAATATGCAAAAATACGGAGTATTACATATTTCACCACTTACAAGGAATTTCATCCCCGAGTTTAGGTCATACCTATAGTGAATAACTCTGGATATGGATCTCGCATGTCATCCTCCTGTTCCTATGTAGACTCATCAACAATGTGGTGTCCCCACTGAAACCTAACTAATGGTACCACCTTCGAAAGCAACTTTCACTCACTACGATCTAGAATAGCCACTGGTCTCTCCTCATACGTGACATCTGACTACAAATCAATCTCCTCGAGTGGAACGTGCCAAAAAGCTCTCTCGCTCCTCCTAGACTTCTTGAGAGATGCCACGTGGAACACGTCGTGTATTCGCTGAAGATGCTCTGGTAACCCCAATCTATCTGCCACTGACCCCACTCTCTTAATAATTGAAAAATGCCCCACATATCTCCACGCAAGATTACCCTTCTTGTCGAACTTCATGACCCCCTTCATGGGGGACGCACGTATCAAAACTTGGTCCCCAACCTCTAACTCTACGTGCCTCCGGTATGCATTTGCATAACTCTTCTACTGATCCTGAGCTTTTCAAATACGTCCCAAAATTAGCTCGATCTTAGCAGTTGTTTCCTATATCATCTCTGGTCCCAGTAACTTGTTGTCCCCCACCTCTAACCAGCAAGCAGGTGAACGACAAGGTCTCCTATAAAGCACCTCAAATGGTGCCATGTCGATAGTAAATTAGTAATAATTTTTATATGCAAACTCTACCAATAGAAGATATCGCTCCTATCCTCCCCCAAAATCTAGGATGCACATCCTCAATATGTTCTCTAGCATCTGATTTACCCTCTCAGTCTGTCCGTCTGTCTATGGATGGTATACGATACTCAGTCGTAAGTCAGTGGCCATGGCCTCCTGAAAGCTTTGCCAAAAATTAGACACAAAGATCTTGTTTCTATCAGATACAATATTGATTGGTACCTCATGCAGCTTAACTATCTCTGCTATGAACAGTTACGCATACTGCATCGTCTCAAAATTAGTGTAAATCGACAAGAAATGGGCCACCTTGGTCGTTCGATCCACTATCACCTAAATGGAGTCGTAACCCCTCTGTGACGTCGATAGTCCCGTAATAAAGTCCATCAAAATACTTTCCTACTTCCACACGGGAATCTCCAATGGTTGTAGCATCCCTGAAGGTCTCTGGTCGTCTACCATAACTAACTGATAGATGACACACTTTGAGTCAAACTCTGTTATGTCTTGTTTTATCCCGGCCCACCAATGTCTCCTCGTGTCCTAGTACATCTTATCCCCAACAAGATGTACTATAAAACTCGATCCGCGCAACTCAGTCATAATCGCATGCCTTTAGTCCTCAACCTTTAGCACAACTAGTCTCCCATTAAAATGTAAGCCTCCCTCTAAAATGATCGAGTAAGACTCTGCACCTTCGACTAATAATTGTCGCACTCTGTCCTGACAGTATGGATCCTCCGCATGTGCTTTCACTACCCGCATGATAATCTTGAGAGCGATAGCTACAACCGATATGCACACTCTGGCAACCTTATCATCGTGTCAAAGCTCACTCCACTTTTCCTTCCAAACCTCTGCCAACTCCCCAATGGGTGTCCGTCTCAACGCGTCTACTACCACGTTAGCCTTACCAGGATAATACTGTATATCAAACTGGTAATCCTTCATGAATTCTAGCCACTACCTTTGTCTCGTATTCAAATCCTTTTGTGTGAAGAGATACTAAAGTGACTTATGATCCGTGAACAATGTAAACTGCTCCCCCAACAAATAGTGTCTCCATATCCTCAGAGAAAATACAACTACTGCTAACTCAAGGTCGTGGGTGGGGTAATTCTTCTCATAGGGCTTAAGCTTTCGATATACTTAAGTTATGGCCCTCTCCACCTGATGCAATACACCCCCAACTCGATGTAGGGATGCATCCGTGTAGACTCAATACTCCACCCCACTCCTAGACAATGCAAGTACTGGTGATGATGTCAGCTTATCCTTCAGCTCATCAAAGGCTAGTTGATAATGATCACTCCACACAAATGGTACCCCCTTGTGAGTCAGGTTAGTCAGCGGACCCGCAATCTTTCAAAATCCATTAATGAAGTGAAAATAATATCTGGCCAACCCCAAGAAGATGCAAATCTCTATCGGTGTTGTGGGATCTCCCCACTCCCTCACCGTCGATACCTTACTCAGATCCACTATAATACTCCTATCAAACACGTTGTGTCTAAGAAATTGTACCTCCCGTAGCCAAAATCCACACTTCTCGAATTTGGCATACAACTGGTGATACCAGAGTGTCTGCAAGACCCTATATAAATGCTCCGCGTACTCCTCCTCAGTACGAGAGTAAACCAGAATTTTATCTATAAACACGATTATGAACTGGACCAAGAACTCCCTGAATAACCTGTTCATGAGATCCATGAACATTGTTGGTGCATTGGAGAGCCCAAAAGGCATCACCCTGAACTCCTATATCCCCTAGTGAGATAGGAAAGCAGTCTTAGCAACATCCTCCTCCCGAATGCGTAACTGGTGATATCTCGATATCAAATTAATCTTTGATAAGTATGCCTCCCCTCTCAACTGATCAAATAGGTCATCGATCCTCGACAACGGATACTTATTCCATATTGTAACCTTGTTCAGCTCCCTATAATCCACATATAAGAGAAGTGAATCATCCATCTTCTTTACAAATAACATCGGGATGCCCCACAACAATGTTCTCTGCTGAATAAAACCCTGCCCCAATAGCTGTTGAATCTTCTCCCTCAACTCTCGCATCTCTGCAGGGGCCATGCAATATGGTGCTCGAGCAATCAGTCTCGTACTTGGTGCTAAGTCAATAACAAACTCGATCTCTCGGCTGGGTGGTAACCCCGGTATATCCCAAAATACATCCTTAAAATCTCTCACAACTAGAATTGAGTTTATTGAAATCAATACCTCATGTGAGGTCTCCTCCTCAATGTAGTATAAGTGAGTGTGCGACCCTCCATCGGGAAGAGGCATCACCACCAAGAACATATCTTGACCCGGAATGGAGAACATTATGGTTATCTCGTAACAGTCTATTATCACCTAGCAGCCCTCTAACCAATCCATACTTTGGATAACATCGTATCCCACCATATCTAGCACAAGAAGATCCGCTGCTAAGCTCAAACTCCCTATAATAATATCCACAACTCTATATACGGAGTGTATAAGTGGCCCACTACCCAACGGTGACTCTACACACATAAGGTGTCTAGAAGTTGTCTCTGAAAGACCGATTTCTTGTGCAAATATACTAGCAATAAAGGAGTGCAATGCGCCCATATAAAAAAGAATCCTACCCTCATACCCATGAATAGGAAATGCACCCTTAACTATTGGCGAATCATGAGGTGGTGGCGGTATAGGCATGTCTCGAACATTATATACACGCCTGTAATGCATTTGACCCTATTATTGTTGTTGGATTAGGGATGCTGGTGTTGGTGCTGGAGGTAATGGAGCTGCTGCCCCTGTTAGGGAAACTTATTGTTGTGCCTGACCAACTGTGGGCAATATTTCCTCTTATGACCCTGATGGCCACATATAAAACATTTTCCTAAAAATGGTCTTTGCCTCTGGCCCTGTCAAGGATGGCCTTAACGCTGTCCTTGATAACCCTGGCCCTGCTAGCTACTCTCTGGTTCCCTTAGCCCTGACAACCCTGAGGAACCTGTTGCGATTGATTAGGGACCTGCTGACCCTGTCTGTTTCCCTAGCCATCTGGCTAGTATCATCCTGACCTGAACCTCTTAGCATGATCCTCATGTCAGGAATCATGCCCCTTCTGCCTGCCTTCCTACTGTGATGACCTGCTAAAACTACCACCACTTGCCTTGCTAAGCTAGCTTGGCTCACCTCCTCTTTTGCTTCCCTTCAGGTGGAAGTGATGGTCCTGGCAGTGTAATAAAGAGACATTGACGACATCTTTATACGTGACCAATGCGGGGTTACCGATTAAGTGTTGCCTGATCCTCCAGGATAATCCATCTATGAATTTGATTTCTTTCATTCCTTATTACTCACCTCGTCTGGCACAAAATGAGTGAACTCCTCCTCACACTCTGCTACAGAACGATCACCCTATGTCACCTCATTGAATTTCCTTAGCATTTTTGTCACCACTACTGGCGGAAAGTACTTGTGATCAAACTGCACCCAGAACTCATTAATTGTCATCATATATCTCTCTTCAATCGTGGTAACTGACTCCTGCCACTATAGTGCCGCTCCAGCAAGTCTGAAAGTAGCTAGCATCTGCTTCTGTGTCTCACTACACTCCACCATGCGCAGGTGGCATTGTTTATTCTCTTCCACTGACACGCCTCAACCACATTAGAGCTACCTTAAACTCGGGTTGGTGGCCTTTTTAAAATGTCTATCTAACTATATGCCAAGCATATGGCCTTGTTTGGGCCTGAATCACTGGTGCCACTGGATGTTGTGGCTGGAGCTGTGGAAAATGGATGACCATAGCTTTTATTGATGCATTGACCGCCTGGGCCACAATTTCTTCCACCTGTGCCGTCGAGATCATCTTTGGTGGTGGTTGTGGCTGAGGCACCTCCTGTGGCTCCTAGTGAGCCTACCTCAACTTATCCCTGATCGCTGCTCTACCTGTTCCTCTCTACTCGGTGGCATCTAAAAATATATCGAATTCTATGTGTACACAATTTATACAAAGTTTAATAGCAGAAGCACGTTATCTCAAATACGTAAAGATAAAAGCAAAAGTCCTAATAAGAGGGATCTATATCAAAGGAACGATTTGCATAAATCGTAATAAGCCATAAACATCCAATGGACACTAGAACCTGATGCCCTGATACCATCTCTGACACCCCACCTAATTAAATACCGGGTGATCAGTCCTTTATAAATTAAAATAGGTTTCTCATTTGGTTTATTCTCAGCATTACTCTTGAAAACCATATTAATTACTAACCACCTAATAGTTAATTAAGTCAGTGTCAAAATTTTATCTTTCATTACATAATTGATAATAATGAACTGAAAATTTAAATTAAAATATCCACACAATAAATATCGTCCAACCATCACAAGAAATAAATAAAAACTATTTTTGCCGAATAAACCATCGGCTATAAAATCCAAATCCAAATACTATATCCAACAAATAGTAAATAAATCCTACTACAAGTCTGAAATGAATAACTGAAATAAATAAAGTCTGAATGGGGAAACCTACCCAACCAAAACACTGAATGAGATCCTACACTAGGATTTAAAGGTAGAAGCATTTACTCAAATTCGGCAAGCCTCCACAGCGCTGCAGCAAATCGTCCCTAGAATAGATCGTCAAGTCTGGCGTCCTTGTGGCTGGACACCGAAAAGGTTCTGGAAAATATTTATAGTAAGGGTTAGGACCCAAAATATTTTGAAATATTTTGCAAGTATTCATCATAATTTTAAAATAAGATACATTTTATACATGTTAGGTTCATGTACACTCTCTTGAGTTTCCTCGCCTCTCAACTATTGTGCACGCCTTACGCTTTCTACTTAGCCCACCTAGATTTACTACCCAAGCTAACTAGGTTTAAGTATCTATCTAGACTCTCAACCCTGTACATTATGCTATTCGAATTAACACATCTCATATGTTATTGATATCATAAGTAACGTTCTCCATATCTTTTCATTCAATAATTTAATTAACATTCACTACTTAATTCATTATTTATATCCACACTATTAGTATTTCTACTATCACACATAAGTAGAATCATTCCAACGGTTATATATATATATATCCCACTAATATATATAATTACGATGTCTCTCAAAAGGGCTACTGTACAAATAGGCATACTCTACTATCAATCCATGTACCTCTCTTACTAAAATAAGGACTTGGTTCAGCATGTCTCCTAGAACCCAAAATCAAATAACAAGCATGGGAGGCAGACATAATTCTAAGCCTTTAGGCTATGCACATACTTAACGTACCCAAATGACCTGTCAGTCTTACTAATACATGACACATAGTGAGCCGCCCTAAGTTTTATGTCCTGGGGAAAAAATCCAGACCTCCCTGGAATCGACAAGGTGGGATCGCCCACTAGGCGGGAACCTCCGTGTTAGCAGGCAGCGTAGGTATATTCACATGTAACATCAATCATATAATAGGTATATGCACCACCTATGTGCATGAAAAATCAATAGGTATACACACAACCTAATTATCATATCTCGTACGTAGTATTTTCTCGCAAATACACCCCGTACCATCAATTTATGATTTACCTTGCTCTTGTTTTAATCTGAGTATCATTATCTACCTTAAGGGTCTTAGTTACCCTTTAATGAAATTCAGTAGCTAACTCCTTCACACACTACTGGTCATAAATTTACTCAAATTTCTTGTAATTCATTCTCCCTCTCTTGAATTAATTACTCCTTAATTTAAGTATATTAATTCTCACCTTAATTCTTATATTAAGACTAAATCATAATATCATCACGAGCCAACTGTAATATAAAAATTCTCACATTATATTTCAATAAGGTCACAAAGGTTTCCCCGATCAAAATTTTTGAATTATAGGCTTAAACAAGAGATTTTCACATTTTCTCGGTAATCGAATTAATTCGCCAGGAGGCTGAATGGATTTGCTCACCGAATCAATTTGCCTCTATGCCGAATCGATTTGAAATTTCGTAGATCACCTTCTTCTTCGGCATGCAAATTCGTTTTTCCATACTTTTCTTATTCAACTCTCCATGGTTCTTTACCAAACTTCACACCAGTTATCCTAAGCCTTTTTCACATGTATTAGGATGATTTCCCATGTGATATAAACCTCAAAACATAAACTTTCTAATTAATTCTGGATGATAAAATTCATTCATTAAAAACCCTAGATTTCATGTTCTTCGACCATTTTCATCAAAAACCCAAGTTTAATTCGTGGAGATTACCATATATTCTCTTATTTCTTATCCTCTATAGATATCAAATCAAACTACATGTAATTCCTACCCAAACATGAGTTTTAATCATAGTTTTTATTCAAGAACTTAACTTTAATCAATATATTGCAAAACCCTGTCAGCATGGGTATTATAACTTCAAAGAAAACTGTAAATAAACACTTGCCTTGGTTTATGTGATCCGATTTCATGGTTATGGTGTTGAATTAAGTATCTTATCTTCCAATCCTCACTCAAAGATCAAAGATGGGGCAAAATCACACTTCAATCACTCAAAAATTCTCTCTTATGCCTCACAAATGGCCTCCCTTCTTTTCCAATGGATTTTCTAAGTTGTCTAACCTATAAACCCTAGCCTCTCCCATCTATATACCGATAAAGAAGTTATAAATTCGTAGGTATCCTAACCCTCATTTACCAAATGACTAAAGCACCCCTATATAGTGCCGGTTTAGTCTATAATTGCCCCGGGACCCAATCTCCACCACCGAGTATACTACTTTGACTATTTTGACCCTTTTGGAGTCATTCGTGACCTAGAAATCATCATCCGAGTCACTCTAAATAATTATCCTATCTCGACCTCAACTTAGTCTACGCGCAACTCTTGATTGAGATAAATTTAATTACGCCAATTTCACTAGTTATGACGTAAAATAATTTCCATAACTCATTCACTATTCACTTAGTAAATTTTAACACGTAATATTAATCCTTATTTCTTTATCTTGAATAATATATAATAACCACATTTTATTTAATTCCATTATATTACTTCGCTCGCGTAATTTAAAATAAACGAATAATCTACCAAATTAAGTAAATTTAAAATATGTAGAAGTACGGGGTATTAAATTTTAATACCAGCGTTGAGTCACAATACACTTTGAGGTAGCTTTCCCCTAACAAGTCTACCTTATGCAAGCCAGGAATAAGTGCTTCGTACTCAACTTTATTATTGGAGCCTGATTCCTTGTTCGATCATGGAATTTTTTGGTGTTATAAGAACAACTCCTACTCTGCTCCTTTAGAATTAGATGCGCCATCTACATATAGTATCCACTTCTGGGATTGATCCAACTCAATATCTTTCAACTGGTCAACCACTTGTGGATTGATAGTGCAGATATTGCACCACCTGCCGCGGACATTTAACACCATTGTTATTATCTATGGACCGCAACCCAAATTCTATTGGATACATAAATGCCAGACTGCGGTCACCTATTTTATACAGGCAGCGACCCCCCGATCTCATCAACTAACTGCCGTAGCCAGTAAGGCACAGGATGCGGCCCCACATATTATAGGGCGCGACCCTAGTTCTTTCATTTAACGGGCCATAGCCCCTCCTTATTCATCACGAACAACTACACCTATAAATAAAGGTCCACACCTCGAGATTGGGGGGTGGGGGTGGGAGGATTTCATTATTCCACAATCAGATTCATTTTCCTACATCAGTGTTAAGCTTAACGCTGCTTACTCTCTCTACGCCACTGAGCACAGCTTGGGGGGCACTTACCGGCATCGCAGCCAACTATCCGGTACATAGGAATCCTCATTACTGCCATGTACTCTCCTTTATTCTCGCACTCGTACGCCTATTTAGTCTTGATTATATTGTACTAAGTAATGCATATAATGAGAATGGAGCAACACAGTGGACGTACGTCTATTTTAGAGGCTGAACCACTCTATATCTTGTCTTATATCTCCACTTATTTGCTTTATTTGCTTATTGTGAACTTTAATCTTGATTTGTTGGTATGAGAACGACAAGTGGACGATTTCTTGTATCATCAATTTGGCACCGTCTATGGGAACAAGAAAGTTCCATCTTGTTTCTCTATGATTTGAGTTCTTAAACACCTTATATTATTCATAGGGATCCTTTAGATCATCATCCCATGAGTAAATTATGGTTATTGAGCTCTATTTTATATTCACACCCTTAAAAGGGGTATTTCGTATGTTCATATTTACTCTTGGGTCTTTATTTTATGACCTTAGATCTATTTTACATACCCATGTGATATCATTTCATCTAGATAATGCTGAAAAGCATGATGGGATTTAGCCCCGAAAAGATGAATGATTAGGGAAAGATTGTATTTACCCCCTTTTTGTTGTTCTTGACCTATGATCTAGGGTTTATCATTGAAACTGTGCCATTTTGTGCACCATGAGAGTATTCTCTCATTAATAGACCCTAGTAGGAATGCTCCCTTTCTTGGTTTCTGGGTTTCTATCTTGGGAGTGTTCCCTGTGCTGCTTAGAAGGGGATGCGGCCTGGTGGTTCAATTTCCTTTCTTATCGTGGCCTCGACTAGTACGGTTGTATTAAAATAGCTCCAAATCATAAGGGAAAGGACTCAGGTGGTCTTCAGATCAACCTTGGTGAATATCATTCGAAGGCCACAACAGTACACCTATGTGTCTTACTGGCCGCGACCTCAACAGTAGTATCATACTGCAGTGCAAATGTTGCATCCTAATTTCCTACTTGGTTAATCCAATATTTCTGTAATTACTCACTTCTGTTAGTTTTGTCTCAGATTATATATACTTTGTAAAGGCTAACAAAGAAGAAAATGGAAGGAGAATCCAGCCAGAGCACAGAAGTCAAAGATGAGATTGTGCAGTTGTATAATCACCTCAACCATATCTACGACAGCCATGCCTCACTCCAAACACAGGTCAACTACTTGACCCAGAGGGTCCTCATGCTAGAGGTCGCAGCCTCATCAAATGTGGGTGTGGCACCCAGAATCATTGCCTCAACAACCTTCGTTGTCGCGGTAGTGCTAGAAGTTCCATTCGCAGAAGAGGTCAGTAGGGGCCAAAAAAGTAAATCAGAGAAGGCAGAGGGGAGCTCTAAGGCCTACACCCCATTGGCCTTCCCTATTAAAGACATCTTGGAGTCCATTAAGGAGGACAAGCTGCTGAGATGGCCAGAGAAGCTTAAAGCTCCACCCCACAAGAGGAACAAAGCCAAGTGGTGCAAATTCCATTTGGACCACGACCATGACACTGAGCAATGCTATGCACTAAAGGATGAAATTTAAAGGCTAATTGGGCAAGGGATACTGCAGAGGTTCCTCAGAGTTGTTTAGGAGATGCAGCGTAGTCTGACATATCACATGCCCATTTTTCACGCTTATGTTTTACATTTCATCTATTTCTATTTCACAATGAAACCCTTCTTACGCTATTTTAAATTAAACTTTGTATTGTCCTTATAAAGTCACACACACACATATATATATATATATATATATATATATATATATATATATATATATATATATATATATATATATATATATATATATATATATATATATATATATGAATAGATATATGAAATCAAGTTCACTCTTATAGTGCCATGTTTTGATTCTCACTTCCATGAAATGTTATCTTATAAATGAACATTTTGTCTTAAACAGATCTTGATTCGAGACAATATGTTAGATCGGGAATAACAATATCTAAATGTGCCCATAACGCCCGTGAAGACGCCTGATTGTCCAAAAGCAAGTGACAGTTAAAAATAGCGAAAGCAACTATCGAGAGCAGCTATTTAAATTGTTCCACAACATCACTCAGAGAGGATTACAATGCCCATTCTTAGCTTTTGGGATGCGTCATAAGAATCTGGGGCTTACAATGGCCGTTCTTAGCTTTTAGGATGCGTCATAAGAATTTGGGGATTATAATGCTCATTCTTAGCTTTCGAGATACGTCATTAGACCTGGGAGATTACTCCCTCGACAAACATCATTAATTTAGTGGATAGAGATGAAACATCATTAACTTGGTGATCTCATGTTAAGCTTGGGGAAGCTTCATAATACCTAGCCCCAAAAGGCCTGGCAATGATCCACAGGGGTTGAAGACTTAATTGTCAACGAATAACCCTATATTTGAAGGGGTCGTAGACCTAATTGTATATGGATAATCCTATTATATCCTGGTAAGGCATTATATATATCCAAACATATTTTGGGGAAACTTTATAATACCTAGCCGGGGGGGGGGGGGGAGGGGCTGAAATAACCCAATCAAATCGACTAAAGGAAAGTTATGAAAGGCAATCGAAGCGACTAAAGGATGCTGTGTTGCTGTGATCACGAAGCATGCCAAAGCTATAGGAGGCTGGAAAGATGCCGCAGCCTTATCAGTATGGCTGCGTCCATTAAGTTAATTCATTCAGAAGACGCGACAGATAAAGGTAAGTAGGATTGTTAACCTACCGCTACCCTGTGCAAGAAAATAAGCGACATTTGGATTAGGATCCAGTTATAAAGCTACAGCAAAGGGCATTCCAACATGCAAAGGTTCCGCGGCCCTGTTCAAGAAATACCATGGATCCATTCCCAGTAAATTTGATTAAAAGAAGAGACTGCAGCCATCATCAAACATGCAAGATTGTAATAATATACAAGAATACAAGTGTAAAGTCCAAGGTAAAGAAATATGGCCGCAGCCAATGTGAAAAAACCATTTATACTATGGTGTCGTGACCTTAATCTATTAGTCCATAAGTTTATTCAATCAAGCAAACAATAATTTAAGTTTTGAAGCATTAGAAGTATAGAGCAGGCAAATGAAATATATAAACCATTGATTTCAAAAAGTGGTCGCAGCCTTGATAATAAAGGTTGCAGAATTTTAAAAGGGCAGTAGCCCCCCTATGTTATAGATCAGAAATTACAAATCTTGGGAAAACATTCAAATATTTAAGTTATACAGACAAAGGCCACAACCTTGAATATCAAAAGTCAATTTGAAAGGGACGCAGCCCCAATGATTGAGAATTAAAGGAAGACTAAGAAGTATCACCATCATCTTTATTTCCATCTTCTTCATTTGCATCAGTCACAGTCTCCTAATCTTCTATTGCGGTCTCTGCTTCCGCCCTTAGCCTGTCCCACTCCTCGACTGTAGCCTTCATCTCAGTATTCGCCTCGCTCCAAGATTTAATTGTAACCGCGACATCAGGGAAGTTCTTTGCCACCCTATATCTCAGTTCTTAGTAGCCGCGAATATAAGCTCTATTGTTGATAAGGAAGAAGTCATGGGAGCCTTTGTATGATGCCATAGTGTTGTCAATGGATAATTAAAGGGCTTCACTATAATGTTCATATTTTCTGGAAAGGGAAGGAAAATGGTCATTTTCCATCTTCTTAATTATCGCGGCATGATCTTCCTCCATCTTCTTCATCGTCGTGGCATGGGCCCCGGCATCATTTGTAGCTCTGATCTTTAATTCCTCATGCTGCTTCTCAAGAAGTCCCAACTTGTCGTTTGCAAGCTCCGTGGCCTTGCAAGCTTCCGCAGTCTGAGCTTGGGAATCCTTGAGAGCCTCCAAGACTTGCTTAAAATTATCTTCAGCTTCGTCCTTAGATTTGACAGCGGCCTCAAGATCCATATGAGCCGCATGGAGTGCCTTGATAGAAGATTTCTTTCTAGTTTAAGATATTCAGCTCTTGCCTTTGTCAAATCAGTTGTGTAAACACCCTCCGTGGCCTCCTTAAGTCTGTAGAGACCCTCATACTGCATTTTCTAGGTCGCTATAGCTTCTGCAGCCTGTAATTGCATTGAGAGTTAGAAAATAAAATTAAAACTGCAAAGAATATTAGAAGTCTATAATTACTTACCCTCAGCAGACTGTGAAGGGTGTAAGACTCCACGTCCTCGTGGTCCTCACCTACCAATCGATCTAAGTCAGTTCCATCCATTGCCTTATTTATCCTATGGACGACACGGGCACTATTATCCCAAGAAGACTGGGGGTCTAATCTGTGAAGTTGTGTCCATGGATGTCTGCTTTACGAAGGAGGCAAATTGGCATTTATGGCCATTATTGATGGAGGCAGAGGAGAATTTCTCTCGTGTATAGGAAAAGTGCCGCAGACACCTTGATCAGATAGTGATGACATAAGAACCACTGTGGTAAGGTTAGCCCCGATGTCATCATCAAAAGTGCCCTCAGGCCTCTTATTAGGGGCCAACCCCTCAATTTAGAATGAGGCGCGATAGTAGTGGTTTGGTCCGTAGCCAGATTTCGAGGCGTGACAGGCTCATCTTGGCCACTAGGGGAAACTGCGGCAGGAGCCTTAGACTTGGTACTTTTTCTCTTCATATGCCTAGCAGTGTTATTGAGGACCACCGAATCCTCATCCATCTCAGCTAGCTGAGTTGCTAACCGGGAGCTATCAATCTCCTCACCTGAGAAAAAATAAAGCAAAATCAATATCCAAAGTTTTAAAAATATTTCTCCGAAACAAATTGTTGATAGAGATATTACCTTCTGTGGCCATCTCTCTGGGAATATACTTGCTGGGGAAGTAACACGCTTCAAATATAGAGGCAGTGGTTACAAGTGTGCCGAACTTCTTCTGCTCAGCAGGAACTACTACGGCCTTGCCAACTCTCTTTTGTTGCCACTTACTCAGCTGTAAACTGTCAATAACAGGAGAAAAATACAAAGGTTAGTACAGAAGCAAAGTGGAGAATAATATGCAACTATAAAGTTAGGATGCAACTATAATTGAATAAGTACCTAGTTTGGAGGGACACCCCCATTACCACAACATCCTAAATGATCTATCCCTCTCACTCTCTTCAGGGTGGTTCTCCCACGCTTATCTAGAAATGTAAAAGTATTTTCCCTTCTAGTTATTTACACTGGTAGACCTCCAAGAGTAAAGGGTCTCATCCATACCATGGACTGAAAATTAGTAGTACCCCACAAACTTTATAGATTTTTCCTTTGGGCGGTAGAAGTGGAAAAACTCCGCGGGATTAATGTCTCTCTTAAATTGATTCTCCCATAGTACAATAGCTTCAAGAATGGCCCTTCATCCATTGGGATCTAACTGAGATAGGGTAAGCCTCATTATTTGAAAAATACTCCTAATGGGAACAGGTACAGGCAGCCGCAGCCCGTAAATGAATGCGTGTAAAGGGAAGAAGATACCGTCATCAATAAGTGCAGTGCATGGCCTCTGTTCCGCGACAGGTCCTGAGTATAATAAAACCTCAAGAAACTCGAAGGCCTTACCTACCTGATCAACCCATTCTTGGGTCATAGCACTACGGATACCAAGTGCAGAAGAGGTCTCTCAGCCCTCCCAGATGTGCCAACAGGTTCATCCCTAACATTAGATGCACTACCTGTCTCGACATTCTCATCTATATCCATTAAATGGTTGCTGGAATTGGCCTCTTCTTCTATGGCCGCAGAGTCTGGGCTTGAATATGAATCTAGTGCCATGCAGTTGGGGCAATCTTTTAGCCATCAAGGTCCAAATGATCTCAAAGGGCGCACGAAAGGAAGTTTGGGAGGAGAGGCTCCAAAATGTTTGTTCCAAAAGCCTCTCAGAAATTCGTCCGGGTCAAAGTTCATATGGCTGCAGTAGTACGTAAAAGGCAGAGAGTCTGAAGTTTGGTACCATAGCTAATACGGTCCTAAGGCATCTCATAGGCCATGACATGTACAATGATATATCAAGGAGGATAAGTAAGAAATGCTGGGCAAAATTGGCCAAGTATACTAAGTGTTGAGTTTTAAAGCCCTAGAAATTGATTATCGCCGCGATATATTGTTTGGGGAAAGATGTATAAGGTCTTCTTGCAGGCTATAGTTATTAAACTATGGGCTAAAACGTCACGGACTCTAATCTGAGAACCCTAGGAAATAGTTGATATAGGCCGCAGCTAAATATTTACATGCCGCATCCTTTGCTCACTACAGGTCGCAGAAGATTATTAAACCAATTGAAGCATTGATATAGGACCAATCACTTAAATAGTTTAGTATTAAGCCTGGGTAAATTCAAAGATCAAAAGCCCTAGAATTCGAAGAGTCACTCTCAAGAGCATCAAGAACATAATGGGTTACCTAGTTCAAAAACCCTAAAGTCTAACCCTAACTAACAAAATTCATGTATTGGGACAACATTGAATATTGATTCAAGATCGATTATATAGTTCAAATCCAAACAACTACGTATTTTCATATAGCTTCGATCAGTTGAGAAATTGGTAGAAACATATATATCAGATATAATCTGAAAAAGTCTAGTTCAAAAAGAAGCAAACATGATTCAAGTAAGTTCAATTCAAGATTGGGAGATTCACAAATGTAGAATTTAGAAGTTCAGATTGATAAATGCAGAGATTCACAAGTTCTAAAAGCTATTAAAGAGGTTGGTAGTTGAAAAAATTACCTAGAAATGAAGAAACCAACGGTGCTCAGCCTCAAACCACCACATGCACCTCTCGAAAGTCGCCGAAAAAAGTAAAAGGATGAACGAATAGAGTTTGGATATTGATATGCTCTCAAAGATTTGGGAAGCGTAATGAAGTCCATGATCCAAACAATTTATATAAGAGCGCATGGGAAGAAGAAGCATCGCCTTGGAGGTACCGCAAAACCTTAAGAGGACTTGACTACTCAATCACAGCCCTAATCGCAATCTCTTGGAACTCCGACTTGGGGGCTTATTGATAGTGCAGATATTGCACCACCTACCGCGGACATTTAACACCAGTGTTATCATCTATGGACCGCGACCCAAGTTCTATTAGATACATAAATGCCAGACTGCGATCACCTATTTTATACAGGCAACGATCCCCTGGCCTCATCAACCAACTGTCGCAGACAGTAAGGCACAGGATGTGACCCCACATATTACATCTAACGGGCCGCAGTCCCTACTTATTCATCACCAATAACTACACCTATAAATAGAGGTCCACACCTCGATATTGGGGGGGATTTCATTATTCCAGAGTCGGATTCATTTTCCAACATCAGTGTCAATCTTAACACTGCTTACTCTCTCTATGCCACTGAGAACAGCTTGGGGCCCACTCGCCGACATCATAGCCAGCTATTTGGTACACCGAATTCCTCAATACTAACATGTAATCTCTTTTATTCTCGCACTCGTACGCCTCTTTAGTCTTGATTATATTATACTAAGCAATGCATACAATGAGAATGGAGCAACACAGTGGACATACGTCTATTTTAGAGGTTGAACCACTCTATATCTTATTTTATATCTCCGTTTGTTTGCTCTATTTACTTATTGTGCACTTTCCTCTTAATTTGCTGGTAGGAGAACGACAAGTGGATGATTTCTCGTATCATCAAGGGTCCCTTCACCTATGAATTTTACTATGAAGTCAGTCAACACCTACCCCTTATTTACTGTTCTTGGTTAGTAGTGTATGTCAAATCTCCCGAGCTCTACAGACCACTTAGACATGCGTCCAAACAGGTCGACTCTATGAAGAATAGCTTTAAGAGGGAAGAATGTGATGAATGTGATGGAATGGGACTCAAAGTAATGTTTCATCTTTCAATATGCTATCACCAGTGTGTAGGCTAATTTTTCTAGTGGTATGTAACGCTGCTCGGCATCCAAAAGTGTTTTGCTGGCATAGTAAATGGGGAACTATTTTGCCTCTTTTTCATATACTAAGGTCGATCCAACTGTATGGATTGAGACTATAAGGTAAAGGTAGAAAGGTTCCCCTTAATCATGAATTTCTAGTTGTGGGGGTTTGCTCAGGTAGGGTTTGATCTCCTCAAGAGACTTTGAACTTTCGTCATTCCAGGTGAGGCCCTTTTCCTTCTTGATCAGTTGAAAGAACGGTCTGCAAGACTCATATGACTTTGAAATAAAGCGGTTGAATGATGCGAGCATCCCAGTGAGCTTCTAAATTTCTCACATCATCTTCGGCGAATGATTGCCTCTATTTAATCAGTCCTCGCTTCAATTCTCCTACTACTTATCAGATAGCCTAGGAAATTTCTTGACTGGACTTCGAATGAGCACTTACTCGTGTTGAGATTCATTCGGTAAAGGTTGAGGGTTCGAAGTGCTGGCCAAGTCTTTGAGGTGGTCTATTTTCTTTTGATATCAATGTACACTTCCATCGTGTCCTCCGTTTGTTGCTTGAACATGTTTGTGACCAGTCTCTAGTACATGGCTCCAATGTTCTTATGGTCGAAATTCATGACCTTATGATAGTACAAACCCAACGATGTTATGAATGAAGCCTTATCTTGGTCAGAGACGAATAGAGGAATTTGGTGATACCTCGAGTAAGCATCTAGTAAACCCATTCGTTAGTGGGTTAGCGTGGTATCAACCAATTGGTATATCTTTAGCAGGGGAAACTATCCTTGGGACAAGATCTGCTAAGATTGGTAAAGTCTATACAAACTCTCCAGCGACCATTATCTTTACGGACCGCCACTATATTTGAGAGCCACTACGGGAATTAAACTTCTCTAATGAAATTTACCTCCAAAAGTTTCCCTACCTCCTTTTCCACCAGCCTTTCCTTCTGGGGCAGTGTGTTTAGCTTTTTATATGATCGATTTAAATGTCAAATCCACATGAGTTCGATGGCAAGTGACCACGGGATCAATTCTCGGCATGTCATATGGCCCCCATGTAAAAACGTTTAGGTTCATGCTCCGAAAGGTGATAAAATCCCTCCTTTTTTGGTCAAACAATGTGATGTCGATCGGTAACTTCCTCTCTGGTCAACTCCTATAAAAAACTATCTCCTCCATCCATTCTACGACCTTATCAATGGGTAAATCTTGGTCTCCTCCACCCCTATTCGGTAATGTCTTAGTTGTTATTTAGAAGGAGTAGCCCCATCTTGGGAAATCTCCATAAGGACTTCTTTGGATTTATTTTTCTCCTTATTGGTTCTGATGGTGGCGATGTAGCATTTCTGAGTAATGGATTGGTGGCTCCTAATTTCCATTATCCCCCGATATGTGATGCACTTGGGTTTTACATGATAAGTTAAAGGGATAACTGTCGTTGCATAGATCCACCCTCTGTCGAGAATGGCGTGGTAAGGAAAATCAATATTGACCATTAGAAACTCAATGAGCCGTGAAATATTCCCTTCCCTCACTAAAAGGACTACATTCCCCAATGGCATGGTCATTTTTCCTGCAAAGCCAGCCAAAGGGGCAGTCACTTCCTTCAAGTTCGACATCTTTAATTTGAGCTTATGAAAGAGTTACAGGTACATCACGTCCGAGGAACTCCCCTGATTCACCAGTATCTTATCCACATCCCTATTGTCAATCCTGAGAGTGATTTCTAGTGAATCATGGTGTAGGGTTCTTTCCCTAACTAAATCTTCCTTTGGGAAAACTATGTGTTTGGTGTAATCTACATCCTCTGGTCGCTTGTGTTTTCTATCTTGGCTTTTTTAAGATCTATCTAGAAGGCATCGATCACAACCATGATCTTCTTGGGTTCCATTCGAACTGCATTTCCCTAGATCTGTTTGAGGTCAGATGCCTCATATATCATAGCGAACTCATGTCCTGCCTCGTCGTCCAGCATGTTGTCTGGCTTTTAATCGCCATTGGTGACGACTTGATCAAACGTCTTCTCTATGTACTCATTCAAGTGCCTTACCTTGGAAAAATCCTTTAGGTGTGATTTTAGTGCCTTTAAGTTCTCTGTTTTATGTCTGTTATTCTCATTAAATGCACACCGGAGTGTTTTATTGCTCTTGGTCGGATATGCTCCCATCTTATTAGAACACTTAAAGAGCTACGGGTCCTTGATCTTCCCTAATATTTTGTAAATTCTTTCCTTAAAAACCGTATTGATAGATTTGAAAGCTTTGGACAAGTCCACCTTGGCCCCATTTTTTGTCCCGTTTTGCTTCTTGTTCCCCTTTTTAGTGTTATACTCCTTATTATTTCCTTTGTTTGCCTTAGTGAGATCATAGAGTTCAAAACAGTGTGTACTACATCCTACACTTTGGCGTACTTGTCAATTAGGGATATAAGTTCATCGATGGTATCTACTTATTTCTTTATAAAGGACTAGTGTAGCGAGGAGGTAAATGGCAAGACGATGTTGAAAGATACTACGACAACCCATTTCGAGCAGTCTTCCACCTTATTGAAAGTCTCCAAGTAATTCTTTGCATACTTGCGTAGGGTCTTTGGTGGCTTTTTATTCATCATGAGCGGAGATTCCATCCTTTTCGAATGTGAGTTACTAGTTTTGAAGTGAGCAGTGAAAGCCTTATAACTCTTAACTAAATGGTGAGGCAGCCTTTCAAACCATTGCTAGGGGTTGGCCCCTATGCTGGATAGGAATATAAGACACATTAGAACATTGTTATGAGTGTAATTAATTCACAATAAATTATCTCGAGAAAGCAAGTAATAGAAAGAATATGAAAATTCCCACAACATAAATATATACATGGTTCGATAATTGCATAAGTCCACGGAGAGGTTTCTGAGTTCTTATTAATGTCTCTGAAAGTTTGAAGATTGCATCCCCCTTAACCCTAGGGTGATGGTTATATTTATAATATTATAAAGTGGTTGAGTTGGTTAAGGAACTCTCCCAGCTTGTTATTGGCTCATGCGGTGACTCCTATTTATCTTATCCGAGATTTTAGGTAACTAACTAAGTCTCACATTTGTAGTAGTATACAGTTCTTGTATTTATCCACGTGATAAACATTCATATTTATTTCTTTATTGCTAGACTAAATCAAGGCATCATGGTAACTCTATTGGGCTTGCTCGGACCAGTCGGAGTTGGACGTTTACGGTCTAGTCCCCATAGATCCATCCATGAGGGGCCAATTATACTGTGATCAAATTAACATCTTTTTTATTCTATGCTCCTATTCATTATGATATCTATAGGAATGTTCCTACTTAGTTCTTTCCTAGTCACAGAAGCTTGCCAAGTAAGTGCATCATCTCGGACATTTTCAATTTTGGGTATTCTGACCATTCAGATGACCAAAAACTTGGATATCATGTATTGATCTTTGACAAGATATCTTGTCATCAAATCTCCTTTGACTCCATATATAAATAACACTTGATTGAAGATCAAGTAATAATCACTGTAAGCTATGACCTGCTGGACGCCAAATGACATAGTCAATTCAAAGCCTGCGATCAACACTTTATATTCTGTCTTATTATTAGAATCTTGGAATTGAAACCTGAGTGCATATTCCACATCTATATCATCAGGAATGTCGATTATTAGTCCAGTGTCTCTACCATTAGAATATGAGGATCCATCTACGTATATCTTCCATTCAGTCAATTCTTTATCGAAGTCCCCCTTGCTCAGCGACCCTACGTGACATCTTTTGGCTTTGCTCCAAGTACCGTTCAACAACTTCTCGCATAGTGGATGTTTCTGGTCTCTTTATCATGGAGATGTTTTTCGAATAAGTATGCTCTAGAGGATTTATTACTGAGTTATATTCCATAAAAGTCTACTCATATGTTTTTATCACTGATTTTTCTTTTGTTGATGTTTGGTCGGTGGGGTTTTCTTCATAAGTGAATTCGAATCTAAAATCTATTGTCTCTTGGCCTTTATGGTCGTCCAGGGTTCATAGAGTTTATCATATTCTCCGAGTTCCACTGCACATGCTATAATCTCCCTGAATTTTCTAGTTTGTGAATGGCTTGTCATAGCAGAACGTTTGTGTAGACCACAATAGTGTCTGCTTGGAAGTATGATTTCATTATTTGTGAAGATTTGATTAGCGCCAAAGAAGCTTTTAAAGTCATGGGTACTGAATTTCTACTCCTTGGAAAGCCTTGCTGGTATAATAGACCAGTTTTTATACCCGATTCTTTAGTCGGATAGGCACCGGGCTAACTATCGACTCAAATATCGCCAGCTATAGATATATTTTTTCTCAGAAGAGTGGTCAGAACAACAGTGTGGTGATCATAGATACTTTTTTAGCTCTAAAAAGGCATTATATCACTCTTTATTTCACTCAAATGTTTTTCTCAATTCTCTGAAGAATGTAAACACCTGTCAGTAATTCAAGAGACAAACCTGTTAAGGGATGTTACTTTTCCAGTTAAAATTTTCACATCCTTCTTAGTTGACGGAGGCTACATATCCATCAATACTTTTATCTTGTCTGGATTTTCTTTAATGCCTCTTTCATTTACTATGAATCCTAAGAACATTCCTTCCTGAACACTGAACAAGCACTTGGTTAGGTTGAGCTTCATATCATATTTTTCCTACTAATCAAATTTCTATCCTAGGTCCACGATGTGGTTCGCTACGTTCTTGCTCTTGGTGAGCATGTCATCCACAAACGTTTCCATGCTTTTACCGATTTTCTCTTCCAAAACCTTATTCACCAACCATTGGTATGTTACTCTAGCATTTTTTTTGCACAAAGGGCATAATGTTGTATCACTAAGTTCCTCGACTAGTGATAGGTGAGGCATTCTCATTGTCTTTCGATTTCATCTTGATTTGGTTATACCCTGAGTAAGCATCCATAAAATCAAGTAATTCATGCCCAGCTGTTGCATTTATCAGTTAATTTATTCTTGGAAAGGAGAAGCGATCTTTTGGGAAAGCTTTATTGAGATCTGTAAAATCAACACACATATGCCATTTGTTGTTCTTCCTCCTTATCATTAACATATTTGTCTTCCAATTAGGGTATTTGACATTTTCAATGATCCTTGCTTTCTATAACTTGTCCACCTCTTCATGTATGGCCATGTTCTTCTCTAGACTAAATACACGTTGTTTATGCTTGATTGGCTTAGCATCCTTGGCTATATTCAATTCGTGACATATAAATCCTAGCTCAATTCTGGGCATATCTTCATGGATCTAGGAGAACATACTTTTTCTCTGTTAATGGATTTTTATTAATTCTTGTTTGATCACTAGATCTTGGGATGAGCCGATCTGTGTAGTTCTTTTTTAATGATCATCATCAAAGATGATGGTTTCCATTGCTTCTACAACTTGTCCTTTGACCAACTCAATTTCTTTGTAAGAGTTTAGGGTCTCAATCTGGTAAGTGGTGGTGACTTTCTTTACTTCCTCTTGGTCAGCTAACATGTAATAGCACTCCTTGGCTTTAATTTGATTTTTTGTAATGTCTTCAACCCTATAATCTATGGGAAACTTTATGCATTGATGGATAATAGATGGTACTACCTCAAATTTCTTTAAGCTAACTCTCATAAGGATTATGTTACAGGCTGATTGAACGTTCTTATCTAAGATGAAGAAATTGATCCTTTCAGCTCATCTGGCTAGCCATGTGATGATAAGGACTTCAACCTTGATAATTCCAAAAGGATGCACCTTTTTTCTCGAGAATACTATGAGGATCATGTGATAAGGCTCCAATTTTCTGGCACGAAGTTACAATCATTTGAAGCAATCGTAAACCATGACATCGATTGAGATACTATTATCCACTAAAATTCTAGCCACTCTTGCTTCATATACCCTCAAAGTGACGACCAATGGATCATCATGAGGAAAGAGCACTCTATATAGGTCGTTCTTATAAAAAGCTATCACCGATTTATCTTTATTTACTTTCCTTGGGATACCATCAACATCGTCAAATAGATTGATTTTTTGAATGTATGAACATGCCTTGGCTTTATTTAGGTAAGCTTTTCTTTATGATATTTCATTGTCACCACCAGCATCACCTCCTGTAATGAAATGGCAACCAAAAGAAATCATGTTTACCTCAAGCTCAGGCTCTCGGGGCTTCTTCGATAGATCTGGTTAGTCTTCTGAGTCATTATCTCTACCTTTTTTCTTATTATCCCTCCCCTTGCATGGGGACTCGAATTACCTTCTGGAGTCTCTTTTTTCTATCCTGTAAATGAACTTGAAAATTTTGGCACGTCGGATCAAACTTTCTATTTCATTCGTCAAGGCTACGCAATTGTCCATGGTCTTTGTGAAATTCACAGTATTTGGACTTATCTCTCTTGTTAGGAGAAGACTAGAATTTTCCAGGCCATTTTATATCCCTGCTTCCACATATATCTTCTAATGCGTGGTGTACTCCAACAGTGAGTGGGGTATACTCATCATACGTCTTAGGCTTTTCAATCTTCTTATCTTTCTAGTATTTTTTCTTGGGGCTCTTATGGTTGTCAGCCTTGGAGATAAGGGATTTATCGTCAGTGTTCATGATTTTATCATCTCTATCCATCAACTCAATCATGGTCTTAGGGGGATCTTTGTCCAGAGCATAATACAACTTCTCAGGGAGTAAGTCTCTCATCAAAGTAGTGATCGATGTCTTTTCCTCATAGTCTACCACTTCTAATTTTTCACTGTTATAACGAGTAATATATTCAGGATTAGTTTCCTCTGATTTTGTATGAACACTTAGAAAATGAGATACTCTTTTGATTGGTTTGGATCCAAAGAAAAAAATGATGATGAATAAGTCGACCAGTTACTAAAAACTGGAGATTTAACCACGTGGAAAATTATTGTACCAAATTTGCATTGATCCAGTAATATTGTTTGAGAATCCTCGACAACGCATCTCATATGGAATGGAGTAGATGTCAGCGAAAGCCTGGTATTATTCTACATAGAGGACATGATCGATTTTGCCATAATATTTTGGAGTAACCACGAGTGGCTTGAATTTGAAAGGTGTTGGGAAATTCATAATTATCGGGAAGAAAGGTCATCCCTTTAAAAAACTCCTATGTATTTTAATTTATTTGGCCATTTATCCCAAATGATCTTCCAGCCGTTCAAATGAACTCTTATAGGGATGATCATTTAGATTAGTTCTATGGGAAGCGATTTTAGCAGTTTGATCGTGCATTTGTGCTAAGCTCTCTTCCTGAGAAGTCTGCTTGGTACGCACGAATCCTCGCACACTGATTCTTGACTTGATAAAACCTTCTCAATGGTCCTGAGATCTGGATAGATCCCTATTATTATGGGCCTTATTTGCTCGAGGACCTACCCAATCAAAGGCAGAGCCCCTCCTTTGTCTATCCAGGGCATTCGATGGTTCTTAAAAGGAGGAGAGCCCATTATAGTAATTAGTGGATCTTAGGGATGAGGTCACGCTAGGGACGTAAGAACTATCATTAGAAGAACTAAAATGTTTGGATATGCTTATTTTGTTTCGGGGAGCTGGAGGTGGCATTTCCCTTATGGAGAATGGGGCGATAGTCGACCTGGCTTGAAGTGTTTGAGTAAGTTGCCTTGCTTTTTCATGCATTGCTTCCCACCCCTTGGAAATGCTCAATGTGATTCCTTGAAGATCTCCTATGTAGGGAGGGGAAAAAGGGGTGAAGGCATTGCCTGCAATAAGACTGCCTTCTGGAATATTCATCATACTTTAGTAGTATTATTGAAAAGTAAAGATCAATAGAAATTGCTAGGAAATAACAATAACTTGGCGTTTCCCACAGATGACACCAATTTGTTTAGGTCTAAATTTGGGTTTGATAATTTGGAATGATCTTAGCTCAAGTTACCCAATATTTATAATCACCGATAATGATAATGAGATGGAGAGATAAAAGAATAATAAAATGACAAGAGGATTTTACATGGTTTAACCAAAATATGGTGCCTACATTTGCGGTGGTAATGTCAATTTGTTTTCAGGTTTTGGTACAGGTCTCTCCAGAATACTCTTTAGGGATAGAACGAAGTAGTTATGTCCCTTAGCTGAGAGAGTTAGTAATACATTTATAATAGTTAAACAAATGGAATAACTTTATACACTAGGTATCTACATCTTTACATAATAATAGGCAGTTGGATATTTATTCACATGCATGTGCATGGTGACTGTTAAATATCCCACGGGTGTTTGTTCGTATTACTATCGGTTTACCTTCTTGGCTATGGTCTTCCAACTGGACGAACACAAAGTATCTGAGCCGACCAGGCCTATTCGTTGTTTGAGGAGTTAGTGATAATGCTGACAGGTGTCACTATTTTATTGGTCCACGTGGCCTAATTATTTTAGGCTACAACACCTACTTTTAAGATCATACAATTGTGGAGCTAACATACCACCCTCTTAGGCAAATCATTTATAAACCAATACCATTTGGTCGTCTCATGGCATCGTCCATCAAGTTGGAAGCCTATGAATGTTTAATTTGATGTATGGATGTCTAGTTTAATTTATGAATGTTTATTATGATTTATGTATATTTAGTTTGATGTGTGAATGTTTAGTTTGGTTTACGAATGATTAATTTGATTCATGAATGTTTAGGGGAACGAAAACCTTCCACAAGATACTCGATTTGAGAATAGAGTCTCATGAATTTATGATAGGATCAAATTGACCGACCCCGCTCGATTTCCACGTGTCCATGCACATATACATTTTCTGGTTAGTTTGATTGATACAATCTTCATAAAATGAACCAAAATTAACATCCCACATGGGACAAAAATCAACATTAGTGATATCCTCCAAATTTGGAAACTCTAAGTTAGTGAGGATATCAGTAATATTGATTTTTATCCCACGTGGGACGTTAATTTTGTCTTCATCTTATGAAGATTGTAATAATGAAACTAATCATCAAATGTACATGTATTGGAATACAGGGGGTGGGTGGGGGTTCCTGTAATACCTTGTGATTTTTGAGCCATTAATATTTGTCAATTTAAAACTTTTGGAAAAATAAGTTTTGGAATCGATTTAATTTTGGTATGTAAAAATATTGGTTTTTATATATAAAAATAAGGTTTTAAGTGGAATTTAAATCGGGATTAAAATTTGGATATTATAACTTTTTATATAAGAATCTTGAGAGGATCCGACATAAGGAGGATCCGAAATTCGATTGTCCGATCTCCAAAATGTATTGTGGACAACCTTAACGATGTTCGATCGAGTTAATTTTTCTTACACAACTTTGTATCACCTTCATCTAGAACATATCAAAAATTCAAGGAAATCCCACGGTCCGATC
The DNA here is from genome assembly GCA_949130495.1 of Sambucus nigra. Taxonomy (NCBI): domain Eukaryota; kingdom Viridiplantae; phylum Streptophyta; class Magnoliopsida; order Dipsacales; family Adoxaceae; genus Sambucus; species Sambucus nigra. Next base: position 2,979,788 of record OX422224.1, read on the forward strand.
TCTAAAACATGATTCCGAAAACGTTAATGATGACTGATCGAGCAAATTTTTAAACATCAACTTCGACTTGCCATCAGCTACAACCTATCAAAATTTCAGCGAATTTAGATAATCCGATCGTCCGAAATGTATTTTTGAGTGTTTTTGTTTGATTATGATTCTTTTTTTAAATCCTTTATATAATGAACGGGTTTAGACTTTTTAAAACACTTTTAATCCTTCTTAAAAAGCAATAGCCTCCCAAATTATTATCTCCTCTCATCTACAAAACATAAACCCCATTAAACACAATTTTCAACCCAAGTTTTGAAAATCTAAATCAAGTTTTCTCAAAAACCACCAAGAACGTATGTTTGTCATTTTCGTGAGAAGAACGCAACCGTGTAATAAGATTTTCAAGACGACTTCATTACTGAGAAGAATACTTCTACTATTTCCCTTTAGTATTATGCATTTCAAATATTGCATCAACACTAATGATCATTATTTTATAAAAAAAAATTAGAGATGGTAATTAGGGAAAGTGAAAGTAAAGATGGGACTGTTTTTTTTCAAATCTTTAATACGGATTAAGACTCAAAATGTTCGTGTAAGGACATTTTTCTCATGTCCAACATGTTACATTTGTGTATGTCATACGCCGCTACATTTGGCACGTCACCTCACGATCTCACATGACGGCCTCTATCCAAATTCCGGGAATCAAGCATTCAATATCTCCATTAATGTGTCCCACATCTGCCTCAACGACTTCACGTTCCAAGATTTTAGGGACTTAATGCAAGTGGTACGCAAGGGAAGTCAAAACAGTGAAATAAGGCTTGATAGGGACATTCAGGGGCATTTTCGTATTTTCACATCCATAGTTCGGAGGTCTGGTCAACTAGAAAGTTGAAGATCTCGCCGTAACGAAGATACTGAAAGAAACGACACCTCAATCCGAGCTACTGTGAAGGAGTTACGACCTTTTGAAGTTGGAGAAAATTCCTTGAAGAATGCTGTTTTTTATACCCCATACCAGATTGGTACCCCAAACCGCATGGGGAACCGGTTCGGGGTACCTGTACACTGGATAGAATTTCAGTGTTTTTATTTTGCAAAACTCTTCATCTGTTTTGCTATTTAAACCACCTTCGGGGGAGAAGTTTTGCAAGACTTTAGAAGACGTTTTTGAGAGTCCAAATACCTCTAGTCTTCATATTTTTGAGTCCCAAGACTCATGTTTTGATTCACACAATTTCCAAACCTTTGTGAATCTTTTTGGTAACCTAAGAACACAACCTTGTGTTTGTTCAAACCTTTGTGGAGAGATCTTTGCAACCGAGGGCTGCGTGTCATTGTTGAGGGAGTCTCTACAAAGTTTTATGGCTGCGTGTCATTGAGGAGTGCTGCGGTTCTTCCTTTGTTGATTGGACTGAGGTTCATGTGGGTTCGCTGCGTGTGGATTCATTGCTGACGACACCGACCGACGCCCGCGGGTATTCGTGTGTCACTGTATTTCATTGTAATCCGTGTAAGTTGCGATTTACTTATTATAGTGAAATAAAAGGTTTTTCCCTACGGGGATTTTTCCTTAAACTTGTTTCGCATGCTTTATTTATGGTTTGACACACACACACACACACCTTGTTGTTTGTTTATGGGATGTTTCTAAATATACTCGAATTAAATAAGGGTTACTTGGAATCTTGCGAATTTAATTTAATTTTAATCAATTATCACACACCGAACCTATCCGGTTTTTTCAAATTGGTATCAGAGCAGGTTACGCTAATTTATCGCGTATTCCTATTTTCCGCAAAATCGTGTGATATTGATTTATTTTTTTTTTTAAAAAATCAGTTTTGTGAAAATTCGCATTTTTTCCTATGGAGCACTTATATAATCAGATGCCTATTTTTGATGAGTCTAATTATGCCTACTGGAAAGCTCGTATGAAATCGATTTTAAAATCTATTAATGAGCGTGTTTGGTTGCTTTGCGAAAATGGTTGGACTCCTCCCACGGTCACAGTTAATAACATCACCACTTTAAAACCCGTGTCAGCCGGACTGAAGATGATTATAAATTGTCCAATTTTAATTCCTGTGGTCTGAGTGCTATTTCTGGAGCTGTCTCTCCTAATGAGTTTCGCCGAATTATGACGTGCACCACGTCTAAAGAGGCTTGGGATGTTTTGAAATTGACACATGAGGGTACGAACGCGGTTAAAGAGTCAAAATTACAAAATTTGGCCACCCAATTTGAAACTATCACCATGTCTGAGTCTGAATGCTTTGATGATTTTTATGCTCGTTTGTCAGACATTGTTAACACATGTTTTAATTTGGGTGAAGTGATTGATAACACGCGTGTCGTTAAAAAGATTTTGAGATCTCTCCCAAAACGCTTTATTCCTAAAGTCAGTGTTTTGAACTCTTTGGGAAATTTGAAATCACTTAAGATGGAAGAACTTGTAGGAGATCTTCAAACCTATGAGATTGACATGTTTCCCAAATCCATTAAGGCTAAGGATAATGGCGTTGCTTTAAAGACTCATTTTAAGAAAAAGAAAGAAAAATTTTGTGAGTCTGATTCTGAGGGAGATTTTGATTTTAATGATATGGCCTTGTTTGCGAAAAATTTTAAAAAATTTCTCAACATGAACAAAAATAATTCTTCCAATAAAAAGAATTTTTTTGAGAAAAATAAAAGGAAAGGAAAGGCCAAAGAAAGTGGTGAGAGGGAAAAAGAGAATGACTCCGATGAGGAGTGTGAGGAAGATTTTGAGAACGTCACTTGTTTTGAATGTGGGGGTAAGGGACATAAGTCATTTGAGTGTCCTACGTGGCTTAGAAAGAAAGGAAAAAAAGTAGCCATGCCTGCCACACTTAGTGATAGTGAGGGTGATGAGACTAGTGGTGAGAAGTTTGTAGCTTTTTCTAGTTGTGTGAGCACACCCACCTTGTCCCACAATAGTGCCCACGAATGTGATAGTGATGGTTTGAGCGCTTCAAGTGAGGGAGAAAGTGAGAGTGAAAGTGGAGATGAAAGTGAGCTCCAAAAAGCTTTTAGAGATTTGTACACCGAGACCTTGAAAACAAAGAAGTATAATTGGGATTTAGGTCATCGGGTTTTAGATTTGGAGAAAGAGAAGGAGGTTTTGAGAAAGGATAAGTGTGATTTGACCGACACGTTGTCTAGTCTGACGACACGTGTATCCCAACTCGAGAGTGATCTCGAACGTGCCAGGGTGGTCAAAGTCAAGTTTGAGAACGCACCTAAGAAGATTGAAAAGGTGGTTCTTAAGGGTAAAGGTGAGAAGTTAGGAATAAGTCATGACGGTGCTTCTGCTTCCCAATTAGCACCCGAGTCGGTTCCCACTTTAGTGACAGTTTCACATGTGTCTCACCCTAACCCACCTAGGCGTCCCATTCTTATTAGCAAAGTGCGTCTTAGAGTTTTTGAGAGAGGTGTTCCTAGGCCTATTTATGTTTGCTCACATTGCAAGAGGAGAGGACACCTTAGGGAATTTTGCTTTAAGTTGGGGTATGTGTCACGTTTTGCTTCTACACGTGTTTCTGGCACACATGCACCCACACATGATACTTTACATGCTCCCGGAGACTACATGAGAGAGTTTGCACATTTAGGTGAGCAAGTTAAGTTTTTAGTCAATACTTCACAAGAATTGATGGAGGTTTTTCATAAGCTGTCACCACCTTTGGAAAACCCCTCCGCACCTAATGATTGAGGTTTGACTTGTTTACTAGCATAGGGTGATTTTCATGATGTCATTGTTTGCCTATGGCTAGTATGTATCATTTTTGTATGTTTTATTTTTTTTAAAAAATTTTGAAAAATACAAAAAGATTTTAGTTTGTTAAAATTTTGAGAAAATCCAAAAAGATTTTTGTATTTTGTTGCACCGTTTATGGATGAACACTTTGGATGACCGAGTCACAACATCATTCCATTTTTTCATGTGACTATTTGATAGTGTTTTGAGACAATAGGTCAATTCATCCATGTGCTTTATAATGTTTGGAGTCATTAAGATGTAATTAAGTGTTACTTCCTACATGTTTGACTCATATTTCCTTTAATGCACACATGCACGGATTTGTTTGATTAGTGTGCTTGTCTTATCACATGTTGGTTTGGTGTTTTCACTTCAATCCTGTCCTTAAAACAAACCAAGCGCGATAATTTTTTATAAGGAAATTGTGCATATAAAAACCGTTTTGTGAGATTGTGTGCTTTGTTTAAGAACGGGGAGGGGCTGCGAAAGGTAATTCTCTATCCTTTGCGCAAAAGCCACCGTTAAAAAGGATCTAAAAAATGGAGGAATTTTAATATCCGAGGTCCAAAGAGGTTAAAAGAGCCCGAAAAAATTTAAAGGCAATAAAAAGATATTCATGCCAAAATATGGGCCATTTAGGTTTTTGCACCAATTCTCCAAAGTTTGAGAATTTAGATTACCTCTAAAAGATAATATATTCGAGGGAGTTTGGTTGGAGAATTTAAAATGGGTTTTCATGTCCTTGATATGCTTGAAAATGCGCTTTATAGTTTTGGACGTTATTGGTGTGGAACTCATTTGACTTTGATTTGTTGATTTGCATAAGACGATGTCATCTAAATTCAACAAATTTTTACACCTAAGGATACTTTTGATGCTCATTCGTTAGGGGTACACATATGCATCGTGCACATATGATTGATTGAGTTAATTTACCTATCAAATGTGTTCACACCCATTCATTCCGTTTCCATGACTTGGTTGTTTGAGTCTAAATCCATGGTGTGATTTTTGTATCATATTTGTTCATACTGGTATCCTATCTTTGTATGAAAAATTTGAAAAATCAAAAATAGTTTGTATTTTTTTGTATACCGTGACATCCCAATTTTGCTTATTTGATTCATTCTTCTCATTTGTCTATTTGGGGACATCATAAAAAGGGGGAGAAAGAATTATCTTATTTTGGGGGAGTTTGAATTTTAATGCTTATCATATATTGGTATCTATGTTTATCTCATTTCAAACTCGATACATCACTTGGTATTTTTATTTATCTCATGTGTGTAGGTACTATATTGATGATCTCTGAATTGCACACCCTGATGAGAAAAGATTTGAGATTCCTGAAGATTTGTAGAACAAACGATGAAGACTATTCATTTGTACCATTTCCAATTTTGGGTTCATGGGAGGGTAGATTTGTATAGGCAATTTCATATTTGATAATTCGGATTTTTTATGTATGTACCGGCATAGACATAGGGGGAGATTTGTAAGGACATTTTTCTCATGTCCAACATGTTACATTTGTGTATGTCGTACGCCGCTACATTTGGCACGTCACCTCACGATCTCACATGACGGCCTCTATCCGAATTTCGGGAATCAAGCATTCAACATCTCCATTACTGTGTCCCACATCTGCCTCAACGACTTCACGTTCCAAGATTTTAGGGACTTAATGCAAGTGGTACGCAAGGGAAGTCAAAACAGTGAAATAAGGCTTGATAGGGAAGTTCAAGGGCATTTTCGTAATTTCACATCCATAGTTCGGAGGTCTGGTCAACTAGAAAGTTGAAGAGCTTGCCGCAACGAAGATACTGGAAGAAACGGCACCTCAATCCGAGCTACGGTGAAGGAGTTACGACCTTTTGAAGTTGGAGAAAATTCCTTGAAGAATGCTATTTTTTATACCCCATACCAGATTGGTACCCCAAACCGCATGGGGAACCGGTTCGGGGGGGTGAACCGGTTCGGGGTACCCCACCCCGAACCGGTTCGGGGTACCTGTACGCTAGATAGAATTTCAGTGTTTTTATTTTGCAAAACTCTTCATCTGTTTTGCTATTTAAACCACCTTCGGGGGAGCAGTTTTGCAAGACTTTAGAAGACGTTTTTGAGAGTCCATATACCTCTAGTCTTCATATTTTTGTGTCCCAAGACTCATGTTTTGATTCACACAATTTCCAAACCTTTGTGAATCTTTTTGGTAACCCAAGAACACAACCTTGTGTTTGTTCAAACCTTTGTGGAGAGATCTTTGCAACCGAGGGCTGCGTGTCATTGCTGAGGGAGCCTCTACAAAGTTTTATGGCTGCGTGTCATTGAGGAGTGCTGCGGTTCGTCCTTTGTTGATTGGACTGAGGTTCATGTGGGTTCGCTGCGTGTGGATTCATTGCTGACGACACCGACCGACGCCCGCGGGTATTCGTGTGTCATTGTATTTCATTGTAATCCGTGTAAGTTGCGATTTACTTATTATAGTGAAATAAAAGGTTTTGCCCTACGGGGATTTTTCCTTAAACTTGTTTCGCATGCTTGATTTATGGTTTGTCACACACACACACACACCTAGTTGTTTGTTTATGGGCTGTTTCTAAATAGACTCGAATTAAATAAGGGTTACATGGAATCTTGCGAATTTAATTTAATTTTAATCAAGTATCACACACCGAACCTATCCGGTTTTTTCAGTTCGCATGCTTAGATTAGAGGTTGGGATTATGCTTGAATTGTAGGGTATTTCACATTTTAATTTTAAAAATATGAATTAGTAATAATGTTTCAATTCAAAAAAAATAAATCATGATTGTTATGTGTAGATTGTAGATGGATTTATATTCGTAAAATATTATTTATATGCACGTTAAAATGGAATCTTGTGTTAACCGGTAGCAATTATCATGTGTATGAAAATCTGGAAATTTGGAATATTGTGTGACTTTTAATAGACTTTTTTAATTATATAAAAATAAAAGGACGTATAATGGTTGATTTGGAATCTTGAAATTTATTTGGAAGAATTTCATTATAAATGGAAAAATATGCCTTATGTGATCGTTAATTATGTTAATATTCGACACCACGGGGACGATAAGATTGTTGGGGTAGCTATGCCTTCACCTTATTTAGGTTTCTTACTATGTATGGGACTAGTAGGTAGGCCTTTCTTGTTGTAACACTTTCTAGGTATGGGACTAGCCAGGGCAGATTTTACGAATGGGTTTTTCTAGGGTGGGGCTAAGTAGTACACTTTTTCGTTGTTCCGTTAGCCTAGGTGCGAGACTGGGTAGAAATTTTGATAAGTATTCTTCTTAAGTTGTAGGCTAAGTTATGTTTAAGGTTTTGGTGACCTATGCGACTAGGGATGGTTTAGGTTGGGTTACCCAGATAATGGGTGTGGCTAATAGAAAATACTGAGAACTTGAGAAAATTGAGATTTAATGCCTAAATAATAAACGGGTATAAAAATATTTGCGTCACAAGTATGTGCAAAAATAACGATAATTGGGTTGACTGGATATAGTGACGTGGGTGTGTATGGGCATCATGGGTATGTATGGGTCTAATGATAATTGGGCCGAATGGATATAATGACGTGTCATGCATGGAACCTCACAAGTATGTGTAGAGCTACGAAACTGGGCTGACTGCCTATAGTGACGGGAATGGGTGTGATGTGTAGAACCTTGAGCGTGCCAAGAGTATGTAAAAGATCGATAATTAAGTTGACTAACTATAGTGGTGTCGCACGAATAAGAATAATTGGATAATTAAATTGAGTAAGAATAAGATCAAATGTTTAAATTAAAATTGTAATGGAATAATTGCGCTCAAATAATGTGGCGACTTAGTTTTGTGGGCAGATAGTTGTAGTTTATTTTTCCTGACACATTTATATATACATATCCCGTTTAATTTAAAATACTTCATTGCGATACTTATCACGTATAATGATAATGTCTTGTTTTACGGACCCTAATTGGGAGGAGTAGCTAGTATTCATGTGGTGGGCTGTGACCCATTGCGTTGACTAACATTTCAGGTAGTGCTAGGGTAGCTGCATAGGAGTGGTTGGAGACATTTGGAATGCAACTGGATATTCCTTTTTATCGCTTTAGTAGTAGTTTGATTTATTTTCATTCATTCCTTGTTATTATAAGGCTTTCATTTATGGATTTGGTGGGCCAATCGGTTCCATAGTTGTTTATGGGTTCAGTGAGATATTTATAATTATATTATTTCATTTCAGTTTTAAAATTTTGGAGTTGAATTTATTTTGGAGATAGCATGGTGATGGATTTTAATTTGCATGAATGTTTATATTTGTGGCATGAATTTGAATTATATCTAATGGAATTAAAGTTTTTAAATGTCTTATATTTCTATCACATGCTGAGAATGATAATTTATTTAGTGATGCCCAACGTAATTTGGTGGCGGTAGACGCCGGAGTGCACGGGGTGTTACAGCTCCAGGATCAATTTAGTTCAATCACAAATTCAGAATAATCTATTTTATGTCCGTCTTGAATCGCAGTAACTAGGTATTCTTTAATTTAACTAGCATTTTATATAATTGATATGAATAATCTTTTAAGTGTTTGAAAATAGGAATACTTTCGCTTGAAAATGTGCAGCTAGTGGGCCAAAAACCCGAACAACCCCCAAACAGACCTGTAAGGGGCATGAACACCTCCTACGTTATCAATGTAACTCGTAGCAATTGAATGTGTATTTGTGGGACTCCCGATTTGAGAATAGGACCCGAATTTACAAACCCCAAACGGCCTCGCAAAACCTCGCACGTGACCAACGTAACTCCTAGCAATCGACCGCGTAGTCGAGGGACTTATGATTTTAGAATACGATCTGAATTTGAAAATAGGCTCACTTAGGCTTGAAAACGTGTCGCTAGTGGCCTAGAACCCCGAATAACCCCCAACCGACCTCAAAGGGGCACGAACACCTCACACGTGACCAACATAACTCGTAGCAACCGATGTCATAGTTGCGGGAATCCCTATTTAAGAATAAGACATGAATTTGAAAATATGCACAATTGGGTTGAAAAGGTGCCACTAGTGGGCCAAAACCCCAAGGAGCCCCCCAACTGGCCTCGAAGAACCCCTAAACGGCCCTAGAATGGGCAAAAAACCTTGCACGTGATGAACATAACTCATAAAAATCGACCGCATAGTCGCAAGACTTCCAATTTGATAATAGGACTCAAAATTGAAAATAAGCACATTTAGGCTTTAAAACATGCCGCTCGTGGGACAAAACCCCGAACATCCCCCAAACGACCCTATAAAGGGAAAGAACACCTCACATGTGAACCAACGTTCCTCGTATCAACAATCCACATAGTCGTGGGGCTCCTACTTTGAGAATAGGACCCGAATTTAAAAATAGGCACACTTAGGCTTGAAAATGTGCCGCTCATGGGCCAAAACACTAAACATCCCCCAAACAACCCCGTAAGGGGCACGAACACCTCGGACATGACCAACATAACTCATAGCAACCGACCGCATAGTCACGGGACTCCTAGTTTGAGAATAGAACACAAATTTGAAAATAGGCAAACTTAGGCTTGAAAATGAGTCGCGACAGTGCCGAAACCCCAAACATCTTGCAAACGGCCTTGGAAGGGGCACTAACACCTCGCACGTAACCAATGTAACTCGTAGCAACAGACTACGTAGTCGCGGGACTGCCAATTTATGAATAAGATCCAAATTTGAAAATATGCACACTTAGGATTGAAAACGTGTTATGACTGTGTCAAAACCCCAAATGCCCCCAAATGGCCATACAAGGGGCACGAACACCTCGCACGTAACCAATGTAACTCGTAGCGACAGACTGCGTAGTCGGGGGACCGCCAGTTTGAGAATAGGACCCCAAATCGCCCATATTTTTTTCATTTAAATATGGTAGCGGACTTGAACCGTGGCCATGTTTTATATTTTTTCATGATGAATCTTTGGCCATGGATTTGGTCTGTGACCAAAGTGAATCATGGGTAAAAGTGGGTCATAGTTATGGTCATGACTATTTTACAAAATCGGGACTCTCAATTTTAGTCACACATTTTTTGGTCACGGATCGGATTTGTGACCCATGAGCATGGTCACCACCTGAATCCATGACCATCCACTTATTTTGGTGAAGTGACTAGTGGTCCTGTTCACTACACCAAAAATATGTTCAATTATAACTGTAGTCATGATCCACATTTACACGTGCTGCGAAACAGTCATGGGCCATAGTTGAAACCTACATTTACACATGCTACAAATCGCTGGTGCAAATGCTTTTGGTTATGCCTTTTCTCTTAGTATCACATGTTCTCACATTTAGGGGGAGAAATGGTTTGTGGGGGAGAAATAGTTTTATGCTTTCTTACTTTGCCTATTCCTGAACAAAAAGCAGGAGAAATGTTATATTTCACTTTAGCTTTAGAAGAAGATCATTATCTTAGGGGGAGATGTCTTAACTAGGTAGGTATTATTGGACAGTGGGGAATTTATTTATTTGCATATTTATATTGTTTATATATTCTCTTTGCATTTGAAGATGTGTTTAAATGTGTAATTTTAGAACATGGGGTAAAGTTTGCAAACATGTGAAGCTACTCAGATTATATGTCTGTCGAGCGCTTGTACCTTTTCCTTTTAGAATTAGGAAATGAGTCTTTTAGAGAGTTTGACGGACCAGAGGAGTTTTTGTTTTTTATTTTTTCTCAAAATATCCAAATGGGAATATTTGTAAGGACAAATTTCCAATTGAGTCAATTTGTATGTATTGACATAACTCTGAAAAAAACATTTTTGAGTCATAAGCTAGGCTTTGAGTTGTTCACCTTTCAAGCCTACAAAGTGTTTGATTCAAGACATAATGGTAAAGACTCAAATATTACATATCATGTCGTGTTTCATGGCACATTTCTTTGCGTTTTCGAGGATCTATCAAGAAAGAATGTATACGAATTATGATCTTTGGAAATTTAGTTTTGAGTGTTTTTTCAAAAAACTTTTTGGAGCAAATTTAAAAGTTTAAAAGTCCTTTGAACGACATTAGGGTTTCGTTCAAACAAGAATGGAAGTTCATTCAAATGAACAAAAAATTGGTTTCATCATTTTATATAAATTAACTCGTTTAACGTTCATTTGAAGCTGGTTTAAATGAGATAAGTTGTTCATTCGAATGAGATTGGAACAAGATTACTATTTTGTTCGAAGGAAATCTAGTATTTTTTTCGAACGAGTTTCCTTGAAAATTATGCCACATCGAATTTTGTGTTTTCTATATAAAGGGGATTAGGCATCAATTTTTAGGGAGACTTTTGGCAAAATTTATTTTCTAATACTTACCCAAAAGATTCCAAACCCTAGTTTAAACCAAATTTTTAAGATCAAAATTTCATATTTTTATATACTTTGAGATCTTAGTTTTAGGGCACCAAAGTTTGTTTCTTTTAACATGTTTTTGAGGAACGTTTCGTGTAATGGATTCCGTACCTAGTTTACAATTTATACGTGGTGGAATCCATGGTGTGCTGTTACGGTGAAGAAACATTGATTCCCTGTTACTATCCATAAACAGTTTTTGAGCATAGATCGATAGATACCAAGGCATGAGTCAACTCACATGTTATGGAAACTTGTGTGGGTAAACTCCTACATTTCACTATAAAAGAGAGGTTGAAGATCAAATACATGTCAAGGCTTGCGAGGGCATCGAGTATGTGTAGTAAGTCATCTTTCGAGTTTTTTAACTCTTAGTCATTATGATTTGTGTGGCTATGCCATCTGAGATTTTTCCCATTGTGGATTTTCCTCATAAATCCACGTGTTGTACGATTGATTTATTTATTTCATCTGCTATCACCTAGAATCATGTTTCAGGTTAAGACGATAAAATTTGGTAAATCAGTTTATCACAACAAACCTGGTTTAAAACTGGTGCATAGTTTTATTTGAATTAATTATGTTTAATTTTTTTATTTAATTTAAAAAAATTAAAAATTGACTTTGGTTCCTTAGACCACATATATCTGTATTCTTCCTATCGCACTAGTGCATTTTTTCATTCCGAACGGAGCATAGGCACACCCACAATAACTTTATTCATGGTAACCGTGAAGGAATCCTCATCATAACTTATGGTGTTGCTACAATCAAAGTAATCACCAGGGTGATGGGCATGGTGGTCGGCCTATTCTAACTGTGAATTCCGAATCCTCTTAGTTATGAAGGGAGAAAAACCTTCATCACAAGGATTCTGAGGGTAAATAACTAACAAGGGGGTTAGCCAAAAATACCCTTTAGCTACTCTCTTGGCAGAAAGGGTTTGCCTAGCAAGATTCTCACTAAATTCTCTTAATAACTGTCTAAAAGGATTGGGAATTCAAAACTCACAAACACAGTGTATTTCATAATATTAAAGATTAAAATTTTCCAAAGCTGATAGACTTCAACAAGAATAATAAAGAATGAAACTCTAAATCTAGCTAATGATTTTAATGGGATGAAATAAATTGTTATGAACTACAAAATACTTCCAAAAAAATATCTAAAAGGGTTAAGCCGTGCAGAAAAGAGGAAAAGTGAGAAGAACTCTAAGAACAATCGAAGGATGTCGCGATGATATTAGATAGAAAAATTCTTTCTTGATATAAGTTATGATACACAAGGTAGAAAGGGTTGGCTAATTCAAAAAGATATTCATATACAATTCACTATCGGTCATCGGCCTTCAGAATAAGGGAATATGTCATATTATCTCATCCTATAGGGGGTCATCTCCCATATTTATGGGACCCTGAGCTCACTCATCCTTAAAATATTTAAATCCTTAATTTTGGGGACATCTAGTTCCTTTGGCTCAAGAATTCAAAGGACTCCCATGTCTATCGGCCTCCACAAGTTTGGCTCTTCCATTCTAGGGACCATCAGTTCCTTCGACCTGTAAATGGTAATCTCCAACACTTAATGGAACTTCATGACCTCCACTTTAAAGTCATAGCTCATACCTCGGACTCAAAATTTGGAGCCTCAGCTCAATGTTTGGCCTAATTCTCCACCAGCCTCAATAATTAGAGCCTTAACTTAAGGTTAAGCCTAATTATCCTTTGGCCTCAATATTTTAAGTCCCCATCCAAGTTTAGGCCTAATCATATAGATCAACATCTTAAGGCTTGACCTAATGCTCATTTCACCTCAATATTTTATGGCCTCATCCAAGGTTTGGCCTCTGACCTCAGCTCATCAGACTCAATAACTAGAGCCCGATCTCAAGGTTCGGACTAATTCTCCCTTGACATCAACATTTTAAGGCCTTACCCAAGGTTCAGCCTAATGCTCCTTTGGCCTCATCCAAGATTAGTCCATAACATTTAGAGCCTCGGCTTAAAATTCGGCCTAAATGTCCTTTAGCCATAACATTTTAAAGCCTCACCCAAGGTTCGATCTTAACATTTAAAGCCTTAACTCATGCCTCGAATTATGCTCTCTCCACCACTTAACATTTGAGACCTTATATCATTCATCATCCTTAATAGTAGGACCCTAATCTCAAGGTTTGATATAATGCTCCCTGGCATCAAAATTTCAAGGCCTCATCCGAGGTTCTACCTCAACATTTAGAACCTCAACTCATGAATTTTGTCTTACTAGGGTCAAATTTGACATTCAGTGGACCCTCATCATCTTCAGATCTTAGGATGCTCAACTCATAACCTCTAATATCGTATAACAGATGGCATAGCTTAGGAGATTAAAGCCTAGGGAGTAATTAATGATTCTAAAAATAATCTAGTCTCAAGAATATGATTATTTTGGACCCTTGACCTAGGGCCAGCCTTATAACCTCATATGGTCAGCCTCATATCCTTATAGGATAGACCCCGTACTCTTATAGGATTGTCTTTATACACTCAATTTCATACCTTCACAGGGTCATCCAGAATGAGACTAAAAGTTAAGAATGCATATATTTCACCAGAAATAGCATTTCAGTCATATCAAGCCTCCATAAATGGGTGCACATATTTATATTGCACGTGAAGATAATGTTCACACATTTTATACAGCTTTTAGAAGGAGAGGTGTCAACAATCAGGAAGATCACATCAATCAACAATCTCCCTGTGACTTGTGGTGCACATTATACCCCAAGCCACCTAGAAATATAGTGTACATTTTTACTTGTTCCATAAGTCATTGTATTATAAAATATACCAAAACTCTGGAAAAAGACTATTAGAGATATAAAGTACTAAACATGTAACTTGTAGAACACTATTTAACTAGTAAAGAATGAGTTACTTAATAGTGGATGTAGGCCATTTGGTTGAACCACTTAGATATGTGATTTGATCTTCTTTTTTATATCTTTATTAAACTTTTACTATTTGTTATCATACCTAATTATTATTCGTGTTCATATCTTATTGATTTCATCTTGTTATCTAGAAGTTACATTTCAATGTATCATCAATTATATTACAAATTCATGTACTCTAAATGAATGTAGACAAAGAATTTATTGGCTAGAAATAAGAAAATTCTACGATGGCATAATACAAATCTCTAAATAAACATGGAATATTTGTACCTATAGTATAAACCCCATGAGATTTTAACATTGAAGGTTTCTAATGGGTACTTATAAGAAAGCGAAGTGAGAAACTCGCTTAAAAGTGCACAACTGGTGGCACAAGGTATATTGTAAAAATCACGTATTGATTATACATGAACATACCATCCCATCATAGTCATAAATACTTTTCAAATATCTAAATAGCTAGGAAGGTTTTGAAATATATTATATATGAGAATCATGAATATTATGATTTCTTATTCATACCGAACTTAGATGAAGAATCAACATGAAAATCCCAAATGGATTTTCATTGCCTGAAGCAAATATAAGAAGTACGTATTTAAATACATTAAGACATTCATTCTACAGTAGGCAATCTAGAAGGATATAGGTACACTCGTCTTAGAAAAAAAATTCTAAGGAATAGTATGGAAAAAATCATATATACCAATATGCCATTATAAAAATATTCTTACAAGGATGTGCACCTAAAGATCTCAACTGAAATGAAAAATACACACATAAGGAATTCAAAAATTAATGACCTTTGTGTAACTAATTATTATCTCGGCCTGCATATCGAGCACATTTTTTGTGAAGCATGAATCCATTAATCAAATGGATTGAAAAGTTGTTCAATATGTTAACATTTATTAAGCACATCATTTTGTATAACCATGGTCTCCGATCTTTAGATATTATAATATCCATATCATCCTAAAGAGGATGACAAATACAAGTTTGGTCCAAAAGTACCATGTTTTCATGTTAATATTGCATTTTTTAATTTTGTCCTAAAGTACCATACTTGTACCTTATTAGTATATTGTTACACTTAACACAATGCATGATGTTGGACAACAGTTTTAGTCAATATCTTGGGAAAAAAGAATTACCATTGGCTTACAGGAATGGGACTAATATCAATTATATTATGTGATACGTTCAATCTAACAATCCATGTCTAGTTAGTTAGGTAGATGTAGGTCATCTTTATGATCCTCACAAGGAATAAACATGTGGTATTACCACTACATATAACAATTAGATATTTTCATCAAGTCATTGTCGAAAGAAACATTCTGGAAGCTTATGTATAAGATTGGAATGCATCAACTTAATCATCAAAGAAAATCCACACTCAGGGGGAGTATAGAATCAAGGGGAGAGTTTTAAAGAAAGATAATCGAAGAAAATGATATTTTGGGCATATGCACCTTGTACACCTTTTCCTTTAATTAGGTTTTTTCTTATTCTTTTTATAAATTTCTACGTAAGAGCAGATATTGCATAAATAAAATTTAAAATAGTGGATGAGTGAGCCCACCACCAAGGCATACAAACAAAACCCCAAGAGATATAAATAGAATAAAAGATAAAGTCTTACAAAATGACTCTATATACAATAGATAAGAGAACAAATCTAACAATATTAAAACTTGCACATGATCCTATTATAGACACCCCATGCTAGTACCAACCAAATGCCTCCTTAGGTCCCTAACACCCCCGGAGCCCAGGTCCTAGTCTAAACCCTAATCTAGATGCCATGGGGTGATCCAGAGACCCGTCTAACTTTGTTCAACCCTATAAACTGAGCATATCTTATTTCACTCTCATAGGGTTCTGAATCTACTTTTTAACGGTCCATACCGTGCGCAAATCTACCATACGGTTCGCGCATACTCATTTTTTCACTCTAAAACCTGCTCTAGAAGCCTCCAGACGCTCTCGAGCCTTATTTGACTTTGGTAAACCCTCCAACCTCATCATAGCTCATTTCATAATTATATGGATCTGAATATCATTTTCAACAGTCCATACCATATGCAAGTCAGCCTTATTTTTCGTGCGTGCTTGACTTTTTACCTCGACAACCCCCTCAAAAGGCTATTGGGCACTACCAAGCCCTATTTGACTTTGGTCGTCTATCTAACCCAATAGTAGCCCATCTATTTTCATAAGGCTCTCAATTACCTTTTCAACAGTCCTGGCCATGTGCGATTTGGACTTACGGTTTGCATTTTATGCTCATTTTTTTTAAAAAAAGTCCTTTTTGGACTGCCTATACGCATCCCATACCCTTTGCCTATAGCTAGCGGTGTACTTTACTTTGCCAGCAAGTCATGGGTGACGATGGGTAGGATATGTCCTATGTTGATGGGAAGGCCCCCTAACCCTAATTTTTCCTATTTAATGAGGTCATAACCCCATTCCAAGGACCCCTCTTTTCAACAATCAAAACAATCTCTGCCTCAAAATCGATGCGCAGTCATCCTAAAAAAGCCATTTTCCAAACATTCTCTCCACTTTTCTTGCATCACTTTCACCCCATAGACATTTTACCCTCACTCCACCACCATTCAATAACTGTAAAAATTAGCTTTCACCACTTCAAAGTCAGTAGTAAAGGTCTACAAGAGGTATACTTCTACCCTTTTCACCTCATTTAATTAGTGTAATTCATATACTTTTCCTTCATTTTGATATATTTTTGCATTATTTCACTTTTTGACCTCAAGTAATCTTTTTTTTATTACTAGTACACACAAAACATATTTTCATAAAACCAAAAATATATAAAGAGGGTTCACCTATACACCCTAAAGTAGAATTTTCCCAATTTTCCTGCACTTTAACACTTGTACATTTTTTTTCCAAAACCTACTAAGTTGAATTCTACATTTGGGATTATGGGTTAAACCCCACCCTTATGATGTGTCGGACTACATGTATTTTGATACCTATTTTGGCTATGTAGGCATCTCAATTCATTATCAGAGTTCAAGTCTTATTTTGTTCATTACGACGTGATTTTGTATAAATATCATATTTAGTAATATTGAGCGTATGTATGTGGAGACTCCGTTGGTGACTTTTTTTTATTTTTAGAGGACTAAATTCTATTTCACGTGGGTTTTGTTCCCTTTTCTTCCCATTTCTCCATTTTTCTACATGTGTATATGTCCCTCTATTCGCTTGTATATTATTCTTACTCTCATATTTATATTCCTTATTCATATATTTATGTGTATATACTTCCCTCTCCTATGTTATTTTCATCATTACATGTATATACCACCTTTTTTTATAGCATGCTTCATGCTTTATTCACTTGTATGTAATTACTATCTTTCACTCCATTACTCACACTAAATGATTCACATCACTTGTAGATATACATGTTTAGTCTCACTAGCACACACTCTCACATTCTTCCCACTTGTACATTGTCATATGTTTCTCATATGTTTCAAGCATCACTTGTAGATATTCATTCTTAGTCTCACTAGCACACATCTCTATAATTCTCCCACTTTTATATATCCACATATTTTCTTCACCCACACATATTCACATGTCACCCTCACTTTGCACGTATTTCCCACTCAGTTGTGTATATTCCCATGCCTCACACTTTGTATATGTTCCATGCTTCATGTACATATTTATTAGTTTTACTCTCCATGTTTATCCCCTTATTCCATGCTAACTCGTGTATATTCTAAGCTTTACCTCATAGTAGTAGTATTCCTCTCACTTAGCATACATTAAACTCTCCATAAAATACTAATTAAGACTCATGAATTTTTGCATACTACGTCATTTGAGCATTATAATTTGACCAAAATTTTGTCTCACTCCAGGAGAACACTTCATAATGAGTGTCGGTCCCACGGGGCATAATTACCCTAAGCGATACGATTCCAGCCTTTTGTTGGCCTAATACCTTCGACGTATATTGAACGGTTCCCCCCCGCATTGTACCGCTTGACCAAACCCATGACAGGAGGTATGCTATTTGGAACTCATTCGCGTTTGTCGAGTATATCGAATTCGTTCTCACACATACGATGTCCACAAGGTATATCGTGCAACAATTCACATACACTCAGGTATATCAAATGTCTTTTCCACACGTACCAATGAATGATTTCCCATATAGGCAAGAGGTATATCATGTAAGTCGTGCCAATGGGGGGAACCTTTCGAGTAACTTATCAATGAATCAACCTCATATAGGCGTTTACCCTAGGACACTCATTCCTAGTCTGTCGATTTCAACGCGAAACTCTGCCATTATTTTTGGTCACTTTATTGCCCTAATTTTTGCATTATTTTGCCTGTTTTAAAAACATAACCGTATTCATGAGTCTGAAATTAAGTCAAATTTTGTCTTAAATACCCTACCTTTTCCCAGGCTCAACACCCCTAGGCAGAACATAATACAAGTGAAACCTAATAATAATAATAACTACGCTGGTGAATTTCCTTTACTTTCTCCTTTTTTTTATCTAAAAGTACTTTTCAAAATACCAAAAATATTTTCCCTTTTCAAAATACCAAAAATATTTCTCATTTTTTTAAAATACCAAAAATATTTTATCCCTTTTTAAAAAAAAATATACATACAAAAAATATATCTTTTTTTCATTAAAATAAACATAAAAATCCTTTTCCCTCTCAGGTGTGATCGCATACCCCAGTCATGGCTTAGATCCTATTGGCTCAGATCCTCTATCAAGCCAACCCGAGCTCCATTGTTACCTCTGCTACTTCTATAGAATTTGATCAATCCCTATGAATATTATTCATGGGGACTGTTGACCAGAATACATATGTCTGGCCAAATCTTATGGCATTCCTTGCTCAGCTCTGTGCTAAGATCGATAATCTTCAAGTAGAGGTCTAAGAGGTGTAAGGAAATGGGGTTAAAACTTCCAAGGTTCTCTGCCCTGATATCATATTTTCTTCTCCTATGGGTCCATAAAATCCATAATTGATGTGGGTTCCAGAAGAATACAAACATGTCCCATGTGCCCCGCTTGACAATGGACCGCCACTAGCTGAGCTGCTGATACCAATTTTTTCCAAGCTAGGAGATAACTTGACAATGCACATACCTGCCAGTCCTAAAGAAGAATAGTCGAACAAGGTCAAAGAAGACCTCAAGTTATTATCTAAAAAGTTTGACTAAGTTAAAATCCCGAGGAACTATGTGGATTATACCCACATGTATCCTTATCCTAAAGCTCGGTTGTTAGAGAAATTCAAGATGTCAAATATCGATAAGTTCAAAGGTAGCAGACCTCAATCGTACACGTACATAGCTACCACTCTGTTGTGACTCTCCTCAGAGCATTATAAGAGATAATGGCACAAATGTTCGAACAAACTCTTGAAGAAAGTTCCCTCTAATGGTTCTGGTCACTTGAGGAATCCAGAGTCCGTAGTCAGGAGGACATGACTCAAGAATTCATAACTCGGTCAAAGTACAACAAAGAGCTAGAGATTACCCGTCGAGACTTGGAACTACTTAAGAAAAACGTCGGTGAATCGATTAGCATTTTTATTAGAAGATAGAGGGAGAAAGTTGTGTAACACCCCGTATTTTTGTGCATTTAATAACTAATTAATTCGGTAATTCTAAATTACTTGTGTGTCGTAATTTTAATTGAATTAATTATGGCAATGTATATTTTAAATATTAATCGGGGAGTGAATGGTTAATATTTAGGGAAATTTAATTACTAAGTGAATAGTGATAATTTATTTACGTCATTTCAGGTATTAATGACGGGGTATGTACTTATCTCAGTCGGGAGTCGGTACAGACTAATTTGGGTGTGAGATAAGGATTTTTATAAATTAATTTGGATGCCAATTATGAGGGTACGGTTGAGTCCGAATAGATCGAGATAGTCGAAAAAGTGTACCCGGGGGTAGTAAACGGGTCACGGGACGTTTTTAGGCATAGCCGAGCCCACACGGGGGCATTTGGGTCACTTGGGCTTGGCCCATTAGGCAAAAAATGGGATTTAGCCTAATCACCTAATTATAATAAAAGGGAAATGGCTGATTGATGTTTAGGAAACACTTAGTGGGAGAGGAAAACCTAAGAGGCAGTTAAAGGCAAATTAGGGGACAAAGGAAAGAGCCAAAAAGAGGGAATCTCATCTTCAACCTTGGGAATTCACAACTCTGAATCGAACCCTACGAATCATAAGGCAAGTGTTAACTTACTATAGCATTTAATTTGCATTTTGATTCATATTTATGTGATTTGAGAAACTCAAAAATTCGTTTTGGGATTTAAAGGGTACAAACATGGGGTTTTTGTAAACCAATATTCTGATTTCTAAATTGTGTAGAAATTCACAGATAATCTGAGATTAGTATATATTGGTTGGGGCGATACCAAAACTAATTTAATTAATTAATGTGTTAATTAATTAATAATTAGAGTTGGGCCATAAACTCATAATAATTTGAATAGGCTTGTGTTACGGACTGAGTACACGGGATAGTCGGGATAGTTTATTTTAATTATATATATATATATATCTATATATATATATATATATATATATATATACGGTGTGCGGTAGTATATATACATGGTGGGTGCATTAATATCAGTGGCTAGATATTATTATTATAACGACTCTAGTGCTATAGGAGGGAGGTTGCGCGTAGTGGATGAATCCCCTAGCTTGAGGAGTAGGGCGAGTATATTCCCGGGTCATAGCGTCCATTATATGGGTGCATCTCACTTTCAGGGAACGAATATGACCACCTTAAACATTTATGTATTATCCAAGTTAGTGAGCAAATCTGACTTGGGGTAACTAGATTATGTGAATATGCCTAGTGGGATAGCACTTTAGAGAATTTACATCCGGTGAGTTATTACTCGGGAGGATGTTTAGTATTAATTATTATGTCATCATGCTTGTGTATGCTGTAATATAACTATATGTATGTAATGAGGTAAATAATTATATACTGGTAAATTAATACAGGCCGTGAATTATTTTATATATATAATGGGTGCGAAAGTTATAGGAATCTAAAAAGGAAAATGATTAATTAGGTTAGTGTTGAAGATAACTTAGAGATCATAATTATGGCATACTCGGTTAGAGAAGGGTAGATGAGAAGGGGTTATATAAATTATCTAATCATGGCATAAATAACTAGGTAAATTAATTGAGGAGTTAGTTGTGCACATTAGAGGAGGGGTGAGGATGTCCTCACGGGAGCGCGGCACTAGCTAAAATATGGAGAGCATACATATTTACTTATGACTGCAAGTTAATCATTTACTAAATGTTTTCTAAATGTTTTGGGTACTAACCCATGCTATAAAAACTTTTAAAAACCTTTTAGGTGTCTAGCCACAGGGACGCCAGGCTTGACTCATTTTCAGGGATCCGTTGCTGCAGCATATGTGGATGTTACAGGAGCTTGATAGGCTCCTCATTTCCTTTCATTTCTAGTTTAGATATTTCTTATTAGTCATTCAAGCATGTTTCTCACCGTTTTATTCAGCACTTATGACATACCTGTTGAGATTTATTACTTGTCCTTACTTTTATTGGATTTTAAACCGATGGTTATTCGGTCAGTTAATTAATTGTGAATGGTTGATTTCAGTTAATTGTCATTGTTTATATTATTTTGTTCCGCATGAGTATTTCATTTAAGTTAATGAAAGATAAAACTTGGCACCAGTCTAATTTTCTCACTTAGGTGGTTAGTAATTAAAAAAGGCGACAGTGATGCTAAGAATGAACCAACTGAGAAACCTGTTCTAATTTAATTTAGGACTGAACACCCGGGCTTAATTAGGCGGGGTGTCATAGATGGTATCAGAGCATCAGGTTCTTGTTTCCTTAGGATCTGTGTGGCTTACTACGTTTCAGCATAGCGTTCAGTTGATATAAAGCCCTATTATTAGGACTGTTGATACATTTTCCGCTTTTGAGATATCGTATTTCTGCTATTTGTTTTGTATAAATTGTGTACTTATACGATTTGATCTATTTTCAGATACTGCCAAAGAGGTAAAGAGCGGAGAGGGCTGAGGCTAGGTTTGAGCTCAGGGAGGCTCATCAGGAGCCACGGGTACCGCCACCCCACCCGAGTTGATCTCCACTACCTAGGTGGCAGTGATAGTGGCACAAGCAGTCGAGATAGCGATGCGAGCTATGGAAACTCATTTTCCACAGCTCCAGGCACCACCTCCAGTGGCACCAGCAACTCAGGCTCTAGTGGGGCCACCGTCTTGGCAGAGATTTAGGGAGACCTTTCAGAAGGGTCACCCACTCGAGTTTCGGGGTAGTACCGATGTGGTAGAGGCTTGTGACTGGAAGAAGAATGTTCAGTGCCATCTGCGCATGCTGGAGTGTATCGATGTGCAGAAACAAATGCTTACTACCTTTCGTCTGTCTGGGGCATCCTTACAGTGGTGGGAGTCAGTTACCACCATTGAGGATCGAGATTTGATGATGATATCACAATTCTGGGTGCAGTTCAATCATAAATACTTCCCACTAGTAGTAGAGGCTGATATGAGGAAGAAGTTCAGTGAGTTGGTGTAGGGTGAACGGTCAGTGGCAGACTATGAAGAAGAGTTCACCCATTTGGCAAACTTTGTACCAAATGAGGTGAGCGATGAGGAGCGAAATAAGTTGAGGTTCATGGATGGTTTAGCCTGGAGGATCAGGCAAATTTGATTGGGAATCCGGCGTTAGTGACTTAAATAGATGTCGTTAATGGCACCCTTGTACATTTCCAGGATCATCACTTCCATGCGAAGGGAAGAAAGAGAGTAGGGTATCCAAGCCAGCAGGGAAAGGCAGTTACTAATAGTGACACGAGTGGTACTCAGCAGCAGACTAGTAGTCAGCAAGGGAATCAGGCTAGGAAATTTAGGCCTGGTGGGTTTTAGCTGGGAGGACAAGGGTTCAGGAAGGGGCATCCGGGCCCAAATCAGCAGCAGGAGGTTCCTTAGGGCCGTCAGGGCCAAGGGAGCCATGGGGGAGGCCAACAGGGCCAACCACAATAGGGCCAACGATAGGGGGACGGTCAGAAATGTTGTTTTGTATATGGCCAGCCAGGACACTTCAAGAGGGAGTGACCGCAGAGGGGCAGAGGTCATCAGCAGGGTGCCCAACAGGGGAACCAGGGGCAGATGCCGCTAGAAGCACTAGTTCCACCCACCCCACATCAGTAGGGGTAAATGCACTACGGGCATGTGTATAACGTCCAGGGTGTCCCCAATCCTCTAGCACAGTAGGTGCCGCCAGCGATTGAGGGTATGTTCCTCATTCATGGTCATGAAGGTAGTATAATTTTTGACACGGGAGCATCGCATTCATTTATTAAGTCTAATTTTGCTAAATGGGTCGAGTTACTAGAGATCGCGGGTAGTCTTCGTATGTGTGTAGAGTCACCAGTAGGCAGCGGGGCTTTGATTCACTCAATTTGTCGGGGGTGGACATTTTGATTGAGAGTCTTAGTTTAGTAGTTGACCTCTTAGTGTTAGATATGGAGGGGTACGATTTCATCCTGGGTATGGATTGGTTGGCAGGTTATCAGGCAACTGTGGATTGTTATGAGAGGACAATCGTGTTCTCCATTTTGGGATATGAGATGTTCCTAATAGAGATGTCGCTACCTTAGGGAGGGTCGCGCATACACTTATATTATATCGAGGAGGAAACCTCACAGGAGGTGGTGGTTCCGTTGGACTCAATCCCAGTAGTGAGGGACTTCGAGGATGTCTTCTAGGAAATACCAAGGTTGACACCCAGTAGGGAAATCAAATTTATGATCGATTTAGCATCGGGGACGAGGTCGATTGCTCGAGCACCTTATCGTATGGCCCCTTCAGATATGCGTGAGTTGAGAGAGCAGATTTAGCAGCTCCTAGGTTAGGGTTTCATTCGGCAGAGTACATCGTCATGGGGTGCACCGGTGTTGTTTGTGAAGAAGCAGGATAGCTCACTTCGGTTATGCGTGGACTATAGGGAGCTAAATAAGGTGACGATACAGAATAAGTATCCGTTACCTAGGATTGATGATTTATTTGACTAATTGAGAGGGGCGTCTTACTTTTCCAAGGTCGTCTTGAGGTCAGGGTATCATCAACTGCATATTCGAGAGGAGGACGTTCGGAAGACCGCTTTCTTGCTGCGGTATGGATCTTACAAGTTCAGGGTGATACCATTCGGGCTCACCAATGCACCATCAGTGTTCATGGACCTCATGAACAGGGTTTTCATGGAGTATCATGATCAATTTGTCATCGTGTTCATTGATGACATCCTGATATACTCGTGCACCGAGGAGGAGCACGTAGAGCATCTGCGTATGGTTCTACAGACACTACGGGATCACCAGATCTATGCCAAATTCAGAAAGTGTGGATTTTGGCTACGGGAGTTACAGTTTCTTGGTCACTTGGTGTCAGATCGAGGTATTGCGATGGATGTGAATAAGGTGTCAGTGGTGAGGTAGTGGGGACATCCCACGACACCGATCGAGGTGCGCAGTTTTCTAGGATTGGCCTGTTATTACAGGTGGTTCATTAAAGGATTCTCAAAGATTGCGGGCCTTTTGAAGAATCAGACTTGGAAAGGGGTGCCTTTCACTTGGAGTGATCATTGTCAATTAGCTTTCAATGAGCTAAAGGATAAGTTAACATCTGCACCCGTACTTGTTTTGTCGAAGGGAGGACTAGAGTATCGGGTTTACACAGATACATCCTTACAGGAACTTGGGGGTGGGCTTTAGCAAGAGGAAAGGGCTATAGCATATGCATCCAGAAAGCTAAAGCCCCACGAGAGTAATTACCCCACTCATGACATGGAGTTAGCAACGGTCGTTTTTGCTTTGAGGATATGGAGACATTATCTTCTGGGAGAGTAGTTCACTTTATTCACGGATAACACGTCACTTCAGTATCTCTTCACACAGAAGGATCTGAATATGAGGTAGAGGTGGTGGATAGAATTCGTGAAAGACTACTAGTTTGATATTCAGTATCATCCTGGAAAGGCTAATGTGGTAGCAGATGCATTGAGCCAGAGGCCGGCTGGGGAAATATCAAAAATCTGGAAAACAAAGTGGAGAGAGCTTTGATATGAGGATGATATAGCCAGGGCCTGCATGTCAGCATTATCCATCACACCTGAGATCGTTATGCGGGTTGTGAGGGCTCAGGTGGAGGATCAGATCTGCTAGGATAGGGTGAGCCAGTTGTTGGCCGACGGAGCAGAGGGTTACTCGATCAGCTTCGAAGGAGGCTTATGCCTTAATGGGAGGTTAATTGTGCCAGAGGATGAGGAATTGAGGAACGCTTTTATGACAGAGTCCCATGGTTCGAGGTTTATGATACATCCCAGCGAGGATAAAATGTACCAGGATATGAGGAGGCAGTATTGGTGGGCAAGAATGAAATGGGATATAGCAGAGTTTGTCTTAAAATGTGCCATGGGTCAACTCATGAAAGTTGACCATGAGAGACCATCAGGGATGCTACAGCCATTAGAAATTCCTATATGGAAGTGGGAGAGCATCTCCATGGACTTCATTACAGGGTTACCTGCATCGCAGAGGGGTCACGATTCCATACGGGTCATTGTGGATCGATTGACCAAGGTGGCTCACTTCCTGCTAGTCTGCACAGACTTTGAGATGATGCGTTATGCACATCTATTCATAGCAGAGATTGTTAAGCTGCACGCGGTGCTGATAAATATTATGTGCGACAGAGACAAAATTTGTGTGGCCCACTTTTAGCTGAGCTTTCAGGAGGCCATGGGCATGGAGTTACGTTTGAGTATAACCTATCACCCACAGACCGACGAGCAGACTGAGAGAGTCAATTAGATGCTGGAAGACATGCTCAGAATGTGCATTTTAGACTTTGGGGAAAGATGGGAGAGATACCTTCCTTTGGTAGAGTTCGCGTATAACAACTCTTACTAATTCACGATTGGCATGGCACCGTTCGAGGCATTGTAGACCTTGTCGTTCACCCGCTTGTTGGTTAGAGGTGGGGGACAATAAGCTATTGGGGCCGGAGATTATCCAGGAGACGTCTGCCAAGATAGAGTTAATCCAAGGGCGGATTCGGATAGCTCAGGATAGGCAAAAGAGTTATGCTGATGCTTTACGGAGACATGTGGAGTTAGAGGTTGGGGACCAGGTCTTAGTCCCGGTGTCCCCTATGAAAGGGGTGATGAGGTTCGACAAGAACAGTAATTTAGAACCTAGGTACATGGGACCCTTCCCTATTATTGAGAGGGTGGGACTAGTAGCATATAGACTGGGATTGCCAGAGCATCTTTAGCAGATACACGACGTGTTCCATGTGGCATAGCTGAAGAAATATCGAAGGAGTGAGAGAGCCTTCTGGCACATACCACTCAAGGAAATTGATTTACATCCAGACATCTCATAAGAGGAGAGACCAGTGGTTATTCTGGACCGTAGTGAGAGGAAGTTACGATTCAAGGTTGTTCCACTAGTTAGAGTATAGTGGGGTCAACACAACGTTAACGAGTCTACCTGGGAGCGGGAGGAGGATATACGGGAACAATATCCAGAGCAATTCACCACAGGAACAACCTAATTTCGGGGATGAAATTCCTTTGTAAGGGGGGGAGTATGTAACACCCCGTTTTTTTGTGCATTTAATATTTAATTAATTTGAGAATTCTAAATTACTTGTGTGTCGTAATTTTAATTGAATTAATTATGGAAATATATATTTTAAATATTAATCGGGAAGTGAATGGTTAATATTTAGAGAAATCTAATTACTAAACGAATAGTGATAATTTATTTACGTCATTTCGGGTATTAATGACGGGGTATGGACTTATCTCAGCCAAGAGTCGGTATAGACTAATTTGGGTGTGAGATAAGAATTTTCATAAATTAATTCGGATGCCAATTCTGAGGGTATGGTTGAGTTCGGATGGACAGATATAGTCGAAAAGTGTACCTGAGGGTAGTAAACGGGTCACGGGACATTTTTAGGCATAGCCGAGCCCACACGAGGGCATTTGGGTCACTTGGGCTTGGCCCATTAGGCCAAAAATAGGATTTAGCCTAATTACCTAATTAAAATAAAAGGAAAACGGCTGATTGAAGTTTAGGAAACACTTAGTGGGAGAGGAAAACCTAAGAGGCAGTTAAAGGCAAATTAGGGGACAAAGGAAAGAGCCAAAAAGAGGGAATCTCATCTTCAACCTTGGGAATTCACAACTCCGAATCGAACCCTACGAATCATAAGGCAAATGTTAACTTACTATAGCATTTAATTTGCATTTTGATTCATATTTATGTGATGTGAGAAACTCAAAAATTCGTTTTGGGATTTAAAGGGTACAAACATGGGGATTTTGAAAACCAATATTATGATTTCTAAATTGTGTAGAAATTCATGGATAATCTGAGATTAGTATATATATCTGGTATAATGTGTAAACCCGAAAATGAATTGGAAACGAATTTGAGATAAGGATTTGATATTTAAATGGGTTAAAGATTAAAACGAATTTTTCCCCAATTTATGAAAATAATAGAGAACGGAAATTAAATGGTATTGGTGGACTTTATGGGGGTCCCTTATGAGTTTTTTGTTGTATTTTATTGATGAGGAGACTTAGGTTCTACTGTAGAAAAAATTTGGGTTTTGAGTTTTTCGTCCATCGCTGAAACAGAAGGGTGGAGAAGACAAGGACCTGTACGATCGATCGATCGAGGGTTGGGGATCGATCGATCGAGGGTCAATAATTTCTGGCAGTTCGTCCAGTTTATATATATATAAGGGGAATTAAACTTAAATTTTCTTCTAGGCTTTATTTAACGAGAAACAAATATAGGACATTCAATCTAATTAATTATGAAGTAAAATTAATTAGGATTTGGAGGAAATTTATGCGTGTCACACCATGATTAAAATTTTGGAAATAATATTTCAAGGTAATTAAATACGGATTGAGTGGGCAAGTCCGGATATATGGGTTGAGTGATACCAATGCGTTATATTTATTTAGGGTGAAAGCTAAATAATTTGGAGTCGAGAATTTAGACTCGGGTGTTATTTTATTTTGGGCCACGAGAGTAAGTCTGAATATATTGGTTGGGGTGACACCAAAAGTAATTTAATTAATTAATGTGTGAATTAATTAATAATTAGAGTTGGGCCATAAACTCATAATAATTTGAATAGGCTTGTGTTACGGACTGAGTACACGGGATAGCCGGGATAGTTTATATATATATATATATATATATATATATATATATATATATATATATATATATATATATATATATATATGGTGTACGATTGTATATATATATATATGGTGTGTGCATTAATATCAGTGGCTAGATATTATTATTATTATAACAACTCTAGTTCTATAGGAGGGAGGTTGCGCATAGTGGATGAATCCCCTAGCTTGAGGAGTAGGGCAAGTATATTCCGAGGTCATAGCGTCCATTATATGGGTGAGGGGCATCTCACTTTCAGGGAAGGAATATGATTGCATCCAACTTTTATGTATTATCCAAGTTAGTGAGCGATTCTGACTTGGGGTAACTAGGTTATGTGAATATGCCTAGTGGGATAGCACTTTAGAGAATTTACATCTGGCGAGTTATTACTCGGGAGGATGTTTAGTATTAATTATTATTTCAGCATGTTTGTGTATGTTGTAATATAACTATACGTATGTAATGAGGTGAATAATTATATACGGGTAAATTAATATAGGCCGTGAGTTATATTATATATATAATGGGTGCGAAAGTTATATGAATCTAAAAAGG
Source organism: Sambucus nigra (assembly GCA_949130495.1). Taxonomy (NCBI): domain Eukaryota; kingdom Viridiplantae; phylum Streptophyta; class Magnoliopsida; order Dipsacales; family Adoxaceae; genus Sambucus; species Sambucus nigra. Next base: position 3,008,819 of record OX422224.1, read on the forward strand.
GAAATGATTAATTAAGTTAGTGTTGAAGATAACTTAGAGATCATAATTATGGCATACTCAGTTAGAGCAGGGTAGATGCAAAGGGGTTATATAAATTATCTTGTCATGAGATAAATAACTAGGTAAATTAATTAAGGAGTTAGTTGTGCACATTAGAGGAGGGGTGAGGATGTTCTCAAGGGAGAGTGGCACTAACTAAAATATGGAGAGCATTCATATTTACTTATTACTGCAAGTTAATCATATGCTAAATGTTTTCCAAATGTTTTGGCTACTAACCCTTGCTGTGAAAACTTTTAAAACCCTTTTAGGTGTTCAGCCACAGGGACGCCAGGCTTGACTCATTTCAGGGATCCGTTGTTGCAGCATATGTGGATGTTGCGGGAGTTTGATAGGTTCCTCATTTCCTTTCATTTCTAGTTTCGATATTTCTTATCATTTATTCGAGCATGTTGCTCACCTTTTTATTCAGCAGTTATGACAGACCTATTGAGATTTATTACTTGTCCTTACTTTTGTTGGATTTTAAACCGCTGGTTTATTCGATCAGTTAATTAATTGTGAATGGTTGATTTTAGTTAATTGTGATTGTTTATATTATTTTATTTCGCATGAGTATTTCATTTAAGTTAATGAAAGATAAAACTTGGCACCAGTATAATTTTCTCACTTAGGTAGTTAGTAATTAAAAAGGCGACAGTGATGCTAAGAATGAACCAATTGAGAAACCTGTTCTAATTTAATTTAGGACTGATCACCAGGGGTTAATTAGGCAGGGTGTCACAATTTTCCACTATGATAAATCGATCATCAGAAGAAGAGAAGGTAAGCATTGTAAAGAAGAACTTTTGGGTACATATCAGAACTTCAATGGGAAGAAAATACTATCCCCATTTCAGATCCCTCCAAGAAGAATGGGTTGATATCAAAGAAGGGGTCATAAGTTAGAAAACATAATCTGAGCCAAAGAGGCTAACCAGGAAATTCATCCCTCAGAAATATGATAAGTAGACCATACCATAGTCTCAACCATCAACAACATCTCTCAACCTGTTACCTCATGGATACCCGAACGTCATCCCAATTCAGTCAGAAAAGAATATACTGAACTCCATGCCCCATTGTAAAAAAATTATCACACAAATACCACTTAAAACCCTCTCTCGGCATGCTAAATCGGGTCAATGCCATTTTTTCAAAAGAAAATCCCAATTTCAACCCTTCTGCCAAAATCAAACCCATCAAAGCACTCGATTCAGCTACGAATTCATACAGACCCCTCAAGATTTGTCCTTCTTTCCTCCTACATCCTGATAATCCCGCCAACCAACCTCTATCCCTCCTCACCATGGACTGCACAGATGTGGAAAGCACCAAAAACTCTGAAGTTCATGATGACAATGAGTTATTTGATCTATATACACTGGGATTGGATCTATGCATGATCCACATGATGATGACTGTCCAAATTAATCTGATCCCTGATTATCACCCTCCAAAAAGCATCGAAACCTACCACTATTTCTTCTATCACTGATATAACTGTAAATGAGGCCTCCCTTGATGAGGTCCTCACCACTCTATTTCTAGAGAAAAAAATCAATAAAATGAATGATGATTTTGAGTATCTTGTTGTGCCTTATATTAATGGTATTGATTCTAATCAAACAATTAATGAAGATGATCTAATAAATGAACAATTCTTAGCTGATATCGATAAGGAAAAAATTAAACAACATAATCGCATTCAGACTAACGATGATGAGATAATTGTTATCAATCTCGATTCTAGTAGTGACTTGCACAAAATTAGGTTAGGGTACACCCTTGATGAGCATGAGCGGTCATAATTTGAAGAAGTTTTAAAGGAATTTATGGATGTCTTTACATGGTTGTGCCCATACCCGATCATCCTCCCGGGGGGGTTTCGGCTCTCGCACGCATGTGAGGGGAGGAGAGAAGAAAAAGGTCTCGTGCCCTTCCTCAAGGCGCTTCAACCGTCGTCGATTTTTAGGTGATGTAAAGAGATAAAGTTGCCAGCCTATTTTGCACAAAATAGGCAAAAGAAAATGTTGCCTCTCAAGAGAAAGGCATTAAAGACATACTGATGCTTGCGAAACCAGTTAGTTTAGAGGTTCGAGGGATAAGTTATGAAATGGGAACGTTTTAGGCACCCATCCTTCCCATTCGGTCTCTCGTGGGCATGTGTTATTATTCTTCTTGATTTCTCTGTGAAGTGTGTGTGCATGTATATATAAAAGGAGAGCAGAATCAATCAACTTGCATCATGGACAAAGACGGAGTAAGGTCATCCATAGGAGTGTTCCCAAAATAATAATTAAAAATATGATGTGTACACTTATTGAGATAATAATTGTTATGATGAAACAATAATATGTGTTAGATAAGACGTGTATATGAATCACAAGTATGATAAATATATGAATCAAATAGTGAAAGAGGGACTCGACTCTCGATTTTTAGCCTGAGACGCCTACGTAGCCTATATAGGCATCGAAGTCCATGTAGTTCGCATATGACACGAGGGTGGGGTTTATCCCATAAATCCAACTGGTGATTTTATTAACCGTGTATGTGTAGAAAAGGTGTTTGTAGTTTTGAGAAAGTGTGGTGAAGAATTTCGTTTGGAATTTATAAGTGAAACCCTCTTTTTCTTATTTTGTTTTTTTATAGAAAATATATTATGTGCCATACTAATAATGAAGGATTGGATATTAATATGCATGATTTAATAAAGATGAAAAGCTAAAGTAAGAGTTTAAATAAATAATGTGAAAATAAAGAAATTTAAAGAGAGAGAGGAATCTTTGGACCTTTCTTAGAAACTTGGAGATTGAACATGATGGTTGAAGGGCTTCCTTACAAGTGGATGAAGATGGCATGAGGAGAGGGAAGGAATTTTTCTAAATTGAGTGTGAATGGGATGGAAATGGAAGGTGTGGAGAGGTTTGAAATGAGGAAACATTTGCTGACTTTGAGAGAATGTTGATGAGATCAATGACATGGATGTTTCTGAGGTACCTTTCGAAGTGATCTCATGCTCTCCTTTTATAGGTTCAAGGGAATGTAGATCAGTATTGTCCTTGACCTGGCTATCGGCAGGTAACCCTAAACACATTTCTGATAGGCAACGAAATGGGTCTGCCAATTAGGAGTCTTGTGCAGATTTTTGAGAAAAATATCAGCAAAACATAATCTGTAAGTCCATATAATGCATGGGATATACCATTAGAAAGGTTATTCAAAGTAATTTGAGAATAATTTGGTCCGCTCCCGGGTTCGGGAGTTGACTTTGAGTCAAACGGGGCTTGAAAGTGCCCGTTGGTCCTTTGGACAGGGGATGATCGGAAGACGATGGATCGTTTGTCCAAACGGTAAGTCCAAATCACCCACTAGGTGGACCGTTGGAAAGTTTATGTGATCCAATTCGATGTTCCAAAGATCTTTGCTTAATTTGGAGAGTTGACTTTGGTTAAATAGGACGCGAAAGCGCCCAGTGACCCTTCGGAGTAAAACGGATCATTCATCCATACCGTACGCTGATTCACGCATGGGACAGACCATTGGAAAGGGTATTTGGTTACCTTAGAAGATTAATTCAATATCATTAAAGATAAAGAGTTGACTTTAGTCAAACGGGACTCGAGAGTGCCAGGTGGCCTCTGAACAGTTTTTGAGGGAAATGGTCCATTTGTCCGAATTGTTTAGCCTCTTTATGCATGGGGTGGACCGTTGGAAAGGGGATTTAGGGCCCTTTGAAGATTAATTGAGATTGTGCTCTAACAATGAAGTTCATTGGGGTCTAATCGGGGCTCGACAGCACCTAGTGGCCTCCATATTAGTTTTTAATAGTAAAATGGACCGTTTGTTCGAACTTAAATGTCAATTCGTGCACGGGGTGAATCATTAGAAATGAGATTTAGAGCCCGTTGAATATTCATTGAGCTTTCACTCTAACGATGAAGTTGATCGGAATCAAATGGGGCCCGGTAGCGCTCTATGGCCTTTACATCGGTACTCAAAGAATGACCTAGGGTTTATGATGAATTGGGAGGTGCTAAGGACTTAAGGAGAGACTTAGGAGATCCTAGAATGTGGTGTCTACGGTGGTCCTACAGCTATATGCCCGAAATTGACCCAAAAATTGCATAACGTGAGATTCCTACCTTCCTAGAAAGCAAGCCTATCAAACAGAAGATAAGAAAGCTCCAAACGGGGTGGTCTCTTATGGTCAAAGATGAAGTGGTAAAGATTTTAAATGTAGGGTTATTTTGCATGGTTGAATACCCAACATAGCTCGTAAACATCTTCCATGTGTCGAAATCAGAAGGAAAAGTCCATGTGTGTGCCCACTATCGAGATCTGAACAAAGCATCCACAAGGGATAATTATCCTCTGCCCAACATCGACATGATTATAAATAACAGTGCCATTCATTCCTTTAAATCACTTGTCTATGATTTTGTCAGGTACAATCAAATCAAGATATATCCTGACCATCAGTAAAAGACTTCCTTCATCACCCCGTGGGGAACCTTTTTCTACACGATCATGCAGTTCAGTCTAAAAAATGCCGAGGCTACTTACCAAAGGGCTGCTACGACCATTTTTCACGATCTAATTTGTGAGTACAAATTAATCACAATTAAAAAAGATTCCAGAAACAAATTAAAGAATGAATAAAGAGATGCCAATCACACAACACAAGAATATACGTGGTTTGGCAAACTATCTACATTTACGGAGAGGTCATTATTTTTTTATTAATTCTCTTGAGTACAAAAATTACTACCCCCTTGACTCTAGGGTTAGGTTTACATTTATTTTAGTGTAAAGTGGTTTAGTCATAAAAGGAACTTCCCCAGTAAGTTATTGTCTTGTACGGTGACTCCTGAATATCTCATCCGAGAATATTGGTAACCGATTGAGCCCTATCAATATTGACGTGATAAATGTTCATACTTATCCACGATGAAAATAACCTTGTTGATTTCTTTGAGTAATTGGGTTGGGCATGTCCTATATTTTGCTAGTGTGGCTCGATCGTCCTTGAATTGGGCCTCGTTAATTATTTAAGTCCTCATAATTTCCCATAAAATCTCTGGGCTTATACCAGTTGGGCCAGTAGATTTTATTTCCTATTCGAGCCCAATGGATTTTGAAATTTATTGATGAATTTGAATCGATGGGGCAAACTTGTGGTTGCGTTAAACTCCCAGGGCTGTGCTCATCCGAGATAAAATTTAAGCACTAAAAAATCTATCTTGGGTGTTGTACCTTATGGTTAAGCTTGAAGTTTCGAATAGGGTTGTATCAACATCAAACCGTCACTTTATTCCCAATTTTCTTCTTATCAAGCACTTAGATATTTCTCCTTATCATTCTTCCATATTTGTAAGTCTTCATCCTCATCTATTACTTTTGCACTTTCATCCACTTTTCCCTTTTTGCTTATCTTCTGTAGTGATAGTGTTATTTTTCAAAAATGTCGATGGATATAGTGATGATGAATTCAGGAAGACCTATTCCATTCCTTCCTTGGTGGGCATCGATTGTGCCCCCGTGCCCAAATATGTCAGAGACATCGAAGGGGGTAACTAGATTCACACATTGTCTGTGGTCCAAGGGGGTTTGACATTTCCCCCAAATTCCTTGTTTTTAGAGTTTTTTGAATTTTTTTGGGTGGTCCCTCCTCAACGACCCCCAATACTTGGCGAATAGTCAATGGGGTTAACTGTATAAATGAGCTCTATGGGACCAAGCTAGGCATCACAGAGATCGAATATTGTTACGTCTGATCTGTAACAACCCATATTTTTTTAATGGGTATTTTTAAATTATTTTGAAAAATTCGAGGAAAACATTTTTTTTTGGATTTCATAATTAAATATATTGAGTTTTATATTTCAAAATTGCATTTTCAATAGTATTGTAATCGAAATTAAAATTGGAGTCCTAATAGGATTTTAAAATAAAAATAAAAATGAAAAGACATTTGTCACGGATCTAGGCCGTGACTAATAGGAAATCTTTTTTTTTTGTTAAATAGAATGAAAATAGGAGAAATGGCAGTGGCCGCATACCTTCTCGATCGATCAACGAGCCCAAATTTTAGGCGGTCCAGCTAGATGTTTGAAGAGTTTTGATTTTTATAAATTCCATATCTTTTCCCTTATAAATATTTGTCGTGGGTGGACCTTTTAAACCAACTTTTTATCACCTTAAAAATGCAGAGACCCTTTTTATTTCCTCTCCCTCTTTATACAAACCCTAGCCCATATTTTATTCAATGTTAAACCCTATAGTTAGAGGCCTATTTTAGGGTTATCTCGTGTTAGGGCTAGAATGTGATTTAATTATTTCCGCGAGAGGTACGTGATGGTGCAATCAGATTTTGAGGCTGAATTTATGTGACGATTCATGTGATGATTTTGAGGCACGGGACTTACACAATATGCTCCTAAATTCTCTTGATAGTATTCCGCTTGTTTTCTATGCCGATTGCACTTATATTGAATTGTGATATTCATTAGAATCCTGAAAAATTATTGAAACCTATTATGTTGATTCATTGATATATTATATTATGATTTGAGCATCGTGTCATAAGATTTTAATATGGCACGAAGAATGGGCGCCCTCCAATAGTCCCACAAACCGGTATATGGCTTTGAGATGCCTAAGGGAGGTGAGGTGAGGCCTGGTGACCCATTGATGTGTTGTTCAGAAATTAATATTAATATAATGCTTGAGTATTGCATTTGATTTGTATATGCGATTCATATTGTTGCGATTTATTCATCGTGCTAATTATTTTTTACCATCTATTCCTGTCATATTGTGTACTTTCCCGTGTTTTCTTTTAGTTGGTAGGTTAACATGGATTGGGACGCTATGGACTATTTTGGAAAATGATTTTCGAGCTTGGATTGGAAGATTTATTTTTTATGAAAAAATTAGTGGTATTTTTGTTAGAGAAATGTGTATTTTGGGAGAAACTTTATTGTAAATCATTATTGTGGAAATAGAAGAATTGTGATTTTGTTATATTTAAATTATTGAATTTAGATGCTCTATACTCATTATTGATGGATTTAGTTTAATTTTATCACTATAGCATGCCGCGTGTCTCTTTTTGGGCACACAGGGTGTTACATGGTCTTGTACTTCTGATTGCCTTCTCTACTTGAAGTTGAGGAAAGCTGAAAGGGTATGGGTAGTACACCTCATTAATTTAAAGGCTATTGGGATCAGGGGTTCGTCGCAAAAAATCGATAGACTTTTTGCTTGAGTACACTAACACCACAAGTAACTTCAATGCATGCTCGGTGGATGAGATATATGTGCTTCCTCTTCCTGATGAGGAACTTCTTCTTTTTTGGTGCCATTAGACATTGGGTTAATTCGGTTAGAGAATGAGGAAAATCCAACGGCTCCCAGTATGAAGAGATCTATTTTGGTTTCTTATGATGATGATGATGATGATTATGATATGATCCTCTATACTAGGGGCAAGTCCCAAAAGAAGGAAGATGTTGAATCCTATAAGTCTAAAGACCCAAACTTGGTCACAAAAAAGAAGGAGGAGGAGAAGAGGAACAAGGATGAGGATAAAAAGAAGGAGGAAGAGAAGAAGAAGTCCCTTACAACTTTTTTAAAGAGGAACAATATTTCCCCCTTCTTCCCCAACATCTTTGAGGCCTATTCTAAGGGGGAAGTGCTCGTGGGTTATCACGAGCGACTGAGGATACTTGACCCTGACCAGCTTTCTCTCTGAGCATGCCAAACTTTGTCCATGGTAAGGGTCTTCTTTTTATTTACTATATCAGTTATGCTTGACTAATGTTTGTTAAATCTTCTAACACTTGATCTTTTCTCATTTCGCAGTTTGCGACAAAGGTTACCAGTCTTTTGGATGGTCGCATCGACTAGTCCAAAATAAATAAATAACTGACTAAGGCCCTCCTAAATTTAGAGGAGGAAATTCTCCAAGCCAAGTAGGCCCATGAGAAGGAGAAGAAGGTCATTGTTAAAGCCATAACTTCACTCAAATCAGAGAATAACCTACTGGAGGTGGATAATTCTTAGTTGACCAAAAAGGTGGAGAAGATCCCTTCCCTAAAGGATGCTAGCTTTGATCAAGGCTGGAACAATTTTTATAACTATAATAAAGTCTAGATTGTCTATGCTCAAAAAGTGAGCTTCAAGAAAGGATGGGAAAAAGCCTTTGTGTAAATCGGAGTCCCTTCTGAGTTCGAGCTGTATGGAAAGCATGAGTTATTCCCCTTCCTACTATTGACTAGGAACCTTTTTTTAGCCACCCCACCGACGAGGCAAAGGAGGTAGAGACCAAGGAGAAGGAGGTGACACTCAAAGGGAAAGGGGCTGAGATAGAAGAACAGGTGAAATAAAGCCTATAGTTCTAGTTTTTTTTTTTGGCTCGTGCATTGTGCTCTTTCTCTTTCCTTGGATTGTAATGGCTCTGCCTACTCCCTCTATTGTTCAATGAGAAAAATATTTTCATTTAAATGTGTTAATTTATGTATTTTATGATAAACTGTTACTTGTTCAACTTTGATATTATAGATTGCTATCGAGGAAACTCCTTCTTCTAGTAACTTAGATAATGTGCTCGGGCGAGATGCTAGTGCGCAAGCTCGATGAACAATTCTGACTACCTATAAGGCTCTAAGAAGAGGACCAAGTCCTATAAAGACCAATCCACTCTGATCACTAAGATGAAGGACGACTTCAAGGACTTGGAAGATGTGAGTGCTTCTATGCAAAAGGAAATTAATGACTTGAAGGCCAAGTTGGCAAAAATCAAAGGATGTGGGAGAGGTCGGTGCTCTAGTCTAGTTAGAAAATGATGATTTTAAGAAGAAAAAATGGCATAGTGATGGGCCTGAACCGTGATAATAGTATTCTTTGATATTTATTTAGGATAGGTCCCCGAGCAGCTTGGTCGGCAGGATATGATGAGAGTTGGAAAGATGCCCCAACGACGTTGCAGGAGTCTTAAGATGTCACCTCCAATCATGGCTAGCGAAATTCCCTCAAAGTTATTAAATAACCCCAAGACTCTCAGTGCTAGTATATATACTAAGTTGATTGTCTAGCATATGGCTGACATCCTTTTGGGCGTAATGGGACCTGGATTCCTTAAGATTCCATTCCTCTTCAACTTGTTGAGAGCGACCTGGAAGGCCATGATAACGAATATAAATGCAAGCCTAACCCTAACGATGGTAAGAGGAAACAGATAGAATAATTTTTGGCATGCCGTCCATAAACTGTTGTAATTTTTTTTGCCTTTTATAATTATTTTGTAATTGGTACTCTTTTAATCGGGATTTGTCGAATGAATCAAGTTAATACAATTCTTATGCACTTTTTTGGTCCATTATGCCTTGCACCTGTTTTTCTGTCATTCTTACCTTTTAGATCATGTGGTCACTCCCTTAGGCCCAGAGAAGACAATGGCAAAAAATGCACCTGGTCTATGGGCAATCGACCCGTTTAGGATTTTAGTCGACTAAGACAAGTTGGTTTATTTCCTATGGATCCCCCACAAGGTTTTTTATCTCACCTGGGTAAGTCATGAGTCCGCTTGTGTTGGTTATGACAAGGATTTGGGGGCTTTAGTTTTAATTATAGTTAGCAAAATTATCGTGGTAATCAAGTTAAAGCTTGATCAACACTTTTTCAAAGATTAAGAGTTAATCATGACCTTGTTACTTAGGAAATAATGTAAAGTAATCAAATAACTTAAGATATTTGATATAAGGAAAGAAGGGTATTTATTCATAATAGGAATAATAACTTGCGAGCAACATAAGTTTTGAAATGAAAATTTGCATAAACTAAGTGCTAAAAAGTAAAAAGAAGACTAAAAGTAGAACTTCTTTTATCTCTCTTCCCTCCATCATTTCTAAGTGATAGGCTCCTTATAGATCATTCATGTTCACGTTGAAACGGTCCTTCCCAGTGGGGCCCAACCTACCGTCCGACGACCGTATGCGCTGATGAAAACTTTCATGAGGACGTAATCTCCTACTTGGAACTTCCTCGGATTAACCCCCTTGTTGTACAATTTTGCCAACTTCTGTTGGTATATGGCCATCTTGATCATGGCCTACTCTCTTCGTTCATCGCCAAGGTCAAGTTCGATGCAGATATCATCATCATTTAGTGTCCAACCTTATTTGAATGGTGGGGAGGCCTGCTTCAAGTGGTATGACAACTTCCATTCCATATATGAGCACAAAGGGTGTCTCTCCAATTGATCTTTTAGGCGTGGTATGATATGCCCAAAGAATACGGGGAGCTCGTCCACCCATGTTCCCTTTTCTCTTTCCAGCCTTTTCTTAAGGCCATCGAGTATCATTTTATTAGAGGCCTCTCCTCGATTGTTAATCTCGGTATATGCCACCAAGATAAGGTGTTATTTGACTTTATGCTCATCATACAAAGCCTGAAAATGTCCACTCTCAAACTATGTGCCGTTATTTGATATAATGGTCCTTGGCACCCCAAAACGCGTTATGATGTTTCTCTAGATACATATTTCCATGTCATAATCTCTAATATTGGTGAGTGGTTCAACCGCTACCCACTTGGTAAAATAGTTTGTGTCGACCAGTAAGTACTCACAATTCCCAGGTTCAGTAGTTAGTGATACCACGATATCCAAACCCCAATGTGAAAATGGCCATGAGCTGGTCAATGGCTTTAGGTCTCTAGTCGATTGATGAACCAGGGGAAGAATTTTTGGCACTTCTCGCGCTTTCAAACATAAACACTTGTGTCTTTTTCATGTACGACCACCAGTAGCCTTCTTTGATTGCTCGAAATTCTAGAGATCTTCCTCCCGCGTGGCTTACATATATTCCATCATGAAATTTCAAGAGAACTTAATCATGTCATTAGTTGTACACACTAGAGGCATCTTGTACAGTTTGTCCTCGTTATCCAAGTAGAAATGTGCATCTTTCATTCTAACCTGGTGGGCCAATTTCTTATCGGCCGGCAGTGTTTCATTTTTCAAGTATGCTATGATGTTGTCCATCCAACTAGGACCTTTGTTGATGGCGAGGATGTTATTGGGATCTATTATCTAGTCAATACTAGGCTTGGTGATGAATTCCGCTTCAATGGTTCTCCTAAGATCTGATTCCACTCCTGAGCCCAATGTCGTTAAAGTGTCGGCATGACTATTATTCCCCTGAGGGAACTATTGAACGTAGACTTCCTCAAATTTCATAATTAGCTCACGTATAACTATGAGGTAGGCTACCATCCAATCATCTCTAGCATTGAAATATCCACTAATTTGATTGGACACCAATTTTTAGTCATAATAAACAGTAAGTCATTTTGGCTTAAGAAATTGTGCTTTACGAATTGCGACGATGAGCGCCTCATACTCAGCCTCGTTATTCAAGGCATCGAATCCCAGTCTAATCCCTTGCTCGATCATAGAATTTTTCAGAGTCACATGGATAATTCCAATGCATTCCCCTTTTAATTGGAAGAAATATCAACATACGATCATATCGTGGAAGGATATGCAATCCGAGTTTCTTTCGAAGTTCTTTCCACAACATAAAACCAATTCTGTCAAGGTTCAAATTCAATATTTTAGACAACAAGATCATGAGTCATTTGATAAGTGTTGGGAACGATCCAAGAGTTGGTTAACGCTTTCCCCCATCATGGATTTGAGAAACATCACCTTATCTCTTTCTTCCATCAGGGGCTTACTATAGCGTCTAAACAACTTGTTCAAACAATGTGTGAAAGACCATTTTAGGAATTAGATGCGAGTGATGCTGAGGCTCATCTTAAGTTTGTCGCTAAGACTACACAATTATGGGACACATTCGATCCTAATGCTCAAAACCGACCTCGACAAGTGTCCACCTCTTTTTCTACATTCGTTCTATACCAATTGAATCATGATACCTTGGTAGACCGTCTACTTGATCAATTTGAGAAAAGTATGAGAAACCTACTCAAGGTACGACTGAGAGAAACAATCGGATCCACTCGTGCTGTGAAAGAAAAGGTGTGCGTCATTTGTGAGGCGAAACATTCAACAAAGGAATGTCCGATGATACCCTCTTATAAAGTCATGCTTATCGAGAAAGTATAAGAATTAGGAGGGTTTAAGGGAAATTTTAACACCCACACGAGAACTTGTACAACCCTTCATGGAGAAACCATCCCTGTTTTAGCTATGGGCAATAACAAGCTACGTTGAATCCACATTCACATGTTTCCCTACCTCCACCCCCTCCTCAATTTCAACAAGTGCCGCCTAGGCAGGAACTCGTTCAGTAAACTTTGCGATGAAATCGACCAAAACCTATTTTTTGACTGTTTTACTTGGTTAAAAAAGAATATCGAATCTCCCAAGCTCCACCGACCACTTTAACATCCGTCAAGAAAGGTTAGCCTTGATTTATGAAAGAGAGTCAAAGAAATTTACCATTTTCCTTCTTTAGCAGTTAGAAAAAATGGTCGATAATGCTCAGACACTTTAAAAAATAAAGAGATTGAGTGTTGCGAGCATTCCAATGAGATTTTGGACATCGCATAATGTTCTTGGCAGCTGGTCCCTAATGTTGCTTCTATTTGATCCGGGTTAGCCTCAGTCCCCCTCTTACTGACTAGATAACTCGGAAATTTTTTGATTGGACCCCAAATGAGCACTTGATATCATTAAATTTCATTCGATAATACCTAAGGATTTCAAAGGTTTTATCTTGGTTTTTGTAGAATGTCATTCTTGTCCTTGCTCTTCATGAGCATATCATCGATGTACACCTCCATAGTCTCCCCCATTTGCTGTTGGAACATCTTGGTCATTAAACTCTGATATGTAGCTCCTACATTCTTAAGATTGAACGGCATGAACTTATAGCAATATAGATTGATTGGTGTTATGAAAGAATTATTATCTTAGTCGGTGCTGAATAGAGAAATCTAATGGTACCCCGAATAAGCATCTAGGAAACTCATCCTCTCATGAGTTGTAGTGCTGTCGACCAGCTGGTCTATCTTCGGTAGGGGGAATTATCCTTGGACGGGACCTATTGAGGTCAATGAAATCTATGAAGCCTCTCCATCCCCTACTGATCTTTTGAACCATGACCGAATTTGAGATCTACTTTGGGAATTGAACTTCTATAATGGACCGTGCCTCCGAAAGCTTCTCTATTTCTTTCTCTACTGCCTTTGCCTTTTCTGGGTCTATTGAATAAGCCTTCTGTATGATTAACTTGAACATTGGGTTCGCATGGAGTTGATAGTAGGCAACTGCGGGGTCGATCCCAGGCATATCATATGGTTCCCGTGCAAATACATCCAAGCTCTATTTTAGGAAGTCAATCAACTCTTCCCTTTAAAGATTAGTCATGAGGTTTTTGATTAAAAAAACTCTCTCACTTGGCTTTGTCAAAGATAACCTCCTCCAAGTCCCGATAAAAACCTCCCCCCAGGTTATATCATAAACAGGGATAGCAGGACTGTCGACGGATCAGACTTGTAGTTTGAAAAGTGTGAGTGGCCCTATATATGTGTGTTTTCTTTCAAACCAATTTTTCTCCGAAAAATTATCCAACTTTTAATTATGCCCCAAACCAAGTTGTGAAAACCCAATTCTTACTTTAAACCAGTTTTATCTTGATTAATCCTAAACATGCATCTAGTGATTAAAGCAAGTAAAGTAAAGTAAAAAATACTCACAACGCCGGATGTACGAGGAAAAAACCCAAAAAGGGAAAACAACCTCGGACGGCCCAAGCCAGAAAATCACTATGAACAATGGTTTTACAAAGACATATTAGCCTTACACTGAGACTCGATCCCCACGGGTCTTGACACTCCTTCTGATCTTCAACCATTCTTCAATAGTGCCGACGCAGAAATTCCGTCTTCCACGATCTCTATCCACAACAGACGCATCCACGTATGTCTCGGTGTCCTCCGATATGGCTTTGATACGTCTACGATGTCGAACATGATGTCCGTCGCTTCTTCAACGCAAAACCCTTTGTGTTCAATGTGTAGAACAAATAACTTTGGTGTAGCAAGATCACGTAAACATATAAGAATGATAACTCGGATCTTTGCAAACTCTAAGGATGTGTTTAAGACTTTTAAACCTTAGAAAACATGTGCAAACAAGGTTCTGGTTCATAAAACTTTTTTCCAGAAAGCACACCTACGAAATTATGATGAAAGCACTGTTTAAATAGGATTTAAACGCCGCCTCAAAAAGCATGTCGTTCGCGCGATATTGTATCTCGTTCGAACGAGATCCAATGTCGTTAGAGCGACAGCGCGAAAGTTTGACTTTCTCTGAATTTATGATTAAAATGTCTCTTAACAAAGAGATTTAAATTAGTCAAACTCTATTTCGAGTTTATCATCATAAAACGAAGTTTAAACCTTTAAAACACTTTTAAAAACATTTAAAAACATTTTTCTTTATAAAAATTACATCCTTATCTTTTATAAAATAATTTCGAGCACCATTAACTATACGCATTCATACCTGAGTGGCTTCGGAATGAAATTAACTTTGAAGACTATCAAACTGGCACCAATTAAACATCGGCATGAATAATTCTTTGAAGCTTTGCCGCAACGTCTTTAATTTCTTCAATACGTCATAGACCGAGTGGGATCGTGACAAAATAAAAATCTCCCTATGACATATTACAAAGACAATTTTGTTAAAGAAATTAAGTCAAAACAATACAGGGACTCAATTGGAAATTTATGTCCTTACAAATCTCCCCCTTTGACTATTTCGGGAAAAAACTAAACCAGTGAAATGCCTAACCAGGCCGTGAAGCCATATGACGCCTAAATCCCATCCCATCAGCCCAAAATAAAAAAATACAGGACAAGGACTAGAATATGTAGCATCGGTAAGCATGAACTGTCTGAATGTGATGTAGACTGGAAATCTCGAATTGCTGAAAGCATACCTACACACATGAAACAGAAAAACAAATACCCAGTGAATTATGGAGGAATAAATGATACCAATTTTCAAATGATACCAATTTATATTTCTAATAAGAACAAATCATTTGAAACATGTGAGCAATTATGTGATATCAATTTGAAACAAATATAATCAAACAATATGCAAATCCAGATATCAATAATAGCGCTCAACAAATCTCCCCAACAAATCTCCCCCTACATCACATACATTCTCTCCATTTTTGTCTCGAATAGACAATCCGGTGAAAAGATAAACCAATATGAAATATCTAGCATGAGAATATGATACCAAATTGAATCAAGTTGATACCAGTTTTGAAAAAAACCAAAAAATGCTAGATAAACATGAAACCACTAGCTAAATAAGATCATGTAATGACAAATCAGTAGCTAGTAAACCAAGGAATCACACAAAGAGTATACCAATCAAATCAAGTGTGATAAACGGACTCATATGCAAAATACCAATTTGGAATATAAAAGAACCTACATTTAAACCAAACAGTCCAGAAATGCTTCCCGCAGTACCAAAAATATATCAAGAGGAACCTGAGGACTACAAACCAATCAGAAGCCATTTTTCACCCTGTCGTTCGAAAGAGCCAGGGAATTCGCTCAAACGAGATGAGGAAGTCGCTCGAACGAAGTACAGAAGTCATTCGCGTAAGATGATATGTCGTTAGAACGACTTCGCGTGACCTGCTAAAATTTCCCAGTTTCCCATAAATATTATAAAGTATTGCCCGATGAAAAAATTTCCACAAAAAAATTCCAGGAAGGGCCTGACAGATGCAAAACAGTGCTAAAACAGTAGGCTTGTCTCACAAAACGCAAAAACTCGTAAAAAACTAAAAATGTGAGTTACATGCAAACATAGTCCGATGTGCTCAAACATGGATATGGAATGAATGGGTGTGAAACTATAATAAATGAGTCACAATTCCAACACATCGAAACGATCAAGAAGCTCTAATTGATAGCGATAAATAATCAAACTTTATCATAGCCATATGATAATTAAAGTGTGAGCTTAATGAACTAAACATACTACATGAACACAAATCCATATTTTTTACGATTCTACAAACAATAGCGTCAAATTGCAATGTTTCAACATTAGGATTAGATGTGCAAACCCGTTCAATTTTCTCCAACCAAACTCCCTCATATATATATACCCTTTTCAAGCTCTTTTGAGGTTTCTAGCATTCTCAACTTAGAGAAAATCTTATTGGCCCTTTTCTTAGCATATTGCATTTTCTTTTGGGCTCTTTTAAATGGTGGCTTTCACGACGAGTTAATTTTGAACTCTCGCAGCCCTTTCCCGTGAATCACTCATCATTTTTACCAATTTTAAATCCTCACGGTAAACAGTTATTACATGCACACTTCTCCTTAAGTCTACTTAAGCATAGATGACAAGCTTGAGATAACAATGCCTCACCAAATTCAAATATGCAGGATAAGTCAAACATCCATATAAACTCATGCATGTATGCGATGTTGGCATATATACAAAGTCGAATCAAAATGCATATCAACTTCGAAGCAACCCCATATAAACAATGGTTAAGATCATTTTAAGCATCGATAATAATGACCAAATGTCCTAGCCACATGGATAATGAAACTATGAGGGGGTCAAGCACACCAATATGACACAACAAACATGTAAACTCAAAAACAAAAACCGAAAAATATTTTTGGCTTTTCAAACATATATTGATTCAAAGAAAAGAAAAATCTTTTTGTATTTTCAAAAGTTTTCTCAAAAACAAAAATCTTTTTGTATTTTTCAAATAGGTCTCAAACAAATGAAAAACTATAATACAAAATGATACACATGTCATAATACTAGCAGCAATGAATATATCATGAAGCAAACTAGCATATGACAAACATGGCAACACTATTATCCTTTAGATTTAGCACGGGAAGAATCAAGTGTACCCAAACGAGAATCATGAAGTTTAATTCCTAAAGCCACTAAATCCTATTTCCTAACCCAAGTAGGTGTAAAACGACGCATGGTGGTTAGGGGAACTGGGGCAACTTTATTCCTAAACTTCCTAGGAGCTTGTATAAGGTCGTAATAATAACGCCAAAGGTGACCTTTCCTGCCACAAAACGTGCAAGTGTAGTGGTGGTGGGAATGATTACCTTTATGTGGGCCTTTTCTAACCATCCGAGTGTTTCTCACACGTGCGGGGGGAATGGGAACAACTCTCTCATCAAAACCAATACCTCCCCTGTCTTCCTTAATTTGGACGGTGCCTAGTATCTTATCTAACCTCTACGACCTAGCCTCCAAATCAAACTTGACTCCAGACGAGTCTTTCAATATCTCTTCCAACTCGTGAATCCTAGACTCGAGAAAACGCCTAGACTCCTCAAACTTTAAAATATCCTTTTTCAAGGACTCCATCAAACCACGGAGATTATCTCTCTCTTTTTCCACAAACTCTAGTTTCTCCCTAAACTTCTTCTCTCGTGCCCTAAGATCCTCAATCAAACTATCATTATTTTCTATGGCACGCTCATTCAACTTAGATTGCAATTTTGAGTTAGCCTTTTTCAGCTTCACCGTTTTGGCATACAACTCATTAAACGCATTTTGAAATTCTTTCACATCAACCTCCTCCTCATCACTCTCTTCACCCTCACTAATATAGGATTCACTCAAAACCTCCTCGGAAGTGTCATTCACATGAGTTGTATCGTCGCCGCTCACATCACATGCCATACACCCAACCAAGTTACGCTCAATGGGGGAACTCTCTCCCTCTTCCGGTTCACTATCACTTAAGGTGGAATTATAGACAACGGGTTGCTTGCCATCTTTCTTAAGTCTAGTGGGACACTCCTTAACCTTGTGATCGTACCCTTCACACCCAAAACACTTATCCGGCTCATCTCTCTTAGGCTTCTCAAACTTATCCTTAGAGGCGGGATCTACTTTCTTGTTCTTGAATTTTTCAAATTTCTTGGCATCTTTCGATTGCTTTTGAAACTTAATAAATTTTTTAAATTTCTTTGCCAACAAAGCAACATCCTCAAAATCGGAATCGGAATCCGAAACTTTAATTTCCTCCTTCCGGGTTGTCAAAGCAATACCCTTTTCTTTCTTAGGCACTTGCTTGGAGGTAATCATGTCGATTTCATAGGTTTGTAAGTCACTTACAATCTCTTCTAGTTTCGTTGATTCTAACCTAACCAAGGAGTTTAAAATGGTCACTTTCGCATCAAACCTACTAGGCAATGACCTAAGGATTTTCTTAATGACATGGTTGTCGAGAATTTTCTCACCTAGGTTAAACGACGAGTTGATAATATTGGACAACCTAGCATAAAACTCATCAAAGGTCTCACTCTCTAACATCCTAATGGTCTCAAACTGTGTAGTGATATTTTGAAGTTTTGACGCCCTAACCGTGCTAGTGCCCTCGTGAGTGAGTGCCAAAATATCCCAAGCCTCTTTTGATGTTTCACAAGTCATAATTCTATTGTATTCATCTTGTCTGACATGTGAAGAAATAACGTGCAGACCCTTAGAATTATATTGTGCAAGTCTTTGTTCAGTTTCGGTCCATGACTTAATAGACCTCACCTATAATAGTGATAGGGGGTGTCCAACCTTTCTCAACAGCAAGCCAAACATGCTCATCAATATATTTTAAAGCACATCTCATTCTCATCTTTCAATAAGTGTAATTAGTTCCATCAAAAATAGGAGTTCGAGAACATTCATTATATCCAGAATTCATCTTTGAAAACACACGGGATCACAAAACAAATACAAATGTTTTCCAGCTCTGATACCAATTTGAAAAGTGTGAGTGGCCCTATATATGTGTGTTTTCTTTCAAACCAATTTTTCTCTAAAAAATTATCCAACATTTAATTATGCACCAAACCAAGTTGTGAAAATCTAATTCTTACTTTAAACCAGTTTTATCTTGATTAATCCTAAACATGCATCTAGTGATTAAAGTAAGTAAAGTAAAGTAAAGAATACTCACAACGCCAGATGTACGAGGAAAAAACCCAAAACGGAAAAACAACCTCGGACGGCCCAAGCCAGACAATCACTATGAACAATGGTTTTACAATGACAGATTAGCCTTACACTAAGACTCGATCCCCATTGGTCTTGACGCTCCTTTTGATCTTCAACCGTTCTTCAATAGTGCCCACGCAGAACTTTCATCTTCCACGATCTCTGTCCACAATACACGAATCCACGTATGTCTCGGTGTCCTTCGATATGGCTTTGATACGTCTATGAGGTCGAACACGATGCCCGTCGCTTCTTCACCACAAAACCCTTTGTGTTCAATGTGTAGAACAAACAACTTTGGTGCAGCAAGATCACATAAACATATAAGAATGATAACTCAGATCTTTGCAAACTTTAAGGATGTTTTTAAGACTTTTAAACCTTAGAAAACATGTGAAAACAAGGTTCTGGTTCATAAAACTTTTTCCAGAAAGCACACCTATGAAATTATGATGAAAACACTGTTTAAATATGATTTAAATACCGCCTCAAAAAATGTGACATTCGAACGACTTAAGAATGTCGTTCGCGCGACATTGTATCTCGTTCGAATGAGATCCAATGTCGTTCGAGCGATAGCGCGAAAGTTTGACTTTCTGATTAAAACGTCTCTTAACAAAGAGATTTAAATTTGTCAAACTCTATTTCGATTTTATCATCCTAAAACGAAGTTTAAAACTTTAAAACACTTTTAAAAACATTTTTCTTTATAAAAATTACATCCTTATCTTTTAAAAAATAATTCTGAGCACCATTAATTATACGCATTCATACCTGAGTGATCTCGGAATGAAATTAACTTTGAAGACTATCAAACTTGCACCAATTAAACATCGGCATGAATAATTATTTAAAGCTTTGTCGCAACGTCTTTAATTTCTTCAACATGTCATAGACCGAGTGGGATCGTGACAAAATAGAAATGTCCCTATGACATATTACAAACACAGTTTTGTTCATAGAATTAAGTCCAAAACAATATAGGGACTCAATTGGAAATTTATGTCCTTACATAGTTGCTTTGGATGTAGTGGATTTTATTCCATTAATTATAGTATAGGTTGTACATCTTCATTTGGTTATTTTATTCCATTTAATAATTGTATGGGCATAAGACCGAGAGTTTATTTATATTAGTTTATTTATATCAGTTTTGGTTCATATGTTTTTATTTATTGTGAATTTTGGTAAAAAACGAAGGCTATTTCTATTTCTTAGTGCTGAGAATGGTATAAATTATTGATAAGCCCCATCTTCAGCATATCATGTCTGGCCAACCTTTATGTGAGAAAATGAGGATTGTTACACCGACTTCTTAAAAACAGTGTTGACGATTTGAAAAGTTTCAGACGAACCAGCTCTGAACCCATTTTGGCACATTTTGCTTCTTGTTCCCCTTTTTGGGGGTGTTCTCCTTGTCGCCCCCTTTGTTCGCCTTGGCGTGCCAGTCTCAGCATGACTAGTGTGGACCACATCCTATACTTTGGCATATTTCTCAATGTGTGACATGAGATCATTAATGGTTTTAGCTTCCTTCTTGTAAGGGATTAATGCAACATTGATGTGGGGGTAGAGCTATTTTGAAGGATGCTACTACCACTTTCTATGAGCAATCCTTTATCTCTTTGACGACCTCCCAATAGCATTTGGCGTACTCATAGAGGGAATCTTTTGGCTTCTTGTTAATCTCGAATAGTGAGTCCATTCTTTAGGGATGAGAGTTGCTGGTGATGAAATGAGCAGTGAAGGTTTCGACAAGCACCTTGAAACTCTTGATGGACTTGTGAGGGAGCTTTTCGAATAATTTTTAGTAATGTTGTCCAAGATAGAGGGCAAAATACAACACATAAGTTCGTCATTATGGCTCTATAAGGTCATAGCCGGCGAGTACTGCCGAACATGGTCAATATGATTAGTCTTGCCATAGTAGACCTTGAACATGGGGGTTATAAATTTCTCAGGGGGGTCCTCCACTTTGATGGTTTTTAAGAAGGGAGACTTCATCTGGGTGATGAGGGTTCTCTTTACTAGTTTTTTGATTGACCTGTCCCCCGTGAGAGGGGTGTTGGTCCATTTCCCTTCGAACCAAACTCCTTATGTCATCTTTGTATCTCTCTTCGTCCCGGTGGCACTAGCGTTGATAACTCCCATTCCATGAACGCTCTTGGTCTCTCCTGGTGATCCTTCCTCGACTGCGAGTCTTACTCACCTTAGGGCTAGGAGTCCGAGGTCGACGCTTTCAGTTCTGGCGTATTTCTCTTTACACCTTATCCAGTTGTCGTTGGAGGTGAGAATTCTCTTTCTACTAGGAGGAGAGCTGCCTCCTTATGCTGCTGGAGAAATACTTCGTGGGCATCAACCAAGTGTGAGATCTGAGTAGACCTAGGCTACTCGTGGATTTTCTCTGAAGGTTGTCATTATGGTCGGAACCTTGGGTCCCTATATTGGGGAACCTTAAACCTGATCCTTAGTGGAGCTAAATGATCTCGCAACTCCGGGATAGAGTGCATTATTCGATTAGTGAGACATCATAGTCATTCTTTGTGTAATTTACTTTTATGGAAAGGAAAATCTTTCACACAGACGACACCAATTGTGAGTACAAATTAATCACAATAAAAAAAAGATTCCAAAAAGTAATTCAAGAACAAATAAAGTGATGCCAATTACACAACAAAAAAATATACGTGGTTTGGCAAATTCCTTACGTCCACGAAGATGTCACTCTTTTTCTATTAAGTTCTCCCAAATATCGAAATTACATCCCCTTTTACCCTAGGGTGAAGGTCACATTTATAGTAGTGTAAAGTGGTTCAGTTATACAAGGAAATCCCCCAGCTAGTTATTCTTTTATACGGTGACTCCTGAATATCTCATTCGAGATTATTGGTAACCGATTGAGCCTTATCAATATTGACGTGATAAATGTTCATATTTATCCACGTGACAAATAACCTTACTGATTTCTTTGATTAATTGGGTCGGACGTGTCCCACATTTTACTGGGCTTACTTGGTCATCCTTTAATTGGGTCTAGTTAATTATTTAGGTCGCCACATTATCCATCAGGGGATTTATGTCTACATCAACGATATGATAATCAAGTCTGAGACTCAAGAAGATCGTATCCCTACCTTGAGGAAATTATTTAAACGACTACGACAGTATAAATACACCTCAACTTATAAAAATGCGTATTCAGTGTTACGAAAGGCAAACTCCTCGGCTTTATAGTCTGGGATAAAGTGATAGAAGAAAACCCTACCAAACTCAGAGCAACATCGTACCTTTACAAAGATCCCGAACACTTATTATAAAGTTGAAGTATTCATTCATTTGTTAACTACATATACACACAGTAAAAAGTTCCATATATACGTATATATATATATATCAATCACTCACATAATATATATACTATCGGCACCCCACATAAACCTATGGTGCTGGCATACTCTGCTATCAAGTCCCCGTATCACACAAACTAAGGGAAATACTAGTTCAGAATCGCTCTCAAACTGTATTAACACAATACACAAACAAATGGAGGCAAAGCATAGTTCCAAGTCCTAAGAGGTCAGCACATACCCTCACGTCTCTTAGAACATCTGACTATCATTTTCAGATAGCCTGTATCAAGGATACTATCTTCTAGGGTACGAGTCAATATCCCCTATAAAGGTCCAATCGAGATAGGAATGTCCCGGTGCGGAAACCCCCGTGATAGCAAGCAGCCAAGGTACGATTTTTACACATGTAGAAACGTCGTGAGTGGCCCGATATGTGTGTTTTCACACAAAACCAATTTTTCTTCGAAAAAGATCCATCTTTTAATTATGCACCAACCAAGTTGTGAAATCCCAATTCTTACTTTAAACCAATTTTATCTTGATTAATCCTAAACATACATCTAGCGATTAAAGAAAGTAAAGCAAAGTAAAGAATACTCACAACGCCGGATGTACGAGGAAAAAACCCAAAGAGGGAAAACAACCTCGGACAGCCCAAGCCATACAATCACTATGAACAATGGTTTTACAAAGACAGATAAGCCTTACACTAAGACTTGATCCCCATAAGTCTTGACGCTCCTTCTGATCTTCAACCGTTCTTCAATAGTTCCCACGCAGAAATCCCATCTTCTACGATCTATGTCCACAACACACGCATCCACGTATGTCACGGTGTCCACCGATATGGCTTTGATACGTTTATGATGTCGAACACAGTGTCCATCGCTTCTTCACCGCAAAACCCTTTGTGTTCAATGTGTAGAACAAACAACTTTGGTGAAGCAAGATCACGTAAACATATAAGAATGATAACTCGGATCTTTACAAACTCTAAGGATGTGTTTATCCTTTGTAAACCTTAGAAAACATGTGCAAACAAGGTTCTGGTTCGTAAAACTTTTTTCCAGAAAGCACACCTACGAAATTATGATGCAAACACTATTTAAATAGGATTTAAATGCCGCCTCGAAAAATGTGTCATTAGAATGACTTAAGAATGTCGTTCGCGCGACATTGTATCTCGTTCGAACGAGATCTAATGTCGTTCGCGCGACATTGTATCTCGTTCGAACGAGATCTAATGTCGTTCGAGCGACCTCACGAAAGTTTGACTTTCTTTGACTTTCGGATAAAAACGTCTCTTAACAAAGAGATTCAAATTAGTCAAACTCTATTTCGAGCTTATCATCATAAAACGAAGTTTAAACCATTAAAACATTTTTTTAAACATTTAAAATCATTTTTCTATATAAAAATTACATCCTTATCTTTTATAAAACGATTCCGAGCACCATTAATTATACGCATTCATACCTGAGTGATCTCGGAATGAAATTAACTTTGAAGACGAGTAAACTTGCACCAAATAAACATCGGCATGATTATTTCTTTGAAGCTTTGCCGTAACGTCTTCAATTTCTTCAATACGTCATAGACCAAGTGGGATCATGACAAAATAAAATTCTCCCTATGACATATTACAACCACAGTTTTGTTCACGGAATTAAGTCAAAATAATACAGGGACTCAATTGGAAATATATGTCCTTACAAATCTCCCCCTTTGACTATTCCGGGTCAAAACTAAACTAGTGAAATGCCTAACCGGGCCGTCAAGCCATATGACGCCTAAATCCTATCCCATAAACCCAAAATAAAAAATACAGGACACGGACTAATATATGTAGCACCGGCAAGCATGAATTGTCTGAATGTGATGTAAACTTGAAATCTCAAATCGCTAAAGCATACCTACACACATGAAGCACACAAAAAAATACCAAGTGAAATATGCAGGAACAAATGTAACCAATTTATATATTCGATACGAACATATCATTTGAAATATGTTAGCAATTATTTTATGCCAATTTGAAACAAATATCATAAAGAAACGCTCAACAAATCTCCCCCTACATCACATACATCTCTCCTCCTTTTTGTCTCGAATGTACAATCCGGTGAAAAGATAAACCAATATGAAATATCTAGCATGAGAATATGATACCAAATAGAATCAAGCAATTTTGAAAAATGAAAACCACTAGATAAACATGAGAAAACCAGCTAAACAAGATCATGAAATGCCAAAATAGTAGCGAGTAAACCAATGAATTACACAAAGAGTATACCAGTCAAATCAAGTGTGATAAACAGACTCATATACAAAAACCAATTTGGAACATAAAAGAACCTGCATATAACCAATTAATCCAAAAAAATGCTTCCTGCAGTACCAAAAATATATCAAATTAAGCCAGAGGACTACAAACCAATTAGAAGTCATTTTTCACCTTGTCGTTCGAACGAGCCAGGGACTTCGCTCAAACGAGATGACGAAGTCTCTCGAACGAAGTACGGAAGTCGTTCACGCGAGATGATATGTCGTTAGAACGACTTCGCGCGACCTGTCAAAATTTCGCAATTTCCCATAAATATTATAAAGTATTGCCCAGTGAAAAATTTTCACAAAAAAATTCCAGGAATGGACTGACAGAAGCAAAACAGTGCTAAAACAGTAAGCTTTTCGCACAAAACGCAAAAACTCATAAAAACTAAAAATGCGAGTTACATGCAAACATAGTACAGATGTGCTCAAACATGGACATGGAATGAATGGGCGTGAAACTACAACAAATGAGTCACGATTCCAACACATCAAAATGATTAAGAAGCTCTAATTGATAACGATAAATCATCAAAATTTATCATAGCCATATGACAATATAAAGTGTGAGCTTAATGAACTAAACATACTACATGCACACAGATCCAGAATTTTGACGATTCTACAAACAATAGCGTCAAATTGCAATGTTTCAGCATTAGGATTAGATGTGCAAACCCGTTTAAATTTTCTCCAACCAAACACCCTCATATAAACATACTTTTTCAAGTTCTTTTGAGGTTATTAGCATTCTCAACTTAGAGAAAATCTTATTGGCCCTTTTATTAGCATCTTGCTTTTTTTTTTTGGGCTCTTTTAAACGGTGGCTTTCACAACGAGTTAATTTTGAACTCTCGCAGCCCTTTCCCGTGAAACACTCATCATTTTTTCAATTCACATCCTCACGGTAAACGGTTGTTACATGCACACTTCTCCTTAAGTTTACTTATGCATAGATGACAAGATTGAGATAAGAACACCTCACCAAATCCAAATATGCAAGAGAAATCAAACATCCATATCAACTCGTGCATGTGTGTGATGTTGGCATATATACAAAGTCGAATCAAGATGCATATCAACTTCGAAACAACCCCATATAAACAATGGTTAAGATCATTATAAGTATCGATAATAATGACCAAATGTCCTAGCCACATGGATAATGAAACGATGGGGGGGGGGGGGTCCAAGCACACCAATATGCCACATCAAAGATGAAAACTCAAAAAACAAAAATTGAAAATCTTTTTGGCTTTTCAAAAATTTTCTCAACAACAAAATCTTTTTGAATTTTTCAAATAAGACTCAAACAAATGAAAATTATAATACAAAATGATACATATGTCATAATACTAGCAATGAATATATCATGAAACAAACTAGCATATGACAAACATGGCAACACTATCATCCTTTAGATTTAGCATGGGAAGAATCAAGTGCACCCAAACGAGAATCATGAAGTTTAATTCCTAAAGCCACTAAATCCGATTTCCTAACCCAAGTAGGTGTAAAACGACGCATGTGGGTGTGGGAACCGGGGCAACTTTATTCCTAAAATTTCGAGGAGCTTGTCTAAGGTCGTAATAATAACGCCTAAGGTGACCTTTCCTACCGCAAAATTTGCAAGTGTAGCGGTGGTGGGAATGATTACCTTTATGTGGAACTTATCTAACCATACTAGTGTTTCTCACATGTGCGGGGGGAATGGGAACAACTCTCTCACCAAAACCAATACCTCCCCTATCTCCCTTAATTTGGATGGTGCCTAAGATCTTATCCAACTTCTCTGACCTAGCCTCCAAATCAAACTTGACTCGAGACGAGTCTTTCAACCTTTCCTCCAACTTAAGAATCCTAGACTCGAGTAAACTCCTAGTCTCCTCAAACTCTAAAATCTCCTTTTTCAAGGACTCCATCAAACCACAAAGATTGTCTCTCTCTTTCCCCACAAACTCTAGTTTCTCCCTAAACTTCTTCTCTCGTGCCCTAAGATCCTCAATCAAACTATCATTATTTTCTATGGAACGCTCATTCAACATAGATTGCAATTTTGAGTTAGCCCTTTTCACCTTCACCGTTTCGGCATACAACTCATTAAATGCATTTTGCAATTCTTTCACATCTATCTCCTCCTCGTCACTCTCTTCACCCTCACTAACATGGGATACACTCAAAACCTCCTCGGGAGTGTCATTCACATGAGCATTTTCATCATCGCTCACATGACATGCCATAAATGCAACAAAGTTACGCTCAATGGGGGAACTCTCTCCCTCTTTCAGTTCACTATCACTTAAGGTGGCACTATAGACAATGGGTTGCTTGCCCTCCTTTTTAAGTCTAGTGGGACACTCCTTAACCTTGTGACCATACCCCTCACACCCAAAACACTTATCCGGCTCATCTCTCTTAGGCTTCTCAAACTTATCCTTAGAGGTGGGATCTACTTTCTTGTTCTTGAATTTTTCAAATTTCTTGGCATCTTTCGATTGCTTTCGAAACTTAATAAATTTTTTAAATTTCTTTGCCAACAAAGCAACATCCTCAAAATCGGAATCGGAATACCCTTTTCTTTCTTAGGCACTTTCTTGGAGGTAATCATGTCGATTTCATATGTTTGTAAGTCACCTACAATCTTTTCTAGTTTCATTGATTCTAACCTACCCAAGGAGTTTAAACTGGTCATTTTCGCATCAAACCCACTAGGCAATGACCTAAGGATTTTCTTAATGACACGGTTGTCGGGAATTTTCTCACCAAGGTTAAATGATGAGTTGAGAATATTTCGCAACCTAGCATAAAACTCATCAAAGATCTCACTCTTTAACATCCTAATGGTCTCAAACTGTGTAGTGAGATTTTGAAGTTTTGATGCCCTAACCGTGCTAGTGCCCTCGTGAGTGAGTGACAAAATATCCCAAGCCTCTTTTGATGTTTTACAAGTCATAATTCTGTTATATTCATCGTGTGTGATATGTGAAGCAATAACGTGCAGACCCTTAGAATTATATTGTGCAAGTCTTTGTTCAGTTTCGGTCCATGACTCAACAGGCTTTAAACTAGTGACCTCACCTATAATAGTGAGTGGGGGTGTCCAACCTTTTTCAACTGCAAGCCAAACTCGCTCATCAATAGATTTTAAAGCACATCTCATTCTCATCTTCCAATAAGTGTAATTAGTGCCATCAAAAACAGGAGTTTGAGAAAATTCATTATATCCAGAATTCATCTTGAAAACACACGGGATCACAAAACAAATAAAAATGTTTTCTTGCCCTGATACCATTTTGTAGAAACGTCGTGAGTGGACTGATATGTGTGTTTTCAAACAAAACCAATTTTTCTAAGACCCAACTTTTAATTATGCACCAACCAAGTTGTGAAATCCCAATTCTTACTTTAAACCAATTTAATCTTGATTAATCCTAAACATGCATCTAGTGATTAAAGAAAGTAAAGTAAAGTAAAGAATTCTCACAATGCCGGATGTACGAGGAAAAAACCCAAAGTGGGAAAACAACCTCGGACGGCCCAAGCCAGACAATCACTAAGAACAATGGTTTTACAAAGGCAGATAAGCCTTACACTAAGACTCGATCCCCACGGGTCTTGACGCTCCTTCTGATCTTCAATCATTCTTCAATAGTGCCCACGCAGAAATTCCGTCTTCTACGATCTCTGTCCACAACACACGCATCCACGTATGTCTCGATGTCCACCGATATGACTTTGATATGTTTACGATGTCGAACACGATGTCCGTCGCTTCTTCACCGCAAAACCCTTTGTGTTCAATGTGTAGAACAAACAACTTTAGTGCAGCAAGATCACGTAAACACATAAGAATGATAACTCGGATCTTTGTAAACTCTAAGGATGTGTTTATGCTTTGTAAACCTTAGAAAACATGTGCAAACAAGGTTCTGGTTCGTAAAACTTTTTTCCAGAAAGCACACTTACGAAATTATGATGCAAACACTGTTTAAATAGGATTTAAACGCCGCCTCGAAAAACGTGTCATTCAAACGACTTAAACATGTCGTTCGTGCGACATTGTATCTCGTTCGAACGAGATCCAATGTTGTTCGAGCGACCTCGCGAAATTTTGACTTTCTTTGACTTTCGGATAAAAACGTCTCTTAACAAAGAGATTCAAATTAGTCAAACTCTATTTCGAGCTTATCATCATAAAATGAAGTTTAAACAATTAAAACACTTTTTAAAACATTTAAAATCATTTTTCTATATAAAAATTACATCCTTATCTTTTATAAAACAATTCTGAGCACCATTAATTGTACGCATTCGTACCTGAGTGATCTCGGAATGAAATTATCTTTGAATACGAGTAAACTTGCACCAAATAAACATCGGCATGATTATTTCTTTGAAGCTTTTCCGCAACGTCTTCAATTTCTTCAATACGTCATAGACCAACTGGGATCGTGACAAAATAAAATTCTCCCTATGACATATTACAAACACAATTTTGTTCACGGAATTAAGTCAAAAAAATATAGGGACTCAATTGGAAATATATGTCCTTACAACACAGATACTTAATATATGCATAGTCACGGTCATATATATAATAATATTCAAAAAAATTAAATTAGATGGGCCCACAACCCATAATTATAATTATCCATTGCTAGCACAAATTACTTAATTATCTCGCATAATGGATTTGTCTCTTTTATTCCCATTTATTATTTATTTCATACATGCTTATCATCTCTCGAAGTATTCTCCCGCTAATGAAAATTTCAGTAGGTATACCCTCTCTAACCTTCTGGTCTAAGACTTTCACGAGTTCCTCAATTCATTAACAAACTTACACACAATCTCTAATGTGTAACGAAATTCCCCGTTAACCCACAATTTCATCTTATATTAAATTTCATTCAGTGGAATCTATTTAGACCCTACTGGTCCTCCTCATGACCCATTATACTCTATAAATGATAATCAAGGGTTCCCACATATTTAAATCGGATTAAACAAAAAGGGGGACAAATATGCAGTTTTCCAGGAGAGGTCGATCGATCGAGGAAAGGGGGGCGATCGATCGATCATCGATCGACAGATGTTCTTGAGCCAATCGATCTATCAAGTAGTTCTTGCCCAGAAACTGCAATTCCAACCTACGAGTTGTAATACCCCGTATTTTTATGCTATATTAATTTGGGGGTTTTATTAAATTTAATGAGAGTGAATTATTTAATAAAAATCCGAAAATTAATTATGTTATAATTATTAACGTGACGAGAGTTAGTAATTATATAAAAATTGTCGAATATTACTAATGAGCATAGTAATATATGATATGGGTTATATTAAAGGTCACAAGTGAATGAAATGTCAATTTTGAGAATTTTAGTCGGGACGCGCCCGTGTCGTGTCGGGATTAATTATTGAGATATAAAAGTAAATATTTTATAAGTTATTCATATGGTCGTTTTGAGCGCGCCAACGCGTCCGGAAGGGTCGAGATAGTCAGAAAAGTGTACCCGGGGGTTTAGTTTGGGTCTCGGGATGTTTTTAGGCTTAATTAGTGACCCGGGAGGGCATTTTGGTCATTTTACAAAATAGGGTAATTAAACCCACGAATTTCATCCATCCTTAGCAGCCATTTAAGTCAGCCTTTTAGGGTTAGAACATTCAGAACCCTAGAACGGCCATTGGAGTAGAGAGGAGAGAGCTCTCAAGGTGATTCAAGGCCAAAAACACCACCATTTGCACCACTGTCACCACCAACGCGTAGATCGCGAGGAGGAGAATGCAACCACACCAATATCAGCAGGAAACCAGACCTCTGAAATCCCAGGCAAGTGTTTAACTTGCGTATTTTCATTGGTGCAGTATTCATATTAGTGTAGGAAGAATTAGGAGTGTAATTAATGGAAGAAAACCCCAATTTTGGTAGGGATTGCATGTAGAAAACATTATAACCATATTCTGGAAATATTATGTGAAGTAGATGATTAACCCACGAATTTTTGATGTTATGTTAGAAGTAAATTCTGGAGAAAACTGATTAGAACAAAAGTTAAGAAAACATTAGGGTTCTTGATGTTTAAATGAGATTTTGGGTTGTTTAATCATGTTTAATGATGGATATACGCATGCTTAACGTTAAAAACATCTGGAAATATGTTATTATGTTTGTATTAGGAGTTTTGGGACGATTAGTGTTGGAAAATATTGATTTGGGTGAAGAATTTTGGTAAAACCCGTAACTGCACTTCTGCAGGATTTCGCAGACCTGCTTGATCGATCGATCGAGCCTAGATCTTCGATCGATCGAGGGTTCGATCGATCGAGCCCCAGGCCTCGATCGATCGACTTTTCCTGGAAGACTCTTATTTCCCCTTGTTTAATTAATTGAACATGATTCATCGTGAAATAGTTTTTGGGCTTTATGAATAAAATGTTTTGGGATATAGGAGAGACCAGTAGGGCATATGATTAAGTGTTGAGAACTTTATTATGAGATGATACTTGTATTTTAGGGACAATTATTTAAAGGACGAGGAAACTATGTAATTCAAGTGAGAGATTACGTAAAATACTTATAATAGAGAATAGACGTTTACCTACTGATTTTGCTACTTGGATGGATAAAATCCACGAGTGTCACGTAACTAGTGAGAAAACCCTTCAAGTTAAGGTTAGAGAAGAAATCTTATACGTAATCATAATAATGGGAAATTAAGGATAAATGTTGTGACTATGGGTAACGGGAGGAACCTATATTAATATGATGAATGGGTATATTTATATGATTGTGTGTACATATATTATATACATGTGAAAAACGTACCCGAGCTACTTGCTATCCTTGAGGTTACCGCGCTGGGACGATCTTATCCTGTGTTGCTTTATGGGGGATATTGATTCGTACCCTAGAAGTTAGAGATCCTAGGTACGGGCTATCAGATTTATAGTCGGACGGTCCTAAGAGACGTGTGGGTATGTACTGACCTCTTGGACTTGGAATCTATGCTTCGCCTCAACGCTGTTTTGTATATGTTAATACAGTTCGAGAGTGATTCTGAACTTGTAATTCCCTTTGTGTGAGCGATACGGGGATTGGATAACAGAGTATGCCCGCACCATAGATTTAGTTGTGGTGCTGTTATATATATATATTATACGAGTAGTTAATATATATATGAGGTTATAAACTTTAAACTGCCTACTGTGATTTGATAAGTAGGACATAGTTGTTGACGCAATAATAAATACTTGTATTGTGAAAGTATGAGAAGACACTGGGAAACTTTATAATTTAATGAAGATAAAACGAGAGGAGTGCTACATATTGAAATTAACCTTTTTAAAACGTTGTCATCGTTCGGTTTTAAAAACTTATGAGTAAGTTAAGATAAACTAAATTATTTGGGAAGGTTAGTACGATAGGCATGCACATTAGAAGAGAGGTGAGAATTTCTCAAGAGAGTGTCGATCTAATATGATTTGCATTGGCCTGTATCAATTTAAATACTTTCTTAACGTATTTTAAAATCAAACACACTTTCGGGCTCTGACCCGTTTCTTTTCCCCTCTCTCTCTCTCTTGTATATATGTATGTATATTTTCAGGTGCCCAGCCACAGGGGCGTCTTGCTTAGGATCCCTTGAGAAGGACGAGCTGCAGCTTAGGTGGGAGTTGTAGGTCACTTGAGTAGACGGCTTCTGTTATTGACTCCACTCCTATTATTCTCATTTATTGGGCACGTGTCGCCCTTTTCATCATTTCATTTGTTGTTGGGATTTTGTATTTCTTTTATTTCCAGTATTGTCCTATGGGATTTATTCAGGATGGATTTGTGGTTTTAGTTCCATTTGTTGACATTCGATTGACGAATGTATTATGTTATTTGGTTTATTGTGGTGTGATTCTTTATTGTAGAAATGTTGTTTTAAATTAAAATAAACCTTTTTCTTTAATTAAAATTTGGAAAGTTTTGTATGGAAAATGTTTTGACACTTAGCTTAATTATTTAGGGTGTTAAATTGGAAAAGTTATTTTTATCGACAGTGATGCTGAAAATGAACCAACTGTTTACCTTGATTTAATTTAATAAAGGAGTGATTGCCCGGTATTTAATTAGGCGGGGTGTCACAGGTGGTATCAGAGCATCAGGTTCTAGTGTCCATAGGATCTGTACGGCTTATTTCGCTTTCAGCTTAACGTTTTTGCTATAGAGCCCTATTTTTAGGATTGTTGTATTCCTGCTTTTACGTTTAAGTCTTCAGCTATTTGAGATTCGATGATAACTGTAGACTGATAAATTTTGTTCACGTTTTAGATGCCTCCGAGACGTGCTCCGAGAGATAGGCGTGCCCAGGCCGAGCAACCAGCAGCTCCCGCACCAGGCACAATGAATGCTAATGAAGTAGCCGCCATAGTTGCTCAGGCGGTGAATGCCGCGATAGCGGTGATTCAGCAGGCTCCACCCCAGGTTCAGGCAGTGGCGCCAGTACCAGCACAGCTTCCATCTGCATGGGAGAGGGTTCGGGATGCTTTTCAGAAAGCACATCCCCCTAAGTTCTCTGGTAGCTCCGACATTGTCACGATTAGCCAATGGAAGAAAGACATCCAGCGGCATCTTCGCATATATGAGTGCACCGAGGTACAAAAGCAGTTATTGGCTTCCTTTAAGCTGGTGGGAACCGCATTGCAGTTGTGGGAGTCCACTACTACTTTGGAGGAGAGGGACACGATCCCTATTTAGATGTTCTGGGAGCGGTTTGACCGCAAGTATTTTCCACCTGCAGTGCAGACTGAGATGAGGCGGAAACTACTAAATCTGAAGCAAGATAATCTTACTGTAGCAGAGTATGAGGAGGAGTTCACTAGACTTCTCACCATTGTGCCAGATGAGGCACCTACTGAGAGCAAGAAGATTTTGTTGTTTATCGACGGGTTAGCTTGGAGGATCCGTCAGCACCTTATTGGGAACTTATCCCTGAGTACGTTCACTGATGTACTCAATGCAGCGTTACTACATTGCCAGGATCACCGCTTCCCCCTTCAAGGAAGCAAGAGAGCAGGAGAGTCTAGCCAGCAGGGCAGGACCGGGGGTAACGGTGCCGGTGGGGCACCATCTCATGGACAGACTCGTCAGCACGAGCAGAGTTCCCATCAGGGGGACCCTGCTAAGCAATTCCGTTCGGGTGATCCCAGGTAGGGAAATGGGGGTTATAGGCAGGGCCAGCAGGGCCAGCCTAATCAGCATGGTCAGCACCGACAGCAGGGTCAGTAACAGGTCCAGCAGGGCCAACAGCGTGCACATCAGGGCCAACAGGGCCAATGGCGTGGAGGTAACGGCCAGCAGGGCCGTGGTCAGCAGGGACAGAGAGGAGGTAATTTCAGAGGCCGGTGTTTTGTGTGCGGTAAGCACGACCATAAGCGTCAGGATTGCCCAGAAGGCGATAGGGCCCCACAGCAGCAGGGAGCCCGTAATGAGCCACAGAGGCCACTTTTTCCACCTGCCCTTCCAGCTCCAGCCCAAGCGCCAGCCCTACCAGCCATCCCAGCAGCTCCAGTGCAGTAGGGGCAGTTACAGTATGGACGTGTCTATAACGTCCACCAGGCAGCAGCTCCACAGGCACCACCCGCGATTGAGGGTACGTTTCCTATCCATGGTACTATGGGTCGGGTTTTATTTGATACGGGGGCCACGCATTGTTTTATAGCTACGCATTTTGCGAAGGCCTTAGGGTTGTTAGCCACAGCAGAGAGCACAGTGACGTGTGTAGACTCACCATTGGGGAGTGGGTCACTTATTTTCTTTATATGCCGAGGAGTGGGGATAGAGATCGGTAGTCTGGTATTACCTGCAGACATGTTAGTTTTAGACATGCATGAGCACGATGTGATTATCGGTATGGATTGGCTCGATGCTTATAGAGCCATGATTGATTGCTTCGATGGGAGCATTGTTTTTGCCATTCCGGGGCAGGAGATGTTTGTAGTGGCGATGCCTCGTCCAGAGGGAGGCTCGACCGCTCATTTGTATTACATAGAGGAGGATACCTCTAAGGAGGTTGTGATCCCTTTGGATTCGATCCCAGTTGTTAGGGAATATTCCGATGTGTTTCAGGAAATACCAGGCCTACCCCCCAGTCGAGAGATAGATTTTGTTATAGACTTATTGCCAGATACGAGACCTATAGCACGCGCACCATACCGTATGGCTCCGGCAGAGATGCGAGAGCTACGAGATCAGATCGAGCAGCTGTTAGGTCAGGGCTTCATTCGCAGAAGTACCTCACCTTGGGGCGCTCCAGTTTTGTTTGTGAAAAAGAGAGATGGTTCACTGAGGTTATGTGTGGACTACCGGGAATTGAACAAGGTCACGATACGGAATAAGTATCCGTTGCCTCGAATCGATGATCTGTTCGACCAGTTGAGGGGAGCAAATTTCTTTTCGAAGATAGATCTGAGGTTGGGGTACCATCAGCTACGTATTAGGGAGCATGATGTTTCAAAGACTGCATTCTTGACGAGATATGGGTCTTACGGGTTCAGAGTGATGCCGTTTGGCCTCACTAATGCTCCAGACGTATTCATGGACTTAATGAATCGAGTGTTCAGAGAGTTCTTGGATCAGTTTTTCATTGTCTTCATAGATGACATCCTGATATATTCCCATTCCGAGGAGGAGAATGCCGAGCACTTGAGGTAGGTTCTTCAGACTCTGCGAGAGAATCAGTTATATGCTAAGTATGAGAAGTGTGGATTCTGGTTGCGAGAGGTACAGTTCTTGGGCCATGTTGTTTCTGAGCAAGGGATAGCAGTTGACCCGAGTAAGGTATCAGCAGTGAGGGAGTGGGGACAGCCCATGACACCGACGGAGGTACGTAGTTTCTTGGGGTTAGCCGGATACTACAGGAGATTTATTCTGGGATTCTCCAAGATAGCGGGTCCGTTGACGAATTTGACTCGCAAAGGGATACCGTATGTTTGGGATGATGCTTGTCAATTAGCTTTCGATGAGCTGAAAGACAAGCTTACTTCAGCACCAGTCCTTGCCTTACTGAAACCGGGTGTGGAGTACCTGGTTTACACTGATGCGTCTTTACGGGGACTTGGAGGAGTACTTCAGCAGGAGGAGAAGGCTATAGCTTTTGCCTCCCGCAAGCTTAAGCCGCATGAGAAGAATTACCCCACCCACGACCTGGAGTTAGCAGCGGTCGTCTTTGCATTGAGAATTTGGAGGCACTATCTATTGGGAGAGAAATTCTGTTTGTTCACAGACCATAAGTCACTGCAGTACCTGTTCACTCATCGAGAGCTGAATATGCGTCAGCGCAGGTGGTTAGAGTTTGTGAAAGACTACCAGTTTGACATACAGTACCATCCGGTGAAATCCAATGTAGTTACTGATGCATTGAGCCGTAGACCGGTAGACGATATAGCCGACGTTTGGAAAGCAAAGTGGAAGGAGTTGGGTCACCAGGACGCAGTAGCCCGTTCATTCATATCCGTCATGTCAGTCACACCCGAAATTGTTACGAGGGTGATACAGGCGCAGACCACAGATCCGTTTTGCCAGGAGCAGATTGTGCGACTTCTAGCCGAGGGTGCTGAGTCCTGTTCTGTTAGTTCTGATGGAGGTTTGCGGTTTAAACGGAGATTGGTGGTTCTAGAAGGAGTAGAGTTACGTCATGAAGTGATGACTCATTCTCATGGGTCCCGATTTGCAGTACATCCGGGAGGCGATAAGATGTACCAGGATATGAGGCGACAATACTGGTGGAGTGGGATGAAGAAGGACATTGCTGAGTTTGTGGCCAAGTGTTCTACCTGCCAGCTGGTTAAGGTGGACCACCAGAAACCGTCAGGATTGCTTCAGCCATTGGAAGTACCCGCGTGGAAGTGGGAGAGTATTTCCATGGACTTCATTACAGGGTTGCCTACATCACAGAGGGGCCACGATTCTATCTGGGTGATTGTAGACCGTCTGACCAAGGTGGCTCATTTTCTACCGGTGCGGACATATTATACCACGGGTCAGTATGCTCAGTTGTTCATCGCTGAGATTTTCAGATTACACGGGGTGCCCCTGAATATTGTGTCCGATAGAGACAAGATTTTCGTGTCGCGTTTTTGGGAAAGCTTTCAGGAGGCTATGGGTACTAAGTTGAGGTTGAGTTCAGCTTATCACCCACAGACAGATGGGCAGACAGAGCGTACTAATCAGATGTTAGAGGATATGCTACGCATGTGTGTTCTCG
Organism: Sambucus nigra; assembly: GCA_949130495.1. NCBI lineage: Eukaryota > Viridiplantae > Streptophyta > Magnoliopsida > Dipsacales > Adoxaceae > Sambucus > Sambucus nigra. The sequence goes on from OX422224.1 coordinate 3,045,850, forward strand.
ATTTTGGAGGAGGTTGGGAGCCACACCTTCCACTGGTAGAGTTTGCTTATAATAACTCTTATCAGTTTACGATTGGTATGGCTCCATTTGAGGCTTTCTATGGCAGGCCTTGTCGTTCCCCAACTTGTTGGCTTGAGGTGGGGGATGACAAGTTGCTAGGACCAGAGGTGATTCAGGAGACCTCTGCGAGGATTGAGATGATCAGGGGTCGCATTCGAGTAGCCCAGGACAGACAGAAGAGCTATGCCGATGCGAAACGGTTCTTCAGGGAGTTTAATGTGGGGGACCAAGTGTTACTGCGTGTGTCTCCCATGAAAGGAGTGATGAGGTTCGGGAAGAAGGGAAAGTTGGCCCCGAGGTATGTGGGACCATTTCCCATCATAGAGAGGATTGGGCCAGTTGCATACAGATTGGGACTGCCGGAACATCTACATCGCATTTACGATGTATTTCACATCTCGTCGTTGAGACGATACCTTCGAGATGATATGGCCCATACTCACATCGCGATAGAGGAGATCGACTTACAGCCTGATAGCTCCTACGAGGAAAGACCGGTGGCTATCCTAGACTATAGTGAGAGAAGATTGAGGTCGAAGATAGTTCCACTTGTGCGGGTCCAGTGGGAACACCATAATGTGGAGGAATCCACTTGGGAGCGTGAGGCAGATATGCGCGAGAGATATCCAGATTTGTTCTTATCAGGTATGCCTTATTTTCCGAATTTCGGGATGAAATTCCGTTATTAGGGAGGAAGTATGTAATACCCCGTATTTTTATGCTATATTAATTTGGGGGTTTTATTAAATTTAATGAGAGTGAATTATTTAATAAAAATCAAGAAATTAATTATGTTATAATTATTAACGTGACGAGAGTTAGTGATTATATAAAAATTGTCGAATATTACTAATGAGCATAGTAATATATGATATGGGTTATATTAAAGGTCACAAGTGAATGAAATGTCAATTTTGAGAATTTTAGTCGGGACGCGCCCGTGTCGCGTCGGGACTAATTATTGAGATATTAAAGTAAATATTTTATAAGTTGTTCGTATGGTCGTTTTGAGTGCGCCAATGCGTCCGGAAGGGTCGAGATAGTCAGAAAAGTGTACCCGGGGGTTTAGTTTGGGTCTCGGGATGTTTTTAGGCTTAATTAGTGACCCGGGAGGGCATTTTGGTCATTTTACAAAATAGGGTAATTAAACCCACGAATTTCAGCCATGCTTAGCAGCCATTTAAGTCAGCCTTTTAGGGTTAGAACATTCAGAACCCTAGAACGGCCATTGGAGTAGAGAGGAGAGAGCTCTCAAGGTGATTCAAGGCCAAAAACACCACCATTTGCACCACCGTCACCACCAACGCGTAGATCGCGAGGAGGAGAACGCAACCACACCAATATCAGCAGGAAACTAGACCTCTGAAATCCCAGGCAAGTGTTTAACTTGCGTATTTTCATTGGTGCAATATTCATATTAGTGTAGGAAGAATTAGGAGTGTAATCAATGGAAGAAAACCCCAATTTTGGTAGGGATTGCATGTAGAAAACATTATAACCATATTCTGGAAATATTATGTGAAGTAGATGATTAACCCACGAATTTTTGATGTTATGTTAGAAGGAAATTCTGGAGAAAACTGATTAGAACAAAAGTTAAGAAAACATTAGGGTTCTTGATGTTTAAATGAGATTTTGGGTTGTTTAATCATGTTTAATGATGGATATACGGATGCTTAACGTTAAAAACATCTGGAAATATGTTATTATGTTTGTAGTAGGAGTTTTGGGATGATTAGTGTTGGAAAATATTGATTTGGGTGAAGAATTTTGGTAAAACCCGTAACTGCACTTCTGCAGGATTTCGCAGACCTGCTTGATCGATCGATCGAGCCTAGATCTTCGATCGATCGAGGTTTCGATCGATCGAGCCCCAGACCTTGATCGATCGACTTTTCCTGGCAGACTCTTATTTCCCCTTGTTTAATTAATTGAACATGATTCATCGTGAAATAGTTTTTGGGCTTTATGAATAAAATGTTTTGGGATATAGGAGAGACCAGTAGGGCATATGATTAAGTGTTGAGAACTTTATTATGAGATGATACTTGTATTTTAGGGACAATTATTTAAAGGACGAGGAAACTATGTAATTCAAGTGAGAGATTACGTAAAATACTTATGATAGAGAATAGACGTTTACCTACTGATTTTGCTACTTGGATGGATAGAATCCACGAGTGTCACGTAACTAGTGAGAAAACCCTTCAAGTTAAGGTTAGAGATGAAACCTTATACGTAATCATAATAATGGGAAATTAAGGATAAATGTTGTGACTATGGGTAACGGGAGGAACCTATATTAATATGATGAATGGGTATATTTATATAATTGTGTGTACATATATTATATACATGTGAAAAACGTACCCGCGCTACTTGCTATCCCTGAGGTTACCGCGCTGGGACGATCTTATCCTGTGTTGCTTTATGGGGGATATTGATTCGTACCCTAGAAGTTAGAGATCCTAGGTACGGGCTATCAGATTGATAGTCGGACGGTCCTAAGAGACGTGTGGGTATGTACTGACCTCTTGGACTTGGAATCTATGCTTCGCCTCAACGTTGTTTTGTATATGTTAATACAGTTCGAGAGTGATTCCGAACTTGTAATTCCCTTTGTGTGAGCGATACGGGGATTGGATAGCAGAGTATGCCCGCACCATAGATTTAGTTGGGGTGCTGTTATATATATATATTATACGAGTAGTTAATATATATATGAGGTTATAAACTTTAAACTTCCTACTGTGATTTGATAAGTAGGACATAGTTGTTGACGCAATAATAAATACTTGTATTGTGAAAGTATGAGAAGACACTGGGAAACTTTATAATTTAATGAAGATAAAACGAGAGGAGTGCTACATATTGAAAGTAACCTTTTTAAAATGTTGTCATCGTTCGGTTTTAAAAACTTATGAGTAAGTTAAGATAAACTAAATTATTTCGGAAGGTTAGTACGATAGGCGTGCACATTAGAAGAGAGGTGAGAATTTCTCAAGAGAGTGTCGATCTAATATGATTTGCATTGGCCTGTATCAATTTAAATACTTGCTTAACGTATTTTAAAATCAAACACACTTTCGGGCTCTGGCCCGTTTCTTTTCCCCTCTCTCTCTCTCTTGTATATATATATGTATATTTTCAGGTGCCCAGCCACAGGGGCGTCTTGCTTAGGATCCCTTGAGAAGGACGAGCTGCAGCTTAGGTGGGAGTTGCAGGTCACTTGAGTAGACGGCTTCTGTTATTGACTCCACTCCTATTATTCTCATTTATTGGGCACGTGTCGCCCTTTTCATCATTTCATTTGTTGTTAGGATTTTGTATTTCTTTTATTTCCAGTATTGTCCTATGGGATTTATTCAGGATGGATTTGTGGTTTTAGTTCCATTTGTTGACATTCGATTGACGAATATATTATGTTATTTGGTTTATTGTGGTGTGATTCTTTATTGTAGAAATGTTGTTTTAAATTAAAATAAACCTTTTTCTTTAATTAAAATTTGGAAAGTTTTGTATGGAAAATGTTTTGACACTTAGCTTAATTATTTAGGGTGTTAAATTGGAAAAGTTATTTTTATCGACAGTGATGCTGAGAATGAACCAACTGTTTACCTTAATTTAATTTAATAAAGGAGTGATCGCCCGGTATTTAATTAGGCGGGGTGTCACACGAGTTTCAACCAATAATTTTCTCCAAAATACCATTTAAAATTCCCAAACTCCAAAATAAGGTTACTACTGGTTCTATACACATATATGCATGATTTTCTACGTAAAACATGTACAATTTCATCAATGGAATTGAATTAAAGGGTTAATTTTTATTAACTCTCAAGAACCCTAATTTTCATAAGACTTTCATTCTTTTAATTTCTTTTTCCAAATTTCTTGCTTCTAAACTCATACAAATCCGTGGCTTATCCTCTACATGTGATTTAGATTTTCATAATATGTGTACTTCCTCTACAACATATGGATTTAAGTCTCAAATTGTTAATTTCTTCCACGAAACATATTCTAAACAACCTTAGACTAACATGATTGAAACATTAACTAAAAATAAAGCAAGATAGATACTTGCCTAAGATTTAAGGTTCTGATTGGTGGATGAAAAGGCATGGTTGCGTTCCTCGTCGTGCGATCTACGTTTTGGTGGTGGTGACGGTGCAAACGGATGAGTTCTTAGCCTTGGGTTGCTTGGAAAGCTTTATATCTTCTTCTCTAATGGCCGTTCTAAGGTTCTGTGCTTGTTAACCCTAAAAGGCAACTCCTAATGGCTGATATATCCTTAGGAAATTCGTGGGTTCAATTACCCAAAAATATAAAATGTCTAATATACCCTCACGGGATGCCAATTAGGCCTAAAAACGTCCCGAGACCCAAACTAAACCCCTGGGTATACTTTTCTAACTATCTCGACCCTTCTAGACACATTAGCGCACTCGAAATGACCGTACGAGCGATTTATAATTTATTCACTTATAATATTAATAATTTAGTCCCGACACGACACAGGCGCGTCCTGACTTAATTTCCATAATTGTCATATTATTCCCTCATGACAATTATAATAAATTCAATTCTACATATTACTCTACTCAATAAGTAATATTTAACAAATCCACAATTTTCCAATAATTACTAACTCTCCTCACGCTAGTAAATATTTAAAACAAATTTTCGAATTAATATTAAATTAATCTATCTGAATTAAATTTAATAAATCCCTAAATTTGAAAGCCATAAAAATATAGGGTATTACACTCACCCGACCTCCGATGCTCATGTCTACGCAGCAAGGTCTCCCAACCTCCTATATCTCATCATCATAGACATCGCAACAGGGTCTATGCTAGCCTAATATATCAAATAATCATGCAAGGAGTGATCCATTTGTTACGCTAGTCAAAGGCTAGCAGGGTATGAGGTGAACTATACCACATTGGAAAAATCATATTTTTCTTTAGTCTGGATCACTCAGAAGCTCCGACATTACATGCATGCATTCCCTATCAAGTTAATATCCTGAATGAATCAGACGAAATTGGATAAACCTAACTTGTTGAGTCGTATGGCTTGGTGGTTGATGTCAGTGGCTGAATTCGACATCACGTATGTTACTCAAAAGGTCATTAAAGGAAGAGACATATTCGAGGTTACTAACAAGAGGGGATTCGACATTAGGATACTCCTAATCACTCTTGACGATTATCACAATACCATCGCAATCAAATTAGAATTACCTTGCACCAACAATATGATAGAGGATAAAGCATGTACCGTAGGACTTAAGATCGCTCTCGTGAAAGGAATTTAATGTCTATGGAGATTCATCTCTCATCATAGGGTAAATCCTCAAAAAATGGAAATTCAAAGACAAAAATAACATACCCTTCCATGCTCATCTCGAAGAGCTTGCCTCTTTATTTGAAGATTCCATCTTCTACTACCTACCTCCTTCAAGAAACAACCTAGTTGATGCATTGGAAACCCTTTTTAGTTCGAAAATAAGTAATTCCTGCTTACTTCTAACACATTGAGCACGTAATCAAAGAAGATATAGACATAGTTAGATTGGGGTATTATGACATTTAGCGCCTCCTCAAGCATGGTAGATATCCTCAGGATGCTAATAAGAAAGACTGTGCGACCCTTTGCAAGCTTACTGCTTAGTACATTATCTGTGATAAGGCACTCTCCGAGACAAATTTTGATGAAACCTGTTAGCATTTCATAGTAGGGGCTAGGGTTGAGGATGTGATGCAAAAATACATAGTGAGGAATGTGGACCCCATATGAACGGTCATATGCTTTCTAATAAGATCATCCATTAGGGATATTACTGGACCACCTTGGTTCAAGACTGTGCTACTTATTTCAGGAGTTTTCGTAAATTCCCACAGTTTGCCAATATTCAGCACTTACCTCCTCGAGAGTTATATAACATGACTTCACCTTGTCCATTCTGAACTTAAGGCATAAACATTATGGGGAAATTCACTCTTAAGTCATCAAATGGGCACGAGTTCATCCTGGTATCAATTTATTACTTTGTGAAATGGGTTGAATTTGAGTCATACATAGTGCTGAATGAAAAGAAAGTATCCAGGTTTATTAGGGAAACATCATCTGCCGCTACGGAGTTCCCCACGAGTTGGTATCAGACAATGGAATCTATTTTGAGGCTGAAGTCATAGATTTAGTCAATGAGTATGGAATTCAAAGGCACCAGTCCTCTCCCTACCAATCGCAAACCAATGGGGCTACTGATGCCGCCAATAAAAGACTCAAGTCCATAATCAATAAAATGATCAAAGGTTGTAGAGATTGGGCAGATCAAATCCCATGTGCTCTTTGGGGATACCTTACCTCCTTCAAAATGCCCATCGGGGTACCCTCTACTCCCTAGTATATGGCATGGAGGAAATCTTACTTGTCGAACTTGAAATACCCTCCTTGAGCATCATGTTCGAAAGACAAATCAGTGAGGTAGATTGGTAGCTAAGCCATTATGATGAACTCATACTCTTAAATGAAAGAAGATTGAAAGCCTTATATTATATACATAAGTACCATCATCGTATTTCACGATAATTTAACAAAAAAAAGTCAAAGATTGTGGTGTGAAAGAAGGAAGTCTCGCCCTCAAATAAATCATGAAACCCATTTGGGATCAAAGAGGGAAGTTCAAGCCTAACTGGAGCAGGCTAGACATCATAAAGAAAATTTTGTCAAGTGGTGTTGCTATGCTCACAGACCTCAATGGAGAAGAGATGGTGCGTCCAATCAATCTGGATAGTCTGAATAAATTTTACCTGATGTCTAAACTATCGCACTACAACTCTTCTTACGTCCCTTCTATTCTAAAAAAAATCTATCTCTTATCCTCTTAAGAAATTACCTTTTAAAATAAACACTCGCAATTTTTAAAAACCCCACAAAGTTGCGTAGGTAGCCCATAAAAATACTTTGGGCACGGTCCTTTCTCTTTAAAAAAATGTTGTTCTTTTCTCCCACTGATAATATTAGTCTCTCTCATTAATTAAACAAATAAAGTATTATGTATGCCTTATCAATCGATCTAGATTGTTCAAAAAAAGGGAAATTCTTTAAAGGCATAACGAAATATGTTAAAACCATCATTTTTATTAAAAAAACACAACGTCTATAGGAATGAAAAATAAGAAACACCTTATAAACTCCCCAAACCTACACATAAACACACATATCACCATGTTCTTATAAGACCCGCTTCAACTGCTTGATGGACATGTTTCATCATCATTTCCAGTCCCCAGAGGACCTCAAGAATCTCAATCCTCACAACACTTCCATATACTCTCTGTGTGATGATATGCCTTGATCAGATCTTGGATGAAACCATAACACCCTCCTCTAGAGCATCACACATCACAAGCCATCTTCGTCCAGTCTCCTCAGCACAGACCTTCATAACTACCTTCTTCCATAACCATTAAAATAATCCTAAGTTATGAACCCAGGCTTCCCAATGGATCAAGATGGAAATATAGACGGTCGATAGTGCTTCCATAAAAGTCCCAAGATCATCCTCAGAGATGCATCTAGATCTTCTACAAGAAAAAAATTAGTTATACGAGGAGGAACAATTTACTCCCAGCCTACTTGATGCAGAAGTTGCTAAGGAAAATATACGGAAGGTTAGAAAAGGCCTGTCAATAAGAAATAATGGAAGTTACCCAGTTGCAGAACAGGGTGTAGATTGCCCCACCATGTCACTAACTAGTGAAGATTCTTAGCCTCGTGCTCCAAAGACATCTCACCCAGTGCTCCACAAAATCGGCCTCGACCCTCTGAATCGATTGCTTTCACATTTTAGGTCCTCAGAAATTACCTAGGTCTGTAAAATTAGTCTTGACGCTCTGAATCGATCCTTCACTCTTTAAGTCCGCAAAATTGACCTAGCTTCATAAAATCAGTCTGGACCCTCGAAATCGATCACTTTCATTCTTTAGGTTCGTAGAATTGACCTAGGATCATAGAATCGGCCTCAACCCTTAGAATGAGTCACCTCAACTCTTTATATTCGCGGAATCAACCTCGATCCTCTAAATCGTACGCTTTCACTCCTTAGGTTCGCAAAATTGACCAAGGTCTAAAAAATTAGTCTCCACCCTATGATTTAATTTTTTCACTTTTTAGGTTCGTAGAGGTGACCTAGGTCCACAGAATTAGCCTAGACCCTTTAAATCGGTTGCTTTCACTCTTTAAGTCCACAGAATTGATCTAGGTCCTCAGAATCGGCCTTAACCCTCTCAATTGGTATTTTTCATTCTATAGGTCTGCAAAATTAACCTATGGCCACAAAATTGTCCTCAACCCTCTGAATCGGTTACCTCAACTCTTTAGGTCCAAAAATTGGCCTACGTCCGCAGAATTTACCTTAACCCTCTAAATAGGTCGCCTCAGCATTTTATATCCATAAAATTAACTTTGACCCTCTGGATTTGGTTGCTACCTCCCTGATTCCCCAGAAAAGGCCCCGGCCTTAGGTCTTATTCGTCAAGCCTCTACCCTAAAAACTTTTTAACCTTTTATGAGGTGTCTATCTTTCAAAAACCACCTCATTTTCTAAGATCTATCATCAAGGCGTTCTGTATATACCCCATCCTATTACTATTCAAATTCCTCTTTAGGTCCCTAACACCCTCAGACCCCATGTCTTATTCTAAACCCTGATCTAGAGGCCAGCGGGCCCTCTGGAGCGCCATTTGACTTTGGTAAACCCTCTAACCCAACCATAAATCATTTCACTCTCATAGGTCTTTGAATCTCCTTTTCAACGGTCCATACCATGCACAAATCAACTTTACGGTTCATGCATACTCACCTTTTTTATTCCAAACCCTGATCTAAAGCTCACCAGGCCTTTGCGTCGTGTTTGGGTCGTGTTTGTGTTAGATAAAAAAAATTATGTTGTGCTATAATTGGGTTGTATTCGTGTAAGATAAAAAATATTTATCATGTTGTGTTATATTTGGGTCCTATTCATGCTAGGTTGTCACATATTATTTGGTTCTTGTTAACAAAGAAAAGATTGCCGTGTTATGTTTTCCATGGTTGTTTTTAGGTTAAAAAATAAGATTTCATATTGAGTTTTAATTAGTGTAAGGTAAAAAAATATTTAATATCATATTTTAAGATTATATGTCGTGTTTCCCTATTTCTTACTAGGTAAAAAAATAAGATTTAATATTGAGTTTAGTTAGTTCCTGCCAGTGTAGCAAAAAAATATTTTGTGTCTTATTTTTTTTAGGTTCGTGTCAAGTCAAAAAATAAAATTTTATATCAATTTTTAGTCGGATCGTGTTAGTATTTAGATAAAATAAACTAAACATTTTCATATCATACCACGTTTTATTTGTCTAGTATAGTAAAATAAATTCCACTAATTTTTTCAGTGTTATTGAATATTTCACGGACCACAGAGATGCAATGTAGTCCTCATAATTGAAGTCCACATTGAGAAGTTACTTATAAAGTTTTAAGGTCAATAGATATTAGAAATTGCACAAGCTCGATTATTATTGTTAAGTTATGGTGATGTGTAGATTTTTGTCCAAATGCATTCATATGAATCGCATCTCATGTTAGACTTGCTAGTCAATTCTCCCGCACATAACAGAAAACTAATTAACATAAATGTTCTCGGTATGGTATCAAAATGTGTCTCCTTGCATAACAGAAAAAGAGTTGATAGATCTTATCAACATATCCCCAAATAGAATTCTCTAAGAGCATCACCAATGGTGTTACTAAAGACAAAAGCTTTTGTAGTTTTACAAATTACGATGGCTGCAATGGTGAGAAAAAGGGGAGAGAATTTGTAGTTAGATTTGTATATGTTCTCCAAATTCGGAAAATGGCTACGAATTATGTAAAGAGTTTCTACGAACTTCATTAGTTCGTATGACTTTCTATGGAAGTTCTTACGGACAAATAAAGTTTGTAACTTATATATATTATGTTTTCACTAACTTTTGAAGTTCTAACGAATTTCATAAGTTCATAGGAACTTTTTACGAAAATCAGAAGTTCGTAGGAACTATCAAAGTCTCAAATTTAAAAATTACCATTGTGGAGCATCCTCGTATTGAAAGGCAAAAATCACTTTTCAATAGTCTATTGAAATGGTCTAAATGAAAATGAATGGACCATGCGCATGGTGAAAATCCATCATCGTGAGCGGAGTTCTGATTTCATTGGATAGAATTGTGCCACATGTCCAAGTATAATCGTGCTTTAAAATCATGCGCACATTTGAGATTTAACACAATTCACATTCTTGTGCTTGCGAGATAAATTTTAACTTGCTTAGAGTTTTAAAACGTAACCCAATAGTTTTAAAAACATTACACATTTATGAAAAAATTACAGTTTGCTCTCTGTTTAATAAAAAAATGTTTGTGCTTATGTGCAAAACCATAAATATCAAATATACCTTAGCCAATAAAAATGATATTATTTAAAGTAGCACCTGGTCTAAAACTTATAGGTTTTCTGAATAGGATGATGTCATATGAGGTGTGAAAGGAATCAAAATAGGATCTATGAAACTAACGACACCTGATATCTATATGAAACTAAGTTACGAATTCGATTGATGCAAGACTCAAATGTCTTGGCATATGCGTAACTAATATCCACTAAACTATTACAATTACATTCTAAAATGGTAATTAAAGAGTGAGATGGATAGGAAAAAGAGTAAGCCAAGATATTATAAGGGAGGAGAAGTCATATGTGCAGGCTGGAAGACCCATTTAGGTAAGTTTGGTTGGTTTCCATTTTTTGTTCTATGTAGGGGTGTTCGTGATACGGTAAAAACAATTACTGTACTGTTTTGTACCCGAAAAAAAATGATAATGATACACGTTTTTTACTTATCAAAACTGAAATTACCGAATTTTTTGTGAGTGAATTTGATTTTAATATTTTAATAACTGATTTACCGACTATACCGTACCAAAATGAAAACCCGAAATTACCAAGATAATATTACCGAACATACCATATTAAATAAAGCAAGAATATCATGGTTAAAGCCAAACACAACCACAATCTTAGGCTTTAAACTTGACACTTGTTATTTTTACTATATTAAATGAGAGCCTTTGATTTATTAAACTCAATATAAGCCATACATTTTAATTCATCCTTGCACCTGATAAGAGCTTTCTCCCCCCCCCCCCCCCCCCCAATCTCACCTTCCTACATGTGTTCTTCAATCGAAATCAAATGAATGATATTATTTCATTTATCGAAAACAAATGGTATAATATTTTTGCCTTTGTGATTCACTTTGTTGGCTATCTTTTTGTACATTTATTTTTTAATTAATGAATTGCTAAGTGAAAAGATTGTCTACAATGTTTCTGATTCACTTTTGTAATATTTTTATAAGAAAATATATTAATTAGTGTAGGTTAATGTTATTCTCTCAATATTCCTGAACTTTTCATTTGGAATGACAGTGAACAAAATGTTTGATGAAATATTCAAAATAAGGCAATTATAACTCAGAAAGTCACGATTCTGATTGATACGGAGTACCAATAAAAAATGATAAGGGGTGATTAGAATATGGTATATTTGTGGCTTTGACTATTTAAACCTTAAAAAAATTAACCTTACAAATTATACAAATGCATTTATTATTCCTTTTATTTTGGTTGATTAGCACACACTGTAATGCCTTTGATGTTCGCAATTTGGGTAATGCATACTAGTGTTTACCCTTTTTTTAGTTCTTGGTGGATTATAATCAAATGCTAGAGAAGGATGTCTAGCTGAAAGCTTCCTCAGATGATGTAGATGAAGCTGTTAAGGGCTTATAGAAATCCTTGCAGGCATTTAGAGAAGCCTAGGAGAGAGAGAGAGAGAGAGAGAGAGAGAGCGAGAGAGAGAGAGAGGGGAGAGAGAGACCTTTAAGGATGAGGTTAAGGAAACCAAGGATAGGGCAAAGGCAGCAGAGGAGAAATAAAGGGCTGCCCATGACAAGTTGACCCTGGCCGAGCAGAAATTGACAAAAACTGAGAGCATGACAAAGGTTGATGAAGACAAGACTTCCAGCCTGACTACCGAAGACACTGCTATGAAGCCCAAGAGCAATAAAGATAAGGAGGAGGAGGATAATAAAGGATGGGATAAAGTCTATGCTGCTGCAACCATCTAAATAGAGTACACCAAAAATCTCTCCTATAAGGATGACTGGTCGGATGCCCTGAGGGAGGTCGGCACCCATGCAGTCACTAAATTGTTTCAAAGACATGACCCCAGTTGTCTTCCTAACTTAGAGGATGATTTTGATGATGATGAGGGTTCTAGATGTATTTGACGAGTGACTAATATTCATTATTTTGGTATAGCTAATTCATAGACGTCAGGGATGGATGAAAACTATATTAATGATGCAACTGTGATTATGTCGCAATGTGCTTGCAAAAATAATTATTATTGTGAGCTTCCTCTTAGCTTCCTTTATATATATTTATTATCATTTTCTTCATAAATTTAAAAAAAAAATGAATTACTTAATTTCTGTAGGTGTTATTAATGAGTTTGTGGGTTTAGGCAAGTGGTACAATAAAATACCATTATGTACCAAGCACTACCAAAATTACCGTAAAGAGAAATTTACCGTAATTACCATATTACATCCCATCATTTGAATTTGGTGGATGATTTGAGACTCGTAACATTAGTCCTAATGTAATATTATAGGAGATTAAGTTTACTAGGCATGTATTTCCATCTTTGTTCATTACCACAATCTTTTTTTATTATTTTCTAATAATGTTGTAGTTTTAAATTAACTACTTTTCATAAGCTTAGAAATCATTCTTGAAAATATATATGCAATTTTTGTTAGAAAGAACTTAAGGAATTGTTTCTTTACAAAGTTCATTAATTTTTTTACTAAAGATATTACCATTTATGTAAATTCATAATTTTCTAAAGGGTTTTCGTGGAAAAAATTTAGCACACTAAGCACAAGTATATACACTAGTTATAGAAAGTGTTATGATGGATGATAAGGAGACATAACTTGGGTGCAATATCTTACTATAAAAATGACACGTGAGTTATTCATATTTAACATGTTCATTATCATCGTGACACACCGAACATTTTGTGTACATGTTGGATTTATGCATCAGAGATTAAAAATAAATAAAAAAATCATTAATTACACTTAGCTCCCTGAACTATACCACTCCCAACACTTTGCCACCACTTCTTTCGATTTTTTCAATTCTCCCTCCTAACTTTGAAAGCGAATACAACTACTCCCATTCCGTCCAAATCCGTTAACTTTTGACAAAAATCAAGGGCATTTTATTCCAAACGTAATTGTTTTTGAAAAAAATCTTTAAATAAAAGAAATAACATTTAAAGATTTAGAAAATACATTACAAAATGTTCAAAATAATTCTGAAAAAAATGAATATATATTTTAAAAATATTTAAAATCGACAAAATATTTAAAACTAATTGATGAAAAAATTATTTCCCACAAAAACATATTATTCCCACAAATAAAAAATGATTTTCATCGATATAATTTTTTTTAGCAAATAAAATAAGATTTCTAGCATGCAAAATCCTAAAAATAATAATTTAGAGAAACACATTTAAAATACTAATAGGTATGGGGTAATACATTAGGAAAAAATGAATACATACTTAAAAATTCTGAAAAATATTTAAGATTTCCGAAAATAATTTAGAAAATATATTTAAAATAATTATTGAAAAATACATTAAAATACAAAAAGGCATTTAAAACCATGGAAATTAGTAAACAAATAAATTCCGAAAATTAACCAAAAATATAAAAAATAATATTTTTTAAAAATCATTTCCAGAAAATAAATTATGACTTCCAACAATAATAAAATAGTTTTAGAAATTAAAAATCATTTCCCACAAATATAAATTATTTCCAGCAATAAAAAAATTATTTTCAGCAATATAATTTTATTTCGAGCATATCCATTATTTCAGTATATAAATTAGAAATAAAAAATTATTTCCATAAGATATGATTTCAAGGGATAAAAAAGAATTTCTGAAGAAAAAAATATTTAGAGGTAATATATATATATATATATATATATATATATATATATATATATATATATATATATAGAGAGAGAGAGAGAGAGAGAGAGAGAGAGAAAGAGGCTCACCTACATCACACCTAGTTCTTAGTCCTAAAAATATGTTTTTTTTTCAAATTGTTTATTGTTATCTTGAAATTAACCTTCCAATCAACTCATGCTCAAAAAGTTAGGTCAAAATACATTTATTTAAAAAATTTACAAAATTTTGCTGGCACAAACCTTTATAAATAAGGTATTTTCAGCAAAAAAATTTTGGATTTTTTTAAAATAGCTACAAAATGTGTTTTGAACTACTTTTTTGAACATGGGTTGACTGGAAGGTTAATTTCAAGAAAAAAAATTTGAGAAAAAAAAAATTAGATCCTCGAACTTGGTGTGATGTAGGTGAGTCTTCTCCTATATATATATATATATATATATATATATATATATATATATATATATATATGCATGCTCATGACCCCTTCCCCAACAACCAGTCCCACCCCCCGCCATCTGTCACCCACCCACTAGCCCCGCTTCTCTCCCACCCCCACATATGTTCGTGTGTGTGTGTGTGTGTGTGTGTGTGTGTGTGTGTGAGAGAGAGAGAGAGAGAGAGAGAGAGAGATTTTCAAAGTTGGGGTGAATTGAAAAAATCGAAAGAATTGGTGGCAAAGTATTGGGAGTGGTATAGTTCAAGGGGGCTAAGTGTAATTAACTCAAAAAAATACACCATGGTAAATTTACAACCGTGAATTTTACAACAAATTCATTTCACTATTTTCTATTATTAAAACAAAAAATGGGAAATAATTTTTTGTCTTTATATATGCGAGTATGTGTCCTTATTTATAATTTTTTGTTATTTTTTTCCTAATGACCTACTAATTTCTAACCCAATTGAATAAAAACTAGTTTACACATATTTTCATATATTATCGTGTTTAATTGGGTCTAAAAATGATTGATTATTCTAGTGATGTGTTGAATAATTCGTGGTAATAAAATGTAAAAAGTGAGATTTTGTGTTTGTGTCTTGTGTTATGTTTGTGTATAAATATTGATTGTTGTGTTAGGCCAAAACTCGAGCCAAAAACATGTATTGTCACCTTAAGGGTTTAGCTTACTCATTTTAGAGATTTTAACTGTAAATTCCATGTCAATTACTTGGCTCACGTTTCGGGTTACAGCATTGATGATTTAGCGAGTTGGATCTCCTCTATTATTCTTGAAGAGAGCACCTTCATTTTTCAATCAGGAAATAAGGTCCACTCAGAATGCACATGGGGGGTGATCAAGCTTTTGAATATTGGGGGTGGCTTGTTATGAAGAGGGTTTGGAGATTAGACTTGATATGAAGAAGTTGTTGAGACGATTCAAATGTTAAAAGCGAAACGATGCACGATCATTAGTTATGCTAAAAAAACGACGTTTTTTATCAACTACTATTAATTTGGAACGGAGGTCGATGTAACATCTATCATTTGTATTCAAAAAACTTATCAGCATGCACGGGATTGTATGTACTATATTTATGTATGTATGAACGAAATTGATGATTCTGCCTATCTTGCTTCTTTAATCGGTTTCTCTCTTGAAGAAGTAAAGGTTCAAGGGGACGTGGTTATGTGGAAATTGAGTTTGATTTTTATGCAAAAGTTGAAGTTGTGGATGGGTTTATTATACACTTCAATGTTTGGAAGGGGGTCATTTTCTCAACAAGCGAGTCAATAGGCCTAGAACATGAGATTATCATCAAAACTAGTAGGCAAGTAAATTATATAGCAAATGATATTTGGGTCACATCTAATATTTATCAATTATTTTTTATCTCAATAATATAGTCTTGAGTGATAAACAATATTTTATCCATTATCACATTTGAACTTTTTTTCAATCAAAGTCCTTTTTGTAAGTACACTCGACATGTTTTTTCCATATAAATATTGACATTGATTTCAAAATTAGATGAAAATATGATTATGTAATTATTTGCTTTTAATTTAGAAATGGCTTTATGGATTTTGAATTCTTAGATCACATGACAAATTCAAACTCATTTTATCTAACCAAACAATAAAATTGGAATCCAATTCCTTATTATAATTCCAAAAGCTTGAAAGTTGGACTGCCATGCTCAAGTATAAACACGATTATATAATCGTGTTCTATTCATGTCAACCCATGCAGGAAACTACCCCTCAAAATATTAGATTGTATATAAACTGAAAAGAAACTATGGATTGGATCTACCACCTCCATGTCAAATTAAGAGTCCCTTTAAGAAAATCAAACTTTCTAAAGAAACACTAATTTCATGAAGGATCAAGAAAAACTTAATGAACTATCATTGTAATCTGTTACATTTATATTTCAGATAAGTAATGTATATACCTGATACACATATTTTTACTATTACAGTAATATGTACAGGCAATAAGATGAAAATAGGCAATAATGTCATTGATATGCGCGTGCGCGCATGTGTGTGACATGAAAAGTAAGAAGATCTATAATCCAGAAGGTTGTGCGCTTTGGGTTGATTGAGCACCACGTTTGGTAAGCTGATTCAAGATGTATGCCACGGCAACCTTAGCGCCAAAGTTAAGAGTGACAGAGATACAGGCAAATTACGCTGCCAACACTGTTAGCTATAAATTTATTTGAAGGCCTTCTTGAAAGTTTCCTCTATATGCATTCACCAACGATAATTTGGCAGGAAATGGAAGTTTCTGTTAAGGTCTCCGTACGAGCTGTGACAATCGCGTTGATTGTAGTATCCGATCCAGGCGGGACCTAAAAGAAAAACGAAATAATATATATCAAAGAAACATTTAAGAAAATTAAAAAAAGACGAGCATGTGGGATTTGGGACATAGGTTTTGGCTGTTCACATGAATTCTTGCTTTTCATATGTAATTGTTTATGTTGGTTAAGGTGGTCGAAGAATATTATAAACGTTTATTTAATTTTCTTGTTAGCAACAACAAATCTTACAACTGGCAAGTGTTAAGTGAACTTATATATTCATTATAAAAGCATCGGAAGTGAGGAAGAGCCCATATCCATATAATATTATTTTTTATATTTCTGTATTTAGAAACAGATGCATGTCCAGCTTTATTGTTGTCCCAATTTTATTTTAAAACGACGCTGTCGACGTGCATGTGTCTTGTGTCATGTCATATTAATATCCCTTATCCATATATTCATTTTTTTAATTCTACCTTGGTCTGTTGATAAGGGCCGAACCTTCATATAACAGTTAAGGAGAGATGACAATAAATTTGTGTCTCAGCAGAATCAATATAGACAAAATTAATACCGGATGCCATAAAACTAACCAAGGACATGAAATACGAAACTAATTTATGTCAACATGATCTTATATATTTTGGGTATAAGAAACTAATTAATGTCACGCTGCCAATAATAATATGGGTAAAAACACTCCGCACCTTCTGTCTGAATAAAAGTAATTGCATTCACAGCAGAAGTGGATTGAAGACATCTGATTGCGGGGTATTTGCGAAGCACGTTATCCATCTTACACGCGTAACTCCATATGCTCCTCGCCAAGGCCATCTTTGCCATTTTCACATTGAAGCCCGCATCTTCTTCGTGTACCATTTTGATCTCACATGCGTTTCTACCAGGTACTCCAAAAAGTAAAATTCACACAAACCACCAGAAAAAATCAATCCCCAGTACTCCAGTAACCATAGGGGATGATATCTAGTATCATCTTTGATAATTGTAAGCACCTCATTTCTCATGTGGGTGGGTTACCCAGAGATTAAAAAGATGATAAAAATGAGGGAGGGGGAATATCGAGTGAATCAAGGGGATAATAGTAATAACGTGACGTGTTCTGGGATTATAATGGCCAAGTTGTCGGACAAATCTTTAGCTAGTACTATTGAGCCGGAAATAATGATATGACAAAAAAAATTAATTAGCTGCATACTTATGTAGATATAGAAGATTTTATATTATATAAAAAACCCATGACAAAACAACTACTCCTTTTCAAAGTGGAGCTTTCACTATGCCTGTTCTATTACAATATACTGATACATTAGAGTACAAGAGTGAGCATGGAACTTGCCTTTCCTAATTCTCCAACCAGATCTGAAGAACTAGACCCGTACATACTTTTTCTGTCTTGGGAGTAAAGAAGGTTCACATTCCTAAATAATGGCCATGAACAAAATAAAACCGTCAGAGGCATACACTGGTAATATCATTGAGAGTAAGTAATAATCAACAATTGTAAGTTTATTATTTGCTAAGTATCTACCGGTATATTTATATTAACAGAAATGCAATGTGAAGATGTAAAGGTGGACAACTAAAAAAATAGGAGAGAGAGAGACTGCAGAGAACTGTTTGGAGCCAGTTTAGGAAAAAAAAACTATCACTGCAACCTATACTATAAAACAGATAGGTTTTCTTTGTGTGGGAATATTAGCGGAGTAGATTGGAAGATGGAATCTAACTGTCCAAAATTATCCAAAGCTAATGCACTTTTTACGCTTTGTCCAAGTGTCTAATTCTCAATTCAGATTTTAATATGGCTGCCCAAATATTACTATGCTTACCTTGGAACCATCTATGACACAACTCCAAAAAAATCGTTGATTCTTAAAACCCATAACTCCCAAAATATTTCAACTCCCAACACTTTTCTGCTAAAACCACCTCAGTTTTGCTTTTTTTCGTTGTTCGCAGTTCATGGTTAGCATTTCTTCCAATCAAAATTTACTCTATTCTCTTAACTAATTCATGTATTTTCAAAACCCTAAAGTTTTTCTTAATCTGTAAATAGTCATAATGATCCTCCAAAGGAGATAACAACCATCCAATCATTTTGAAATATGATAAAGAACTCATATTGGCACGATTCATATATATTAAATCATTTTGAAATATGATAAAGAACTCATATTTTTTATTGGGAAATTAGAACTTGAAATGTTTTGGGTGGAGCGTAAAGTTCCGAGGTGTAGGAGCAGTGGGGCACTGGATTTTGGTTTCTTTTGCGTCAAAACATTAAAGCAAAGTCTTAATAAAGGTAAAAGGTTAAACTATTTGGAATACTAAATTTTTCTCCGTTTTTCAGATGCTGGAATTATGTGTGATTGAAGAAAAAATTTCCAATGTATTAATTCCTTGTAGAGGTCTACGTATTGCCTGTATTCACTTGCAATGAGATTAGAAACCGTTTCTCCATAATTTTAGATTTAACTGATTCATTTCATGATCTTATACTTATCATTGTGAGGAGATTTTTAGTTAAGTCACGAAAGAGGATTTTATTTCGTTTAGCTGCTAGTTATTTATATGTCCAACCCTTGAATTTTATTTTTGACGGTAGTGTTTGATATAAGTTTTGAAAGAGGGGTAGGTATTACTGTGGTGCACTCCCCTCTCTCTCTCTATATATATATATATATTTAACCCCGATGAAACACCACAATAACCATTCAGATGACAGATCGAAGTCTAAACCACAATTCAAACACCTCTTAAACCATACCAAACACTTCCATCATAACACAGATCAAAGCTCGAGAGCGCAAGCTGGGTTCCAATTTTTTCCTCCTGTTCTTCAATTTTCCCCAATTTCCATGCCTCAAGGTGGCAGGGGGGTTTTACAGAAGATAGGTGGTGAAATTTTAGGTTTATGGAGCTTAAAGGTACTGGTGGTAGGGCTTAATATGTGTTTGCCAGCAGGGTTTGTGGGGTATAAGTTTGTTGATGGTATTTGTCTGGTGGTGGTTGTAGAGATGGGGATGTGAGTGTTTATAGGTTCTGACGTAAATTAAAATGTCAATGGCAATACAAAAAGACACTCATAATTAACACTCCAATTAAGAAGCGTAGAATGATCTACTATATTGGGATAATTGGATATATATATATATATATATATAGGGGAGTGGGAAGGATCTAGAAGGCTGACATCAAAACCCTAAATAGGGAAGTGGGCCTAGGCCCATGTGATGGCACATGAGCACTCCCTTTACAATATATTCCTAAAATGATCCTTCTAGAAGGCTTCCCACTAGCCCTATAATACAAGCAACAAACGTGATAAAAAAATGAAACTTAATAAAAATAAAAGACTAAAAATACTAGAAAACTACTAAAATATCCGTAAAGTTTCACCAATTTCCATCACTCTCCCCTCCATGGAAAGTGGTCGACCTCAAACTCAAAGGAGAATACCATTAGAGTCGGTCTCAACGAGAATGATTGTGGCAATCAACGCCTAGTGCTGGACTGCCCCCTCCACCTCCTTGTCTGGTGGCTCTGACTCATTAGTCACTAACAAGGTTCTCCTATGTACTTTGGTACTCTGTTGCTCTGTGGTCCACCGCATCACAATTGAAATATTTCATAACAACAGGAGGCGCGTCAGAGGCCCAAGTCAGGGATACCATCGAAGAAGTGGGTCAAGGAGTGCAGCAATAAGCCTCAAGTTTGGGCGTGTACTCGACCGCCTTGAGAAAGGACGGTATCTTACGAACCCCAAGTCCTGTCGAATGTATGGTTGGAGTCCCTGGACGTAACGGCTAATCCACTGAGTCTCAATCTCACCCAGATGGTTCCGAGTGCAAAGAAGATGGAATTGCTCGGTGTAGGTGGGGACTACGGAGGTTACCTGCCGAAGGCTCTAGACCCGCATGTAGAGGTTGCGCTCATATGTCAGTGGGATGAAGAATACCCGTAACTTTGTCTTTAACTAATCCCAGATTTGGATTGGAGGTAGCTCTGAGGTTGTGCATCGCTGCACCGTATAATTCCACCACACGTGCAAATCCCTGAGATTTGGTGGTCGTTAACTGAACACGGTTGCGTCCCATGATGCGCTTGTAGTCTAACACCATGTTTATCGCGCCAATCCAATTGATGAGGACATCTGGGTCTAGGTGACGGTCAAACATTGGCACATCCTCCCTAATATCACCATGGATGATCTTGGAGATAAGCCGAAGTGCTAAAGCTATGTGGTCACCCCCTGGTGGCAGATCCACCAGGTCTTCATCCTTATCTTCAATAAACTCCTCCTGCACAGTTCTAGCGCGGGGCCGCAACCTATGAACCGTAGGTGGCTCAATCGGATTAGGGGTGTCCTCATAAATTGGATCCTGGGGAGGATAGTACGGACAATCATCCATCAAGGGGACTCACTCATATCAAAGAAAATAGTGGCAATCTTCAACTGGCACAAAGGCGTGACCTTGGGACTGAAGGAGTCAAACGGAGAACTGTCGATGCGCCAGTCATCAAGCGTCGGGACTCTACCATCCCCATAGAGAGATGCGGGCTTGGGTGGGGAGGCATACTTGCCATATTACCCAAATTTTATTCGTGGGCGATCAAAATTTATGGGTTGGTGGAGTCATTCTTTCACTCGTCGGCGACAGTATCGGGTGGAGTCTTGTGGGATGTTTGGGGTAAAGACGATGGAGCGGGTATCCGACACTGGGTTGGGGGACTTGAGTTTGGTGACAAAGTGGTCGATTTTTAGTAGGTATCACATATGTTGGGTTAAGTAATGGGGTGGCTCGAATCTGACAAGGGTGGGCGCACCCCGGGACGGGGTTGGGTTAAGCAGGGGCAGGGTAAAGTCAGGACGTCCTAACCTGGTCGGAGGCGGGGGGATCCTGGTTCAGATTTGGAGGGTGATACAGGGGTGTCTAGGGGTGAAGAGTTCAGGGGTTGCCTGGGTCAGGGTGTCCAAAAAAACTTTTTTTGCATTGTTTAAAAAAAATAACTCGGTTTACAGCTAAAGAACTATAATTGGCTGGAGCAGATTTTAAAGAAAAATGAGCTGAAAAAAAAGGTCTTAAAGAAAAAAAAACGAAATGCAATGAAGAAATAGGGTTTTAAAAAAATGAAACAAAGAAATCAGCTTTTAAAAAACAAAAAGGAAAGAAGGGAATGAAATAAAGAAGACTCGGGTTTTAATAAAGATAAAAGTAAAAATATTTACCAGCTTGGTGGAGCAAGAAATGCACTCTAGCAAAGAACGATTGGAGAAGTAGACTCCAAGACTCAGATAATGACTGGAGTAAGAGTAGAATGGATAGGACAGAGACTAGGGTCTTTTTGGAGAAGTTTTATGAGTCGATAGCCGAGGCTAGAGTTTGTTGTTTTATGTCTTAAATGATTAACGTTTTAATCAGGTGGGTTTGTGCTTTAATCAGGTGGGGATTCTCAATTTCTAAGTGTTTAAAAAAGAAAAAAGAACAAGTGAAGAAATTATAAAAACTACGTAGTTTTGTGCATTTTCTATTAAATAAGCTTGGAAGCCAAATAGCTCCAAAATTGAGCAAAATAGCGTGCCACATTATCAATCTCATTTGTCAAAAATATGAAAGAGCGGTCACGTTTTCACCCCAAAAAGCACAATCGCATGCTTTTTAAATCACTGCCCCATGACGCACTTAGAGATTTATGATGAAGAAGATTGTGTGAGGGACAAAATTTGAACAACTGTATGGATCGCTTTCAATGTAGAAATCGATCAAGTAGAGCGTGGCTACTTTGCTAGCAATCGAGTCTCGAGGCCATGATGCTTCTTTCCAAGCAACGACTATGCCGTTGGCACCCTTTGACAAATAATGACCTCCACATATTGCCTAACACTTAAGCTGAGGCCTTCACCACGATGCAGGAAATTGTTGCAGTAGTTATTAAAGCCGACCTACCCACCACAATAGAACAATGCAAATGAAAATTCGCTGAGAAAGCCGCAATAATGCATTCAACAACTGAAACACTTCCCTAGCCCCGTCATACGTGTCAAAACATTTCACAAAGTAATGTAGCCAACCGTGTACAATACCAACAATAGTTGGGCATGAAGATACTGATATTAATAGAGTTGGCAATTTTGATTTTTCTAGATTCTCAATTGGGAAGTGCTATGTTAATTTGGGAATGGCAGTTTGAAGAGTACCAAGTGAAAGAAAGGTTAATGCATCACAAATATTCAAAATAGTTTATTTTGTTAGCAC
This sequence comes from Sambucus nigra, assembly GCA_949130495.1. NCBI lineage: Eukaryota > Viridiplantae > Streptophyta > Magnoliopsida > Dipsacales > Adoxaceae > Sambucus > Sambucus nigra. The sequence goes on from OX422224.1 coordinate 3,069,092, forward strand.
AAGAATTGCCAGTTTTTTACACAAATTCGAGAGCAAGGTTAAGGGGTGAGGATGTATTTCGTACTTCACATTCGGGTTAAGCTTCGATTTTCTAGCTTAACCCGAATGAAACTGAAGCGTGTGTTTGTGTTTGAGTTCATACACACCAACTTTATATTAGAAACAGAGATTCGCAACCAAATTTTTATAATTATATAGAAAAAACCTGACTCCAGAACACATCATATGCAGTAAAGAAAGAATATTAAAGCTAATGGTTATAAATTAAGAAGCACTGACATTCCCAAAGGTAATGAATCATGTTTACGTGTTGGACAAGGGACATGCTTCGACACGTTCGGATAAGCTGGGGACACGTTAGGACACGCGTGCCCTGGGCGGATACGCTGGGGGACACGTTAGGGCATGCTAGGGGGACAAGTTAGGACACACTGGGGGACACGTTACGACACATTTTTTTGACACGCTGAGGTAGTTTTTTAGTATTTTAAAAAAATTTAATGGGGTCGAATATTTAATAACTTAAAAATTATTTGTAAAATATAAAAAGAAAAAGAAGAATCCATATTAATTCACAAAAGATCAATCTAGATGCAAAGTTTCAAACAAACCCTAACTTTTGCAAACCCTATTCATTATATTTCTGATTTTATTGAATGTTATTTATTTCTTGTTTAAATTTGCATTGTTATTGTGTTTGATTTTATAAAATTTCAAGTTAAAGTATGTTTTATTAATGTATTCTACTAAACAAATTATGTATTATTTCACTAATATATATATTTCAAAAAATATATATTATACGTATCCTAGCTTATCGTATCCTATATTTTGAAAAAATTGCATATCCTGAGTCGTGTCATATCACATAATACATGTCGATTCGGTGCTTCATAGGTTATAAAGAAACCAGTTTGAAAGACACAACTAAATTTCTAGGGTAGGTACCTTACTGTAACAGTAATAGGATCCATCATTGCCTTCCCATAACCTCGAAGCATGTACATATTCTCTGGATGTCAAAAGCATGTACATATCCACCTGCAACTGCTCATGCTCAATCAAAGTCATATCCCCTTGATTCCTGTAACCATTGTCCATGTAAAAGTCTATCAGCATCTCAGCAGAGCAATCCTCGAATATTGTCACACTCGTGTATTTCAGAGGACCATCCTTCATGGAAAAATTACACTCCTAAATCAGATTTTTAAACAATGAAATTGAAGGCATGAAACAAGTAGCGGTGTATGCACGTATTGCAAAACATAAATAAATGTGCAAGCATAAGAATTATGATATAATGACTTTATGGGTACTCATTAGGTGAACTCTGAGTTTCAAGAGACACTTCAAAGCTAAAAAGTATGCATATTGAATAATTGGAATAATATGAAAACTTAAAAGGAAAAATTATAATTATTGTATGAAAAGTACTTGTATATTATGCCATATAGAGTTATGAAGTCGTGGGGCAGTTTCTAATAGTTAAAGAATCTTTATCATCTTTGTGTATCACATAATTGAGCAAAAGAAGTAACCTTGGTTTTCAACACTTTGCATTGTAAGAAAAAAGATTGGTTCTTTTGTTTATGACATTGTCCCATTTATCATTCTCATGGAGCTCCTCATCCAAATTATCGATCAAAGTCTTCAGATCCAAATCGGATATGATCCCAGAAATCCGATAGGAAGAAATAGAACATTCCATATGAGTAAAACAACCTCATGAACCAACCGCCCCACCCATGGAAGAATTACTAGCTATGTTGCCCCTGATGTCAACTAAATGACAAATTAAAATAAGATTGTGGGTAATTTATTAAAGAAATATACTAGGTTTAAGCTAAGGAAGAGACTTTCCTATGAAACATCAACGTCTAGGTCGAGGCTTGCAGCAGAATTCAACCAAGAGGGCTTTGTGAATAGGGGAGCACTCTGGAGAAGGACGTGTTGCGTCTTTTCTCAACAACCCTCATCCAAAAGCTCCAACAAAGATTTCACAGTTAAAGAATCGGTTGAAACCACATATTCATCAAATACATTATATATAATGCAAGTCTTGTGGCAGATTGCGGGTAAGAAATAAACAATCTAATGTTTTAATAAGTATACCTGAGTAAAAATTGTAATCAAGATTGACGATAAAATCTCTAGTGCAGTTTGTAAATAAGGGTTCATTTGTAGTAGGATCCATTCTCCTCCTCTGTTTCTCAAAACCTAGACCAACCCCAATTCTTGAAAAGGAAGAGTATGCACTGACCTGTTAAAAAAGTGCCACATCCCTTATAGGTCTAAACATGTGTTCAGATACACATCTCCCCCTATGGAGAAGTTCTTAATGCCCCGGTTGGTTTGGAATGAGCTATTTTTCACCTAGCTAAAAAATATGAGTTTTATTTTGTTTCACTAATTTTATCTAAAATATATATTTTAAAGTGAGCAAACAAATTGAATCAAAATAGGTGAAAATACTTTTAACCATTTTACTTGATACAGGTATTTTTTTTTAACTTGTCTAATTTTTTTTCTTTTTCAGATCCCGATGGATATTTTCTCCTTATTTCTTGTTCAGTCCTGTTTTATTTAGTCTGCCTTAATTCCTTTTTAACTTCAGTAACCAACTATTTTTTGTTGCATTTTATTCGCTCCTTATTTTCTTTTTGTTTCATTTTATTTTCAATTTAGAATGTCAAAAAAATATTTCTACTGGAAATACGGTTTTGGAAATTAAGTTTATTCGCCCCTTATTAGTGCAACATTCGCCTATTAAAAAATTAAAGTTACTTTTTTATCAAAACTGGCAAGCCAACATAAACCCTCTAAGGTTATGCAAAACTAAGTAGAGACAATTGAGGTAAGGTACCTTAATCAAAGCACTTCTCCTTTGAGCACTTGGAACCAAAGCATCAGTTATTAAACTCAACCTGCACACCAGCAAGTAAAGTTAAATTACCAAATGATGGACTGTTAATTATCTCACATATGTTGGAGAGAACTCCGCACCTCATATTTTTTGACGTGAAAATCTATCCTTGCAAAAGAATATAGCACAATCATCAATGGTATTGATATTGCAGCTGAATACCAACACGGAACATCGATTATTGGTAACATGGCGTGGTTTGAAGTAACATAAATGTTAAGGCGTGTACTTATTAACCAACTTCTGCGGTTTTTCTTTTAAATAGAGCCTCATAGTCATGTTTGTCCAGTTTAGGGGCAAAAAACTCCCTAAAATGATCACTTTGAACCTGATAGAAGCAAGTTACAAATATTATCAGCCAAGTGTTTAAAAGGTATGCCCAATCTCATAATCATTGTTTATACCTATTGGCAGAGAAATATCGGCTTTCAACAAAGCATTGTGTAGATGGTGGCACATGGATATTCCCAACAACAGGACCTACTCTGGAAAGAGCCAAAGCTTCTTTAGCAATATCATTGACCAAATCGATTAGTTAATTGACTGGCTAGAACTATACATAAATTTAGTAGCGCAAGTAACAGTAGGATGGGAAATAATAAGCACCAGAAATTTCTATTGTATATTTCTATAGTTTAGAAGTGAGGTGGAACCACTAATTTACATTCCCCTAACCCTACCCCCCACCCCCACCCCCCACCCACACATGCACAAAAAAAAAACACAATTACATAATAGCTTGAGTGAATAACAGTAGAAATGTATTGTCTATATTTTGTTATTACACTGAAGGGTAACATAATTCAAATTGTCTACGAAGATAATTAAATAAATAGATTATACAATTGATAGGGGATCTCAATAATGCATCAAACTTCTAAATATGTCTGTGTCAACAAAAAAAAGAAATAATAATGTCACACAAAATGCATATGTTAAAACTACAATAAAACATGGCCTCGACATTCATTAAATGTTTAATCCAGAACAAGTGTATGTCAACATCAAAAATAAGATTTTTGCAAAAGAACGATCGTTTCGATCTTCAAGGAGGCTTAAATATTCTACATTATACACAACAAAATTTCAAGGAACAAGACTAAATTCACAGGGACGTATTTCTTACCCGAGATCAAAGGGACTTCAACCATGCCGACCAATACAAATACGTTAAACATACACTTAAGTTGACTAAGGCACTTTCAACAGTACCACAAGTTTAACTTCAGCTAGAGACAGTTTTTAAAACATTTCTAATTTATACATAGAAACCCTTTTATTAATTATCAGATAACAGTTTTTAGTGCACTTACATACCTCTTGACGACAAACAATATCCTCACTGTAACCGGTTATTTCATGAAGAAAATTCTTCTTGCGGTAAGCCCAAGAAGGGGAACTTGTACCATAGGCATCGGATAAGATGTTTTATAAGAGCACAGTAAAAGTCCCTTCAAACGAAACATGACCATCTAAATCCAAATGCTCCGTCACGTTAAATCCGATGACTAAAATCAAGCAATGTGGATTAGGAGACGAAGCTAAAATCACACTGGACGTCAATAATGTGTTGGCATGTCCAATGGGTTGTTTGGTTTTTACATCCACCGCAACATATTAAAACTTGAGGACATGGCGAATATCATCAACCGTTGGTGTATAAGTTCCAGAGTGTCCGACTTCGAACCAGGTTTCACCACCACTCCTTTGTGCAACCACTGCAGGATATAGAGGTGTTGTTGCTCCATTTGACAGGTTACTGGTTGATTGTGACCCAGCTAGGACAGTATCTGTGTTATTGAAGCTCCCATGAAATTCTTCTTCCTCATTTCTGTTTTCACTTATAGCACTGGCTGCATGCTCATGAAGAATGCAATGCTGCTTCCATGCATCCGAAAAATATTTGGGGGAGCAACGGTAACTTTGGGCAACTGTTATATTCTCCTTAACACATCCTAAGCACTGTGTGTTTATACTACATATAGAAACTTTCTTGTCACTTTGAATAGAGTACCTAGAGAGAAATCTAAATATTATGACAATGTGGTACATCAAATTATACAACTCATACTCCACAAACCATTTAGTAACAGTAATAATGTGGTATTGGGCATCTTTTTCTTTTTTGTCTCAAATGTTTTCCTAGATTCAAGAGAGAGGTTCTAAACATAACTCTAACCTTGAATAAGATCCAATCAAGGTCGTTGAATTTAGAGGTCTTTTCTTTTCTATTGCAAGGGTCCAGATCATTCCGTTGGAACATTAAAATGGTGATTAGAGTGAAACGGAATATTTTTATAACGTGTGTAAAAAACATTCAATGGTTGCATTTAAAACTAGCATAAAAATTGAAAATTGGTCTAAACGCACATACGCGCTCACAATGCCACTTAACCGTGCACACAATTTTAAAGTGTGTATAGATATATATAACTATGATATTTGTTTATTATTTTTATTATTGGACTTTGGTTTCTCGGGATCCAGGGAGGGCTTGAATTACCCGAGGTTCAGAATTAGTCAGATCGTCCAAAGATGCATCACCTTCAGCATCTATCCATATACCCTTTGTTCCACCTTTTTTCTTCTGTCCATCCCGTGCCTACTAAGGGGAAAAGGCATAAAATATCAACAATTTGTAAATGATTCAAAGCAGAAAAAATGGGTATTTCAAAATAAATAAATAAATAAAATTAGCAATATTGGGATCTCACCTGGAATTTCTTTTAGTTTTTGCTCCCACTGAGTATCATCAACTACTAAAGAAATAACATCCTCATGAACCAAAAGATCACGCAGTACATGACCACCAGTCATAGCAAGCTCCTGCACTGTGCTTTTTTGACTATCCCTCTGTAGATTCTTCTCTTCTACCATCTCTTTACAAATTAGCCGACAGACAGTAACCTAAGTCGTGAAGAAAAAAACACCCTCTAGAATTTAGAATAAAGAGTAACACATATAGTATTTTCACTTCTTTCTCCTATTTTTCTTAGGGTTTTTCTACTTTACTCCCTGAGGTAATTGCGTAAGCTCCCCCCCCCCCCCCCGAGCAACACACAATGCATAAGGTACAAGTGGGTTAATGCACTAGCGGAGGGAGGGAGTAACTCTTTTGAACATCTAGGGGTAACTCTAATTATGCAATATCTCAGGGGGCAACGTCAAAGAAACCATTTTCTTAAGTATTTTATTTTTTGGCTTGATGGTAATTATAATAGATCCGAAACCAATGAGATGCAAAATCACATAAAAAGAAATGTTATAGAACCAATACAAAAATTCATTATGGATTTAGGGCATATAAAACAGATTTAATAAACCATAAATTACTGAAGACATTTTAAGTGTGATTAGAAAGATTTCCAAAAAAACACAATTAGAATCAACAAGCTAGTTGCCGCATAAGCATATTAAAGATTTCTGAAATTCCATGTACACAAAAATAAGGTTCATATATGCATCTATATATTTCCAATATAAGGTTCAGAATTTTCTTATGAATTTTGGTATCTCCTCAGATCATCTCCATCAAATTTCATCAAAAAATGCATCCATTAACGCCCACTAAATATTGGGGTTCGTTCTTTACGTATGTAAAATGTGGTATGTTGACTATATATATCCAATAAAAGGCATGTAATATAACTAATTAGGAAGAAACTAACATCCTTGGTCTAACAGAACAGACGAGCTCTATCCAAAGCCTATAAATCCAAGGTAAGATTCCAATCCTATTCGTAATATATAACAGTGTCAACGGCTATCAAGTTGATACCCATCCCACTAGCTCTTGTACTCAACAAGAACACAAAGATATCGCTCCTACAAGACAATAAATTATTTTTTGGTCACGCCACTTGCATGATTTAAGTCAGATATCCAAAAAAAGAAAAGGAGCTTTTTTTTTTACCTTGCCCCCATGGGATAAGTCAACATTTAGAGGTTCGCCATGTCAAGAAAAAGAATAGATTTTTTTTTTTAACTTTACCCCTTGAGATAATTCGATATTTAGATATACACCCCACCCCCCGCGCTTCTTAAAGATAATGCATTCGGCGCAAGTGGGTTGATGCACATGCAGGGAGTAACTCTAACTAATGAAACTGGAAGGGGTGTCTGTGAAATATCTCGGGGAGTAAGTAAAAAAATTGAATTTCTAAGGTCCTGTTTGGTTCGGGTAAAAAAAAATTCACCCAGTTAGAATGGTGAAAAGTATTTCCACAGTGGGAGTTAAGATGTTTATTCGTAAAATAAACATTATAATTATGTGATTTTGGACAAAATAGAAGATAAAATTTAACACCGAGTAGGGTAAAATACATTTCACAATTTCATTTTTCACTGGGTGAAAAATATTTAGGTCATCTCGCCTTTAGTCCCTGTTTATTATGCCGACCATCACTTCGGTACCAATTTCACTCTTTGTGACATTTTTACACTTTTTCAGACGTCTTTTTCTTTACAAAAGTGTCACAAAAGGGAAAGTGGTACCCTATGTGATAATATGATAAAAATTTGCCACCCAAAATGATGTACGGCACAACAATCGTGGACCACAAGGCGGACTGACCCAAAATATTTTTAGCTGGAACTAAATGTGGACTTAAGGATACTATAAGAAATCAATTAAAACCTTACCAATGCTGAAAGTCCCTGACCATCTCTCAACAATCCATTATTGTGGAGGATCAATTAAGCCTTAGATATTTATATTTCTAATAATCCATATAGTCCTGTAAATAATTGAGAAAGTTAGCACCAAGAGGAAATTCCTAACAAAAAAAAAATCACTGAAAAAATCTAAAAATTGAGATGAGAATGGTCGTTAGTCTGCGGTCATAAATTTCAACATATCAAGCTTACTTGCAAGTTCAACAAGATATTATGAGATCAAGCTTTGTAATTAACAAGTAAGAACAAGCTTGGACGAGATTCTGCAAAAACAGTTATTATCATTGCAAAGTAGTGATCTAAATAATGGGCATTATATAAAATAAATACACAAGGATACTTTAATAAAAAATCCAATGTCCAAAATTTGTTGAATGAAGCAACACGTCTAATGACTGAAGAACTTTGGACAGCATATCAAGCCATTTTAATATTCCTCTAATTTAACCAATAAAGTAATCTCCAACAAGAAAAATTATCAATCAAATGAGGAAAAAAAAGTACTATTTTTTACTTAAGAAATATAATAATTTCACATTAGGTTTGAAATTGGATCCTTGCCTTTTCAACAAGAATTGGTCGTTTAATCACACAAGTTTCTTTTTATTCAACTTAAAAAAATCCGAGTCCAAAATTTGTAGACTCAACTGATACATAAAATAACTAAAGAACCTCGGGCACCGCATCAATCCATTTTAAGGTCCCTCCAATTTCACTAAGTAAATTACCATATCAAATTGGAAAAAATATTATTCTTTTAATCATTAAATTTCACAACTATAAAATTAACCTCTCATGCAAACTAGAGCATTTTTAACTCTATACCATTATATAGAACACGTAAACGTGGTCTAATCTGAATGTTTGTTGACCAAAAAGGTAGATAATAGAAAAGGGAAAACGATGAAGAAGAAATGAAAATTATGCCCTTTTCGAGTGCCAAAAGTACAAGAAATTAATTGGTCATTAGCCACAATCTTGACTCAAGAAAATGAGCTCCCACGAAGCCACTGAAAATGCTTTGTGAAGTTCACTAATGTAAGATTTCTCTCAAATCACTCTCATTATAAAATTTCACAAGGACATGTTATGCTATCAAGAAATTAAAAAAAAAGGGGGAGAGAGAGAGAGAGAGAGAGAAGAGATTAAGGTACCTTATAATATTCAACGTTTTGGTCATTTGCGCAAACAAAAGAAGACGGTGATTTTCTGCCCGTAAGTGCTTCAATAGTATATCCAGTGTTTGAAGCTTCCCAGATTTCCTAAAAGAACATGTATTGACACCTCAACTTAAGCAATGTCCAACAGATGCATGCTACTACTTGTAATCCAACCAGTTAAAAATACAAGAGAACTTATAGAAAATCATATAAATTTATATTCGTCAAAATTCATTTAGTAAAGGTTAACATGACCCTCACGCCCTATTGGTTAGTATTAAAAATCGAGGAATCCACTGCCATAACTTTATTGGTTGTTTGTACTTTGGCATCAAATAGTTGTGGGTAATTTTAAGTTGGGGCCCAAGGTTTTATATACTTACACCTTGGGGTCTATTTTCACTGTTTTCGAACTTTTTGAAAGAAAAACGTGTCACAAACAATGAAATAGACCCTATTGTCAAAATATGGAGCACTTCGGGCCCTAATCTGGAATTACCCATAACTACGGGACCCTAAAATGCAAATATCTAGAACCGGGTCAATAAATCAATTAATTAATGAGTTGTGAGGGTTATGATAACTGGGTCAATAAATCTAGAACCGGGTCATACCGTGAGCATATTTGCAGGAACAATACCTTGTATGTGAGCTGGAGGGCGGGTTTTGAAACGGATAATTCAGCATCGATCTCTTGTATCAAAGGGCAAGAGTGCATTCAGGCTTCCTAGGGCCATATGACTCAGATGTGTGAGCAAACCAGATTAACAGCTTCTTTACCCTTGGGTGATGAAGTTGTTCAATCATTTCCTAAGTAAAATGTACGTCTGAGCAGTGGGCATTAATCAACCAAACAATGTAGAAAATTTCAATATTAGTTCAGCTTTCCTTCCTAGATGAGAAAAGATGCAAGAAATGCCCATAACTATCATATTAGTCGCAAATACCCCCTAAAATAATATTTTTGCAAAGCATTCATCCCCATAAGTGTCATTAGAAGATGTTAAGCGATGATTTAAAGTCACATATAACTGGGGTTTGCAACATTTTTAATAACTTTTTTCTTTTACTTTTCTTTTTGTGTGTGGGGGGGGGGGGGGGGGGGCTGGAGGGCGGAGGAAGGGGGCAGTGTTGAGTAAGTTCAAGGAATGATTGCTCACGGCCCCCATTGGCCTTGTTATTAGTTATATATTTTATGTCAATATGTATGAAGGGGACTATTTGCAAATTCTACAGACGGCCATTTTTGGACCCTTCACCCGTATTTTCAGCATGAGGGAGGTAATGCAATCAGAGGAAAATTTTGGGGAATTCCTTGCATAACCCATAATTAAATAAGTAAACCCTTACAGATGGTGCTCTGGTTTTGGCTATGAAAGAGTGTTAAATGAAGAAGTCTAATGTTAGGCAAAACCCTATCCTGATGTGAGAGTACTAAAGCCTCATCCCCGGGACTAACTACAAGTCTCATTCTAACTAAATTTGTTTCTGACTTCGATGGCATAAATAACATTTGTGTGACTACTCTTACTTTTTCGCTCTCAAATTGACTGCAATGGATATCTTCCTCGATTTCCATAAGCAAGTCTAATATTTCATAGATATTGTCGATCATATCACATAATAGAAAACAATGATCTCTCCCTAACTGATCCAGTTGCCAAAAATGCTATCTCTGTTGGTGCTAAATCCATTAAATGGGCAAATCCAAATGTTCCACTCTTAGCAAAAGAACCATCCGAACTACTCTTTAGCGATTGCATTGATAGACGAACATTTCCCGAGGAGAAATGTTAAAATATTTCCCCATTGATTCTCTGCAGAGACCATGCTTTGCTACTACGAAAACCATATCAGCTCAGAAAACTTCTTTGTAAACCAATTTGGTATCTGCATGCAAGAGATTGAAAAGAAATATGAGCCATAACATAATGGGTCGAAATTGTATTTTACATGTTCAATCGTTAAAACTCCCTCGGTCCCAAAATAAGAGTCCATAGAATTCACAAATTTTAAGAGGTGAATTAGACTTAGGTAACTCGCTAATGGTTGAAATCAAACTAGACTTTAGTAGTGTTTTACTAGACTTTTGTATTTTTTCAACGTAACAGCTTTGCTATTAAAGGTGACATTCAGCGACCAGAATGCACCCAAGGATAAAAAATAACTATGGTGATATCAAAGTCTAATTTCAAATATTAGCGAGGAATCCAAATCAAAATGACCCTAAGAGAACATTGTTTTCGAATTTCAACCTCCCAACATTTTATAGTGCGCACCAAATCAACATCGCTCGACGTTGATCTTCTACTACCCAGGTTATATTGGATTTTCACCGTACTTCATATACGTATTTAGAAACAGGGCTCTTCGTTCAGAACAATCCAGTATATAAGAGAACATATTATAAAGAATAAAAAATACAAAAAAAAACAGCCAGATTACATTGTATGTGATAAGACTCCGACTACCAGCGTAGTATATGCGCTCCAACTCCCCAAACGAAGACGAAAAGGTGAGTTAGGTATCTCTCCAAAATAAAAGTATGAACCTCCTTCTTTTCTCTCAAATAACTGTGTACGATAACAATCCTGCCATTATATAGGAAAAGAAAACAATTAGGGTATGGCTGATTACCCAATTGGAAAATGATCAAAAAAATATTTCTTCGTATGAGAAGTTGGAAAATGCATGGTAAAGATGGGAGGGGTTTGGTCTTATTTTTTGAGTTATCCATGGAAATTAATTCTTTGGGTGGTTTCCCACGAAAATGATAAAAATATAGAGCAATTTTCATATTTATAAAAATTATTTTCAAAGAATGTATTTAAATCAAGCAGCACAAAGGAAAAAAGGAACTAAAACAAGTATTTTCCATGGAAAACAAATCAATGACAATCAAATGGACCCTTATTGGCAAATGACACTAATCTCATATTATATCAAAGTACTATCAAACTTGAATAATAATTTTTACAATAATAATAACAATACTTCCAAAATTGGGGAAGAAACAAAAAAATAAATGGACTACATTTCTCATTTCTCGTTAAGATGCCCTCGGTTGCTATCAAATAACTCAACAAGAGATATCTCATTCTTTATAGCTTGATAAAAAGCTTGTTGGCAAGAACTCAACTGGCAGTTTATCATGACTTCAGTTTTACCAGTCAACTCAGTAGCTATATCATTTTTTTAACTCGATACGACATGAAAGGCTTCAGAATCGCATACTGTTAAAACGAAGGGAAAAATTGATCAAATACAGCTTCATGAAGTCCAAAGATTAGAGTCATAATTTCGGGAAAAACATTTGTATTTCTTCTCTCCTTTTTCAATAAAATTCATTTATACCAAAAGAAATTCAATAAACATCCATATTTCCGCAAAGTGCTAAAAATGTAGAGTTTCTAATATTCAAAATTATAGCAAATATAAAGCGAATTGTGGCAACAGATCACTAACAAAGACTAAAAATAACAATTCATATTAAAAGATTGTTGACATCATCTCAAACATGGATGTCTTCAATTTCTCAACTCCAACCCAAATATAAAAAATACACAAGAAAAATGTTAGTTTAGGTTTATAACCTATATTAACACATTCAGCTATCAAATTTGAATCAAAACCCCAAAACCAACAATTTATATAGCTATGATCTAAATAAAGATATGGAACAACTCAATATGAAATTATTGAAATGCTCAAAATGAAATTATTGAACTGGAGTTCACTCACCAATCTATTAAGCTTGTGCTCATTTAAAGTTCCACCGTGTTCTTCATGGTTCTCAATTCTAATAATACAAAGACAAGAATGATGAGAGAGATAATTCTAAATTTGTCAGTACAATGTCTAATGATAGTTAAGACACGTTTCCAGAGACATACCATTTTGAAAACCACTCGTTGAATTGGTCATGGCTGTCAAATAAGATAGGCATGATGAAAAGCAAGAGGGCCCATAACTTGGCCTTATTTTTCTGGATTGGTGTACCAGTCAGAAGCAAGCGATTTCGACAATTAAAACTTAGAAGTGTCTTCCATCTTAAACTGTCAACCCATAACAAACAGTATACGATGAGGGAAAAAATATATAGTTAAGGACTGAATGTTGTACTTTCATTTAAAAATTTACATTAATATTGTCAATAGTTTAAGATATCAAATATAACATAAGTAGATATCTGTCACATTATATATAAACAAAAATATTATAATTACCATATGATAAATGAACAAAAGACTATGATAATTAAATAAGGAAATGGGCCACTAAAAGCACATTAAAGATTAGACAGTAATTAAATTACACGTTACGATAAGATTTATATACACATATACATACATACAGAAGGTGCGTACCAACTTAACGGGTTTACTAATGGAACACCTCGAAACGACGTAGTTTTGGTGTGAAAATAAGGATGAAATTATAAGAAAACCCCTCATCTCACTTCAAAACACCCCAAAACTACGTCATTTTGAGGTGATCCATCAGTAAATCTGTTATTTGGGTATGTACCTGATCCTCTCTGTATATATATATATATATATATATATATATATATATGACAGTTCAGAGTATTTCGACCTCTTTAAGAACTTGGCTACTGCCCAATGGAAGAGTAACTCTCATATCGTCACACATCGGACAAACTACGGGATGCTGCCTCCATAGAGAAAGGTGTACATGATTGTGATGATTTGAACACTAGGCATACGCTTCATGAGGCGCTTATCAAGTTCACTCCTACCATTGGACTAACCCTTGGAGAATATATGTACATATGATTTATTTTATGTTCATTTTTTTGGCAGGTAGCGAGGAGACTATAGAAAAGTACAGGAACTAGTTCCTTTGTTCTCTTGGAAAATGATAACTTGAGTACTAGAGCTTTGCACGAGTATCTTTACCCAATTAATTGCATGTCAGTGTCATAACGACAATTAATTATAGGCATAGAGCATAGAACATAGACATAGTCAAAATTTGTGCCCAATTAATTGTATATCGATGTACTTACTATATTTAGGTTCTTAGTGTGTTCCTTCGTGGCACATATTATCGGGACCCTTTTCTCTTTTACAAATGGAAAAAGAAAGCATGTACCTATCTGGTGTGGGGGGGGGGGGGGGGGGGAGGGCATTTGGAGATTTGAATTTTAACATATATATTTAAACAAGTTCCTCATCTGGCTCCAAATTTTTTCGTATTTTATATTATCTCAATCTGAATAACAATAATAATAATAATAATTATTATTATTACTAGGTGTAAACCCGCGCGATGCGCGGTGCATAAGGTATCGAAGTCATAATACAGGAACCTATTTAAAACTTAACAAATGCGAGTACATATGAGGTTTGTAAAGTGACCCGTTTCCAAACGAATTTAAACTCCAAGTCCAAATGCATAGAAAGATAGGCAATGTTTTACATTGTGTTAAAAAAGAAAATAGTAATTAGATGAAGCAGAAGAAGTTTTGATAAGCTGATGAAGAATGAGCTTTTGAAAATGAAGTTAAATCATCCTTTTTTTCCTTGCGCCCATGTTCCTACAAAGAATTTAAAATATATGTTAAAAAAACATATTGAAGTATTGTATAATATATGCGTGTAGAATTTAAATGTAAGAAAATTTAAAATACTTTGAATGAACCTTGCTTTTTGGGTTAACTTCTCTTTCGCCATCATTTCCATGAGAGGAACTGTCATTGTCTGTGATAATGATTGATTCTTGTGTTGTTGAGACTGGATTTTTTTCCTATTATGTAAATTAGATTTGATTAGAGTAAGAAAAGAAATTTTAATATAAAATTATTAGTTAGTATGTAAAAATACCTTTTGAATTTTGTTGTTATTCATTGAAGTATTTTCGTCTGAAGAATCTTTAAAAATGGTTGAGACAGTGAAGTTTTCATAGCCACGTATTAAGTTGTAATTATTGAGTTTCAGGAGAAATTTGTGAGATGTGCCGATTATCCTTGTGATTGCTAGCTGAAGTGGTTCTTTTGGTACCTGCAGAAAATAGTGAAAATATTATTTTTTAAAAAGTAAAGGGTAAACTGAATGTAGTCATAAAATAGTAAAATTATAATGAACAACGTACGGGAATGTCATGATTTATATTTGAAAGCTCAGAACATTGGACATTGATTAAAGATTCAGCTTCTTTGTTAAAGAGTACGAATGTGGTGGTGGCTGTTTGGTCATTGACTAAGATTTCAATTTTGTACCTATGTATTCAGAAGTATATGTTTGTCAAAATTGATGTGCACAACAATAAATGAAAATAAGTTTTACGAATAAAATACCTTGGAGAAGGAATAACTTTGTATGTGTTGCATGTTTCACAGAAGAAAGAAGTCATATAATGTTTAAGTTTCTTATTGTAGTAATTGCATGCTGGATAATACCAACCCCCATGTTCGTCTACATGTGTTATTCTTGCATTGCAGGTGACATATATAACCTGTGAAATATATAATCTTTATATTATAATTATTTAATTTAGGAGAGAAATGAAATGTATATTTAAAAGGGGATACCTCATTTGGAGAGTCTGAACGAAGGGATAAGATATCTTCAATGGATTTAGATTCTTCTTCAATTTGAAGTTGTGAATTGTTGCTTCTGGTTGGATCAGTTGTCATGGTGAAAGAACGATTTTCGTTATGAAGTCTGTATATATATCATAAAGATAAAACGGAAATATGTGAGATGTGAACAAAGGTAAATGGAACCTCAAAGAAATTTGTACTAATAGGATTGATAAACTGCATATGTTATTGTAAAAAAAGTCTTACTTGGTAATAAAGTCTTGAATGCATAGGACATCAGGATTTATATAGACTTTGGATGCATTGGTTGTTGACAATGAGTAATCACCTATTGAGTAGAAGTTGTATGAATATTAAAATGTATTGTTTGAAATCGTGAATATATAAGAAGATGATATTATTAAATATAAAATTCAATTACCTCTAAATTGTTTCACCGTAGTGGATGTAACGGCCACAATCAAATGGTCTGTGAAATTCTGGCATATCTCTTCAGTTATTAGTGCCGTTTGTTCGGCCCACAGAGTTATGGAAATCCTTTGCCCACTGTATAATAGTTTATGTGGTTAAGGATTAAAGAATAGTATATATTGGAGAAGAATGAAGTTAATAATTGGAAAATATGAAGGAAGGACCTTTAATTTTCAAGCTTTAAAGCCCTTTTGTTTACTATGGATCCCCTAACCGGTTGATCCTCAACAGGTGATATAGAAGCCAAGAGGCCGAACACATCTAATGATAAAAAAATTAACGGTTATGTATAAAGAGAATTAAATTCTTTTGGTTAATTGTATAATGATTAATGAATATAAAATACCTGTGAGATATGTGTCATTGCTCAATTTAGATCTCAATTCATCAAACTCCAGAAATTGGAAGTGATATTTTGGAATAATAAAATTGTCAACTTCAGATTGTATAAATTTTGAAGATGGGATGAATTCAATCATTAGATTGTGGGAGGAGACCCTATAGCTATGCTTAGTATCCATGACTCTGAAATTCGTTATTGTGTAGGCTTTTCCAACGTCTAGTGAATTGACGAATTTGCCAAATAAGTATTTGCGCAATACTGCATGTATTGAATCGCGCTGTGAAAAAAAAGAAAAATTATAAAAAGAAATCAAATATAGTTATTAAATTTAGGTTAATTTGTGTGATAAAACAATAGTAAAAACTTGAATGTCTAAATGATGTACCTGGTCATCAACTAAGAGAAAGTCATCCGATATTTTTGGGTTATCGCCAGTTCGAGTCTTGGATTCCAATTTCTGAACGACACGTACAAAGATGGTCCAATCATCCGTGCCTAGTGAAAGATATTCAACTCTTGTCACTTCTTTCATGGTCCTGAAGTGTTTTACGATAAAATACATATTGGTTAAATGAATAAAGTGAGTTTTATCATAAGTAAAAGGATTAACTATATTAAAAATTTTATGAATTACGCAAATATACCTATAGATATAGATGATAGAACCTCATCGTACACAACATTTTTTGTGAAGTGTCTATCAATTTTGTCATCATTATTTATGAATAATTTTAGTACGCTGCTTGAAGTTACTCTAGATATAGCGACATAGAGTTGACCGTGACTGAAAACCGGCTTTGGTAAGTATATTGAGACTTGATCGAGAGTTTGCCCTTGGCTTTTGTTGATTGTCATAGAGAAAGCAAGACGAACTGGAAATTGTCGTCTTCTCAGAATAAAAGGCCATTTGGAGTCCGTTGCAGTCATAATTATTCGTGGGATGAATACTTTTGCGCCTATGTTACATCCTGTGATGATTATAGCCTCTATGACCAATGGAGATAATTGTGTAATGATCAATCTTGTGCCATTGCAAAGGCCGGCACTTTGATTTATGTTTCTCATTAGCATAATAGGTGAACCTATCTTTAGGTCCAAGTTATGGCTTGGGAGTCCAGGAAAGTTTAAGCTATTTAAAAATTCAACAGGAAAAAGCACATCTTCGTCACGAATGCCATCAGTAGCCTTAGATATTGAGTCTGAGCTAAAATACGTTATCGCATCTCCGGGAATGACATTTAGTACATAGGCATTGATGGTGTCCACCATATGGTTTGTTGGAGTTAGAATAGCTCGACCCTTAATGTAATCTGGATCACTGTATCTCCTGACCAAATCGGGGTATGCACTTGAAACAATATCAGCAATTGGGTTATCGGAATGGGGTATAAGGTTTGAATTTTTTATTTTTACCCACGATGGAAAATCATCATCTTCAAATGATTATGTCTTTAGTTTACCGTCACCTAGTGCTAGGACCCAATCTGTAAATGAAGTTGAATATTGTATGCGCATGTTCTTCATTAGGTTTAATACATGGCAAAAACTCCACAGCTTTGATTTGTTGATTGATGCATTTACAATTTTTTCTCTGCTTCCCTTATTAACAACAGGTAAGGTTTGACGAAAATCACCACCCAAAAGAATTGTAATTCCGCCAAAAGGCTTTTCAAAAGATTTTTCATCATTGAATCGCATTATGTCTCTTAAAGTTCTGTCAACAGCTTCAAAACAATGACGATGGTTCATAGGAGCCTCATCCCAAATAATTAGTGTTGTTTTCCTAATGAGCTCTGCAAGATTAGTCCGTTGATGAATATCTCATGTCGAATCGGCGTGAATATCAATGGGAATCTTAAATCTTGAATGTGCCGTTCTTCCACCGGGTAGCAACAATGATGCTATTCCTGAAGATGCAACTGCGAGAACAACTTTTCCCTCTGAACGCAAGCGTGCAAGAATTGTTTTGTACAAAAATGTTTTACCCGTGCCACCTGCCCCATTTACGAAGTAAACGCCTCCTTTGTTTTCTTTGATGGATCGTATTACATGATTATACACATCTAATTGTTCATCATTCAATGCATTGAACATGTTAGTATGATCTCGTGCCAAAGAATCTGCATCGTATGAAAGTTCTTCTCTTAAAAGCCTATTATCTTTTTCTCGGATCATTGTAGCATCGGGAAGTGGCATCAGCGAGAAATCTTTTAGGCTTTTCCCATTTTTGTTTAAAATATTATCAATTTCATGAAGGGCATAATTCTTCAATTGATTTTCACTAAGAATAAGATCAGGTAGACATAAGATTGTTCTTTGTCGATGAAGCAAATCTTCTGATAGAATCTCCCAGTTGTCATCCCAAAGTCTTTTTGGATCAGCTACTTCGCAAAAAAGAAGCATTACAGCAAATAGGTCACGCAATTGATTACCCGTTGCCCATTATGAAGCCTGTTCTAGAGCTTCGTGCCATTCTTTGTCATCTTCTAACATGCCTAGAGCATAACATGCTTCTTTGCACGTTGGATAAACAATACCATTAACCATTTTCACCTCGTTGTAATTTCTTGCTCCGCGAACAACGTTTGGGAGCATACGAAGGTAAAATCTCTCACCAGATGCTGGATGAGCATATACTATACGGCCTAAGCATATGCCTAAATTTTTCCTTCTAAACCATTCCTTTGCCGTTGAGTCCCAAACCCATTTTGAAGGAAATTCTGCATAAGTTAACTTCCTTGCATCCTCGTTGATGCAATTTGTGGTCATCCATTGTGTAAACATAGTCTTCTCAACATCTATCCTGTCAATCACAGTATTCAGATTGTCAGAATCTTTAAAAGTTACAACTTGCTCATCTGGTAGATGGAAACTCAATCGCTCTACACCGATGCTTCGATATTGTACATGAAACTGATTAATTCTCCTGCAAGCTTCACATGCAGATAAGTAACGACAATCGAGGAATGTTTTAATTTCATCAACCTCTAAGATTTCGTTATTACAATCAATATCGTTACGGGCAATTGATTGCGTGAGCTCCACTGTGGTTTTGTCTGGTCCTTTATTTATGTACTTGAAAAGATACTTAATTGCCCTTGATTTATTACAGCATTCCACATTTATGTGAGCTTGGTATTTGACGACCAAGTCAATATTGTGTGGAACAACAAATCTGTTATCAAGTCTGATTCCCATCTTTTCTACAAATCTCCCGTCATCTCTACGCCTATAAATTGGGAATCCATTATCATCAAACTTGGTCATGGTTATGAATTTTTTGGGGAATTTCTTGGAGCAACAGTCGTCTGTCATACAAGGTGAACGGGGATTTGCGTGCCCACAGGGTCCATGCATCATGAATTGGGAAACAGATGCGTACGCAGCTGGGTCGCCGATACAATCAAGTAACTCAGATGAAATAATCTTATCAATGTCATCTGATGTTGTTTGTTTTGCATCTGCATGTATGAATAGAAGTATGTGTGCGTGTGGCAATCCCCTTTTTTGGAATTCAATTGTGTAGATAGCTGTCATAAAATATAAACGTTATAGCTGTCGACATATTATAAAATGTTAGAAAATCAAATAATATGATTTATAATATACAGTCATTAATTATTAAATAGGAGATACGTACCTGCCATTACTTTCCCAAAGTGTTTCCCTTTAACTAAATCCTTCATTAGAGCATCAAGTTTTATTTTAAAAACTCTTGTGATAATATCCGGCCTATCCTCAGGCTTTTGTCCAGGAATCATATTAAGAAACTTTATGATTTCGGGCCATTTAGGATTAGCCATGAAGGTGATAAACAGATCTGGATTACCAAAGAATCTACAAATAGCCATCGCGTCTTGGAAGTTTTGAGCCATATAACGTGGTCCCTCAGTGAAACTTGATGGAAGGACAATACGTTTTCCTACAGTCGAAGCCGTTGAATCTCCTTCAAGGACAGCATCTTTCAATCCTTTATATAGCTCAGCCCTTAATTGTGGTTGGTTGTTTCTAATCCATCTTAACCGTTCATGTTCAATGCATGTATATGCATCGACAACATATTGTTGAAAAAGTCTTCCGGACATTAAAATGGTGGGGGCTTCATTTGTTCTTTGATGCAGACGGTATCCGTAATATTCTCTCATAGTCAAGCAATTTTGTTTAGTCTTACGTTTTCCATTATTTCTTCTATAAGTTATACCCAGTTGGTAGCCATCTTCACCGTATGGGAATAATAATGGGTATTGCATAGCCATAAAGGATGGATGAATATCGCTAATTCTTTGCAACCCATTTGACTTATGGTCAACAATAATATCTCTCATAACATTCTCCTCAGTAAAATCCCCAACAATGAGTGTTGCTATTTCGGAAGTAGTGGGCAAATTGTAAACCGATGGGTCTTTCGAACGGTTTTTAACCAACCTAATTCTCACAGGCATGACATTTGAATTGTCAAAACGGTCACGTGCCATTCGAAAAACTTTTGCTATCTGATTGTGCTCATCAAGCATCGATAGTAACTTTGAAATAACTTCTACATCCAACTTTGATTTCCGTCTATCTCCTCTTAAAGATTTCATTCTATTTCTCAATTCATTCTCCGTGTCATAAATATAAAGTTGCGCAAATTTTGGGCATTGACCTTCAACTGGAACCAAAGAACCAAACAAATGATGGTTTTCCCCACTAATGCGATAGACATAGGGACCGAATCCATTATTTATTTGATTATCAACTTTAGCTCCAGAGGTAAACGCAAACATTGAATTGTATGCTCTAATGCTCTCTTTAAATTTAGATGTACCGCCATCATTTGCAGGATTCAGTAGATCGTTCAAAATATGTGGTGCTGCTTTTATAATGGGTAAGATGATCTTTCCCTCTTGGCAACACAATGAGAATTTAGGACACGTAGGAGTACGATTCTTATCAATTCTCTCCTCATACCATAGGATTGCACTACAATTGTCACAAACGGCACTTGGACCACCAAAATCCCATGCTTCTTTAAACTTTCCTATAAATTCGTTAAATTTTGACTTAATAGAAGTAAATACATAATTTTTCACGATTTTTTTCAATGAACGCTTAATAATACCATACTTACTTTCGAAAATCCTATTTAACTGATCCTTACTTTGAGTCGTACGCTCAGTTGGTGTTGTATCACCTACATTTCCTACATTACATATAATTGGCATTAATTATATTACAAAAAAATATATATTTGTTTCTAATATATATACGTGTTACTATTATGTACAGTTAATAAATGACTTACCTGATCCAGTTACAGCCTCGAATGACTCCAAAGCATGGTTTACAAAGTTAATACTATATCCACAAAAGTTACTGGGATGGTTAATCACATTCGATGGGTCATCAGCAAACGTTGTTGTCATGACATCTCCATTTTCTAGAACTTTTGTTCGAGACGTAATTGTCTTCCGTTTCTTTCTGGTAGCACTGCCTTGATTCCTTACATTGTCAGCATTAAAGCTAACATGCTGAATGGAAGACATGTCTTGAATCGGGGGATGAAGATTATACGCCATATTACTTAAAGCGCTACTTGGTATTGACGTACGATATACGTTACTTGATCGCTTATGAAACATTATCAACCTACGACGGGATCTAGCAATGCGGCATTGGTATGCAGGATCCATCTAATTTCAACGAAAATAACAATTATGTTTTATTTGTTGAATAATATCATGATATATATATATATATAACACGGCATAGAGACGTTGGTGAGTCGCCAATGTATAGCCACATCGTAGTATCCCTAAGGCAAGGGGCCCAAACCTCATTGTGTCATGTAAAAGAAATGATAAATATGAACAAAATATATAATAAAAATATCATGTTTAAATATCATGTTTAGGGCAATTTAAATGTCATAGGAAAAAGATATCCCCAAAAATCGAATCTTTTGACACAGTTTAACTGATGTTAATTATAACAATGTATATTACGAAAGTCGAATCTTTTGATCAATTACAATCAAATACTTAATCTAATAGACAGAGAGAAACATAAAAAACATTTAGCTTAGAATTGTCAACGCAAAAGTGTACGTTGTTTTTCTTAAAAATATAACAATAAATATAATTTAAGGGTAATGAATAATACCTTATTTTGAATGACGGTCAGAGACAGAAATAGTATTCACAAAACAAAATGACTGCAACATAGAATATGAATTTATTTTTGAGTAAAGTAAATAAATGATTACCTTTTTCTTAGTCGTCACCAAACTTCAAGTATCAAACAACAAATGTATCTACCGTAACCCTGATACACACAGAATGGAGTAAATAATCTAAAAAAAGCAACAAAGAAATAAGGTACAGTGTTGATTAAGTAGATTTGAAAGAGAAACTATAAAATGAAAATTAGGAGAATCGTTACCTTATCTTGATTGCTCAACGAAACATAACGTTATGTACCAATTTCCAAATGACTAATCTCTGCACATAGGAAATAATTTATGCAAGAATATGAGCATATAAATTCAGAGGCGGTGCGGCTCAAAAAGTACTGAACAATAAAACACATAAAACTGTTTATATGTGTAGCTTTTTCTGAATAGGTATAATTGACACGATGAGGTGCGGGCCGAAAAGACGCTAATGAAATGTTTATATGTGCATCCCCTCAATTTTATTCTATGAATTAGACTATACACGCATGTATACAGTTATATGTACACGTGTGTATATACATTTTGGATCAGAGACAGAAGTTCAAACTTCAAGCAAGATTATTTGAAAATTAGTAAGTGATTTCTTTATCTCTATTAGGAATCCCACATATGTTGCACATATACTATCAAATAATTATAACAAAGTCAATAGAAGAGAACACACGTTGCTAAGTATACAACCGAAGCAGTGTATTAACCGTAGTAGAATATTAACTGTAGCCGAATTTAAAGGAATTACCTATAGGAATATGACACCTCAATGTTATTGTTTGCATTAGGATGCATAAAACAGACGTCAACGTAATCAGAAATTCAAGTGCATCGGTTTCCATTCGATGAAAACATGAAACTCGAGTAAGACTTTAATGCCTATATCAACTTCAAATTCTTTACAGATCTGGAATTTGATTTACAATGCTAAAACAGTCAACGAAAACTGTCGATGATATTTGCTTATCAGTGTAGAGGGAAGCCAAAGAACCCAAGTTTGATTCTCTAACAAAGAGTTCAATCTTGTTTTTAGCTAACAGGGTGAGCTTCCCCTTGGCTTTGTTCTGACAGTGAGAAATTTTTCACTTTCACTCCATGTTCTGCGCACACGGCCTGAGGGGTGTGTGATTTGTCCATTCTCAGTTTTCCGTTTTGATATAGAATGCAATATGTATAACACAACAATATTTCCCTCTAATAGAAAAATAAAATCTACTGGAAATCAAACTATAAAAGACAGAAGTAGTATGCGACATTTGCTCGACGATTACTCTCTTAAAAGTAAATGAGCATTTCATTTGAATCTCAATCAATGAAAGTACAAATATAGTGTCCCATGTCAACTATGAGTTATCATTTTCTGTAAATCTGCATCACAAATGAACATCATATCTCAATTCAATTCAAAAAGGAATCAGTGCTCAAAATTAATATCAGATATCATCTATATAAAGCACATATCAGGTATATAAATCATATATCAGTGCTCAATACTATATCAGTGCTCAATTCAATGAGGAATATCAGGATTACTCTCTTAAAAAAAAAGAGCATTTCATTTGAACATCGAGGCAGGTGCAAATATCTGCATTAGGATGCATTAAACAGACATCAACGTGAAACAGAGTTGAAGTAATATGCGATATTTGGTCGAGGATTACTCTCTTAAAAGTAAATGAGCATTTCATTTCAAACATCGATCAAAATATATGACTATCAAAAATGAAATGCATTTATCACTCCTTAAATTGAATTCCCAAAAAAATTTATGAGAAATCAATTCAATTCGATTCAATCAAATATCAGTTACATTATGTCTAATATCTCAGCACCATGTCTAATATCGCATGCCTACTATGAATAACAATACAGTTCATATACAGGTATCATTTTCTGTGAATCAGCATCTCAGTCATATATCAAATCTAAATTCAATTAAAAAACATAGCAGTAATCAAAATTAGTATCAGATAAAAGCAATATAAAGCACATATTAGGAATCTCAATCATATATCACCGCTCAATTATCAGTGCTCAATTCACAATCATATATCAGTGATCACTTCTAAATCAATGAAAATACAAATCTAGTGTCCCATGTCTACTATCAGGTATCTCTTTATGTAAATCTGCATCTCAATCGAATATGAAATATCAATTCAATTCAAAAAGAAATCGGTGCTCAAAATTAATATCAGATATCATATATATAAAGTACATATCAGGTATATCAATCATATATCACTGCTCAATCCTATATCAGTGCTCAATTTAATCAGGAATATACACATTAATCTCTTAAAAAAACAGAGCATTTCATTTGAAACATCGAGGCAGGTGCAATTATTTGAATTAGGATGCATAAAACAGACATCAACGTAAAACATAGCTGAAGTAATATGCGACATTTGCTCGAGGATTACTCTGTTAAAAGTAAATGAGCATTTCATTTGAAAAAAAATACAAATATCATTTTCATATATCATTGAAAATACAAATATACTGTCCCATGGTTACTATCAGGTATCATTTTCATGTCTACTATCAGGTATCTCTTTCTGTAAAGCTTCATCTCAATCGAATAGCAGGTGTTGTTTTTGTATTGCCATGTGAAATTTTGATCGCAACTTTTATTCACTTGTGTTTATTGTATTCAAAGTATGTTTTATATATTTTTAGAAAGATGTGTCATTTTGTCAAAGAAAGTAAGTTCAATCTATTGTGCTAAATACAATAGGATAATAAGAATCGGTTTTAGGGAGGTTTCATTTAATGGTAGCTGGGAACGTTGTCATTAGTGGAATGGCAGTACGTGAGAGGCCAAGTGAACTTCCACTTATAAGGTGACAACTGCTCCATGAAAAATAAATATTATTTGGCCAAAATGATTCGATATCTGTGAATCGGCGTCTCAGCCTTATATAAAGTCTCAACTCAATTCAAAAACATAGCAGTATTCAAAATTGGTATCAAATATCAGTTATATAAAGCACATATTAGGTATTTCAATCATATATCACCACAGAATCCTATACCAGTGCTCAATTCAATCAGGAATATATCAGCTAATATGCGACATTTCATCGAGGATTACTCTCTTAAAAATAATGAGAATATCAGGTATTAGTTATCAAGCAATGAATCCAATTGACATATCAAGCATATATCAGGTAATATGCGACATTTCGTCGAGGATTACTCTCTTAAAAATAATGACAATTTCATTTGAAACATCGATCATACTATATGACTATAAAAAATGAAATGCATTGATCACTCCTTAAATCGAATTCCCAAAAAAACTTATGACAAATCAATTCAATTGAATTCAATCAAATATGAGGTACGTTATGTCTAATATCTCAGCACCATGTCTACTGTCGCATGCCTACTATGAATACCAATACAGTTCGTATATAGCACTGCTATAGAAGATATCAGTTAACTGAAAGAATTCAATCGTGAATACCAATATATCAGTGCTAAATTATCAATCATATATCATTGAAAATACAAATATACTGTCCCATGTCTACTATCAGGTATCATTTTCATGTCTACTATCAGGTATCTCTTTCTGTAAAGCTGCATCTCAATCGAATAGCAGGTGTTGTTTTTGTATTGCCATGTCAAATTTTGATCGCTACTTTTATTGACTTGTGTTTATTGTATTCAAAGTATGTTTTATATATTTTTAGAAATATGTGTCATTTTTTCATACAAAGTAAGTTCAATCTATTGTGATAAATACAATAGGATAATAAGAATCGGTTTTAGGGAGGTTTGATTTAATGGTAGCTGGGAACGTTGTCATTGGAGGCATGGCACTACGTGAGAGGCCAAGTGAACTTCCACTTATAAGGTGACAACTGCTCCATGAAAAATAAATATTATTTGACCAAAATGATTCGAGATAGGATATTTAAAATTCAGTAAAACAGATATTAATGAACTACAAATGTTAAAGTATGAAACAATTATGTTGATAGTCGGGTAATAACCCTCATGTATAGAAGTTCTTATATTTGGTTGTTTTTGTATACAATTTAAGTTCTACATAATGTTGGAAAAGAGTTTTGTAGCTGATTTAAATGTTCTATTCTCTGTGAAGTGTTTGTTTTTTTATTGAGTAAATTCAGCAGTGAATCAGGTGTATCAATCATATATCAACCCAATCATATATCAGTTATGAGGGCTTCATCATAAATCTAGAAGATATCAGTTATCTCAAACAATTCAATCATGAATACCAATATATAAGAGCTCAAAATAAGAGATAAGTTCTGCTGAACATTTCATTGAGCAAATATCGTGCAAAAATGATTGACATATCCAAATTTCATACTTCAGCCCATCAAACTATTAAAAATAGATGAACAATTAAAAGCATCAAAATAAGAGATAACTTTTCGAGACTTTGTCTCCTAAAATCCGAAAGAAATTTATGACAAATCAATTCAATTCAATTCAATCAAATATCAGGTACGTTAAATCTAAAATATTAGTACCATATGACTATCAAAAATGGAATGCATTTATCAGTCCTAAAATTGAATTCCCAAAAAAAATTATGACAAATCAATTCAATTAAATTCAATCAAATATCAGGAATATCTCAGCACCACAAAGAGTTAAATACCTTGATGTGTCCTGGGAATAATTGGATTCTGAAAAATACTCTTGCAGAACAAATTTTTCTTGATGATGAGGAGACATTGTGGAAGAAATATACAAATACCATTGTAGACAATCACAGATGTCGGATGGGGGATGAATGTCAATGAACCTGGAATCGAGGGAAGAGTACGGAGGGATGTGAGATTTGAAATGTGGGATGTGGGAGATGTAAGAGTTTGAAGGGATGACAACCTTTTGGTTTCCCCATAACAATCGTGTATCTGCATCTCATTAAGAGAGAGAGAGGTCGTGTATCTGCATCTCATTAAGAGAGAGAGAGGAGGAAAAATGCAACAAATAATAGCGCCACGTGGATAGGAGAGGAGGAAACATGCAATAAATATTAGATGCCACGTGGATAGGCTAACTGCAAAGCATAATAAATGCCTTGTTTTGCATTTTAAAGTATTAAGAGATTATTATAATTATTGGTGTTGTAATTGGTAAGGACATTTCGTCTGGCTCAATTACTACGTCCAACAAAAAGCGTTGGTACTCAATTGGGAAGTAAGAAAACATACTTTAAAATAGCAGTTTGAACTCTTAATTGTCTATGCTTACATATATTGCCATTTCACACACCAAAGTTACTTGTCTTCAGACACTAACAATTGGTAACTGGTAATGAGAATGTGAAATCTAGCCTACCTAGCAAGTCAACTTTAACGTTGATCAGTGTACCGAAAGGATCAAAAAGACCATTTTTGAAATGTTTATAATAATAGCAAAAGAAAGAATGAGGCAGAGGTGACTTTTTACTTCACTTTACAACAGTCCCAACAACTTAACAAGTGAAAAATGAATGATATGGCAATTTTCTAAGCTTAGATCACAGATCGTAACGGTAAAAGGAGCTTTGACGATTCCTTATTGACAATTTCTTCTTTTAAGGTATTTTTTTAGTCTAGTTTTTCAATCAATGAGCCTAATCTTTGATGCAATCTCATAGAATAATTCTACTTTTACTGTTAATTATGGTGTCAAATGAATAAATGTTAAGATTTCAGAAGTTATTAGAACAACGGTTTTTCAGGAAAAAGTCATATCAATAGCATGAGGTAAAACATGGATTGCATCCGAAATGGATACCAAGTCCAGACCATTAATAACAACGAAACCATTTTATGGCTTTACCCAAAAATAAATTTATTACAACCTTTTTTTTCAATCGAATGTAAGATGGGTTAAAGTTCTACGCAAACACCAATAGATTCATTACTATTTCTATCTATGCGACAACAATGAACTCAAAGGAAATGACGCATGCTAAAACATGCATACCTACGATAAGGACGCTTTGAGTTTATGTTCTTCCTAAGGATCGTCCGTTCTTGAAGGCCACCCCAACAAGGAAGAGTATTCAAGCCAGCGCAAAAACGATTAATTTCATCAGCCCAGTTATGCGACACAGAAGCAGGTGCAATCACCAGAAAAGGACCCCAAATATTTGTCTCCTGTAAACAACAACAAAATATAGTATCTACAAAAAGAAGTAGAATAATTATATATCGGGTGAAAAGCAAACCTAACATAATATAAGGGATTTACTGTAATTTACCCCCAAAACTTTACACATAAAAACAAACTATGTCACTTACTTTCGCCATATGAGCTAGGAACGCCATGGCTTGAATAGTCTTTCCCAGGCGCATCTCATCAGTAAAAATGTCCTTTAAACCCTGAGAGACTGAGATAAAACATCATATAAGTCAACAGCGAGTCATATATATCTTTTTATACACATGCAAGCATTGAAAAGAGAAATATACAGCTCCTTACGGGTTTTGTCTGCTTTGTAATGTGTGGTAGTAGCAACATTTTTCAAGTTCCTTTTTTCTCTCTTTCATTCTTGTAATTTTAAGGACTCTCCGTCCTCATTTCTGTGTACTACATTGTTTTATCAAAAAAATTTCATTCTTATCAGTAAAATACACATATATATTGGGATGGTACCTAATGTTATCACATTATTATGACTTAAAGAAACACTAACCTTATACGTGTCTCCCTTCTCCATCACCTTCACATAGTAAAACTGCAGCACACCGCCCTCTGACAAGATATACCGTCTTATTTTACCATCTGCCACCTCTGGGATAGAGAGTGAATCCAATTTAATATCGTTGACTTTGAGACTGAACTTTTGGGCCGAGTTGTTAGCCGGTTAGGCTTTTAAAGAGATTAGTATTGGGGCTTGGGGTCACCCATCATTGTTTGGGGACCAAACCTTCTATCAGAAGCCATAATTGCAGTCAATGGTGCCAAACCAAGGGTGCCCGTAAGGTGAAATTCCTCCACTCGGATATCTGACATACTCGGCAAGTTCAGTGATGTTGCCAGATTTTCATAGGTTAGAAGGACCCAACAAGCGATCCCGTGCCCAATAACCAAATAAGCAGCTTCGTAAACTGATCGGCAAAAGGTTGCTACAATTTCTTAATAAAAAAATTCAGAATCCAACTATTGTAGTGGAAAGTTGAATAATATATAAGTGTGGGACCCGCACACACATTATTTTTATATTAATATTCCCACTGATATATAAGAAGAAAGAGAATAAAAATGGAGGAAAATATTTTTTAAATTTTAAAAATATTCTCTTACTGTTTCCTTTAACTGAAAAGGGAAAAGAAGAGGGGGGGGGGGGGGGGGGGGCACTATCTAGCTAGCTTTATATTATTAACTTCATTGACATTTAACTTCTGCTAGTAGGGAATGTTTGGGAAGCCCAATTCCATGCCGTGGAATAGGAATTGGAATGTGCTAGTCCAAAATTTGAAAATTTTGAATTGAACATATCCAAGTTCCAATTAATGGTATTGGGACTCCGAAACACACCCTAAGGGAACAAGCAAACCTTTCAGCGCGATACCCCGGTGTGAAATCAGTTTCACGATAGTCTCCCGATTTATAAGGAATAACATCGGTGAGAAAATCCAACGTGGTTTCGATTTTGTGCAATCCTCCTCGATGCTCATTCCCCAATTTTTTACGGTCCTTGGCTTTTGAATGCCCTTTTATAACCACCACCTAAATATGGGACGATAAAGGACTTGGTAAGCGATTATTTTTGGGTCTCCTTTTGTACATCTGAATATGTTCCCCATGCATTGTTCTATACCGCCCATCGAAAATGCGTGTACTTTGACTGGCCTCTGCGTCCTCCTCACTATATGTTCTGCCTCTTCTTTCCCAAATTCAATTCTCTCTGTAACATGATACAGTTATTGCATTTTGCAATTTTTCCATCTATTCATAACCGATAAACGTATCAACACATATACACGAGTTCAAACTTTACTGGCTCAAATTTTACACCATCGTATTAAAACTTTACTTAATAAAACTTCGTGCGACTTTCACTTGGGCACCTCATTAATGCCGTTTTAGATTTGGTCCCAGAATTTGGTTTTTAAAATTTATTACTTATTCCCTCGTTGGATATAGATGTTTCACCATTAAATGTACCAAAGTCGAAAAAATACAAGTGACGAAACATTTGCATTAGGAAAAAAGGTAGCAGAGTATAGAAATAATTATGCAAGTATATACATGTGTGTGTGTGTGTATATATATATATATATATATATATATATATATGCCCGTACCTGAAGGCACAACGCTAATTTTTGAAAGTGAAGTCGTTGATAGGACTATGCGTCGTATTTAGTTCGCAACAGATAAATAATTTTTGAAATAACCTATGATACGAACCTATTAATTTAAAAAAATGAAAAAATTTCCTTTGTTTATGAGACAATCAACCTTTTTTAAGAACAAAAATACCACCTATACTATTATTAATGCTAAATATGATAATTTAAAAAATTTGAGCAAAATTGCTTTATTTATAGAACAATTCGCCCTGCTTAAGAACAAAAATAATCACTATACGATTATTAATACAAAACTTAACATATTAAAAAAATTTGGCATAATTTCCTTTGTTTATTGAACAATCCATCCCATTTAAGGGGAGACAAACAATTATAGTATTATCTTTTGAGTAACACCAACATATGATGCACACTGAAAATCATCACATTAGAGAGACAAAATTTGAAAAGTCGCTATATTCATTATGTGCTAATCCATAATAAATACACATTTGTTAAAACTCAAAAAATCATATAAGCTTTTGATTACTATACTATATGAATGTCTTGTTGTGAGTACCTATGCATCTCACCACCTGTTGTATTGTCACCTTGACATCTTAGCTAGAATGCTTGTTATATTTGAGTTTTTGTCATGTACGAAAAAATAATGAGTAAATTCTTTATCTTCAAACCCATGTTCAATTGACATTTTGAAGCAAGAACATGAACATTAGTGTCACTTCAATACAAAGAAGAAACTTTCACGTGGAGCATAAACATTAATTTCATTGCTAAGAAAATTTGTGATCTACGATTATATATACAAAATAACCCCTAAAAATACAAAATTGAACCTCCAAAACAAAGAATATACATTCAACATATCAACAACCTGAAATACAAAAACAAATTTGCAATACATATTTAGTAAATCAAATTTAAAATTACTTTAACATCTCAATAAAAAATGCTTCACAAATAATATGGACATTGCTCAATACATTACTTAATTATTATTGAGAACACAACCAATAAAGAAATACTGGAAAAAAAATATATCACAATAATCTCACAGTCATGCCCAAACCTAATTAAAAAAAAGCATTGTTGCAATACATGATGAAAAAACGAAGTTGCAATACATGATTGAAGTGTTCTTCATTATGAACAAAGAGCAATTGAGCATCCCTAAAATTGAAAAAAACTATAAAACAAAACATACAACACATTTGTAGGACATACTCATACCAACGAACCGAAGATTCACCAGAACTCCTTTAAATGCAAACGCTTCCATTTGATATGTTCAATGTTGCTGGGAAACAACTACTGTACGCGTACTTTCATTGGGAAGTAACTGCTGAAGCAACTGCTGCTATTTACGGTTCGTTGTTTTGACCCGAAAATTAATCCTTGGAACACAAAATGCCCAGTGGCTGATTGCAACCAACAAGGAATGAACAAAATCATTGGGAAGTAACTGCTGAAGGAACTAAATGGCCCCAAAATTGAACTAGTGCACCACGCATCTAGCTGGTGCACCACTCAATGTAAAATTAAAAATTAAAAAAAAAAATCTAGGTTATTTCCTATGTTTATATAACTATTCACCGGAGCAATCCATTAAAAAAAATTAAAAATTTGGGCAAAATTAAAAATTAAAAATTTGGGTAAAATTTTCATATGTTTATATAACTATTCACCGTGAGCAATCCATCATAGATCTCGTAATAATTGTTAACCATTGTATAACACAAATATTTGTAAACAAGTTAAAAGCACAACTCAAATTTTCAAAAGTGTACGTCATACATACATACACCGTACGTACATATATACATACATAACCTATTGCATGAACCTATTAGTTTATGAGTAGGAAATAACTGCCTTGAAGAAGAATGCATTTGCTGTTGTGTTTCTTCCTGTATAAAGGGGCCTCTATATCGGCATCTTTTGATACTTTGTCAAAGAGAGGTCCTTCGCCCTTTGCGGGACTGCTTTACTCGTTTTAGATTCGACGGGGTTCATGTATTCAATGCAACACATGTTGAGATAACCTTATTTATCAACTATGCTCCATTCAAATCCGCCAATTTCTTCCCCTGCCACATAACCTCCTCTCTTTAAAGGTTTTAGCCACTTACTATTAAAGAGTTATCTGCATCCTTCACAATATGAGATGATCCATGGCAACCACTGTGTTGATAGGAACCTGCATCAGTTACAAAACATGAGTTATGCAAATTAGAGGGCCATAGCCTATATAAAATTGTATTTTACATCAACAACACACACACACACACACACACATATATATATATATATATATATATATACATATATATAATATCATTTAAGGTCCCACCAATGAACTTACCATTATCAACTAATGAGTGGCCACTGCGTCTGCTTGCAAATGATGAGCGACCACTATGGTGTTGTTACAACAGCAGCACACCATCGACATCCTGCTGCTGAATCTCAATAATGCTTAGATAATAACAAGGGGAATAATGCTTAACACAACTTTATTCTAGTTTGGATGAGCGACCAATCTTTTGTTGGAGTGGCCTCTTCTTTGAGGCTGATTAACTCGAATCACGATACATTTTATGAACATGAAACGACCTCGTGTAACGGTACTGAGTTTCAATATAACATACATTTGTGGCAGTCTGCAGTGCATTATATGTCTGCTATGAAGGCTGTCAAATACTTGATTGGCCTCTTGCTGATTCTTAAAGAGTGCAACCAAATAATACTTCCCAGATTGGTTCAGAATAACCTAGTTTATAATTATGAAGTCTCGAGTAATAACTTTATGTAATTTTCAAACCTCAAATGATATGGAGAGATATAGATATAGGTCGAAGGCTCTCAATAAAATGATTTCATGAACAAAAAAATGAACTCGAGTGGCAAAAAAAAAACAAAATCCTTAATATTGAAGCATCTAAACATGAAGTGACCCTTTAAACATGCTAGAATGTTCATATGAATGGAAGATCCAGTGCACAATTGTAGCAGTTATTGAATATGCTACAATTGAAGTATACCTGGTTCCAACACGTTCAAATGAAGCGGATACAGACTCTACAATAGGTGACTTACGCAAGTATTATTGCATATTCTCAAATAACTTACGAAAGTAGCATTGCGGGCACAACAGCTTGCTGACAAACCTGCAGGCATATCATAGTCATTGGGACTGTTTTTTTTCAAATTTTAAATTTTTAAATAATTTGTTGTGGCAATACATGATCTTGTGGATTAAAAAAGGAAATATATACATACATTAAAGAAAAGAAACAACATCATATTATGCAAACAAAGGTTTGGATCAAAACATAAAATGGCTGGACGGAATTATATACAGAAAATGTATGCTTAATGTTATATCAAACACCTATTATCCTTAAAGTTGTATCAAACACCTATTATCCCTAATATTTTAAGAGAGTTGGATGCATAAACTGTACACGCCAATGGCACGCTGGATGTGATAGTCCGACGAAAGAAAAGAATGCAGTAGAATTTACTTGAAATTTTGTCATTCCATCAAAAGCAATAGTTCCTGTTTTGTTTCGTATGAAGTAGGGATCTTATGTTTATCTCATCGATCGCTTTAAAAAGCTATCCGGAATATGCCCCTGGTTGGGTGAATCTCTCTCGTGCGTCATCTCTAGGGAAGAGCGTGCAATCCTTTTGCGAAAGACTTCTCGGGGAATCT
This sequence comes from Sambucus nigra, assembly GCA_949130495.1. Taxonomy (NCBI): domain Eukaryota; kingdom Viridiplantae; phylum Streptophyta; class Magnoliopsida; order Dipsacales; family Adoxaceae; genus Sambucus; species Sambucus nigra. The sequence continues at coordinate 3,103,442 of OX422224.1, forward strand.
ATCGTTCTGTATCAATCAGTCGAACAGGTGAAAAAGAAAGTCCATATTTATTTATCTAAAAAATGGGCATGTGGGGTCACATGGGGACAAATTGGTGGCAAACATGGGGAAAAGTGAAAACAGAGAAGCTTACTAACGAAAAATCATACTTGCTGAAACAAAAGAATTGAAAAACGAAGAAGTTTCAAAATGAATGAAAAATCATTTTATTAAAGACGAAAAGGTGAGATCGATAAATATATAAAATGTCCTAAAATACATATTATTACATTAAATAATCCACCAACACAATTTACCTCTCAATAGGTTTCGCAAAGCTCATAATTGTTTTTGAGTTAACACACAGGCCAACATCCATACATGATTAAAATAAACACATGTGTTAACTACGACATCTCATCAAATACATGGGGTTCACTATGGGGTTCATCAAAAGCTTGAGGACTTTATGCACTAAAAATTGTATTAGCTCATACTACTAAAAATAGTATATCCTACAAGTAAAGAGGGTTCCCACAATACAATAAGAAATTAATAGGAGAATAAGATGTTTAATACATGGTCCAATACAAGACAAAAAATAGGTAAATTAGATGCAAATGGTCCAATCTAAGACCATACAAACATTATATCTAACACTTGAAGTATCACTATAGTTATCTGTTTAAAAACTTGAGCATGAGAAATAGGTAAATCACATACATTCAAAATAGTACATTTCATCAACTCAAATCACTGATATAGAGAAACATACCCGATGATGGTGTTCTTAGACACTAAATGTAGAGAAACATTATATCAAAGCAACAAAGTAGCCACTAAATGCACATACAAACTACTAATAGGAACATACCTTCACAAAACATCCTTCAACATACTTCTCTCCAACCAAATTTGACAGTCATACCTAGCCAACAACAAAGAAGACTAAATGAAGAACTTTCAAAACGAATGATAAATCATTTTATTAAATACAAAAAGGAGAGATCGATAAATCTATAAAATGTCCTAAATTACATATTATTACATTAAATAATCCACCAACGCAATGTACCTCTCAATAGGTTTTGCAAAGCTCATAGTTTTTTTGAGTTAACACACAAAGGCCAACATCCATACATGTTTAAAACAAACATATGAGTTAACTACGACATCTCATCAAATACATGGGGTTCATTATGGGGTTCATCAAAAGCTTAAGGACTTTATGCACTACAAATTGTATTAGCTCATACTACTAAAAATAGTATATCCTACAAATAAAGAGGGTTCCCACAATACAATAACAAATAAAGTAGGAAAATTAGATGTTTAACACATGGTCCAATCTAAGACCATACAAATTTGTGTATCACTATAATTCTTTGGCATCAACCAAATTAAAAAAAAAACACAACCACACTGACAACAAATTTGGATTGCGCCACCAACTTCTCATGTTTCCTCCCTAGTGAATCAAGTTTTTTTTCAAATATTCATTCATATCATTCTCTATCTCAATAAGTTGTTGTTACACAATTTTTCTTCTCTGTAACACACAAAGTAGTTGATAAACACAGAGATATGATAGTGACAAATCACCAGCACTATTATGTTTCAACATGATTATAATTCATAGAGAATGAGGATACATAGGTTTTAGAATGTGCAGTGAACTTCTAAAACCTAATTTGAACAAAACAAAATCCTTGGAGACCCAAAAAATGAACCCAATAAAGACTGATTTCTAAGTCAAAAATCATAATTTCTTTGGTAATAATATGCATTGTGAATGATCTAACAAAAAATCATTAAACATAATATGTTATGCTAATGCACATTAAGGAATTAAACATTAAAATAAGCTTAGGAAAAAGTTAAGAATACGTTAAACTAAAAATAATGTACAATGTGGATCCACATAAAATTAACTCAAATGAGGTTCTGCCATAATGAAATTAATTGTTCTGCCTATTCGGCCATATACAAATTTTACCTACCAAATGAACTAAAAACAAAATTTTACTTGCTCTAAAAATACATAACAAAGTTGGGGTTTAATCAAGTACAACTTGAGTCGATCGCTTTTGACATTAGAAAGCTCCTGTGAAATCACCCATTCCCCTTTATAAGAAACAATTCAACGATCACTTTCATCATCGTTTTATAATTTGGGAAAGGAGTGTGCGCTTGTAGACTTTGAGGGATTCTATTAATCTTTTGAGAGCTTAGTTGGTTCGGTGTTTGTACTTAAATCGAGTTGGGATACATCGACTTGGTATGAGAGTTTTATCCATCCAATACTTTTGGGGATTACCGACCGAATTACTCGTACATTGTTATGTTAGGGAGTTGAATTTCTTATTTCGTCGTAGGTTATTTCAATACTATAGTCTGCCTCAGGTTGAAAAACTCAATTGTCCCTACTCTGAAGATGCAGGTCCATCATTGTTTAAGTGGCCAAGGCATTGACTAATGGTCATACGAACAACAGGCTCATGGACCACCATGGCATGGTTCGTGGCTACTATATCTTACACCGATGATGTTGTCGAACATCGATCTTACCTTACACACGAGAGTTCTCAAAAAAGAAAATAGAAAACTCCTTTATGCTATCAGAATCGATGTCAAAGTAGATTTAGCATACCATGTGTATATAGTTATGAAGATCACGGCTAAATGAGAGGTAAAATGTATATTTTCCTTTTGGAAGGATTATTTTGCATTACGTCAGGAAGAATGAGGTCTCCCCATTAAAGAAGAAAAAGATACAACTTTTGGTCTTATTTCCAATACATCATAGAAAACGATACAACGTTTGGTCACAGTACCTACCAGAATTTGAGATTTTATACGAGTCCTCTTAGCTCCATTCTAGAGATGTTTTTTCATGGATATATACCTCATTAATTTGGTTGGTGATTGCATCAGCTTACTGAAGCTTTGCGTGGTGAGTTTCAGGCTTTCAGAGCGAACTCCCAACAAATCTTTGCCAAATAGCAGCTTTAGCACTGTTGCTCAAGCACTACTATTAAGCACCTCTTGGATGCTTTTTCACCTGCTTGGATCAGTGCCCCCTTTAAGCATTGTTGCTACTGCCTTTGTTGGATGTCAATCCTATGAAAATCCTCTCTAAACAACCAAATACTATTTTTTGCATTGCTGCCACTGCCACTTCCTTTGTTGGATGTGATAGCCCCTTTTTACATTGTTGCCACTGCCACTGACTTTGTTGGATGAGATAGCCAATCCTGTGTACATAACCAAATACACTTTTTTGTCAATAAAAAATAAGCTAAGAAGTCGGGGAGGGGGGGATGTCGAATGAAGAGGGCTCACTCTACCATTTTATCGATTGAATTGTTGACCCATACCCATACCCATTCAGAGCGATATACACCTAAATACACCTCTAAAACATTGCTTTAATACATTAGTGTCATTTCATGCTTTTAAAATAAAAATGAGTGCCAACAGTGTTGTTCTCTTCAAAAATTAAGAGTATCATTGTAAAAAGTAGAAAAAATAAAATAAAAGAAAGAACAAAAAAAATTCACATCTTCGTCCCTATTGCATTATAATATAGATTCTTGGTCAAAAAAATCAAGCCAGTTGCTTATTTTATTACATTGAATCTAAAGAAAATTTGTCCTTAACTAAAATTTGCACCAAACCTAAATCATCAACATTACTTTGACTTTGGACTGCATTCTAATATAATATGTATAAGAAATTGAACTATTTTAATCAATAATAACTGAATTACTCACCTTTACTGCGATAATTTTATTTGCCAACGAACTTGTTTAACGCTACACTTATGCTTCGTTGCATAACGAACAGTAGACATCACAAAAATTGAGTGGATTTTGAACAAAAGTCAAAAACCCCAAAGCGAACTACAAATGTAACTTTTAGACCGGCAAAACTAAACATAGGAAAGTCCAAATCACTCAAAAAAATTGACATTAATTTTTTTTAATGATTACATTTCCAGTTTCTATTCAACATAAATGAAAAAGAGATGATCGATCAAACACGAAAGTACAAAGACTAACTATCAATGAATCCCACAATCCTTTAAATGGAAAGATATTGTAATCGTTAAACAAAATCTACAAAAAGACATTAGCACAACAATTAAAATTTAAGAATATATACGAAGAGAAGACATCAAAATACAAACACACTCAATATTGATAGGGCTTGCAGGACAAACGTTCGGATGTTGGAGTTCTCCGTGTCTCCAACATGTTCTAAACTATTGTCATTCGGTTATTTCATCGAACACTTGGTATGTAATCATGTAGTACAAAGTGTAATAGATGTAGAAAATGAATCCAAAAAATGTAAAAGCATCATTAGGCAAATAAAAATACCCTATTAAAGTAAAAGCATCACAAACTTAAAAAATACGCACAAAATACCTCAAAATTTACACAAAGAGCACAATAATACAGTCCTTTGATCATATGATTGTTCATATCCAAAATGTTCCAAACACAATTTCTGCACATATGAAGATAACAATTGTCATTCGGTCATTTCTATGTAATCATGTAGTACAAAGTGTAATAGATGTAGAAAATTAATCCAAATAATTTACCATAAAAACTTCACTTCAAATTAAAAAATACCCTATTAAAGTAAAAGCGTCACAAAATTAAAAAATACACACCAAGAATACTGAACATCAAAGAATATTAAACATCAATGAATCAAGGGTCTGACCTTTTATTTTGAAGCCAAAATCTAAAAAAAAAGAGGGAGAGATTACCTTAATAAAAATGGGAGGAGATGTGGAAACAAATACTCAATGTGGTGTAGAGCAAAATATAATGCCGAATATTGTGTAGAAATGATTCAAAAGAACCATGTCCCTGTTCGAAATACACAAAGCCTCTTATTATTAATCAAGAGCAACAAAATAAACCAAACATGTACCTACGATTCAATTAACAACAACAAAATGAACAAAATATATGTTGAACAAAAGTTGTACCCGGTGCTCTGGAAATCAAATCATACTCGGTGTTTAGATTTGTAAAATATGAACAAAAATCGAACAAAAAATGAGCAACAAAAATCGAACCATACCCGGTGGGATTTTTTGCAGCAAGGAGAGATGGATGGTTTTGGGGATATATGAGTGAGTGAGTGGGATGGATTTTGAAAGGGTAGAGAGAGAGAGGGTAGGATTGTGAAAGTTGAAATATCCTTCTCGAGCCATGTGAGATCAGATTTCCTCGAACCATATGAGATAGAGAAAGGAGAAATGATCTCATCCATCCATTTTTAGCCTTGTTGGCTTCAATCTGAACCGTTAAATGTCTTCAAAACTTGTGAACAGTAAAAATACCATAAAGAGTAAAAATACCATAATTAGTAAAAATACCAGTTTGTAACCAAAAAATGACTCGAACATTAGATGGCCAGTTAAATCATTTTAAACTATACTCGGTGTCAATAATAGCATATAGATTGAAATAGTTCAATTTAAGACTACACATCCCAACATGGCCATCTAATGTTCCTCATATATAAATATATTTTTTATATGGTCGAGTCTTTTTTGGTTGCAAACTGGAGTAAGAGTTAAAGCCCATTTTAATAAATTCAAGTGACTGTTTAGGCTACCCAAAATTTAGTTTAAAAACTTTATCTCAATCATGGATATACCATAAAATTATCAAAAAATTAAGAAAGGAAATGAACATGTAGCTTATCATGTGAATGAAGAGAAGCAACAATTTGATGTATATATCCCCATGCCTATTTAGCATATGTGCGACTATAAAAACAACATCCAAATCAACATTTCATTCTATAAATTAAAAATTCACAAATACCATTAATGAATGACATCCAACCGATATTAACTAAGGGGATCTAATGTAGCGAAGAAAAGAAAAAGACTTACCCATAGAGTCCCCAAATCAAACATGTGGGTTGCGTACAAATGGAAAACACAAATGAACTAAATCATGTATGTAAATAAATAATTCAATAGAGTCCCCAAATCAAAATTTCAAACCCTAAAATCATAACCCCTAATTTCATAAAATCCTAAAGTTTGAAAACCAAACTTCGAACCCTAAACTATGTAATCAACATATTAATTTAACCCAATGGAACTAATAAAAGAAATTTCACACTTAAGTACACCTTTTGGTGTGTTACCAACACGTGTTAGAAGTGAAATCATCCCCCCCCTTTTCAATTGCATTGAAACCAAAATTCACTTCAATGAAAGCAAAGAGAAAAGAAACAGAAAACATATGTATAAACTATTCAATAATGAAAGAAAAAAGATTGGAACTCTTAGTTACACTTCAAACAACCAAAAATCGTAAATACTTCATCCCATAGATGTTACATGTAAAACACCAACAAGAAGGTTAGAAGAAATTAGGTTATTATGAAAGTAAATAGAATTAAAATCAAAATCCAACCAAATGAAATGAAATGGTAACCTTGTAAATAGTAGCTCCAGAACCTCCACTAAGCCATTTGAAACCATTTGAAACCTAAAAGCAGAAAATAAATCTCTGATGAAACCATAAAATCAAAACCATTCAAAACTTACCTGAAATCAAAAATAAAAGAATCTAAACATTTTCAACACCAACAACAAAAATGAAGCCCAATGATTATTACCTCATGAATCTCTGATGAAAACGTGTCAACACAAAATAAAGAACAATAAATAAAAAAATTAGGGCTAAAATGAAATGATAACCGTGAAAATGATATTACCTGATGAATCTATGATGATGAAAACCGCGACAACAAAGAGTGGAAATGAAGAAGTGCGAAAATGAGTCTCAGATGAAAACCGACCTGATAGAATACTGAGTGAGAGAGAGACGGGGTCATCTCGTATACAAACAAAGCTTAGATAAAATTTTGTGAGTACACTTCCTCTTTTGCCCTTGTTTTGAATTAAAGCAAAAGAGAAACCAATTAATAAAGTGAGATAAAAGAGGGGGAAACCAAAAATAAAAGGGTAAAAGAGGAAAATGCATCAAAACAATCTCAGCCCTCCATTTCTAGCCTTGTTGGCTTCGATCTGAACCGTGAAGTGTCTCCCCATCTTATGAATAGTGAAAACACCATTGTAACTTATTATATATATATATATATATATAAACAAATTTAAGTCATATGATAAAGAGCTCAAAAGTAATTTTTAATTTTAGCTTTTGGGGGGGTTATAGCTGAGTATAAATTGAATCTTTCTATATCAATTTTAGCTTCTTTTTTTTTTGGGGGGGGGGGGGTATAGCTGAGTATAAATTGAATCTTTCTATAGTGACACAAAAGAGGGATAGATATGTGTCCCCCTTTCATTGGAGGACGTGTGAGTAAGAATGGATCCACTCAAAACAAGTATATACTGGGTAATAGTTGCATATATTGTTTGATGCAAGTGGTTAAATTAGAAGCATCGCGTCGATAGGGGGGACAGGGATTTTTTGTTAAATATGAAATCTAAAATGTTTAGTTATTAATTCAACGCTTCTCGTTCAACCGATCAGCTTGTGCGATGATTGCACTTAATTTTTTTTCCACTTAAAATATCCCCAAAACATGTCAATTTATTGTGTCACTTTATCATTACGGGTATAAATTGATGGTCAAAAATGGTTTCAAAAGGGTTTGATCTAGATGGCACAATGACATTGTAATGAACTCAAAAAGATTGAAATTTGAAACGAGTGAAAACGCTCAAGAAATAAATTGCCTACCTCGACTAACTTTTCCCTCATCTTGACTACTATTCCCATAATAATCAAATCATCATCTTGTTGTGGTAGTTGAAAGTTCATCACAGATTACAACACAAACAACAACAAAAAACATAATTCACACCAAAACTTAGAATAAATAACAACAAAAATATAAAATTCAACATAGCCAATTCACATTATTACCAAAAAACCTTATCTTCCAGATTAACCAAGTAACAATCAAACAGAACCACACTGGAGAAAACAAAGAGAACCCAACACAACCTAAAGGATAGACCCCATTATTCGTGGAAGTAGTGGGAGTTATACCAATGGTAGCGGGAGAGGCCGTAGTGATGGTGGTGGGAGTAGGAGTGTGGGACGCGGTGAGGGTGGGAGGGGTAATGGCGGTCGGGGTAGTAGTAGGGGTCACAGCCGTAGTAGTGGTAGTGACGGTGGTGGTGGGTATGGGAGTGGGGGTGGGAGTGAGTGTGGGAGTGATAGAAGGGACGGTAGTGGCTGTGGGGTGGTACTGGTGATAAAAGTGGTAGTGACAATGGGGGTGGGGGTGGGGGTGGTCGTGAGTCTGGATCGGTGGTCGTAGTCAGGGAGGCTATGGGGGTCACAACAGTGATAGTGGCAATGGGAGTGGGGCCCATAGTGAGGGTGGTGGCCGTGACTATCGCAGTAATAGTGGAAGTGGGGATTATGGTAGTGGGAGTAGTGGGGGTGCGAATGGGGATCATGAAGATCGTGGTTTCCACAGGGGCGGAAGTGGAAATGGGGGTGGGGGTGGGGGTGGGGGTGGGAGTGGCAATGGGGATCGCAGGGGTCGTGGAGGTGAGAGTCGCAGTGGTGGTGGTGGTGGTAACAAGGGCGGCAACCACAAACCTGCCTACTAACTCTATGCTCCTGAATCAAAAATTAAATATATAGGTTACAACAATAATAACAAAGAAGAAAACTTAATAAATAAATAAAAATATAAAGATTTATCAAATTATTATACACAGGTGAGAAAATAAAAAAATGATACATAAAGCAGTGCAACACATCCATTTAATTAAAAAAGGATACATAAAGCAAAACACAGCAACAGAATCGACGGAAGGCTTATATTACACACAAACATTTTCAATATTTATTCAGTATAATGTTTTCAAAAATAAGGGTAAAAATGTAATCCGCATTCATAGTTACATAGGCTTTTCTTAAATCTCGAATACCGACTTGATAAGAATACTAAGCAATTGATAACTATTAGGAATGATGATATAAGTAAAATATAAAAAACAGTTATGGGTTCTAATTTTGTTATGAAATTTGATGTAGATGATGTTAGTCAAAAGAAATTCACAATCAGCGAAACAAGAACTTTAAGGGAAAAAGATAGGTGGGATTAAGGATATGAATCACTCACACCCACCCTGAATGAAGGGCAACAACATCAAATTCCAAGTATTAGGCCTTTTTGGCTTCCAAATAGAGTGCATGCATTTAAAAATATGTCCCAAATTATGCCTTAATTCCATTCAAAATATGATGTGATAGGATTATATTTCTAATTAAATCAGGAGTTTAATTTACTCACAAATAACCATAAACTTCATCGTCTCCATTCAAGTGCACCAAGTCTAAAAGAATACTCAAAACCAAATAAAGTCATATGACTACACCAATTAAGTTAATCTCAATTGCGTTATAAATTCAACTAGAGTACAATGCTCTGATCATAAACTCTAAGAAAATATAACAAACACGCATATTGATGTATCACATTTACTCGAAAACATAAACTCTAAGAAAATAAAACAAACACGCATATTGATGTATCACATTTACTAAATATATATTTAAGCATATAAATAAACGCATACATTGATGTATCACATTTTTTATCCATTTTCTTCCTATTTCAATGGCATGGACAATGATCATCACATTTTGTGATTGCGATACAACATTTTGAGGCTTTAGAATATAGTGAAACATGGAATTTTTGTGAAAAATGGTGTAAAAGAATGTTCTTCACTGAGATGGAATCGAAAGTAGAAGAGTGGCCAACATCACCTTAGGATGTGTTGCAGCATATATCTGAGGGGGCAGTTAGAGCTGCTAGTAAAGCACCGAACAATATGCGATGAGAGTATAGAGGCATTAAAAGTGAAATTGTACATAAACGTAATAATAGTTTTCAAATATTTACATCTCGGATGCAAAGGACTTTCCAATAGGGTGGCAATTCGCACGAACAAAGTGGGTCTTTGCGTTTCAATCCTAAAATTTTGGCTAGTCAGAAATGACAATGGTATCAATTTTACTCGAAAACATTGCGCGTGTGTATTAGCAGAAATGTAATGACTACATACATTTGTATCACTCATAACGGTTGACAATGTTGAATTAATCATTTTGCATTTCTTTTAGAAATCTAGCACATTTCATATTACCGTTTTATGATCATCTCGGTTGAAGATGACCTAAAACTAGAAAGTATTTGTATCATGTTGTGGATGATGAGTAAATAAATATGTATGGGGATATATACCTTTGAAGAAATATCAAAGTTGAACTTGTATTTGATAAGTAACAATGAATGGTACAAAGATTGCCTTCAGAATTTCTTACTAACATAAGCCAAGCTTTCTTCTACCAAAGATTTTACGCTCTAATTCGTCCCAATTCTAAACATCACAAAAGAGGCTTGACTTATTGCCCGGAATACTTTAATTAACTGTAAAAAACATAAACTCCAGTTCTAATCTGTCAACATTCTATTGAATTTGATTTACTAAATACACATTTAGGCATCTAAACAAATGGGCATATTGATGTATGACATTTTTTTATCCTTTTTTCCTATTTTATTAACGAATAAATATATGGCCGAGTAATATAAAAAATCATCTAGATCTACATCATTTATATAACTTGATATATGTGTATATATATGGTTAAATTTCCAAAAAACCCTAGAGTATCACACCATGATATATATATATATATATATATATATATATATATATATATATATATATATATATATATATATATATATATATATATATATAGTCAAGGCATTTCGAATTCTTGAAGCTCTGTCAGTTTTTTATTTCCAAAATAACTCACCTAAAATATGCAACTCTCAAGGATAATTACGGTTGGCATCTAGAAAAAATGGAATTTTCATATAGCCTCATTTAAAACTTCCAACTAACTATAAATATCCAATCTCAACCAAAGCCATGTTGCCCACTAACCATAACTGACCATTTTTCACTTTTAAAATCTTAGCGAGAATTAGTGTCAGTTTTATTTCAGATTAGGTCGTTAACTATTTTAATGACAAAGTTCAGTTCTTGGTTCACATCAGACGTCCTTGAAGTAAAAGCGATACTTCATTATTTATTTCTATCATCTTTTGAGTACATTTTAGAAAATCAAACCCACGTCAAATATATATATATATATATATATTGTGTGTGTGTGTGAGAGAGAGAGAGAATGGCCAATCGTGTATGAACTAATTAGGAGAAGAAAGAAAAGTGAGGTTGGATAGAGAAGATTCAAAATATGGCAGTGGGGTTGATGAGCAGGGATTAGAAAGGTTTTATTTTTCATTTATGAATAATTTCATCCCATGCATAATGCGGTATGGAGATAAGAATGATGACTTTGTGGGGTTTTGACGGGAAGAAGAAAAACATGGCAGCATGAGGGAGGGGAGGTAACTGGAAGGCTAGTATCTTAAAGACTTTGGGTGGTTAAATATAGAATTGTAAAGACTATAGAGAGTTGTGAAGATTTCACCATGGGGTCTCAATCAAGTGATTTCTATCTACATTAATGTAGATATATATGATGGTTAGTTAAATGATGTCAATGTGTGTGCAACAAGTAAAAAAAACGTTCAGTAATATGTCTCTTTACTCCATAATTACTTCAATTTATTTATTTTTCATAGTTTGTTACATTCACATCTAATAATATACATTATATTTTTAAAGGAACAATCTGTTACTTAATCGTGTTTAATACATAAAAAGGTCATACCCAGTGCAAAAGGCTCACGATTAACTGTAGGGTTTAGGAAAGGCAGATGTCCGTTAGCCTTAACCCCAATGTTTTATATATGGAGAGACTGCTCCCATGTCTCGAACTCGAGTCCAACCGTAGATTGGGCTAGGGCACTTGCCATCTAGTGTGATTAAGGATTGAGTTGGTAATTGCAATGAAATCTGAGTGTTGCAGAATCCAACTAGTGTCCAACCCGCGCGATATGCGGGTGTGTGGCAACTATTATTAGAACTAGTGCACAAATACATTTATGAAGAATCAAACACCAAATGGCACTGGAAAATAACTCGAAATTTTATTAAACAACATTATAAAAGTTGATTGTTTTTAACTGTTTTCAATTTTTACTTTTACTTCTATAACTACTTTGTATTGAAGATATAAACTTGTTTTTAGTAATTAAAAGATTTTCGATAAATACAAAATATGTTTGAAAAAGCACAATAAGATTGAGAAAGAGAAATGGAACACTTATTTATACGAATATATTATTATTACGACCTTATTTGAAATCATAGACCGTACACGGTAATAGCTTTTGACAATGACAAAAACACTGAATTTGTCCATAAAAATATTATACAACAATTAAAATATAGAGTTATATAACCGGGAAACACTACTTGGGGTACGACCTTTGAGAAATAAAAAATGAAACTATTAACATACAAATAAATTGCTTTTCATATATAAATCCTTAATATTATTTCGTTTAAATGTGATAATATGTATCCAAAATTATTTACAGAGTTGCAAAATTCAAAACAAATCAAAGTAAACATATCACATCTCATACGAAAAAATTGATCACAACTAACTGTTATTTTCCTGATCTTTAAGACTAAACTAGAATCATAGCCTTACATCCTTCCCTTAGGCTTGGCCTTGGTTTCCCAATAGTTCACCTCGTATACTAGCACAATGGCCCTCCTTATTGCATCCAGGCCGACGAGTAAGTATCCTTCTGATTGAGGAGCAAGTATCCTCATTTCTCTATCCTCCCCTTCCTCATCTTCTCCATCCTCTCCTATCCTCATCCTCCCTCTTCTCTCACCCCTCACTCTCTCCTCCTCTCTATCCCTAACCTTAAGGTTGTTTTTCACCGCATATTCATTGGTATACTATAGCACTATTTAAAGGTAATGGTGATGAATTAATAGACATTTTGAGCGTTAACTCTTCCGAATGTGTTCTTATTAATCAAAAAACAAAATCTCTTGAGAGTGTGTTCTTTGTTAAAGTGCTACTGCTATTGATTACGGCATTCACTCTACAACACACACTTACACACGATGCACACTCTTTCATACACAAAGTTCACACACTTTCATGCACATTTCACGTATATGATATACATAATCACACATTGCGCAAAATTTCAAACACCGCACTCACATATTCTTCGCACATAGTTTCTCTTACACAACGTCAAACACTACTCACATACATATTTTCACACAGTTTCTCATTAATACTAAACAGAGTTTTAATACACACGCTGAACAAAATTTCAAACACTAAACACATAATAAAATAAATAAATAGCAAGATATATGTGTGTGTGTGTATATATATATGTATGTATGTAGCAAGATATATATAACTCTTTTGATGATTTAAAAAGGCTAAAACAAAAGGTACACACAATCAGAAGTAAGAAATGACAAAAGCATATCTATAAGCATTTGATGACATCCACAAATCCCAAAAAAGTCTACAGATTGAGAAAAAAATCCATCAACCCAATTGTTGACCATTCTATTTAAATTCAAACCTAAATGTAATTTCTTTTATGTTGACAATAAGTTAATCCTTGAAACGTATTCGTGCTTTATACATGGTTTCCAAATTATATGCAAAAGTAAAATATATAGTTTAGCAAATTTCTTGATGTATTTATTTATGACAGATGAAGATATAGTTTCACTTTCTTACTTCCTATAATCAAGTCACATGTTAGCGTATATTTAAATCACGGTGTTTTAAATTCTAAAAACTTACAAGTGGGTTATGCATAAGGATAAATTGGTGTTAATAAAAACATTCTTTTTTGTAACCCATCACGTTCAATTCTAAGTTACCTTTTACTCACAAGTATTTAGAGTTTCCTATTTTTTCCTTGGTTGCGATATATTTACTCCAAGTAAAGTACAATCATGAAAATCTTATGAGAAAATTTTGTTTTTAAGTTCTTTGTGACTATTTATTTCAAATTTGTAAAATCTAATTAAGGCAAGATTGTAAATTTATATAAATATTTTTAGCGAATTGTGTACATAAATATCGTGTTTACTTAAGGTGTGGGCTCACAAACGCAGCGCTGAATCTCAGTGGATCGTGGCAGCAAGGCCACTCTGCCATTTACAATACCTAGTTAAACACGATGCACACTCTTTCATACACAGAATCCACACACTTTCACGCACGCTTCACGTATACAATTTCACATATATGATATACATAATCACAAATTGCGCACAATTTTAAACATCGCACTCACATTTTCTTCGCACATAATTTCTCTTACACAATGTTGAACACTACCCATACACATTTTTTCATACAGTTTCTCACTCATACTACTCTAAACGAAATTTCTAACACTGAACACATAATAAAATAAATAGCAATATATATATATATATATATGTTCATAAGGATCTGACAAAGTTTTATGCTGGCTGTCAGCTACCTAACGCAACCCTCCTCCTTTTTCCGGGCTTGGGACCGACAGTGTCAAAAAAAGAAGAAGTTAAGCACGACACAGGCAGAGTTATATATATATATATATGTTGCCTGTTGCTGGGACGCGTTCAAAATTTGAGAGTAATTTTATCATTTTTCTAGTTTTTTTATTTAAGAATATTCCACGTGCCTCACACCTACCTCATAAATGTAACCCCCATTTTGAACCACCCACTCCCAAAAACGTCTTTTTGAGAGGTAAATTAATTTCACCCCATCTCCCTTTCTCTCTCTCTCTCTCTCCTTTACTCAAATCCTTCCCCTTCTCTTCATTAATTGGTTGCTTCATTGATGTAGTCATATTATACCTTCGGTTTCTGAAAGAGATGAAGTTCTCTTAGTTTGTTTACTCAAGTACTAACACCTTTTTACTATTTATTTATATTATGCATAGGTATTTGACAATAAATTTCGTCTGATTTCTCTAGAAGAGGGAATCGAATCTGAAGGCACTGATTTTGTGGGTATTGTCCAATTTTCTTGATCTATATTATTCACCAAAATACCCTCCCCCACCCCTTCCCCTGACACACACAACAAAACCAGGGCCCCTAAAAGGAATTAAAGGGTGAGTCCATGATAGTATTGTGTTAGTAAAGGCTTATGCTTTTGTAACTCCGAAAATGATGTTAATTTGACTTTAGTATTATTATAATGGAGAGAAGTCGTGTTCAATAATCTTAAATATCTTCATATATTTCAAAAAGTATATTATCCATTGGAGTTAACGTTCGATGTTCAAAGGCCTACTTTATGTTCGTTAAAATGACTGGGAGTTTAAGATACTCTACTTTTGGGGGGGGGGGGGGGGGGGGGGGAAGTCTTGTTTAAACCCCACTTCTACGTCTCTAGCCCCCACTTTTATCTCGCCTCTATTAATGGGTTTAAAATCATTTAACCCACCCTACAAATGGGGTTTATAAAAAAAAAAGGAATTTTTTTAATTTTATAAATTTAGTAGAGTTATTTTTGGATTAGACCAAACCTATTGGATGTACTTATCCAATCATTACCGGAAAAACAATCTAAAAGCTTCAATCAATCAGTGAACTTTTCGCAACAATTAATACCCAAACTTTAAAGTTTTGTATGCTTTGAACTAAGTCTATCAACAATTGATATTTCATAAAAACTTTACTGGAATAAAAAGTATAAAGAACGACTTCATTCATGCTTCTTATTTCTTCTAATTCATCTAAAATCACTACTCTAAAAAACCCGCCTAGGGCCCGCCTAGGCGGGAGGCTTGGGAGAAACGCCTCGCCTTAAGATTTTCATGCCTTATTCTTGGTAAAACCCTTAAGGCACACTTTTTTCTAAAAACAACAATGCTTTAGTGAAATGATATCGCCTTTTAAATAATTTTTTTACAAACCAGACCATTATCTCACCCAAAATAATCAAATAGTACTTTAATTTGCAAATATTCAGACATCTTTTTATGATATGTACAATTTTAGTTTTTTAATAGCCTTGTTATGGTTAAAAAATATTAAAATACATTAAGAAGGCCTAAACACCTTTTGACGCCAAAGCCCGCCTAGGCTTCTAAGGCTTAAGGCTTAGCCTCCACGCCTCGATAACGCCCCGCGTTTTTTAGAACCTTGTCTAAAATATGAACTCTTTTGATGAGTTACAAAGGTTAAAACAAAATGTACACACATTCAAAAGTAAGAAATGAGAAAAGCACATCTGTAAGCACTTTGATGATCATCCACATATCCTAAAAAAGTCCACAGATTGAGTGAAAATTCCATCAAACCCAATTGTTGACCATTCGGTTTAAATTCAAAACTAAATGTAATTTCTTTTATGTTGCCAAAAAGTTGTTCTTTGAAACGTATTCATGCTTTCTACGTGGTTTCCAAATTATATGCGAAGGTAAAATAATAAGTTTTGACAAATTTCTTGATGCATTTTTTTTATGACAGATGAAGATATATGTTCACTTTCTTACTTCCTATAATAAAGTCATATATTAGTGTATATTTAAAAAATGAGTTCCAGTTAAATCAGGGTGTTCTAAATGGGGTATTAAGTCTTCTAATAGACTTGCTCTTTCAAATTCTAAAAACTGTGGGGTATGCATGAGGATAAATTGGGTGTTAATAAAAACATTCTCTTTTTGTGACCCATCACGTTGAATTCTAAGTTACCTCTTATTCACAAGTATTTAGAATTTCCTATTTTTTCCTTGGTTGCAACATATTTACTCCCAAGTGAAGTACAATCATAAAAATCTTACGAGACAATTTTGTTTTTAAGTTCTTTGTAACTATTTATTTCAATTTATAAAATCAGATTAATGGAAGATTATAAATTTATATAAATATTTTTGGCGAACTGTATGTAATATCGTGTTTATTGTGCTTATTTAAAATATTTGGAAATTCAAAGTAATAAAGATCATACATGTAGACTGATGCTAAATTCATTTAAGTCGAGTTCACCACTACCATGATAAATGAATCCAATTCATTTATCCCGCAACGCATTATGTTTACAGGTGTTATTGAGCGTGAATGCATGTATCTAAACATGTTTTGGGGACGTGACTTTGCATATTAGCGAGGATGTATGTGAGGGTGTACGAGTGACGGTTTTTATCTCACTGTGTGAGAAATATATTCTCCCTATCTCTAGCCCACAAACACTGTATATGTGTGTATTCGTGTATTTTTTTTTTGCTGCTACCATGTATTTATGTCCCTTTATTATTTGTGTTTCTTACACTAATTATATAATCGTATAGTTTTTCATTTTTTCATGTTTCTCCATATATGTCTACGATAATAATGGAAGGCTAACTATAGAATAATTAATGCAAGAGAAGTACAATGAATATCCGTATTGGTCATGGCTCAATAACATTTCATATGATGATTGCAAAAGGAAAAAGAAAGATGCTTCGTGGTTGTAACTATTTCTTAATGTGATTATTACTTCCGTCATGTAAACAATTTTACACTTAGATTACAAAATATGGATTATGGCCTATGATGACATTCAATGAACTAAAAATATAACTTTTGTACATGTGTTTAAGTTACATGATCATAAATATTTCTTCATACGCCTGACGTGATTAATATCCAAATATCTAATGATTAATCATAGTTTCACATTTACAAATTCAACATTTAAGAATGCGCTACATTTTCCCCCATATCTCTCGGGCAAAAAGTTAGAGCATACCATTATATTTATTGAAGTGACAAAGTGACCGATTAAAAATATAATTGTCCGCATAAAATTATATTCACTTTTGTCACTTAAAAAAAGATTCAACTTATTATTTTTAATTTTATTCTACTATCTAAAATTATATAATTTTCTTTCTTACATGTGTTGTATTTTGATGTCAGTGTGTAATGAAAATTTAGCAAGCATTCGTTGGAAAATATAACCCCTAATCGCCTATAAACACCCATTTACTAGATTAAAAAATTAAGAATACTAGAATAGTTTCATTATTTCATTTCTTACGAAAATGCGAGGGTTGATTTGTTTTTTTTTGTGGCCTTAGTTTTTTATATGAGTGATTGTCACTAAGGTGATAAATTAAGTTTGGTCGTTTTTGACCTTGGGTCTCACCCCACATGATACGATAATACATGTTAAAAATACAAACAAGACGTGACATCAATATGTCGGTTTCTACCTGTCGCATAAATGAGACACGAAAAGCAAGAAAATTCTATACATAACTTATGCCATGTCATATCGGGATCTCTGTTCTAAAAGGCCCGCCTAGGCTCCGCCTAGGCCCGCCTAGGCTTGAGGCTTGAGAGAAACGCATCGCCTACGCCTTATTACGCCTTATTCTTGGTAAAAGGCTTAAGGCACACTTTTTTTAAAAAAAACAAAGGATTAGTTGACAAATATTGGTTATGGAGCATGAATATGAGAAAGATGGCTACCCAACATATGGATATATTTTCAAAATTCAAGGTATGTACTATTTTATTATATTACTAGCCTTGGAATAATTAAAATAATAAAAAAAAGGAAAAACGCCTTTTTACGCCTAGGCCCGCCTAGGCTCCTAAGGCTTGAGGCTTGACCTCTACGCCTCGACCACGCCTCGCGCCTTTTAGAACCTTGATCGGGATAACAAAGAAATTATTGTTGGAGACTGTTTTTCATTTTCAAAATTTCTATTTTATAAATTTACCCGCATAGAAACAGCTATTGGGCACAGCATAAATTCACCATCCTCTCTCCCTCCTCCCTCCACCGCCACCAACCCCACTTCCCCACCACCACCACAAAATATCTACTAACCACCACCCAAGGGCGGATCCAGGGGTGGGCCCACTAGGGCTGTAGCCCACCCCTCCCAAATTGGAAAAAAAAAATCTGTAAGGGTTAACAATTCCTACTTTAATTTAAAATGTTATTGAAAAATAACCCCAAAATTTGTAAGGGTAAAAAATTGTTGGAAAATAAAAGATAATATAGATAAATAGATTCAAAAACTTTATAAATTTCTTCTCTTGGAAAATTTCCCTCAACCCCGGACATTGGCCGGAACTTCGGCCTCATTGATAAAAATTCTCGGGTCCATTATTAAATTTAGCCCACTCCTTCGAGGAATCTTAGCTCCGCCCTTGCCACCACCACCATTAACCCCACTTCCCCTCACAAAAACACCACCGCAACCTGATAAATACCCACTCACCTACTGTTCTCCATAACCCACCCATCTGAAACTAAAAAATTATCCTCCTGCTACCCACAACCACACACTCGAAAACCTCCATCTCGGACCACTAACCTTCGATCTGCTCCAACATTTCCCCAAAAAAAACACTAGAAAACCCCCAAACAATTCAGTGGAATCAATTCAATCTGAGCATATATACAAAATCAAAATCGAAGGATTCAACCAACAACTCCCAAAGATTCTTGTCTTGAGTCAAAGTCATGGTTTTTGAAATGGAAATGGATTTTGGTTGAGCTGTTAAATAAGAAAACACGAAACCATATATCTTTTAAATATCTAACAACTCACGTTCATATTTTTAAACGTTGATATCTAGACCTCACACCAGTTACACTTGCATGTGTGTGTTCCACGATAAATAGCAACTTGGAAGAAAAAAACACAACCAGCAGAAACAGAGCTACCAAACATTCAAAACAGAGAGATAATAAAATGACATAGCTAACCCTGTGGTGGCGGCGGAGTTTCTTCTGGTGAGAATGAGAAGAAAAGCGGCAGCGGCAAAAGCAGTCAGAGCGAAAGCTATGAATTCGAGAATGCAGTCCATCGTTTAGGTCTACGTGAGAATCGTAATTCTGAGTCATCGTTTATTAGGTCAGACGAATCCTCTATTCTCAGCAATTTCAAAACTTCCATTTTAGAAAGCTTCACAAGTACCAAAAATAGAAGGCTTATCAGGCAAGGAGGGAAACATTGGGACTAAACGTGGAAGGGTTTATATTTGGACAATTTATTCTCTCCCTCGTATGTTTCGATCGTATCGGGTCCCACCGACATATTGTCAATTGGCACAAAACTAGTTTGCGGTATTATTCATATTGTGTCGTGTTCTTAACAAGTAACGTTCGTATTAGGCAAAAAAATACGACACCGTGTCATGTTTGTATCATGTTCGTGTCAAGTAAAATAAATTCGTGTCGGATCGGGTCCAGCCCAAACAAGACCCCTTACCCCGAATTGTCACCTTACTAAAAATTGTGTGTTGTGGATATAAAATTGTGCATTGTTGTAGTAAATTAGTACCAGAAAATTGCTATTTCGTGTCTTCAAAACTTTAATTTGTTGTGTATTGTACCCAATTTTGTTACTCAATATTATTATTGTGAAATACATTTATGTGTATTTAGATTTTGTTTAGTGTGGTTGTCGATTCTGTTTCCCGATTCATCCTCATCTCACACCTTATTTGTTATTTACATTCTGGGCAAAAATTAGGACAAAATAAGAAATAAATTTGAAAATGGGAAATAAAATTTTTAAAAAAAAGTATAGCAAAATGGAAAGACATTCAATAGGACTTTCCCGTTATTTGTTATATTTTGAAAAATTAGATTATCTTTATAGAAAGTAATATATATATATATATATATATATATATATATATATATATATATATATATATATATATATATATATATATTATCGATTATTTATAATTTTTCGTAAAGATGCTAAAAAGTCGTGAAATAGTAAAAATCTTCAAAATATCTTCGGATTAGATAAATGGGACTTAATTAAGTGCATATCTTAAATGTATTTTGTGTTTTTAACAATTGGGTTTCGAGTGGTAATATAATGTATTAAGTGATGTAATATAACTAATATATTTAATGCGGGCTTGAATGTAACATTGAGTACAAGAGACATAAATGGTTTAAAATGTAAATTGGGTAACTAAGGTGGGTAAAATAATTAATTATGTATAGATAAATTTTGGAAAAGGTTAACATTAATTTTTTCCGCATATGTGAAATTATGTGAATCATGAACATTTCTCTTGAGGTGACGTACCCCTCATTGGATACTTTGGGGACATAAACACATGTGTGGTGCTCTTTGTGGCGTGTAAGACATTTGACTACTTAAATAAGACGGATATTTCACGGACACATGACACTCACAACCTAAACTATCCAAAAACGAAAAAATAATAATTAATTTTAGTACCACCGGTTGAGTAATTGGGAGTTTGAAAAAAAAAATCGTTCTCACATTAGTACCCGATTGTTTGAAATTAAATCAAGTATTCACTTGATAGCCCACAGTGATATGTCTATCCAATTTATTAGTAAAATTTATAAGGATTTATAAATGTGTAGTCTAAATAAAAATAAATAAAAACATTCACACCACATTTCTTATCGAATAAATTCATCTGTGTAACACTATCCAAAACATGTATCTGAACAGTCCACGTTATTCAATCATTTTACATTTAAATATAAAGATTTGATGTACTCCAACAATATTAACATTTAACGATGTAGAACTATCTAGTTTCGATAATATTATAATAAAGATAATGATTGTTTAATAATAAATTGATGAGCATATTGTTCCATTAATCCAGTAATAATTTTTCATGAACAACAGCTCATCGTCGCCTCACAGACCTCCTCCTTCTCTTGTGAATAGTGGTTGTTTGCGGTTGTACTCGGGCATCTCTTCCCCCTTTCACATAAAAGTAACACTTTCTCTCTCTAAAGTGAGTTTTAGGGGTTTTAGAAGGTTTGGAAAGTGTGCGAAAGGTTAGTATTTATAGGTTTTAGTAGGGAATCTAAGGTTTACCTCTTTTGGTCACTATTTTCCACAATTATTTATTTTAAAAGGTATTCAAAATTCTCTTAACTTTCTCCTTAAGTCATGACATAATGATGTTGCACCATCACCCCACGTGTTGCTCTAGGGGTATCAGGTTTTGCGTCCATCACCTTTGTAGTGGCCTTCATTTTAATCCTGTGGGCTTTGCATATTAAGCCGTAGCCTCTGGATTCTCTAAGTTCTTAGATACCCCCCAACCTAGGTCTCTCTCTCATAATACATTCTATAAGTCGTGGCCTCCATAGGGTCGTGACTTCTTAAGGTTCTAGGGTCATTATATCATATGTGCAACATTCACGAGCTATTAAAGAGATGTAACTTTTAATGACCAAACAATTGGCCCAAGCTATAATGCTCATCCCCCAAAGGTGATCACATTGACCACAACATCCACATACAATGACTTGTTTAAAAGGGCATATTGTGCAATGGTCGTAGACCCTTTTACGATAGATATTAAGATCACTTATCGTTGGTTTGCATTATCGATTGTTGGTGGAATAAAATATGTGGCAATGATTGTAGACGGAGATTACCTTGTGCAAAGCATGGTCCAACTTGTTTTGAATATTA
Organism: Sambucus nigra; assembly: GCA_949130495.1. Classification (NCBI taxonomy): domain Eukaryota; kingdom Viridiplantae; phylum Streptophyta; class Magnoliopsida; order Dipsacales; family Adoxaceae; genus Sambucus; species Sambucus nigra. The sequence continues at coordinate 3,125,876 of OX422224.1, forward strand.
ATGGAATCAAAAGTCTCGACATATGCCTGGAATTAAACCCTACTGTTAAGACGAAATAAGAAGACCTATTATAGATCATCGCCATTGTTGATACCAAAATTTACTATCCAACATGGACCAGTCACAAGCCAGCACATGTTATCCATCGTGGCAAAAAGGCCAAGTCAGCATAAATTCAATCCCCGACCAACAAGGGAAGCCCGACCAACTTCGTCAGTAAAGCGCCAACTACCTTATACTTAATGATCATTATGTACTAATGTAAATGTATGGTTTATAAAGTCATCCTTTCACATTACGACTCTTGACACCCCTCATGGGCTATAAATACATTGTAACCCTCTCGTTACAAGTGGACGAAAACAAATCAAGGCAATAAGGCAATACATAAGAGTGGACGTAGGCTTCTTTTCCTTTGAGCTGAACCACTTTAAAAATCTTACTTGTCTTATTTATTTTACTTATTTATCTGTGATAAATTAATTAGGCCTAGTTTAGTTTTTTGCATCAACAGATTGGTGTCGTCTGTGGGAATGTATTGCTAAATGTTTTCACCAATTCATCATACATGGATGATATCGCTGAAACAAGCACCATAAATGAGAGTATTCCGCCTAACACCTCTACCCCACCAAGTAACAATGATTTGACTAGAATTTTGGCCAACCTTGTCAGAGGTTAAGAAGCCATACAGGATAAGATAAGGCAAGTGTACCAAACTCTACAAGCTCGAGTTCCTACCCAGTCCAATCAAAGAAGTATGCCACCGCCGCCACCAAGGCGTGTTCGGCATAGCTATTACAGAACTTTTAGGGATCCTTCATACCGTCCTGGAGCAACTTCTTCTATTAGGACCCCTGTTTCCTATGATGCGCCATCCCTTACTCCCGAAAGACTGAGTGCCTTAGAAAGGCTAAGTAGAGCCTCTCCCTTTTATCGTTTGGGACCCAGGGGAAACATAAACTCCCTTAGGACTACGTCGAGAAATAATCGACGACCAATTGACAAAAGGGAAGGTTCAGCCCAGTCCAAATCAGATGCTCGACGAATAGCTCAGTTCGATCAAAGAGAAGGTTCACAAGAGGAAAGCTCAACACAGACAGTTGGTCAGAATTAAAAAGCCGCAACCAATAGATCTGGTGCTGGCAATGATGCTTGGAAAGGCTCCGTTCAATATTTAGAGGATAGATTGGGGGAAATGACGAAGGCTAAGAATCCTTTCCGGAGAATTTTTGTCAAAGGATCTCCCTTCGTGAAAAACATTATGGATTTTCCCACACCATCCAAGTTTAAAGCTCGAGTAATAACTCCTAGGTATGATGGGAAAATGAATCTTGTCTTGTACATTAAATAGTACCAAGTAACTGTTGATATCTATACTATTCCTGATGAAATGAGGTGTAGGACATTTTCATGAACCATAACTAGACCAGCTTAAATCTGGTATAATATCCTTCATCGGGGCATATTTCAAGCTTCCAATAGCTTGCTGAGTTATTCATTGGAAACTTTTGCTTTGGAGCTAAACTAGTGAAACGAGTATCTCATTTGCACAATGTGAGACAGAAGGTAGGAGAAAGTACCAAGGATTACATTACTCGTTTCAACAACGAGAAATTAGAAGTTATCGATTATGAGGAAAAAACTGCAATCATAACCCTCATGAGTGGTTTGCTTCCAGATAAACTCTACCATAATTTAGAGAAAGATCCTCCAAAGACGGTACTAAATTAACGGTTAATGCAGCAAATATTATGAATGACGAAGAAGCAATGGAAGCTAAAAAGAGTTTGGATGAAAAAGATGAAAATAAGTCTGACAAAAAGGAGCATAAAGACCATTCTGAGCGAAAGGAGTCAAAGGGAAAAAGAAGTGTATATCGGCTCACGAAGTACACTAATTGCACTCCTTTGACAGTGGGTGTCCATCACATGTTGGAAGAAATAAAACACAACAACGAGCTACGGTGGCCTGAGAATTTAAAATCACCTGTTGAAAGGAGAGATAAGTCTAAGTTAGAAAGGTTTGTTATTCGATAGAATGGTGACAGAGCTCGGCAGAGGTCTAAATCCCTTTGCAAGCCTATAGAGGAGAAGACGAGGAATCACGATGACGATCCAAAAGATGATCCGGATCTCCCCAAAAGCCAAGACAACCTGAACGTGAGGTATTTATGCTCAGCTTTGGGTCTTTTGATTGTCATATGATTACTGGTGGAGATGCAAGAGGAGACCTTACAGTTGAAATAAAGGCTTACCTCAATGAGGCTCAAGCTTGTTCCTACATCCCACGAATTAACCTTACCAGGGAAGACCGACCATGGAAAGTCAATAATGATAAGATGGTAATTGGATTTTCCATGAATGATGTATCCGGAGTGTTATATCCTCATGACGACCCATTAATAATCAAAATTAAAAAAGAGGAAGTCATTGTACACTAGTAGACAACGTTAGCTCGACAGACATCACGTGTTATCTTTGTTTCAATAAACTGGATTTTACGCTCGGTCAGTTGGAACCTTATCATTGCCCATTAATAGGATTTGTCGGGGATAAGGTTTTTCCCTTAGGAACCATTAATATGGAGATAATGATTGGCACATGGCCAGTTAGCCGAACAGAGAAGATTCATTTATTTGTAATGGATCAAAATGTTTGCTTTACTTATAACATGATCATGGAAAGAGTAGGTTTGAAGAAATTTGAAGTTGTGCCTTCTACTATCCACCAGTGTTTAAAATTTCTGACCAACTTTCGAGTTGGAGTAGTGAAAGGAGATCAGAAAGTAGCTCGAGAATGCTACTACTCGTCTACCGAGCAGGAAGATGTAAAGACAACCACTTACCAAATGGATATGACTGAGCCAAATAGCAAATCTGAGGAGGATACCTTAGACCCAAAAGATGAGTCAGGGCTGGTGAAAGGCCAGGTATTGGAGGCGACGGAGAACATTATTCTCGATGATGAAAAGTCAGAACAGACAACTCAAATAGAAGCATTATTAGATCCAGTTCTCAAACAGGAGTTGATGACCTTTTTAAGGCAACGAAAGAAAGTGTTCGCATGGAGACATGAATATATTCTTGGCATAGATCCAAACTTCCTATGCCATGAGCTCAATGTTAATAAAGATTTATAGCCTGTAATACAGCGAAGGAGAGTTTTTAGTTTCAAAAAGAATCAAGCTATACAGGAGGAAGTGGAAAAACTTTAAAAAGCTTCCTTTATTGAAGATGTGAAGTATTCGGATTGGTTGTCTAACGTAGTTGTGGTGAAAAAGAAAAACAATGAATGGAGGATGTGCGTGGATTTTACTGACTTGCAAAAGGCATGCCCAAAGGATCATTTACCTTTGCCACGAATTAATCAACTAGTGGATGCTACTTCGGGGCATGAGCTGCTGAGTTTTATGGATGCATATTCAGGCTATAACCAAATTAAAATGAAGCCTAAAGACAGGGAAAGTACTTCCTTTATTACTCCCCGAGGAACTTATTGTTATAATGTTATGCCATTTCGTCTAAAAATCCAGGTGCTACTTATCAAAGACTGGCAAACAAAGTATTTGAGGAGTAGATAGGCAAGAACATGGATGTATATATCGACGATATGCTAACAAAGAGCAAGAAAGCAACTGATTATATAGCCGACCTCAGCTAGACGTTTGACCAGTTCGAGAAACACCAAATGAAATTGAACCTGGCCAAATGCATCTTTGGAGTACAGGAAGAAATGTTCCTCGAGTATATCGTAAATCAAATGGGCATTGAAGCTAATCCCGATAAGATTAAGGCCTTGATAGAAATGCAGTCCTTCACCAACAAAAAGGAAGTTCAAAGGCTATCAGGGCATGTAGTGGCGCTTAACAAATTTATGTCCCGAGCAACAGACAGATGTTTGCCATTCTTAAAGGTGATTAGAAATACCTTTAAATGGAATGATGAATGTGAAAAAACCTTTTTGGGGCTGAAAACATACTTGGGATCACTTATATTGATCTCCCGACCAGTTTGGGAGAAAAGTTATATTTATATCTGATTGTTTCTAAGTCAGTTGTTAGCTCTTCCCTAATCAGAGAAGATAATGGAGTTCAAAAATCGATTTATTACATCAACAATGCTTTTCAATAAGTAAAGATCAAATATCCTAGGATGGATAAGTTAGCATTAGCTGTAATTGAGGCTAACAGACGAATGAAGCCGTATTTCCAAGCCCATACTATAGTGGTATATACAAATATGCCACTTAGGCAAGCTTTGCACAAGCCATAAAAATTTGGAAGATTGATGTATTGGGTTGTGGAGTTAGGAGAGTATGACATCATATATTATCCAAGATCTTTCTTAAAAGGTCAAGCTGTAGCAGATTTCATCGCAAAGTTCACTTATCCAGAGGTTCCCGAGCAATAAGGGATTTCTACTGAGAAACATTTATGAGCTAGCAGACTTACCGGAGAAATCCTTGACCAACTCTCAGCAAAGGAAACTAATGAAGAAATCATTACCGACCAGCTAGAGTCTTCCAGTAGAGCACGGGAGATGTCTAAGAGATATGAGGAGGTTTAGAGAAAAATATTCCATCAAGGGATTTTGATAAACTAAGTGTTTGATACCAATCTCCCCATATAAAATTTATATGTTGATGGGTCTCATTGTGCAGCTGGATGTAGAGCAAGTATCATACTTAATACTCCAGATGGAATAAATATAAAGTATGCATTGCGATTCCAGTTCCAGGCCTCTAATAATTAGGCAGAATACGAAGCTTTGATTGTAGGCTTAAGTCTAGCCAAATCACTAAATGTCGAGCAGGTTGTGGCATATAGTGATTCAAAGTTAGTGGTAAATCAATTTTTGAATTTATATGTAGCCAAAGGGTAATTAATGTCCAAATACTTATCTACAAATTTAGAGGCGATCTTAACTTTACTAGCGGTTCGGATGACCAAAATTCCAAAATTGAAAAATGCCCGAGCATATGCACTTGCTCGGCTAGCCTCAGCAACTAGAACCGAACTATGAAGAACTATTCTAATTGAGGTGCTTGATAGAAGGAGTATTAATGAAGATCTGATGGTCAACTTCATTGTAGTCGATATAGTACCATGTTGGATGGATCCCATAAGAACTTATATTAAAGATGGAGTTCTGCCAACCGATTTAATTACAGCTAAGAAGTTGAAATACAAAGGTGCAAGATATGTGCTAGACAAGGGTGTTTTGTATAGGAGAGGATTAACATTAAGTTTACAGCGCTGTGTTCATCCAACCAAAGTGAAAGATGTGATTGAAGAAGTTCATGAAGGATCTTGTAGAGCCCATGTAGTAGGTAAAACGTTATTGCAGAGGATCAATACACGGGGGTACTATTGGCCCACTATGCGAGCAGATTGTGCAGCTTTTGCCAAAAATTATAATAAGTGCCAAAAATTCTCCAGTATTTGTAAAACTCCACAGGCTGCTCCCACCCCGATCACTTCACCTTGGCCCTTTGCCATGTGGGGTATAGACTTAGTTGGTCCACTACCAACCACCCGAGGAAGGTTTAAGTACTTGGTAGTAGCGGTGGATTACTTCACTAAGTGTGTAGAAGCTGAAGCACTGATAGATATCCCTTATGAGAAGGTGTATCAATTCATTTGGAAGAACATCATTTGTAGATATGGTCTGCCTTATGCCTTCATCACCGATTATGGAACACAGTTTGACAACGATGAATTTGTTGCTTACTGCGCTCAATCCAAGATTTAAAAATTGTAGTTTGCTTTGGGTCTTCCTCAGAGTAACGACCAGACTGAAGTTACAAGTAGAACTCTTTTTAATGGATTGAAGAAAAGGTTGAACGATGCAAATGGGAACTGTATAAATGAGTTATATTTTGTTTTATGGGCATACCGAACAACTCCCCAAACTGTAACTAGGGAATCTCCGTACATGCTAGAATTTGGGAGCGAAGTTGTCATACCTGCTGAGCTTGGACTACCATCCCATAGGGTCTTAAATTTTAACTCTCCAGTTAGCGATTTAATGAGAAGGTTGGATTTAGATATGCTGGAAGAAGTACGAGAAGATTCCGCCCTAAGAAACACAGCCTACAAACAGAGGACAACATGTTTCCACAACAAAAGAATAAAGCCAACCAACTGGAAAGAGAAATATTACGTGTTGAAAAGGGTGATTCAAATGAACTACAAACTTGAAGCTAATTGACATGGATATTATTGTATTTCAGCAGTTATCCACCCTGGCACATATAGAATTGAAACTTTGGAGGGTGAAGAATTCAAGAATTCATGGAACGCAGAACATCTGAGAAAATATTATCAGTAATGTAGTCAACCAAATTTTACTCATTTAATTTTGATATTAATGAGAAAGAAATTTCCACAATTTTTTTTTGGGAGTACTAATGCTATGCGCTACACCTTTAATGTCTTTAAAGGACAAAATACCAGTTCAACAAAGACACCAGTAATATTGGTCGGCATCAATAAACAACCAATAATGTTGGTCGGTATCAAAAAAGACACCAACAATGTTGGCCGTCAGCAAACAAAAACAAAGCAAGGCAAAATTGTAAGTCCTAAATGCTTGGTTAATGAAGACCCGAATAAATAAATTTGATCTAAACTGGGATAAATGATGGACAAATCGTCAGTCCTAAATGCTTGGTTAATGGATTTGTTGAGACATGTTGGCAATAGTATAACTCTTTTCTTCAATTTGTGCGACCAACTCAGTAGTTTCTCGAGTAGGTCTGGATCTTACTCGGGATAAAGAAGCAGGATTATTTTTCTTTAATTCTTCGCATTCCTCTCTCAATTTGGCATTCTCAATTTCCAAAAAGGATACCCCCCATCGGCGGCAGAAGTTCCAGAAGCAAACTTCAGAGATCTCAATTCATTTCTCAAGTTATTATTTTTCTCTTCCAGGAGTTTGGCAGTATTTAGGTCTCCTCAATTTCAAATTTAAGCAAAGCCTCTTTTTTCTTGAAAGCATAAATAAAGTTATTAAAACCCCGAGCTCCACTTAAGTCTTGATACTTTTGCTCGTAACTTTGGTGCAACAGGGCAGTGGATTCTTTTTATTGTTCTTATCATTTCATAGTGGGTAACATTGTTTACTACCACCCAATTAAGTAAGTACTACAAATATCTGTAAGCTTCCTTGGCCTGTTCTGACGCATCATCCCCAAGAAACTTGGTCACTTCTTCCTCGGATAAGTCCATATGGCTAGCTTTGAAAAAGGTATTGCACCTCTTTAGTAGCTCGATATCATTGGAAGAAAGTTATACCATCTTTGCTATAAACTAACAAGAAGAAATGGTTGTCGATCAACAACAAGAATGAAATACGTGCATCATCAACAGGAGATAGGAAATAATGAACAAAAAGTTCTTTCATTGATAATGGAAAAATCCAAGTACAATAGAAGTGAAATAAAATAAGTAAAAAGAGAAAAAATGCAAATATCGAACAACCTTCTCCATATCATCCCCAACCTTTCCACCTTGCTCGGTAGAAGGGGCTAAAAACTGAAGTTGTTTAGATGGAGGTAGAGAAGACTGAACAACCATTTAGGGTTGGTTGATAGCTGAATTAACTATCATAGAATACTCCTCCGAACCAACTTTGTCTTTAATATCATCCTTGATGATAGGAGGGGAACCATGAGTATACCTCTGAAAGAGTTCAGAGTCTCCAGCAATATTTAGCTCTCGGAGAGCAGCAACCCATCCATCATTAAAGTATTTCTTTTTCGTATAGTCAATTTGAGCGGAGGCACTAAAAATGGCTTTGTTCAAGTCTTTGTCCCAACCAGTGTTGAAGGACTCCTTCACAATAGATTTTCTTTTTGTCCTATTAGAAGAGAGGTGGACATTCATCTTAGCCACTAAATCCTCAGCACTCTTTACCCTGCTCTTAGTTACCTTTGCCCTTCGCTCGACTTCAAGAAAAACTTTATTAGATTCTTATCGAGCATCTTCAGCAAGCCTTCAGTTTATTCTCCCAATTAGTTCTCTAAAACTCTAAGGCTTGTTGAGAGGCAATTACAAACTTCCTCAACCCAGCAAAAGCCTCTTCCACATCATCTGAAGAAGAAGTGCGAATTGCATCATCCTTCTCCAGTATATTATTAAAATGTACTAAGGACTGCAACAAAGAAGATCAAGTCAGTATATGAAAAATATAAAGGCAGATAGAATCAAAGGGATGAAAATTCCTTACTGATGCAAGGCTCTGGGCAGCCAGTTCAGAAACCTTTAATCGGGGCGGCAAAGCATCAGCTCCCCTATGATCTGGAAGAGTTTCAGATTTGATCAATCTCCTAGCCAAACTAGGAGTGATAACACTCCAACCAAGGTCTGTTGGTCAGCATCAATCTTGTTCAATCCGCTTCTCTGCAAGTCCTCTCCTAAGTCTCTTTAAAGGTGATTAATCACTTTTGAGGGCTGGGGGTTCTTTCCTAGCCTCACACTTATTACTTTTGGCCTCCTCATCTGTTTTTTTGGTGCAAGTGGTGGTGTCACCAAGAAGGTCAGGAAATCTTCTCTTCTTTATGATGTCATAAAGGGGAATATCTGAATCAACAGCAAATTCACCACTGCCATATAAAGCGGCAGAAAAAGAAGGGAGAGATTCTTGGTCAAAATCAATGACAGGGAATGGAAAGGTAGTTATTGGACGAGCAATAAAGGAGGAAATGGTGTTTTTGTACTATAGCAAATAAGATGCAGACCTAACGTGTTCTCGTCAAATTTCTGATGAAGTTCCTAAATGAACTTCAACGCTCTTATATTCACCTCACTCTCTTTAGGGAACTTTCTCTTCTGGTCAGTTGCAATCAAAATTGCAAAGTAACAATCAGTATAAAATTTTATCAAACATAAACAAAGCAAAATTATTAAATGAGAAGCAACCTATCCCATTGTCGAAAGGAGGACATCTGGGTCCTTAGTATTCTGCATCTCCATTTGAAGGAGCGTGTTACCAATTTTTTACAACTACCCCATGATCAAAATAATCTCTATTGGAACCAGGGAGGTTAACTACTAAAGCCTGGTTTTCTGCCATAGTTTTCAAATAAAAAGTGGTATCACTAGTTACCCACTTATAACAAAACATTATTTATAGAATCCCTATATGGGTTCCATGGATTTGATTTAACATATGTACCCCGTTCACCAACCTCCATGTGTTGTGGTCTACTCTAGCTGGGATAACATCAAAATATTGATAAAACTCAAGATAAAAAGGGTTCGGAGGAAAGGTAAACCCACATTTAACTATAAAAATGGAAGGGAACCAGTGACCCTCAGCAAGAGAAAACAAGTCAGAAGGAAAAGTGGGATGTTCAAGTTCAACCCAAGATAAAATGTCAAATTCAGTTTTGAACTCATCAAGTGAATTAAGAGCGTAAACTATGATTAAAGAAAATAAAGAAGAGAGGAGAAATTCTTACAGGAGTTAATGATTCAACAAGAACCGAAGGACAAGAAACGATCGCACAAGAGAGAAAAAAACTAGAGAACACGATAACAGAGAAGAACACATAAAATTTTAAGGTTAAAAACGATTGTGTTTTTGCCCGCTCTTTATAGGCTATCTCGAAAACTAGGGCAATAATGATTAAAGAAGATGACGATTGAAGTTACAGCGGTTAGTAAGAGGAAAGACGAAATTACCCCAAAAGTGTTCGCTAAAATTCAAAATGTTTACAAAATTGCCATTCGCGCTCAAAATTCTCAATCAAATGAAAAAAATTCATAAGCATGGAAGGTCTGCAGCCGACCAAATGACATAAGGACTCCCGAGCAACTGTTAAAGCTAAATGTTCCACACTTTTGCGTCAGCTTCAAGTATGAAACATTGGGGGCTTCTGTTGATACTGAAATTTACTATCCAACGTCGACCAGTCACAAGCCAGCATGTGTTATCCATCGTGGAAAAAAGGCCAAGTCGGCATAGATTAAATCCTCAACCAACAAGGGAAGCCTGACCAACACCAACAAGGGATTCCCGACCAACTCAGTCAGTAAAGTGCCAACAACCTTATACTTAATGATCATTATATACTAATGTAAATTCCTAGTTTATGAAGGCATCCTTTCATATTACGACTCTTGACACCCCTCTAGGGCTATAAATACATTGTAATATACATAAGAGTGGACGTAGGATTATTTTCCTTTGAGCCGAACCACTTTAAAAATCATACTTGTCTTATTTATTTTACTTATTTATCTGTGACCAATTAGTTAGGCCTAGTATAGTTTTTTGCATCAACAGCCATATTACAATCGGGATATAATTCACCCAACTCGGTAAGACATCAAATGTTCTCCCAACTAGGTCGACACATCACTCCTTTAACGAGGGTGATTTGCGGTTAACGACAATTAAGTTGACCAATGCATTTAATGTTACACCACTACATATATCCCATACAGATGATTTGACATCCAATAATAAACATATTAGCACTCATATATTGAACGCAATAGGGAGGATACTATACTGCTACATCATAATCATAAAATTCCCTTGGTACACCTTGAAATGGGTTATTCTATACAAGGGTAATTGCGAGTATTGATCTTGTATAATGCCAAAAATGACCTGCAAGATGATGTTATGTGTGTTATTTTGGGCAGGGGATGGCTCCACGCCATGAAGGACATTCCATCCACTTTTCATCAAAAGCTAAAATGCATTACAGATTATGGAGTGGTCGAAATTCATGGCGACCAAGCTACGATTCAAAAATGTTTCATCACTGCCATTCGCTCGAAGAAAGAAAAAATAAGGAACCCGAGGATTCCCGGGAAAAAGCCTAGGAAATGGGTTGTTCTCTCTAAATAGAAACTACGGTATGGTCGACTAGGGGTGGACGAGACTAGGGTCCACCCCGCTGATAGGGTCGTTGAAAGCCTGAAAGAAGTTGTAACCAATGATAACTTTAACATAAAGGAAGTTTTTTACGTAATCTGCTCTTATAGATCAGGAGAAAAGAGAACTGGCTACACTCCTGAAAATTAACAAAGATGTTTTTATATGGGAGACTTACGAGTTACCTAGGAGTTACCCCATCTTGGCATGTCACCATCTACACGTCGATTCTACTTTTAAACCTATTACTCAAAAGGCTCGTCGAACGTCACCCGAGAAGGCCAAGGCATTGAAGAAAGAGGTAGGGAAGTTACCAGATGAAGGATCCATCATGTAAGTTTAGTTCCCCGTATGGTTATCCAACCTAGTGGTAGTACCCAAGAGCAATGGCAGTTGGAGGGTGTGCATCGATTTTACTAACCTCAATCGGGCATGTCCTAAGGATAGCTTCCCCCTTCGAAAGATAGATCAATTGGTCGATGCCACAGCAACTCACGAAAGGATGAGCTTCCTTGACGCTTACTCAGGATATAATCAAATCCCTCTATACAGGCCCGACCAGGATAAGATCTCCTTTATAACCCCAGTCAGTTTGTACTACTACAAGGTTATGCCTTTGGGCCTCAAGAACGCAGACGTAACTTACCAAAGATTGGTAGCCAAGATATTTAGCAAAATATGGGAGTGACGATGGAAGTTACATCAAAGACATGCTCGTAAAAATCAAGAACAAGGCCGATCACCTCTTTGATCTAGCAGCAACCATCGAAATCCTTAGGAAGTATTGAATGACACTTAACACGAGTAAGTCTTCATTCGGGGTCCAGTTAAGATAATTCTTAGGCTACCTAGTGAGTAAAAGTGGAATTGAGGCCAACCCAGACCCAATCGATGCTATCACCAAGCTCCAGCCTCCTCAGACACTGAGACATGTTCAGAAGTTTACTAAAATGCTCGATGCACTCAATCGCTTCATCTTCAAGTCTTTGGAGCACTTCCGACCATTATTCCAGCTCTTAAAGAAAGGCAAAGGCCTATTATGGAATGAAGACTAGTCGCAATCTTTGGATGAGGTTAAGTCTTACCTTAGTAAGCCCCCATTATTGGTAATTCCAGACAATGGAGAACAACTGTACCTTTACCTGGCAGTATCAGACCATGCTGTGAGCTCCGCCTTAGTTTGTGAAAAAGAGGGAGAATGACATCCGATTTACTATACCAGTAAGAAGGTACTAAATACTGAACAATGGTACTTACCTCTGGAAAAGCTCGCCTATGCTTTAGTGATCGCTTCGAGGAAGTTAAAGCAGTAATTCAAAGCTTATTCCATAACAGTAATCATCTCTTACCCACTAAAGGTTGTTCTACGAAAAGCTGACCTCTTTGGGCGTCTTTTAAATTGGTCGATCGAGCTCGAAAGATTCGACATCCACTTCCATCCCAAAATGGGGATAAAGGGATAGATCCTAGTAGATTTTATTACTGAGTTCACGGGATATTAGCCAGCAAATTATCTGAACGAAGATCAATTGGTCACATGTGATGAAACATCTAAAAACTGGACACAGTATGTTAATGGAGCCTCAAATTCCAAGGGGCAAGAGTAGGGATCGTTCTCGTTACCCCCGAAGACACAATAATCGAGTAGGGAATTATGCTAGGATTTAAAGCCTCTAATAACAAACCTAAGTATGAAGCATTAATTACTGGTTTGCAAAAATCTAAACTACTGGGGGCAAGGCACCTCAACGTATTTGTCGATTCCAAATTGCTCTCCAAGCAAGTAAATGGAGGCCTAAAATCCAAAGACGATCGAATGGAAGCATACCTCGACGTAATAAGAGGACTCATGAAAGACTTTGAGCATGGGGAGATTAAATAGTTACCGCAAGGACATAGCAGTCACACTGATGCCTTAGCAGCACTAAGTTCAATAATTGACTCTGACCTGAAAAGAATAATACAGATTGAGTTCCTCGCGCAGCTCAGTACCGACCATACAGTCATAGCCGAACAAGTCCTCCTTATAGATAAAGCCCCAAGTTGGATAGATCCCATCATCAATTATCTATGGAGCGACATACTTCTAGATTATAAGAAATCAGCTCACCAAATCAAAGTCAAGGCTGCTCATTTCTACCTTAGCCCCGGGGGGAAACTTTATAAGAAGTCATTCATAGGCCCCTACTTCCAGTACATTCACCCACAAGATGTTCAGAAAGTACTTAGTGAACTTCACGAAGGCATATGTGGGGGTCACGCAGGTGGAAGATCGCTAGCCTTTCGTTAAATCAAGGAGGGATATTGGTGGCCTCACATATCGAAAGATACTGGCACATATGTTTGCAAATGTGAAAAGTGACAAAAGCACTCGCCTATGGTCCACCAGCCCGCCATCGACCTAAAATATCTCACTAGTCCATGGCCTTTTAGGCAATGGGGATTAGATGTAATGGTATCACTACCTACTGCTTCTGGAAATCGCAAGTACTTGCTAGTTGCCACTGATGATTTCACTAAATGGGTTAAGGAGGAACCATTGGGGAATATTAGAGACTCTGAGATGACTAGGTTCATATGGAGAAATATCATAACTCACTTTAGGATACCAAGAACCATCATTACCGATAACGGTATGCAATTCGAAACTAGTTTCTTCCAAGCTTTCTACGATGAGCACTGCATTAAGCTCTACTTCAATTCTGTGGCGTTTCCCTAAAGTAATGGGCAAACAGAGGCTTCCAACAAAACTATGATCGATGGAATCAATAAATGATTAGAAAAAGATAAGGGCGCTAGGGTGGATGCACTCCCTCATGTTCAATGGGACTATCACACAATGCCTATGAGATCAACTGGGGAAGCACCATTTGCCCTCGTTTACGTCATAAAGTCTATCATCCCTTTGGAAGTGGGCCTCCCTACTATGAGAACCATACTGGTTAACCAAGGCATAAATGATGAAGCCTTATACACTAAACTTGATCTAGCAGATGAGCGACTAGAGCTAGACTTGATCAAGTTGGCCTCCTACCAACAACAACTAGCCAATAAGTATAACAAAAGGGTCAATCTAAGGAAGTTTTCAATAAGAGACTATGTCCTGCAAAAATTCCTCGGCAGTGCTGGAAGGCCATCAGACGGTAAACTCGAAACAAACTTGGAAGGAACATTCAGAGTGATCAGAGATGGTCTTTAAGGAGCATATCATCTGGAAACGCTAGAGGGTAGGGAGATACTAAGAGCATGGAATGCAACCAATCTCAAGAAGTTCTACTTTTAGATCTAGTTTTTTTACATTAGATTTTCTTTTTATTTTTGTTGCTTAATAAGACAATTTGCTATGAATAAAGGCCGAGCTTGCCCATCTATTCTCAAAGTTTACATTGGTTGCTTAACCCATCTCGATTATATCTCATAAATTTGCACCATTTCCAATGATATATCCTTTGTGCATATTTTGAATGATTAATGAATATGGTTAATAGGTTAAATTCAAACACTTCAAATTACCATCAGGCCCTTGTTATTAACACAAGAGGCCTCATGAGTTACCCCGACAATAACAAAAGCCCTACTGGGATCCTTAGGTAATTAAGCCAACTTTGGTTGGTTGTGGATGCCCAATAACCAGGTTAAATACAAACACTTCGAATTACCCTCAGGACCTTGTTATTAACACAAGAGGCCTCATAAGTTTCCCCGGTAATAATAAAATCCCTACTAGGGATCCTTAGGCAATGAAGCCAACTTTGGTAAAGTGAATGGAATAACCAAGTACATTCTCGCCATCATCTCACTTAGGCAATAACCAAGTACATTCTCGTCATCATCTCACTTAGGCCTAAGGAAGTGTGACGACACAACCTAAAAGGTAAAGTGAATGGAATGATACTGCCTAGGCATATTGGACTGGGGGAATGTTCATACATATGAAAGGCAGAATGCCAACACTTAAATATCATTCAGTCGGTTATAAAATTCCCAAAATGATTCAAACTAAGTATGAATCTACCTAAAGACTATGATCGGTCAATCAATGTCATTCTTATCAATAAGAGTGCCAAGTAACCTACGAAAATCAAAATATGTTTAGTCAGCACAATGCTCAAAACATAAGAAACTTCTTTATTATAAATACAAGGTTACAATCACTAAGACAAAAGTTCATATACAAAAACCTAAGAGGGACTAGGGCGTCGAGCAAGATATTATACTACAGCTTCCCTTTGACCATTATCTGCCTTCGGGGCAAATTCCTTGACATCTTCATCAAGGTCTTGGTCCAAGAGTGGGGAAAGAATAGCATTAGCCGGAATCCATTCATTATCTTTTAAAAAAGGATTATGGCTATAAACAGGACATTCAACCTCATACTTATACCAAAGCTTGGATTATTTTGGGATTCTCGCCTCCTTGAGAGCACTCAGCCATCCCCAAGAAAAAATGATGCTTTCATCCTCTTTTAATTTTGCTGGGGCATCTGCCCAACCAGCATTATAACCCTCTCCCCAAACCTCTCTGGCCCTGCTTTAAAGGAGCAACTTAGCTTCTTGATGTTGTCCTTCAGCGCTCTTATAAAGGACTTCAAGCTCTCCACCTCCTTTCACAGAGCATCGTTCTCAGACTATAAGACCTCACCCACTTGGTCAATCTCAGTCATTGCCAAAAGTTGGGACCTTAGGGAGTTAACTTCCTCTTAGATAGAGGCCTTTATCTCCTCCATTTCCCTAATATCATCCTTTAGTTTGGCAATCACTTCGGTCTATTTTTTGTATTGCTCATTCCTAGATCTGAGTGATTTACAAATATTTACGAAGGCTTTGTGAGCTTGTAAACTTATATCAGGTCCAAGAATTCTCCCCAATTAAGAATTGGGAGAAATATAGCGATTGAAATCTACAGACTACAAACAATACATGTGAAACCAGAAGCAAACATTAGCACAACTTAAGGATATGAACACATGATCCAAAGGAAATAATTTCCATTATCACAAAGAAATAGAGGGCAACTGGCCAATACATGAAGATTGCAAAATAAGGGTACATACCAATAAAAACTAAAACTTGTACAAGGAAAATGGGAGTTCCTGGTCTACGAGAATTATAGTATTTCACTTGGTCTTCCCCAACCTTGGTCATCCCTTTGTACACCACTTGTAGTTCTTGAATAACACCCGTACTCCCACCGACCGTAAAAGGAATGACCTTGATATTACCAGAAGCTTGTTTGTCATCATCTCCTCCTTTATCTTCAATCAAAGGGATCGAACTAGGAGAATGAAGGCCAAAAAGCTCAAAATTTACAGGAGTGCCAATAGCCTTCAAAGCCTAGTCCCATCCCCTCTTAAAGGAGACCTTATAGGCATAAGCCATCTGGAATTTAGCATCCTCCTAAACTTAATAGAAGCCCTCTCGGTAGCTGTCCTCCTTACCTTGGGGAGGGTCACTATTGATACCAAAAATTACCCATTTAAGTGGACTAATCAAAGATGGACACGTGTTATCCTACATGGTAAGAATCCTAACAACAAGTTATAGCATCACCGACCAAGACCTGGGAGGCCGACCAACTTGAGGAAGCCCGACCAATATTCGAAAGGCTAAGCAACAATGCAAAGGCCGACCAACCTGATCAATAAAGCACCAACATCCACGTACATTATGAACGTTAGGTACTGATGTAAATGACTAATTTATAAAGGCATTCCATCCTTTTATATTCCATCTCTATATCTCCCTATGAGACTATAAATACATTGTAATCCCTTCATCAAGCGAACGTTCTTAAAATTCAAGTGATTCGAGACACGAAAGGTAAATACAAAGGCAATAAGGAGAACAGTGGGCGTAGGCTTTTCCTGATAGTCGAACCACTTTAAAAATCTTTAGTCTATCTTTCTTTGATTTACTTACAGTTATCTGTGATTAAGGAATTATACCTAGTTTAGTTTTTTACATCAATAAATTGGCGTCGTCTATGGAAACGTATTTCTAAACATTTTCACCCTCATTTATTTATAATAACCCAAAGATGACTAATATCCCAGATTCCAGTGCTAGAAACGATAGCAATCCACCTATTCCAACTACTCCTCCAATGAATAATGAACTGACTGAAATCTTAGATAGTCTTGCTAAAGGAAAGGAGGCTATGCAGGATACCATTAGGCAAATGGATCAAATGCTATAGACTGGATCTGCCGCTATGTATAGTCACAAGAATATGCCACCACTGGCTCCAAGAACCAGCAAGCACAACCAATCCAGGACTACCAGAGACACGACCTACCGTCCGGGAGAAAGTTCTCCCCTTAGGACGTCAGAGCCTTATAATGAGCAATTCTTTACTCTGGAAGATTAAATTCTTTTGAAAGGTTAAGCAGATCGTCTCCCTTTGATCATCTGGGACCCAGGGGGAATAAAAATGTTCCCAGGGCATTATCGAGGAATAATCGATAACCAGCCGATCAACATGACGGCTCAGCCCAATCCAGATCACGCACCCGATTATCTATCCATTTCGAACAGACCTCTCAGGAGGAGAGCTCAGCACAAACAGTTGGCCAGAGTAGTCGAGCTTCAACACATAAATCTAACTCTGGCAATCATGCATGGAAAGGCTCTATTAAACATTTGGAAGATATGTAGGGAGAGATGGTAAAGGATAACAACCTTTTATAATGAAGTTTTGTGAAAGTCTCTCCTTTTGTGCAAGCTATTATGGATTTTCCTACTCCTTCAAAATTCAAAGCTCTTGTAGTTACGCCTAAGTATGATAGGAAGACATACCCTGTTCTTTATATAGAACAATACCAAGTAATAACTGATATTTATGTTGTCCTCGAAGAGATGAGATGCAGGGCGTTCTCAGGTACCATTCTGGGTCCTTCTCAGATCTGGTACAATAGCCTTCCTCAGGGACAAATTTTTTATATCAACTAGCTTGCTGGGATGTTTATTAGGAAATCTTCTTTGGATCTAAGCTAATAAAAAGAGTGGCTCACATGCTAAGTTTGAGACAGCGAGCAAGAGAAAGTACAAGGGACTATATTACTCGCTTCAATAATGAGAAGTTGGAGGTCATTAATTATGAAGAGAAAATAACTATTACAGCTCTTATGAGTGGATTGCTTTCGAGAAGCTTTACTAAACTCTTGACAAATATCCTCATAAGATGATGACAGAACTGATGGCACCAAGATCATGAATGCCGAGGAAGCAATGGTAGCAAAGCATAGCTCAGTCCCAAAGTCCGAGGGAAAAACCGAGAAGAAGGAGCAGAAAGGACAAAAGTAGCATAATGATTCAAAGCAAAATAAGATTGATGACATGCTCAAAAAGTACAATAATTACACTCCATTAACGATGGACATTCACTATATTTTGGAGGAAATTAAGCACAATAAGGAGGTATGTTAGCCCGAGAAGCTAAGAGCACCTTCTGGGAAGAGGAACAGGTCCAAGTACTGTGAGTTTCATAAGGACAATGGGCATGCGATAGATCGTTGTATTGCTCTATAGAATGAGATCGAAACCCTCATTTGTCGAGAAAGATTGGACAAGTTTATTAATCGACAGGGCGACAAAGGAGATCGATGAAGGTCAAAGTCTCTATGCAAGCCTAGAGATGAGAAGAAAAGAAATCATAAAGATGATCCTGACATCCCCAAGAAACCCAAGAAACCACAACGTGAGGTATTTACGCTTAGTTCCTTTGTCTATCACATGATTACATCTGGAGACGCTGGAGGTGAAGATCATACTACTAAGAGAAAAGCTTACCTCAATGAGGCTTTGGCTTATTCTTATCCAAATGATCAATTTAGCTGAGGAAGATCGGTCGAGGAAGGTGAATAAAGATAAATTGGTGATCAATTTTTCCAAAAATAATCTCTCAGTAGTTCTATATCCCCAGGATGACCCTCTAGTGGTCAAATTTAGATACCAGGATACAATAATTTATTGAAAATGGTATCTCAATAGACATCATGTTTTATTCCTTTTTTCAAAAGATAGATTTGAAGCTCAGTCAGTTAGATCCATATCACAGGCCATTGATCGGTTTCTCTGGTGAAAAAGTGTATTCCTTTGGGCACAATCAAGTTGGAAGTGTTGCTCGGTACCTGGTCAGTAAGTTAGATCGATAAAGTTCATTTCTTTATGATGGAAAAGAACGTGCAATCTGCCTATAATGTGATCATGGACAGAGTAGGGTTAAAGAAGTTTAATGATGTTCCATCTATAGTCCATCAGTGTTTGAAGTTCCCAACCAACTTCGGAGTAGGTGTGGTGAAAGGTGATCAGAAGGTATCTCGATAATGTTATTACTCCTCTACCGAGTAAGAGGATCTAGAAGAAATGAAAAAGAAGACAACCACTAACCAAGTGGACATTAATGAGCCCAATAGCGAGTCTGAGGTTGAAACCTTAGATCTAAGAGAGGAGACAGAGCTGGCTAAAGGTCAGATTGTAGAAAAGATGAAGAGTATTATCCTCGATAATGACAAGCCGTAACGGACTACACAGATAGGTTCAACATTGTATCTTGTTCTTAAATAGGAGCTAGTGATGTTCTAAAGATAGAGAAAGCACGTGTTAGCTTGGAGCCATGAGGATATGCTTAGGATTGACCCTAATTTTCTTTGTCATTAAATCAACGTCAATAAGGAGGCCAAGCCATTCAAGCAAAGGCGTAGGGTATTCAGCCTCGAGAAGAACCAAGCTATTCAGGAGGAGGTAGAGAATCTCCAAAAAGCTTCATTAATTGAAGATGTGAAATATCCAGATTGGTTGGCCAACATTGTTATGGTCAAGAAGAAAAATAATAAATGGAGAATGTGTGTGGACTTCACTGATTTAAATAAAGCCTACCCAAAGGAACATTTTTATTTGCCCAGGATTGATCTACTTATTGATGCTATGTCGGGACATGAGTTATTGAGTTTTATAGATGCTTATTCTAGTTACGACTAGATCAAAATGAAGCTTGAAGATAGGGAACGTACCTCTTTCATCATTTCTCGAGGAACTTACTGTTATAATGTGATGCCTTGTGGTTTAAAAAAATGTATGTGCTACCTACCAAAGGTTGGTAAACAAGGTCTTTGAAAGATCAAATAGGCAAAAACATGGAGGTATATGTGGATGCCATACTGACGAAGAGCAAGAAAGCCTCTGACCATATTGTTGACCTCAGCTAAACCTTTGATTAGTTGGAGAAGCACCAGATGAAGCTGAATCTGACCACTTGTGTGTTCAATGTGCATGAAGGAATGTTCCTCGGGTTCATAGTGAATCAAAGGGGACATAAAGCTAACCAATTAAAATAAAGGCATTGATTGAAATGCAGTATCCGACTTAGAAGAAGGATGTTTAAAGGCTCACTGGGTGAGTAGCTACTTTAAACAGATTTGTGTACCAAGTGACAGACAGGTGTTTATCATTCTTTATGGTGCTGAGGAAGACCTTTAAATGGAACGATGAATGCGAGAAAGCTTTTTGGGAGTTGAAAAAGTATCTAGGATTACCTCCGTTGCTCTCCCGACCAGTTTTGGGGAGAAATTATATTTATACTTAGCCGTTTCTGAGGTGGCTGTAAGTTCTGCTTTGATACGTGAAGATAATGGAATTCAAGACCAATCTACTACATATTAAAGCCTTTCGAGGAGCAGAAATTAGATATCCACGACTGGAGAAACTCACTTTGGCGCTTATAAAGGCATCCAAACGTATGAAGCCTTATTTCTAAGAACATACTATAATGGTGTATACTGACATGCCTATTCAGTAAGCTCTTCATAAAACTGAGAAGTATGTGAGATTAATGTACTGGGTAGTAGAACTGGGGGAGTATGACATTGTGTATGAGCCAAGGACCTCTTTAAAGGGCCAAGATGTAATAGATTTTATTGTAGAGTTCACTTATTCGAAGGTTCCAAAGCAACAAGGATGTCAAGTAGAGCAGACCCTAACATGGGAGAGCTCAGCCAAAGTCACCACCAACCAATTACCCGAGCAGGCCCCAGTAGGGGGAGCTCAGACAAAGTTTCTACCGACCTACCAGAATAATCAACCAGGATGCAGGAGATAGCTTAAAGATATGATGAGGCAAGAAAGAAGTTATTCCACTATGGGACATTGTCAAACCAAGGCTTTGACAACAACATCCTAGTATGGAATGTGGATGGATCTTTGTGTGTGACAGGAAGTGGAGCAGGTATTATACTCAATACCCCTACTGGGATTGATATTGAGTATGCACTTATATTCCAGTTCCAGGCCTCAAACAATGAAGCTAAGTATTAATCCCTGATAGTGTGATAAGTTTGGCGCATTCACTAAACGCCGAGTAAGTTGTGGTGCACAGTGATTCTCAATTGGTGGTCAACCAGATCTTAAATTTGACGGAGCCAAAGGAGAATTGATGACAAGGTACCTCGCCAAAGCACGAAGGTCATAATAAAATTACCAACTATTCGGATGAGCATAATTCCAAGACTAAAGAATTCCCGATCAGATGCACTTGCTCGGCTCGCATCAGCAACCATAATTAAACTCAGGAGAACAATCCCCATTGAGATTATGGCTAGTAAGAGCATTGATGAATATTTGAAGATTTATTTCATTGTAGTATACAAGGGATCTTCCTGGATGGATCCCATCGGAGCTTATATTGAGGAGGGAACTCTGCCAGCAGATCCAATTGAGGATAAAAATCTTAAGTATAAAGCGGGGAGGTACGTGTTAGACAAAGGAGTTCTATATTGGGATAGGGTTAACAGCTACTTTGAAGCACTGTGTCCACCCAATGGAGGTTCAAGATCTGATAGAAGAAGTTCATGAGGGGTCTTGTGGAGCTCATGTGGCAGGAAGATCATTGCTACAACGAATGAACACACCGGGATACTATTGGCCAACGATGAGCGCAAATTATACATCTTTTACAAAAAAGTGTGACAAGTGTCAGAAATTCTCTAACATTCACAAAACTCCACATGTTACTTTGACTCCCATTACTTCACCTTGTCCATTTGCTATTTGGGGGATAGACTTAGTCGGTCCATTACCAACCACCTGAGGAAGATTCATGTACTTGGTCGCAGTTGTTGATTACTTCACCAAATGGGTTGAGGCAGAAATATTAGTGGACATGCCTAATGAGAAGGTATACCAGTTTATCTGGAAAAACATTATTTGTAGATATAGTTTTCCATATACCTTCATCACTTATCATGGTACATAGTTCGACAACGACGAGTTTGCAGCGTATTGTGCCCAGTCCAAGATTCAGAAGTTGCATTCTGCTCCAGCTCATCCTCAAAGCAATGCGCAGACTGAGGTGGTGATCGAGTGGAAAAACCGAGCATCCGTGTAAATACGCTAATTGTTGTTATAGGCTTCCGACCACAATACAAAAAAAATTGAACTTTAACTACACTCTTATGGAATATAGTGGCTAGTCTGGGTATCGAATCCACAGGGAATAGGAGGTGTGCACGTGACGACAAAGGGTAGGAAGACAAATCCTAAGGTTGACTCTAAAAGAAAAGTATAGAAAAGATGATGAATTTTGGGGTGGATGTCTACTAACTAAATGCAATTTAAATTAAACTACTAAATAAAACTACGTGAGGAGAAATAAACGAATATAATTATCTAAATATGAATGAGAACAGTAGGTTGGAATACAATCCCTCGAACCCTAGTGTGTTTACCGGATATAAACTAGTCATAAACTAAATAATTGATTAAAGTCAGTCTTTATTAATCTCAAGCATTACATATATGAGGGTACAAGCTCGCATCATACATAATCAAGAGTAAGAATAAAGCGGTGTCGACATAGCTAATATGCGCGTTGCACTCTTAAACACCCCGGTTACCTAGGGTCAACCGAGGTAAAAAGATCTACGATGGTGGTGACAACTAATCAACCCGATTCAATCAGTAATTAATTAATAAAACTAATTTTTTATTCATGCAAACCATATTGGGTTGGGTTCATGCATCCCAACCCTTAAAAATCTAGCCTAACATGGTGAAATTAATGAAAACTACGTTATCTACGTTGCATGAAGTCATAATTGTTTGTAAAGAGAGATTAAACATGAGAAATAATAATAAAAGTGCTGGAAATAAAGGTTACCAAGATTGAAGAACAAGAACATGAAAGAAGAAATCAAAGGTTGAAGAAAAACTGGAAAAGCTATTGAATTAAAGGTACAAAATATGTAAATTTTTCTCCTAGATGTTCCTCCTTGATTAGGAGCTTTTACATGAATGAAATCTTAATAAAAAGAGTCCTAATGACTAAATATAAAGGTTACAAGTCGTTTAGAAGAGTTCCCAAAACATAAAACTCTTTTGGCTAAGAGATAAGGACAAAATTAAAATTCCGTATTTAGAAAATTATCACACTTAGAAAGCGTGACTAATTTTGTAACGGATCTAGAGTGTGACAAAATGGGCGGTTCGGATCCTTTAATGTTAATAGGTCCAAATCACTATTGTTTTTCGTTCAGAGATTTTTTCTTGACTTCTCTCATCTTTAAATGATCATAACTTCTTCACCTTAGCTCGGATTGAGGTGCCGTTTTTCCAGCGTTGTTGTAATTGAAGCCTCTTCAACTTTACAATTGGCCCCACCTCTGGACTAAGGCTAAAAAATTACAAATATGCCCTTCAACTCCCCATTTCTTAGTTTCCTTCAATATTTTGAGTTCTCTTTTCCGTCTTTCTTGCATGACATACCTGTAAAACACATTAGAGATATACAAAACACGAAATACTTGCCAAAAGGGGTTACTAGTATAAATATGAGATAAATCCAAGCTATTTACCCCGCACGGGATCATAAAAATACTGAAATTAAGGGGATAAATGTAAAGAATTTATGCCTAATCAAACCCCCCTAACTTATAACTTTGTGTGTCCCGAGCAAAGTAAAAGCTTAAGAGTGTAAGGACATAATTTTATAAATGTCTAGGGTAGAATCTAGGAATTTTTTATTTGTCCTAGATCACAGTATGTATGTCTGATACCGCTACATTCGACACATCAACACTCATCCACGACGGCCTTGATCCGAATCCATGCATCCTCCATCTTCACACGTGCATCATACTTCATGCGACGTGCTACTCAACCATTCCCACTACTCCACTTCGCGTTATTGGTAAAATGATTTATTGGAGTTTTTAGTATTTGCATAAATATTTGAGAATTTTTTTAGAAAATATTTTTCGAAGTCTGATTTGTTTTTAACACAAAAGCAGAAATTTTTCTAAGTGTTGAAGCGGACTTTTCTTGGTCTTTGAGCTCGTTCAAACGACATCGCTCTATCATTCGAGCGACATGAGCATGTCGCGCGATCTCATTCGAGCGACGGTGCCGCCTCGATTTTTGTATAAATATCTGAGCCCAATCTACACGATTTTTTAAGTCTTTTTCGCACACGTTTATGCGATTTACAACCCAGAAAATAGGCTTCAAGTTTTTAAGGTTTCATGCCTCTTTATTCAAAAAACCCTTCCTATATATGAGTGTGAATCATTAAACCTTCAAAGGATCGTTTTTTGCTCATCTGGAGTAACTTGTGGAGAAGCCGACTCTTTTCCACTGCTGCCCATCTGGAGTTCTTGCGGGAAACTCCAGCCGACGACATCGGAACCGACACCTGAAGGTATTTCGTATGTCACTCTTATTTTTAGTATAATCCGTGTAAACCGTTCTTTACAAATTATAGTGAAAATAAAAGGTTTTGCCCCTTTGGGGGATTTTTCCTCATTTGTGTGTTTATTTGTGATTGAATGTTCTTGCATGATTATATTGTCTTCAATCACACCTAGATGCATGTTTTAGGATTTAATTGAAAAACTGAGTTTAATTAAATAATTTCTTTGTTTAAAGAAAAGCACACTCTAAAATTGGTATCAGAGCCAATTACACAAATATACTGTGTAATTTTCTTCAAAATTTTTCTAAAGATATCAATTTTTTGAAAAATTGATTTTATAAAAAGGGCGTGTTCAAATTATGCTTATTGGAAAGCCCCTATGAAATATTCTCTAAAAGCCATAGATGAAAGAGTTTGGATTTTATTTGAAAGAGGGTGGACACCTCCCTCCATCACTATTGATAACGTGACAAATTTAAAAACTGTGACTGCATGGACTGAAGAAGAATTTAAATGATCATCTTTTAACTCTAAGGGTCTTAGTGCTATTTCTGGATCCATCAGACCTAACGAGTTCTGGCGGATAATGACGTGTACCACGTCAAAAGAGGCATGGGATGTTTTACAGCTTACCCATAAAAGAAGTAATGCCGTGAAAGAATAAAAATTACAAAACTTAACAACTCAATTTGAAACTATCACCATGCATGAGTCTGAATGTTTTGATGAATTCTATGCTAGATTATTTGATATTGTAAACACTAGCTTTAATTTTGGTGAACACATTCCTAATGCTAGAGTGTTAAAAAGATTCTAAGATCACTACCTAAACGTTTTATCCCTAAAGTTACTGTGCTAAATTCTATGGGTAACTTAAACACACTTAAATTAGAGGAATTGGTTGGAGACTTATAAACCCTTGAAATTGACATGTTTCCTAAGTCTGTTAAACCAAAAGATAAGGGAATTGCACTTAATGCCCAGGATAGGAAGAGTGAGGGGTCGGCAAGAAAGAGAGTAGAGTCATATAGAAAAAGGGAGAAAGAAACGTTAGATTCTGAGTGTGACCTTGATTTTGAAGATTCGGCCTTGTTTGCAAAAAAATTCAAGAAAATTCTCAATTTCAAGAAAAATAAAAATTTCAAAGACAAAAAGAATTTTGACAAAAACAAGTTTGAGAAGAAAAATGAAAAAGATTTTAAAGACCCTCCTAAGAAAGACGATGAGAGATGTTATGAGTGTGACGGTAAGGGTCATAGAGCTTTTGAGTGTTCTACTAGGCTGAAAAGACTTGCCAAAGAAAAGGGCAAAGTTGTCCTTAACGCTATCCTTAGTGACGACAGTGAGGTCGAGTCGGTGGACTCTGGAGACGAGTCATCGCATGAGTGTAACTTCACCGCATTCATGGCTAGTCATGTGAGTACCTCTCGTGTTCCTCACGATGATGAGGATGTTGCTTCACAGGGACACCTCGACAGTGAGAACAAAGAGTGAGGGGGAGGATGCTGCAAGAGAGAGCGAGAGTGATCTTCAACGCGTCTACGCTAAGTTCTATACTGAGTCATTTAAAACCAAAAAGCGTAACGAAGTGTTAGTTCTTAGGATCATCGCTTTAGAGAAAATATTTAGTAGAAGCGAGAGAGAGAGAGAGTTCTGCACTACCTTGAGAGAGAGAGAGTCTGCCTGTGTTGAGAGAGAAAGTCAGTTTAGAGAAAGAGAGAGACTATTTGGAGAGAGAGAGAGAGAGTTATTTCGAGAAAGAGAAAGGGGACTTGACTAATCAAGTGGCTAGTCATACGAGTGAGCTCCATTCCTCCCTGGAGACTTGAAAGAAACTTGAAGCCCTTGTAGCCCATCTTACTCATGATCTTGAGAGAGCAAGGGAAGTTAAGGTTCAAATCGAGGACAGATCTAGAAAGATGGGAAAAATGTTCCTCGATCCCACTTTAGGTTTTGGTGATAGGCAGGGAATAGGTTTTGATGGTGCCTCCACGTCCCAAATTGCACCTGGACCAGTTCCTAAGTTTACTACTACTCCATATGGTCATCATCAAAAACCACGAAGGCGAGTTCGACCAAGAAAAGCAAACCAAGGTCTGCCTAAGACACTACACCAAATCTGCCTAATTGTCACGGTCATTGACCTTGACAAGTTCAACTTGTCAAGGTCAATGACCGTGACAATTCGGGGCGAGACAACTTTTTTTATCACGGACGTGTCATTGACCTTGACAAGTTCGTTAGAATTATCATGGTCGTGATGGTTATTAACTGTGACAAAGCCTTGACCCTTTTTTAAAAAAATTGTCACGGTCAAAGACCGTGACAAGTCCGTGGCAACCTTATTTATCACGGCCTTATCACGGTCATTAACCGTGACAATTTTGGGCAGAATTTAAAAAAAAATCTGCTGGGCAGTATGGCCACTGCCACTGCCCAACAGTATATTTGTACGTGTTATAGCAACGTTGTACCTGTTCAAACATCATATATCCAAACAAACTAAAGATAATGCAAATATATATTCAAAATAGAAACAATATACAAAACGATATAATCCAAATATAATTCAAATGTACCAACTTAAAAATAATGTCACTACATGTCTGGGGTAAATGTGAGGAGGTGAGTAGGCCACACGATATACGAATTGACACACCTACTAATATACATCATGCCGCATTGTTCGCGCAACCACAATAGGGAGTTATCCTTACCGGGTATCACATACGTGACGAGCACTTTGGACTCGATCTCTTGAAGCTCACGTCCATGAACTATTCCACCCTGGACGATATTTGGGTCCCTCAACAGCCACCATATTCGCTGGCCATCAAATACGTCCAATATGAATACGCTCGGCCAACCAATTATCGACATCGGTTTGGGGAAGGGAGCCAAATAAGGAATTAGATCATCGAAGTACGCACGTGTCGGTGATGAAGCAGCGAGGTCCACATCCTCGTCATACTGCGCCTCGTTCTCCCTCACCTCCTCCTCCACCACCGCCTTCTCCTCCCCTTTCCCCTTATGGTCTCCGCCCAACGTACGCTTCATGAATGAGTACATATCTTGGACCGTCGCCTCCAAACGGGACAGCTTCGCGTCATGTGAATCCACCGTTCGAGCCAACCCGGTGTCGCTCGTCTCCAATCCGATGATCCTAGATTTGGCCACCCGCGAGCTCACCCCCTTGTCCTCCCCTTGCGATTAAAGCCAAGCATTGGTCTAAGTGTGTCTGTGGACAAAGACGCCTTGTCGGCATCAGACTGCAACTCATGCACTTCCTTAAGCTTTGCCTGAAACGACAAAAAGCACATGATTAGTAAAGTAAGTAAACTAAAAAATTACAACATAATTAACAAAAATTAAACTGTCGAATTACTTACAATTGTGACCGCGACGCTCGGGGACACCTCCTTTTCCTTCCCCTTCTTCGTCTGAAGAGCCACATAAGTATCGAGCCTATGTGGCTTACCCCCTGGGCCACTACCTACCCCCTCAAATAAAATAAAGTAAAATTAGTATCGACCCCGCAAAGTAAAATAATGAAGAATAATATATTTCTGTAGTTATAGAAAAATTAAATCTTACCTTCATCCTATGCTCCACCACGGGGTAAGACGTCCGGTCGGAGTAGTGCACGTCCGTCTTTTTTGCTCGATTTTCCCTCCCCGATTGGCGATATGCCAATTGTCGCTCCTCAATCTCATTGTCAATGAACTTTTGCCATTGTGCCAATGAGATCGGCTCCTTGGGCAGGACGGAATCACGCCATTGGATAATGGACTCTCGTGTTTTCCCAAAGTATCGTGTTCGCATATTTTTCTTTCACGTCTTGTGTTGCTCCCTCAACTGCTCCAAGACGGAATCGCGTAGCTTTGGATCCAAGTTGAATTGTTCCTGTCCAACATATACAATGGTAGTTGCGAATAAATATAAATATAAATATAAAATTAAATTGAAATCGAAATTGAAATTGAAATTGAAATATTCATAGTCATATAAATATATTACCTGTAGTGCCGCCCAAACAACTAACTTGAGCTCATATGGCACCTCCTTCCAACTCATAAACCCCGGGCCGATGACCGTCTTTAGCAGCTCGAGGGATCTCGCTAATAGCTCCGACTTGTTCTCGATGGTAATCCCAAATTTGCCATATTTGGGGAGCCTAGGGACGAGGAGCCCTCGTCGCCTCCGCTACCACCGAGCCCAGACGACATCATCATAACCAGCATCATCATCCTCGCCTTAATACCTGAAGGAGGCATTTGCTGTAAAAAATGTTATTAGTACAGATAATTTTTTTTAAAAGAAATCATGCAAATATGTACAATTACTACAAACCACCCCCACCCTCCCCCCTCCCCCACCACACACACGCACACGTACACGTACACACACCACCCCCTGCCCCCCACCACACACACAATAATCCAATAATGATTAATAATTATATATATTATGTTTCATTTAATTATGTCTTCTTTATATTCAAATTCAATTATTAATAATTATATATAGTATGTCTTATTTAATTATGTCTTATTTATATTCAAATTCAATTATTAATAATTATACATAGTATATACTAATTTACTAATTTACAATAAGGGGCAATCATATATTCATTTACTAAAAAAATTAATAATCAATCAATTCTTTACAAGGGACACTACGCGCACACACACATAGACACACACACATCCCCCCACCCCTACCCCACTACCCACCACCCATCCCTGCCCCCACCCCCACCACACATAAGTAAATAATTATTTAATGGAGTTAATCAAGATTAAATAAATAAAGTAAATAATTACGATAATTGCAATTGAAAATTTTGAGCGAGGGAGATGAAAATAATATTCACCTTTTTATGAAGGGGTGAGGGAAAAGAGGGTCATTTATCCCATATTTCACCATAGTGTCATCTTTAAGAGTTCTCACACACAAGACTTACTTTGGGTGAATCATATGCTAGAAGATTTATATTTTAATATGGTTTTTAGAGACTTTGGGGGGAGACAAGATCTTCATCTTATTCAACCTATTTCTCATACAAATCACAACATGATCTTCTCTTAATCCTTTTTTCATTTATTAAATGAATTCGTCTCCATTTCATATGTTTAAAAGAGTTTAATGATTAATTTTTATTTACTATATGCACAATTATTTAAAAATATAATTTTCACAATATTGTGTTGAAGAGCAATATTGTAGTACCTTAACCACTACATTTTATATTTATTTGATCAATTCTCATTATCTATAATAAAAAAAATTTACTTCAACGTACTAATTGATGATTATTAACCCGAGATAGTAAAAAATTATCATATATTAGCTATTATGGACCTTTTGAACATATTCTAAAGCGTAATCTTATGAATAATTTCAGAGAGAATCGAAATCAAAACGCACAGAGTTCTAAAGAATACATTATTTAATATTTTAAGTGAACCTTAATTGGATAACACAAATTAACCAATGTGTGACTACTTCACCATTTGAATATTATTTTTTGTCTTCCATATAATCAAACCAGTCATATTTACTATACTAGACATATATGTAATACTTCACCTTTTGATAAATTGATACATTTATATATACCTACAATTTTATGCCTACAATTTTATAATTAATTCAATTTTTCAATGTACATCTATGTTTCAACTTTAAATAAACATGAGCGCTTCATATTTTTCTTGCAACCCACACACACGCACACGTACACCCACCCCCACCACCCCTCCCCCCACCACATCCCCTGCCCCCACCCCCAACCCCTGCCCCCCTCTCCCATCATACACCACCACACACATATACACATACATATACACACATATATATACACACATATATATACACACATACATATACACACACATATATACAGACATACACACACATATAGAAATGAAAGAGAAAGAGAGGAAAAAAATATACCTTAGAGAGAGAGAGAGAGAGAGCGCTGAAATCACTTGTAGAGAGAGAGAAAGATGGAAACCAAAAAACGGTGGGAAAAAAAGAGCCTAGGGCTTTTTTTACTGAAGATATTGTCACGGTCGTGTCAAGGTCCTTCCACCTGAGAGAGTTTTGTTATAGTTTGGGTCGGACTTCACGTACATATGCTCCACCACATCGTATTGATGATTTTACCAGTCTGAGAGAGCGTGTTGAGTTTTTAGTCGCCACATCACAGAGTTTGATGGAGGAATTCTGACGGATGTCTTTGTCGTCAGTGAATGCTTCCCGTATCTCGGCTAAAACCAACAACAACAAGGGTAAACAAAAGGTTACCGCTTTTTGGGTACCTAAGAAAGATGAAAAATTCCTTGCTGTTCATGTCACTCTCAAAGCACGTAATACCTCACAGTGGTATTTCGGTAGTGGGTGCTCCAGACTTATGACAGGTGATGTCTCATTTTTTACCTACCTAGAGGATAAGGAAGGTAAATTCACCTTTGGATACGGGAGAAAGTCTAGCATCGTAGGACGAGGTACAATAGAGTTACAAGGATTTCCTAAGCTAGAGAATGTTTTGTATGTCAAAGGTTTGAAAGCAAACCTTCTCAGCATTAGCCAGCAGTGCGACGCTGACTTTGCCGTAAAGTTTGATCGAGACGCTTATAATGTCTATAATCAAGCCGATAAACTTTTAGTGCAAGGGGTGAGGACAGAGGATAATTGCTATGGGACTGTTCCTAAGTCCTCACTTGTTTGCAACAGCACCACGATCACTCCTATGGATATGTGGCACCAACGTCTAGGTCACGTGAACTTTAGAGTTTTGACGCGATTAGCTAAAAAGGACCTAATACGTGACTTACCAACACTTGAAAAGCCAACCTCCACGGCTTGTGGACCCTTTCAGTTGGGAAAGCAAATCCGTAGACCCCACAGTAAGTTGAATTCCATTACCACTTCACGAGTACTTGAGTTGATACGTATGGATCTCATGGGTCCTACTCGTACAGAGAGTCTGGGTGGTAAGAGGTACATCCTAGTGATAGTAGATGATTTCTCCATATATTCTATCGTGGGATTTATGAGAGAAAAATCAGATGTTATTGAGTTTCTGACGACCAAGTGCCGTGTCCTACAAAACCAATACGGTTTCACTATCAATAGAATGCGTAGTGATAACGGCACTAAATTTACGGAGCAAAAAGTAGATCTTTACTATAATAGCCTAGGAATCAAACATGAGTTTTTTTACTGTGAAGACTCCTCAGTAAAATGGGATTATTGATAGAAAGAACATGACGATTCAGGAAATGGCTAGATCTATGCTTCTAGGTCGTAAAGTTTCTAGGAGATTTTGGGCAGAGGCAGTGTCTACTGCATGCCATACAGTGAATAAGGTTTACCTTCATCCACACACACTTAAAATGCCCTATGAATTGTGGACTGGAAAGAATCCCAAACTTGCATATTTTTGTGTTTTGGGGAGTAAATGCTACATCCTACGGGATATAGAGCAATTAGGAAAGTTTGACTCCCGAAGTGATGAAGGAATACTGCTAGGATATTCATCAAATAATGGAGCGTATCGAGTTTTTAACCTGAAGAGCTCTAAAGTGATGGAGTCGATAAACTTTACTGTGCAAGATGACGAACCATCGACGTCTGTTGATTCCACCCATTTGAGTGAGGATGACACACTCCCTTTTGATGATCCTACTGTGTCTCCCACTTCCAGTGTGGAACCTATTCCTATTATAGGGGACACACCTACTTGGGTTCGCAAGAGTCAAGATCTTACTTCTATCCTAGGAGATCCCACCCTAGGGGTCAAGACTCATGCTCAGCTAGAGAACATTTTTAGTCATTTTTGCTACACGTCCACAATCGAGCCCAAGAATCACAAAGAAGCACTCAGGGTAGCCTCACTTAACTTCCCTCCTTCAAAGTGTATGAGACCTGAATTTTCAATGTTGTCTTTGTTGATATCCGGGCCAAATGCACCTAATGATGATATCGATATCTACCAGGATCCTTTAGTAGAAGAATTACATGAGTTGTGGGAAGAGGGTGCGCAAGCATTTGACTCTTTTAGAAAATAAGAGTTTACGCTGAAAGCTATGTTTATGTGGGCAATTCATGATTTTCCAGCTTATGGGACATTATACGGTTGTGTAGTACATGGTTATTTGGGGTGTCCTATTTGTGGAGAGGATATTGAAGATCTTCGTCTCCCGGCTAGCTTAAAAAATATATACCATTACAATAGGAGGTTTTTACCCCCCGCTCATAGTTTCAGATTTGAGAAAGGTTCCAATTTTTTATCGGGGGGGGGGGGGGGGGGGGTTGAACATAGGCTACCGTCGAGAAAACTTTCAGGTTCAAAAATAGAAAGTAAATCTTTTGATTATGGCCCTAATATGCCAGGTAAGAATTCTAAGTTTAAGAATGTCAAGCATAATAAGACACCAACTGGGAATGAAACTGAGACAAGAAAGGCATGGTCTAGGAGGTCAATTTTATTTGACTTGCCTTATTGGATGAATAACCCGGTGCGCCATGTATTGGATGTGATGCATGCAGAGAAGAACATCGTTGAACATATTGTGGGAACATGCCTTGGGGGGAGTCATTCGAAGGATGGAGAAAATGCACAAAAAGACCTTAAATTGTTGAAACTTAAGCCACAACTATGGTTGAAAGAAGATAGTTAGGAAGGACAATAATTCCCCCTGGTGTGTTTACTTTGACGAGTGGGGAAAGGAAGGTGCTTTTAGACACAATATATAATTTGAAGGTCCCATCTAATTTTTCGTCCAACTTGCAAAGGATTAAGAATTATGCTATGCATGATTTATATAAGTGTAAGTCTCACGATTGGCATGTGATCAGGCAATTGGTTCCTCTATTGTTTAAGCACTATTTCTCCAAGTGCAAGGATTTTCGGAGGGATATTATGCAAATTAGTATCTGCTTCTCACTTTTGTGTAAGAAGGTAGTCAGTCGAGAACACATAGTGGCCGCAAAATTGGTGGTGACCGAAGCGATTTGTGTGTTAGATAAGTACTTTCCCCCATCATTCTTTGACATAAGTGTTCACTTGTTGGTATACCTATGCTATGAGGCACTTCTTTGCGGTCCAGTTAGATATCGGTGGATGTATCCGTTTGAAAGATTGATCAAAGTTTTCAAAGATATTCCAAGAATGCACGATACATTGTAGGATCAATTGCATAGGAATACATCACCGTGGAGTCATCAATCTATACTCGGGAATATATGCCTAACTCGACCAGTGTTGATGACATTGATGAGTTCGTCGATGAGGGTGGTCATGTGATGGGCAAACGAGTGAAATTAACAAGTTTTCAACATGAACAAGTAACTCGTTATCTATTTGACACACATGAAGATGTCGAAGAATGGAAAAAGCAAGTTTAAATTATTTTAAGTTTTGCATTATTTTAGATTATTTTATACATGATTAATTTTGTAATATGTTCGTCACATTAATTTTATGCAGAAAATATGAAGCCTCTGAGAAAAATAAAAGACGAAAAACAATGGAACAATTAGACAACGAATTTAGGCTGTTGTTGTCACACGAGGTAATTATAATGAAAATGGATGTTATATAACGTTACATTACAATAAAACTTTACAACTAACCTAATTAATTTATCTATAGTCTCATCTCTTAAAGACGGGTGATGCGACATCAAGGCTTGCTCGTCTAGCCACTGGACCCTTGTTCATGGCACAAGAGTACAAAAATTATCAATTGAACGGTTACGTATTCGGCCCAAGAGTGTAAGAGGAAAGTACAAATGTATAGAACTCGGGAAGGCTCTTACTTTCTTTCGAGCGAGCGTAAAAGATAAAAACCTCGTTGAAGCTGAAATGATTTACTATGGTGTAATTGGAAATATATTTGAATTGGACTATCTAAGATTCAAAAAGGTTGTATTTTACTGTGATTGGGTAAGTGTTGAGGATAAAAATGCTTGTAAAGTTGATCCTGGAACCAATTTGATCATGATTAACTTGTCCAAGTTGAAGAGCAACGAACACGTGAGCGACGAGTCGTTTGTTTGTGCATTTCAAAAGGTCAAGCAAGTGTTTTACTCGGAGTATATGAATAACCAGCCGTGGTCAATCATATTACATGAGCCAAAGCGTCTAAATAATTGTGTGGATGACTTGGTTGCTCCTACCGAATATCAATCCATTTTTTATGATAACTCGAATTTGAAATAATTTTTAGATTTGTAATAACTATTCCAATTGTCGAACAATAGTTTAATGCTTTTATCGGACATCAGTTTACTGCTTTTAATTCATTTGTACTTGATCATTTTCTCTCTTTATCTCTTTCCTTTGTATATGTGTGTGTGGGGTGGGGGGTGGGGGGGAGTTTTCAAAATTAATTCGTGTCACGACCCATTCAAGAGTGGCACGACCATATAAAATGTTTGTATGTCTTCTTCAGGTGTGTGTGTGTGTGTGTTTGTATTCTTCTAATTCATTTGGATTTGTACTAATAAGAGCAATTTTTGTAGAAAATGTCTCCTTCAGGGATTAAGTCAAGGATGATGATGATGATAATGATGATGTCTTCTTCAGGGCTCGGCAGTAGCGGAGTCGACGAGGGCTCCTCGGCCCCTAGGCTCCCCAAATGGGGAAAATTAGAAACGGTTGTTGAGAATAAGACGGTCTTATTGACTAGATCCCTCGAGCTGGCGAAGACGATTATCGGCCCGGGGTACACCAGTTGGAGGGAGGTGCCAAATGAGCTCAAGTTAGCTATTTGGGTGGAACTATAGGTAATGTATTTCAATTTCAATTTCAATTTATATTTATTCTCAACTAACACTTACGTTATTTTTATTTTTTATTTTTTTAACATGAACAATTCAGCCTGCCACTAGAACTCCGTGATTCTGTGTTGGAGCAGTTGAGGGAGCAACACAAGACATGAAAGAAGAATTTGTGGGCCCGGTATATTGGAAAGACCCGGGACTCCATTATTAGAATGCGTGAGTTCATCCCACTGAAGGAGACGATCGCATTGGCACATTGACAAAAGTTCATTGACAATGAGATCGAGGAGTGACAATTGGCATATCGCCAATCGGGGAGGGAAAATTGGGCAAAAAAGATGGGCGTGCCCTACTCCGGCCGAATGTCTTTGCCGAGGTGGAGCAGAGGATGGTAAGTTTTATTTTTCTATAATTATTGAAATATGCTATTCTGCATTATTTTACTTTGTATTGCTTACTAATTTTGCATTATTTTATTTCAGGGGACGGGGAGTGGCCCTGGGGGTAGGCCACATAGTCTCGATGCCTATGTGGCAATTCGGACGAAGAAGGGTAAGGATAAGGAGGTGTCCTCGAGCGTCGCGACCACTATTGTAAGTAATCTGATAGTTTAATTTTTATGAATTACGTTATAATTTTTTTATTTACTTATTTAACTAATCGTGTGCTTTTTGTCATTTCAGGCAAAGCTTAAGAAAGTGCATGAGTCGCAGTCTGATACCCACAAGGCATCTTTTTTCCACGGACGCACTCAGCCAAGTGCATGGCGCTGATCGCAAGGGGAGGACCAGGGGGTGAGCTCGCGGGTGGGAAAATCTAGGATTACCGAAATGGAGACGAGCAATACCGGGTTGGTTCGTCAGGTGGACATGTATGACGCAAAGCTATCAATGTTGGAGGTGACAGTCCTAGATATGTACAAATTCATGAAGCGTCAGTTGGGAGAAAAGGGCAAGGGAAAAGGCAAGGGGAAGGAGAAGGTGGTGCAGGGGGAGGGGGAGGAGGACATGGACATCTATTCTTCATCGAAGATACGCGTGGACTCACCGCTTGATGATACAGTCCCCTACTTGGCTTCTATCCAGCAGCCTATGTCAACAATCGGTTGGCCGAGCATATTTTTACGCGACATATATGATAGACAGCAAATAGCGAGGGGGTTGAGGTACCCTAATACCATAACGGGTATGCCAGTTCATGGACATACCCTTCAAAACATCGAGGCCAAGGTGCTCTTCATGCATGTGATACCCAAAAAAGAGAAATCCGCATTGTGGTTGCGCGAATAATGCGGCGTGACGCATATTGAGGGGTGTCTCAATGCGTATATCGTGTGGCCTTTATTCCTCCTCGAACCTACCCCAGACACTATGGCGTGATATTATTTGTATCTATTTTTATTTGGACACTTGGATTATATTTGAATTGTTTTGATTTGTTACATTTTGGTTTGGATATGAATTGTATTTTTATTTTATTTGGATATGGAATTATTTATGTAGTGATTTGGTGCATTCTTTCTATTTTATTTGGATATATGTTGTTTGAACATGTACAATTTTGCTATAAGAGGTACAAATATACTGTTGGGCATTGCACTGGCCAAATTGCCCAGTAGATTTTTTTTAAATTCTGTCCATATTTGTCACGGTCATTGACCATGACAAGTACGTGACAAATAAACTTGTCATGGACTTATCACGGTCAAAGACCGTGATAATTTTTCAAAGTTTATCGAGATTGTCGCGGTCTTTGACCGTGACAAATCTTGCAAGGTCAAAGACCGTGAGAGGACCATGACAAGTCTAATGAACTTGTCACGGTCAATGACCGTGATAAGTTCGTGGAAATAAAAGTTGTCACCCCTAGACTTATCATGGTCAATGACCG
This sequence comes from Sambucus nigra, assembly GCA_949130495.1. Taxonomy (NCBI): domain Eukaryota; kingdom Viridiplantae; phylum Streptophyta; class Magnoliopsida; order Dipsacales; family Adoxaceae; genus Sambucus; species Sambucus nigra. The sequence continues at coordinate 3,163,133 of OX422224.1, forward strand.
TGACAATCCGATAGTTTTGGTGTAGTGCTCCCAACTGTTTCTTGAACGTTTTGGTGACAAATCTCTGGTATGTGGATCCTATTTTTTTAGGCCAAAAGGAATGACCCTGTAACAGTACAATCCCAAGGGAGTGATAAATGAAGTTTTATCTTGGTCGGGGCCAAATAGGGGAATCTGATTGTACCTTGAGTAGGCATTCAAAAAGTTCATCCGCTTGTGGGCTATTGTGGCATCGACCAAATGATCTATCTTCGATAGAGGGAAATTGTTTTTGGTATAAGCCTTATTAAGGTTGCTGAAATCCATGCATACTGTCCAGCTATCGTAGATCTTTCCTACCACCACTAGTTTTGAGAGGCATTTTGGGAATTGAAATTCTGTGATGGACCTTGCCTCCAGAAGTTTTCCTACCTCCATTTTCACTGCCTTGGCCTTTTCTGGGGTAATGTGGTGAGCCTTTTTTGTGATCAATGAAAGTATTAGGTCAACATGAAATTAATGGTAAGTGACTTTAGGATTGAACGCAGACATATCACACGGTTCTCATGCAGACACATCTAGGTTTTTCTTTAGAAAAGAAGTTAATTCCTTCATTTCTTGCTCGGACAATGTTGTGCCGATTAGAAATTTTCTTTCTGGTTGACTCGAATCAAAAGCTACTTCCTTCAATATTTCCACGACTCCATCTACAGATTTAACTCTTGTTTCTTCTACCCGTTGACTCCCATACTCTAGTTGCTATTTGGATGGCATGGCTTCGTCATGAGATGTTTCGAGGATGACTTCCTTTTATTTCTTCTTTTCATGTTTAAGCCTGATGGAAGCGATGAAATACTTTCGAGCGATGGACTGATCGCCCTTGATCTCCATTATTCCTTGCTTTGTAATGCACTTGATTTTTTATAGGTTGAGGGCACTACCCCCATGACATGCATCCATCCTCTTCCAAGGATGGCGTGGTAGGGCAAGTAAATATCTAGCACCAAAAACTAAATGAATTTAGAAATATTTCCTGCCCTCACTGGTAGAACAACTTTCCCCAACGGCATGGCCATCTTTCCACCAAAGTTGACTAGAGGGGCAATCACCTCCTTCAGGTCCGTCACTTTTAATTTGATCTTATGAAAAATCTCTAGGTACATTACTTCAGAAGAGCTTCCTTGATCCACTAGTAGCTTATCCACATCGTAGTTTGCAATCCTGAGAGTGATTACTAGTGCATCATGGTGTAAGGTCCTCACTAAGATCAAATCGTCTTATGTGAAGACTATGTTATTAATATAGTCCACATACTCTGGTCACCTGAGTTTTCTAGCTTGGCTTTTGGCGGGGTCAATTTGGAAGGCCTCCATCACTGCCCTGGCCTTCTTAAGTTTCATTCGAATTGCATTGACCGGATCTTCTTGGGGTCTGATCCCCATGAATAATGGCAAACTCGTTCCCCACCTCTTCGTCCAAAACATTATTTGGTTTTGGGTCAGCATTGATGGAGACCTGATCAACTTTTTTCTATATATACTCATTTAAATTCCCCTCCTGGGCTAACTCCTTTATGTGGGACTCGAGGGCCTTATAATTCTCTATCTTGTGCCTATTTTTCTTGTGGTAGGTGCATCTGTGTGTATTGTTCCTATTTCTCGGATCACCATCCATCTTATTCGATAACTTGAGGAATTGCTAGTCCTTAATCTTGCTTAAGATTTTGTAAATTGGCTCCTTTAAAATGGTATTAAGTGCCTGGAATGCCTTAGATGAGTCTGCTTTGTTCCCATTTTTGGATCCTCCATTCCAATTTTTGCTCCCCTTATTTGGGGTGTTTTCCTTGTCATTTCCTTTTGTCTCCTTTGCACGACCAGTCTCCCAATAGCTGAAGGTGATCACATCTTCCACTTTGGCATAATTCTCAATGTGCGACATGAGATCATCGATGGTATCTGCCTCCTTCTTGCTGAGGGACTGAAGTAACATGGAGTTAGGGAGTAGGCCAATCTTGCACGATGCTATGGAAACCTGATCCAAGAAATCTTTAACCTCATTAAAGGTTTCCTAATAGCATTTTGCATATTCACGTAATGTTTCTTGTAGTTTCTTCGTCATGGCGAGGAGAGAATCCATCCTCTTCAAATGTGAGATGCTATCTATAAAGCGAGTTATAGAAGACTCTGTGAGTGACTTAAAACTTTTGATCGACCTCTCGGGTAGCCTTTAGAACCACTTATGGGCAATGTCTCCTAGGCTGGATGGGAATATACAACACATCAGAGCGTCGTTGTAGTTTGACAGAGTAATCGCTTGCCTATACTGGCGCGCATGATCTATGGGGGAGGTATTTCCATCATATATCTTAAACCTTAGGGTTGTGAATGTTTTTCCAGGCTCCTCCTCCCCAATTGCCCTTGAAAAGGGGAATTGCATCTGACTGGTGAGTTCCCTCCTTGCCAGCTTTTTTTTGTGGATCTAGCCCCATGATGAGTTGGGTGTTGATACATTTCTCTTCCAACCAAACTTCGTATATATTTCTTATGGCATTATTCATCTCAATTTTATCTTGTCAGATGACTCCCGTGCTCTAAACAATCCTGCTCGCGGTTAGTACTCATTCCTCAGCTACGATTTTTGCCCGCATGAGGACTAGGAGTCCGACCACGGCACCTTCCATTTTCCCCATGGAGTTCTCTTTCCATATTCTCCAAACATCGCTGGAGATGTGCGTTCTCTTCCATTTGGAGTCGTGTTGCATCCTCTTGTTGATGGAGTAGTTCCTCATAAGCATAGACCACCTGTGAGATCTGTGTTGATTTTGAATGCTCGTTGCTCTACTCAGATAGCTTCTCTTGCGGGAAAAATCGTGGATTTCTATCTCATGAACCTCATATTTGACTATGTGTAAGGACAACTCAGCTCGTAATCCACCAACAATGGGTGCATTGTGTGGGTGAGACATTATTTTCACTCTTTGGTTTCAAGTTGCTATTTGAAAAGAGAATCGTTTCCTATAAATGACAGCAATTGTGAGTGAAAGAAATCACAATTAATAATTCTAAAATCAAAGGAATTTAAATATAAATTAAGGTCACAACACAAGGGATATACGTGGCTCGGAAACTGTTGACATTCGCAGAAGGTTTCTCAATTTTTATTACTTCCTTTAGAGTTTCAGAATTACATGCCCCATTTTGTTGGGGTGAGGGTTTTATTTATAGTGATAATAGTGGTTGAGCTGTGCACGATCTCTTCCAAACTTCTTATTGGTTCGTTGGTTTATCTCTATTTATCTCCTTCGAAAATCTAGGTATCAAGAATGAGTCTTCATAATTATCCACATGATATATCTTCATACTTTTTCATGGAAAGCTAAATCTAACTTAGGCAGCACGTTGGGTTACTAAATATCGGGCCGTTATGGTTTTGCACCCACACCTCACATCAATGTGTTTAGACCTTGAACAAAAACTTGAGGTTTTACCTAAATGAATTGGACTTTGACTGTCACAATAACGAACATACTTTTCTTGTTCCAAGCCCAATTCTGATTGGAATTTCTTCAACCACAAAATTTCTTTGCACGCTTCAGTGACAACAATAAATTTACCCTTTGTAGTAAACAGAGCAACACATTTTTGCAACTTAGATCACCAAGCCACAACTCCCCCTCCAAAGGTCATTAAGTACCCCGAAGTAGATTTTCTCAAATTAACATCACCATCTATGTCAGTATCTATAAATCCTTCAAGCACAAGTTTACCATTCCCAAAACACAAGCATATCTTCGAAGTACCTTTGAGATACCTAAGATTCCATTATAACTACCCAATGTTCTGCAGTATTTGAGAGAAATCTACTGACAAAACCCACTGCGTGAGAAACATCTAGACTTTTACAGACCATGGCAAACATCATCGAACCAACAACTGAGGCATAAAGAATATTGTGCATCTCCTCCTTCTCTTTTTTTCTTGTGGAACACTGACTTTTTCTGAGCTTGAAGTGGCCCGCAAGTGCACAACTGACATGCTTCACATTTTTCATACTGAATCTTTTAAGAACTTTTTCAATGTACATTTCTTGAGATAGCCAAATTTGTCCTTCCTTTCGATCGAAATTAATTTTCATACCAAGAATTTTCTTTGCGGGTAAAATTTTCATCAGGAAACTCCTTGTTAAGTTTGAAAGAATCTCGATCAATAATTAACATATCATCAACATAGAGTAATAAGATAATAAAATTCTCATCAGGAAACTCCTTCACAAAAATACAATGGTCTGAAGTGGTGTGAGAATACCCATTTTCAGTCATAAAAGAGTCAAACTTTAAATACCATTGTCACGGTGCTTACTTCAAGTTATATAAACTTTTTTTCAATTTGTAGACAATATTATGTTTCCCTTTGGCTTCGAAACCTTCAGGTTGTTCTATGTTAATTTCGTCTTTAAGGTTTCCAAGGAGAAATGAGGTTTTAACATCGAGTTATTCAACCTCTAAGTTCATGCTTGTAGCCATGCCAAACACAACCCGAATGGATGACATTTTCATAACTGCTGAATAAATTTCATCCAAATCAACACCCATTTTGTGTCCAAAGCCTTTCATAATAAGGCGTACCTTATGTCGAGGTTATGAGTTTTCCTCACCATTGTTTAATCGACAATCCCATTTATTTTTCAGCAACTTCTTACCATTGGGAAACTTCACAAGTTCAAAGGTGTCATTTTCATGCAACAACTTCATTTCTCCTTCCATTGCCTTCATCCATTCTTATTTGTTTTCGTGTTCCATGGCTTCTTGGTAAGTTTTAGGCTCCCCCTGATCAGATAACAAAATAAACTCATTAGTAGAATATTTTTAGAAGGCTTTCTTACTTTTAAAGACCTTCTCAACTCGAGTTGTAGTGGTAGCTCTTGTGGTTATTGCTCCCACTAATTTTGTGCTTTGACATTAATAGGAGGATCTTCATCATCATTAGGAAACTCATTTCCTAATATACCTTCTTCACGTGGTTGCTTTGTAGGCGAAGAGATAGGATCTAAATCAATAAGATCATCACTATTAGTGGACTTTGGTTCACTGTGAGACCCGGGTTGAGAACCTCTTTTAAAATCTACAGTTATTTCATCTTAAAAAAAACATCTCTACTTCTCATAAGTTTCTTATCTACGGGGTCCCATAATCTGTAGCAAAACTCTTCATGTCCAGAGACAAAAAATATACAATGTTTTGCCTTATCATTAAGTTTGGACCTCTCATCTTTTGTGATGTGAACAAATTCCCTACAATAAAGAACTTATAAATGATCATAAAAGGGTTCTTTACATGTATAAACTTTCTTTGGCACATCACCTTGTAGAGTTGCTGAAGGAGACAAATTAATTAAGTCCGTGGTTGTTCGCATTGCCTCTCCCCAAAAAGATCTTAGCAATTTGGCATGTGAAAGCATACATCTGATTCTTTCAACAATGGTGCGGTTCATCCTCCTGAAAACTTGTTGGGTGGTCCTTTTAACGATCGTTTAATGGCAGATATAATGAATCTTGAAATACTCATCAAAGGGACCAATGTAATCGCCTCCATTGTCAGAGGAGTGAACACATTTTAATTTTCTCCCCGTTTTTCTTTCAACTTTGGCCCAAAAGTGCTTGAACACATCTGGCACTTGATCTTTAGTTCTCAAAGGGTATGTCCACAATTTCCTGGACTGATCATCAATAAAGGTGAAAAATAGAGAGAAACACCTAGCGTCCTAACTTTCATAAAGCGACACACATCTGAATGTACAAAACCCAAAGCATTAGATTTTCTTGATGAAAAGTATAAACAAAAAGAAACTATATTTTATTTACCGGCTAAATAATGATCACAAGTATTAAGTGGAGTACCTTTCATGTAGGGGTGTAAACGGGTCGGGTCTGGATCGGGTCTGGGTATATCCAGATCCGATCCGGGTATATTTTTAACGGATCGGGTCTTACCGATTGCCCGACGGGTCTCAGAAAATGGATCCAGACCCGGATCCGTTAAGGATCCGAATACCCGACCCGATTATATATATATATAAAAACTGTTTATATATATATATATATATATATATATATATATATATATTATATATATATATATATATATAACTGTTTTTATATAAATATAAGTTATATTTATATAAAAACAGTTTTATATAAAAAATTGTTTATATATATATATATATATATATAAGTTATATTTATATAAAAACAGTTTTATATAAAAAATAGTAACTTATATATATATATATATATAAACAGTTTTTATATAAAACAGTTTTTATATAAATATATAACTTATATATATATGTGTGTGTAAAACTGTTTTTATATATAACTTATATATATGTATGTATATATGTATGTAAAACTGTTATATATATATATATATATATAAGTTAGTTAGTTATATATTTAGTAACTATATGTAAGACTATATATATATATAATATTATATATAAATATATATTTATTATATTATATATATACACATTCGGGTCGGGTCCTTATCGGATCGGAGTCATGTATATCCAGATCCGATCCATTAACTAATCGGGTAATCGGGTAATCGAATAATCGGGTCTATAAAATTTGCTCAGATCCGTTAATTTAGGTCGGGTCCGGATCGGGTCCGGGTCCAGACCCGGTCCATTGACAGCCCTACTTTCATGCCTACTATAAGCTCTTTCTTTGCCAAAATGTTCACTCAAATGTCCAATCCTTTCGTGTCATTGTTCAGTAGAAGAATCATCTTCTAATGCATTCACAATTCCCTTGCTAATTTTTTCTTGCATTGTATAAAAAGTGTAACTCTTATTCCCTTTAGCCACCACTAAAGATCCCTTGGACAACTTCTACCTTCCATCACAAAATTGGTTGCTGAAGCCTTTATCATCAAGGTTCCTGGTAGATATCAAATTCAGAGGAATGTCAAGTACATGCCTCACATCTTTAAGCAACAACCTACAACCAATGTTAGTTTCCAAACATATATCTCCCATACCAATGATTTTAGACAAGCCTTAATTTACCATACGAACACACCCATAATCCCCTTGAATGTAGGAAGTTATGGAATCGACTCGTGAATTGATATGAAACAAAGTACCACAGTCAATCACCCAATTAGTTTCTTAGCTTATCAGATTAACATAAGCATTATCATAAATAATCATAATCTCACCATCAAAAGTGAGGGAATCGACTCGTGAAGTGACATGAAATTAAGCACCAGATTCAATCACCAATTTGGTGTCTTGTCTTATCAGATTAACACAAGCATTGTCACAAACAATCATAAACTCATCATTGAAAGAAAATGTGGCTATGTTTTCATGGTTCTTCGCATCACCTTTATCTTGCCATTTTCTTTTAGCTTGAGCTTTCTGCTTTCCATCTTCATATGTCCTTTCTTATGGCAATAGTTACACTCAATATTTTTTTTCCAATCTGGTGTTCATTGATTATTACGACTTTTGTCATAATTGTTATGACTTTTGCTATGGTGGTGAGATGACCTACTTCTTCCTTTCCCCCGATTTTCAGTGATGAGAGCTTCAGATTGAGAAGGCCCAATTGATTATCTCCGAGTTTTTTCATTTAGCAAACTGCTAGTTATTTGACTCATGGAGTCAACTCCATCAGGTGTCAAATTACTAACTGTTACCACCAAGGTCTCCCAACTTTTTGGCAAAGAACTAAGGACCATTAAGGCCTGCAGTTCATCATTAAAAATAACTTTCATTGAGGCAAGATGGTTAGTAGTACTATTTAATTCATTCAAATGTTTCGCAATGAAACTTCATGCCTTGTATTTCAAATTTATAAGCTTTTGAAACAGAAAAGCTTTGTTAGCGGCGGTCTTTCTTTCATATAGATTTTTCAACTTCTTCTAAAGAGCATTTGCTGAATTTTCAGTCGATACGTGATGAAAAACATTATCATCAATCCATTATCGATTAATTTTGATGGCCTTTCTGTCGAGTTTCTTCCAGTCAGCTTCAGACGTGCCTTCTTGTTTTGGTGTGATACCTTTCAATGGGTCCATAAAGATCTTTGCAATATAATAGATCTTCCATCTAGGTTTTCCAAGTCATCCAATTGGTTCCGTTGACACTAGTCATACGACTAACATTTCCATCCTTCATTTCCATGCAAATATACAACCAAAGCTCTAATACCAGTTATTGGGTAAATAGCGGAATTTCCCACAGGTGTAAATAAAAAAATAGTGCAACAAAAATAAAGGAGGCACGGATTTATGTGGTTTACCTACAAAGTGTAGGCTACGTCCACGAGACCCTAAGGTCTGTTCCTTCACAATCACAAAGTTCCAATTACAAATGGATTACAAGAGACTCAAAGGTCTCACCAACAAACCAAATACAAAGATCCTTAGGTTTATACGAATATTCAAAGAGGAGCCAAACAAGTTTTCAATGAACAGTAGGCAAAGAAGACAGAAAATAGCACAAAGTTATTTCTCATAAAACTCTAATAATCTGATTTTGCTTGAATGAGAAATTGGCAAAAGGAGAACACTACTTATATAGGTGACAAAGATCATATCGAAGGTTTAATGAATTTGACCATTCCAAATACCAAAGCTAAATTATATTGATTTCCAAGACTTTAACCAAGAGTTCCAAGATGAGGATTCCCAAATTGTATGTGGTGATTCATGAATCTTTGAATAAGGAGGGACAACAATAGCTATTTCATTAATATATTAGAAGTATTCAACAATACATTTGTTTTGTACTTCTTAGTTGGGGACTGGACTTGTTTTTTTTGTTTCATTTATTTATTGACATTCCTAACTAATTACATATTTTAATCATGTTTAAGAATCATTCTTGAATAATTCTATAGACCCTAAAATAGTGAAAAAAAAAATATACTCGATAATCTGTCAAACCTTGACTGATTAATTTGTAGAGTTCATACGGGTTCATTTAAAACACCAATTAATTCATGTTTGATGAATAACCATATTTGAATTTTAGATGAGTGTCTATTTAGAATTTTACTTTATTACACAACTTATATTATTGAAACCATCTATCAGGATTCTTAATTAAACCAACAAAGTTTTTCAAAAGGCCATCTAACCATGCATCCTACAATACCATGATAAAAATAAAAAATAAGATATTTAATTTGTTTTACATGAGTACCTAATCAACTTAATCGGGTTCTTTTCAGGTGATTCATATTCAATATTAACACATCATGTTGATTATGTATGTTGGTTTATATTGTAATTTTTAGGAGCTCAGGTCTTGTTAAAGTCGTGTTAATTATTGTGTCAAAAATTGTAAAAAACTGGTCCGCGGACCTAAAAATAGGTTCACATGGTGGGATCTCTTTTATTTTGAAGTGATAAAAAAATGGGATTTTTTGTGTGTGTTTTAAATATTTCAGGGTACCCCTAAAAACAATTCAGTTAAAAATGATTTTTTTGCTATTTTAAAAAAATAGGTCAATGTTTCATCGTTTTTTAAATTATTTTAAAAACTGTCAAACATTGATCTATTTTTTTAAAATAAAAAAAATATGATTTTGAACTAACTTTTTTAGGCTATCCTGAAATGTTTAAAACCCACAAAAAAATTAAGGCAAATTGTTTTTACCATTTAAAAAAAATGGTTCACACCATGCCGAGATCGACTCAAATTGACTAACATCAGTCGTCCAACCATTTAGAACGATATCGTTCTGGTCTAACATAATAAGTCGGTTGAGCACCTACATGTTTAACTTAGACTTGGTTTATGTTAACAATAACTATAATAGACGGAACAAATTTATATGAAGAATTTTTAAAATAAATGAAAGACTCGAACGATTTCTATTATTATCGAATATTTGATATTGATTTCACGAAATAAAAAACAACATTTGTCAAAAAATATTTTTATAGATTTTTTTTTAATTATTAAAAGCTAATAAAAAATATATCTTACTCCCTCTCAATAACCAAGATGAATACTTGTTCAATATAGTAGAATATAGTTCACTAATTATGTAAAAACAAGTTGACTCTGAATTTTTGGCATCCCAATAAAACAATCAACTCTTAATTCGGGATGTAAGAAGTATAATACTGATTCAACATTCATTTATCAAACATTAACAAATGTACAAAATGTAAAAATATTTCAAAAATTAAGAAAAGTATAATATTGAAATAAATAATAAAAATGAAAAATATATAAAATATTTCAAAAAAATTACATATTTTTAATCTTGCTTGCTAGTAGGGCGTAAGAGAGAGGAGGAGATTATTTCATAGAATAAATTTCTCGTTATTAAGGCCACACGATCGTCTCTAGTGTGCCATACCATGATAATTCACGCATAGCCATATATTTCTTTCAATTAACAACAAGTAGTGAATTTGTCTTTTATGTGGAAATTCTAAACAATTACAGAGAAGCAATGACTTTAGGTCTTCACTTGGCAGCAAGCAACTCATCAAATACTCTTATATTCAAGTCAATAAAACTTCCATTTTTTCCACGCAAACGGACTATATGTACACTTTGTTTATCAAATTTGATCAACGTTCATCTTCGACACTAATCTTTATAAGTACAAGTTATTTCAAAATAAGGTCTTAATAACTTTAGATCTAAAGTCATATCTTAAAAACTTAAAAAGAAGGGTATGACTAAATACATTAAGTACTCTAGCATTCCAAAAAATAATATATAGTGATACTTTTCAATTATTTATAACACTTTTTAGAGTGTATTAATATATAGGTGAAGTGCATTTAACCATACCAAAAAATAATAATGACGAGATTTTTATATACAATTAATAGTGTCTACTTATAGTTTTGAGATTCAATATATGTGAACTATTTATACATACTAGCATGCATACCCCGTAATGTGGGGTCGTTTTTTAACAAAATTGTTAAAATATATAGTAAAAATACCAAAAAAGTGTTCATGAAATAAAAAACTTTCATTAGTGAAAAATAAATTTATACGCAAAGAATTTTTTCGAAAATAACCCTAAATGATAAATGAGGTCAAAATATGAACACTGAAGCAACAACTCCAAATTTAAAAAATAAATCCACCTATCTAAACAACAGTTTGACATTGAAAAAAAAACATAATTAGTAAATCCCCCATTTGCAATTCATGTAAAATATATCTTACTCCCTCTCAATACCCAAGATGAATATTGGTTCAATACAGTAGAATATGGTTCATTAATTATGTCAAAAAAAAGTTGACTTTGAACTTTGGACAACCCAATAACATAGTCAACTCTTAAGGATGTGGCGAGTATAATAGTGATTCAATATTCATTTATCAAACATTAACAAATAGAATTATTGGTGAAAGATATTTAAAAATTAAGAACAAAATAATTTTGAAATAAATAAAAAAAGGTAAAAGTATACAAAATATTTAAAATAAATTCAATCTTGCTTGCCAGTGGGTCGTAAGAGAGAAGGAGGAAATTATTTCATAGAATAAAGACCACGTGGTCATCTCTAGTGTACCATACCATGATAATTCACTCATAGCCATATGTTTCTTTCAAGTAACAACAAGCAGTGAATTTCTTTTTTATGTGAAAATTCTAAACAGTTACAGAGAAGCAATGACTGTGTCTTGCAATTGACAGGAACCAACCCATCAAATACTCTTACATTCAAGGCAATAAAACTTCCATTTTCTCCTTGCAAACGGACTATAAGTGCACCTTGTTTATCAAATTTGATTAACGTTCAAGTTCGACACCAATCTTTATACATACAAGTTATTTTAAAACAAGGTCTTAATAATTTTAGATCTGAAGGCATATCTTAATAACTTAAAAGTAAGGGTATGATTAAATGCATTTCAGGTAAGTACTCTAACACTCCAAAAATAATATATGGTGATACTTTTGATTTTTTTATAACATTTTTTTAAGTGCTTTGATACCTAGATGGAGTGAATTTAATCATACAAAAAAACAATAATGACAACAGATTTCTGTATACAATTAATAGTGTCTACTCATAGCTTTGAGATTCAATATATGTGAATTATATATACATATTAGTTTTCTTCGAAATAATGCAACTTGCATCAGGGGTGATCAAAGAATTCAGTTGAGGGGTGGAGTTTTGCACCAAATGTTGGGGTTGAGATTTTAATTAGGATTACTATCAGATTTTGGATAAAATAGATACTCCAATAGCAATTCGTAAATAATAAATCAATTGTTTGAATATTCAAAAGTAACCATAAAATGTCTGTTTTAATAATAAACTAATAATCATATCATGGCACAAAATAATAACAAAATCATGAATTAGGGCTACAAGTTAGGTCACAATAGCAAAGTTAAAAATGCACAACACAAATTTGTGGCTATAAATTAGGGTACAATGGAAAACTATGATTAGGAAATTAGAGTAATATTACATATATCATTTTTTGTGATTTTTTTCGTTATCTGGCTGATATGTCTAAATCTAATACACATTGATTGATGCTTGTAATTTATATAACCTCACTACAAACATCAACCACTATATGTTTAACACATCAGCTAGGTAACAAAAGAATGGTCACGAAAAATGGTATACCTAATATTACTCTGAAAGTAAAGATTAAAGAGATTCAAATGAATAAATGAGGTACAAAAAGTTTTTTTTGATTTTATTACAAGTATTTTTTATTTTATTACAAGTATTGGGAGTATTACATTTTCTTACACTTAAACCTTATAAATTTACAAAAAGCACCTATGATAAAAAAAATTATATTACTCCTTCCCTCCCAAATTCAAAGTCCTTTTTTTAATTGCTTAAGAATAAATCAAATCAATGACCTTGATCAATAGTTGTTCAATATCATAGAATATAATTTTTTAATTATGTTCAAAAGAAGAAAGTGAACTATAAAAGTTGGACAATACAAAGAAATAGCGGACTCTTAATTCGGGGTGTAGTGGGTATGTTAGTAATTCAATGTTCATTTATTAAAAAATGTTGAATATAATTACTGGCGAAATATAAAAATAAAATAAAATAAAAAAGAACATAATTCTTCAAATAAAATCATTAAAATGTAAAAGTACATAATTTTTTAAACTAGATTAAATGTCTTCAATTTAGTTGCTAATGGATCGTAAGAGAGAAGAGCAATTTAAAATGGATTATAGTTGACATAGCCACATGTTTCTTCCAATTCACAACCAGCAGTGACTTTGTCTTCTTATGTGGAAATGCTAAACAAAAGACAAAGGCAATGACTTGATATTCAGTTGATAGCAAGCAACCAACCAATATAAAACTTCCCTTTTGTCCATGCAAACGGAAAATACAACGCCAAGTCTTACTATGTGCATTTTGTTTCTGAAATTCGACTAACATATGAGATAATAGCAAATACTAATAAGTTGTAAACAATAACATAAGATCTTTATATACAATTAATAAGGCCTTGATATACAATTACAAACTGTAATTATTTTATATAAAAAATTAAACATATTTTTATTTGTTTTTAGTTTAAAATTTTTATTTCATTTATAGACAAAAACTTAAAACTTTTTCTATAAATACAACGTTAAAAATATTTTTATAACCCAAAATATTTTTTTCATTTATATAAAAAATAATTTTGAAATATTGAAAACCTTTTTTCTACAAATAAAAAAGTTATATAGAAGTACTTGTATTAGTAGCATTGTGTAATGTGATTTGAGTGGAGAATGATGAAAAAAGATTAATTGAATTTAGATTGTGTTGAATCGAGAAATCAAATAATGGAGTTTAAAATGTATCATCTTTTTAATTTTCAAGAGGCTTTTTATTTGTTTATTTTTTTGTTTCAAAGAGATTTTGATTTATCTATTTTTTTTTTGTTTCAAAGAACATGATGAGAGAGAAAATTATAGTAAATATTATAATGAACTCCTCTAATACTATTAGAGGTATAATAAAGATTTACCTTGAGTGTGCCACGGTACAACTAACATAAGTATTATATTTGTACCTCCCTTTACATTGGTTTATAGGAAGAGACTTTTATTAAGTTTGTTCTACATCATTATATCTAAGCTGTTTTACTGTAGTATTTGGCATTAAAAGGTGTTGAATTCATATGGATACGAGGGATTCTAACTGTACAACGCTATGTTGAATTCATTATATCTAAGATGTTTTATTTATTTTGAAAGAAGAGGGAGACTCTTGACCAAAAATTTACTTCCTCTTCGTTAATTAGGAGTTCAAATCATATTTTCAGTCATGTTTGGGCCTGACACACCACGACATGAAATTATGTTTTTTTACTTAACACGAATACAATCCTTTTAAAATACGACATGGCATGATTAACATGGATAATAATTTTTACACTCAATTAAACAAAATTATACACAAAAGGAACACCAAAAAGTTGACAAGACATAATAGCATGACTAACATGATTCATAATTTTGAATTGAACACGACACGTCATCGTAGCAGGAAAACACAACATGAACATAACATATCGTATAGTTACGTGATGTTTTATTGTGTCGTGCAGAAACTTGACTCTATTGAAGAATACGTAGTTTCGCATGAAATATTCAAGCTTTTTGATAAATTCCAAAGGAAATAATCTAGGAGGTGTTCTTTTCTAGCGTCGATTATGACATTTGGATGGAAATTATTAATCGATTTTTTGAAAGACAAAGATGGTTGCTAAGGTATTGGACTAGGAAAATGATTTATGGCTCACGATGAATGTTTTCAAAAATTTCAATTATCATGTATTGAGTTGGTGGCTATTACAATGTACGGTGGCAATTCGAGTAAATCATGTCATAATCCGGGTTTGTCGTTTTTTGTTTTCTTACTAGTTTTGAATACAAACAAATCTAAATTTAGCAATTTAATTTGGGACTTTGGCAAATAGGCTCCTCGAGTATCATATCAACCCACTTACTCCACATTTTCACTTTTGCAGTGCTATTGTAATACTAGCATTTGCCTTGTAATATTATTTTAATTGAGTCTATTGTATATTTTTATGAAATTTGTTGATACTTAGACGACCAACAGATACTTTGTTACGGCCTTGATTCAATTAAAAGACACTTTGACAAAATTTATAAGTCATTTGACCAAAACTATAGATATTTTTAACAAAAATAGATAAGTGGAAAAATGTAAATTATTATGAGGTTGAGTTTATACATATTTTCACCATTTTTATACGAACAAAATTTTTTAAAATAGTAAAAAACTTTATTTTGAGTTGATTTTTTGTGTGGTATTTAAACATTTACACGTATCCCCCCACCCCCACCCATATATATATATATATATATATATATATATCAAGGTTCTAAAAAACGCGGGGCGTGATCGAGGCGTGGAGGCCAAGCCTTAAGCCTTGGAAGCCTAGGCGGGCCTTAGGCGTAAAAAGGCGTGAAAAGGCGTTTAGGCCTTTTTAATATATTTTAATATTTTTTAGCCATAACAAGGGTATTAAAATACTAAATTCTACATATCATAAAAATATGTCTGAATATTTTCAAATTAAAATACTATTTGATTATTTTGGACAAGATAATGATCAGGTTTGTAAAAAAATTGTTTAAAAGATGATATCGTTTCACTAAAGCATTGTTGTTTTTAGAAAAAAATGCACCTTAAGAGTTTTACTAAAAATAAGGCGTAAAAATCTTAAGGCGGGGCGTTTCTCCCAAGCCTCAAGCCTAGGCGGATTTTTTAAATATATATGAAATTAGGTCAAAATATAATTTCTAGCGATTTTTTAAAAATTCAACAAGAAAACTACTGAAACTACCTTATTTATAAGGGTTTGAACCACCAAAATTTTGTGATTTTTTTTATAAATAGCTAGAAAATGCATTTTGATATAATTTTTGAACATGTGTCGATTCAAAAGTTAATTTCAATAGAAAAATAAAAAATTTAGACAAAAGATTTTTTAGGACCTAGAAGTAGGTGTGATGTATGGTATGATGTATAGAGTTATATATATGTGTGTGTGTGTGTGTGTGTGTGTGTGTGTGTGTGTGTGTGTGTGTGTGTGTGTGTGTGTGTGATATTACAACCATGTATCAAGAGTCTTGAATAAAGCAACAAGGTTATTGAAAATGCCATCTAACTAATCAGCATACAATATCATTTTTGTTATTTTTGGGTAATATTCAATTTTAACATTAACATGGTATGTTGATTATATATGTTGGTTTATTTTGTCATTTTTGGGAGCTTTGGGTCTTGTTCTAAGCCATGTTAAAATGTTGTGTCGAAAATTATAACTTGTAATTAAAATTAATATATAATATGCATATCTAATTATCAAGGACGACTTAACAATTGAACCAACTCCATCTCAACCAAAAGTAATCAACATCAATCACGCAATGATCTGAAACAGTCCCATTTTGGTTCAACATAAGTCGATTCAATTCCCTCCACATTTAATATTTGGCTTCGACCTTGGTCAAATTGTAGGATACATGGAGTTTTTCAATTAGACACGAAATAGTTAAATTGGTAGGTGATATTTTAACAAGAACTATAGTAGACGAAAAGGATATATAAGAAGATTTTTCAAAATAAATGGAATCCCTCGAACTATTTCTAATATTATCGAATATTTGATATTCATTTCATGAAGTTATAAAAAAATTCTAAAAAATACTTTTTAGAAAAATAATGAAATTATTAATAACTAATAACAAATTTATATTACTCTCTTCGTCTAAAATTCAAAGTTCCTCTCTCCGTTCCAATGACTAAAGATCAATAGTTGTTCAATATCATGAGATATGGTTATTTAATTATGTCAAAAAAGGAAAGTGGACTATTAACTTTGATCAATATAAAAAAATCACTCTAAATTATAGATGTAATGAGTAAAATACTAGTTCAATGTTCACTTATAAAACGCTCTAAAATAGAATTAATGATGAAATATATAAAAAAAAACATAAATTTTGAAATAAGATGGTTAAACTATAAAAGTATACGAAATATTTAAAATAAATTTAATATTTTCAATGCAACTTGTTAGAGGATCATAAGAGAGAGGTGCGTATTATTTTTCTCATTTAGTGGTGACACATCATCACACAGTAGATTTCTCGATCTTTATCAAGACCTTGTGGTCATATCTAGTGTACCATACCAACCTAATTCATAGCCATATATTTCTTCCAATTCAAAACAAACAGTGACTTTGTCTTCTCATGTGGAAATTCTAAACAAATAGACAATTAAGCAATGACTTTATCTTTGGTTGACCGCAAGCAACCCTGGGGGTGACCACAACAATAATTCTCAGTTTCAATAACTGTATGAATTAAACTATGACAAAAATAGAATCTTCACATTAGCCATATATTTCTTTCAATTAACAACAAGCAACAACTTTGTCTTCTTATGTGGAAATTCTAAAGAAATAGACGAAGAAGGAATGACTTTATCTTTGGTTGACAGTAAGCAACCCATCCAATATAAAACTTCATTTTTTCTCCATGCAAACTCAAAATACAACGCCAAGTCGTCTTGACCATATGTGCAATTTGTTTCTCAAATTTGATTAACATATGAGATAAAGGCATATACTAATAAGTAATAAACACTAATGATAAGATCTTGATATACAATTAATAGTGCCTATTTTTCAACCCAATGCAACTTGCATCAAGGTCGATCAAACAATTCAGTTGAGGGTCAGAGATTAGCACCCATATTGTTGCGGTTTAATTAGGTTTACTAGGTTTGGGAGAAAATAGATAGTCCAATATGCAGTTAGTAGATAATCAATATTTATATAAATATAAAAAAATAACCATAAATTCTCAGTTTCAATAATGAAGAATCAAATTATGGAAAAAATATAATATTTAAATTATGAGTTAGGGATACAAGTTATATTACAAAAGTTCATGGGTGATCACTCGACCCCTGCCTACAGCGAAACAGCTCATGGTTTCCACAGTTTTAGTTTTATTTTTATTTTGTTTACAATTAAATAGTTTATTAAAATTAATTATAACCCATGCCTTAATGCAAGATAGCTCAAAATCTAATTTGAGAAAAATATAATCTCCTTAATGCCTAAGGGTACTTGTTTTCCAAAATAATTTGAATAAAAAAATTGATTATACACTTTTAGGATTTAAAATATTGTTTGTTATGGATAAAGGACATTCGACTTTATTTTCGTAGAAATAGTCCCAATTTTTTAAGCTGATTTTATTTTTTTTTAAATTCTAAATTTACCCTTATTAATATACAGTGCAAAGTTTAAATCTCTATCATAGTCTTGGAATAGTCAACTTTTCTTTTATAAAAATGATTCCTAGTTCTTTTCTTCATAAGAAAAAAAAGTTATATATTTAAAATACAGTTTTATAAGTTGTTTTATCTTCAGAAATATAGTCCTTCTTTTATTTTTCTAAAATAAGTTGTTTTATTAAAAAAAATATATACTAATACTACAATATTTTCAAATATTGGATAATGGATGTCTTTGATCTTCCAATCATTAAAGTCTACTCATTAATGTTCCTTCATCAGAGTGTAAAATTAAATTTGGAATGTGTTTTTTAAAATTAAATTTGCACCGTGTTTTATTGTATGTTTTTCTGTTGTTTTTAATGTTTTATATCCTTTATTTTTCTTTTTCATAATTTTTTTAAATACATTGCATACTCATTTTTTAGCATTACAGCGGGAAAGGAGTTTTTTGTATTAACAATGTAAATTTAATTTTGCACTGAAAAAATGCAAATATAATTTTGTAATCCAACGACGGAACGATGATAATAAAACAATTAACATTCGTTCAACGTCTTAACATACAAAACATTATAAATCAAGTAAAATATATATATATATATATATATATATATATATATATATATATATATATATATATAACATTGCTACCTCTATTTGCAATTGGATCGGTGTCTCTTACGGTGTCCGCCACCAAAGGGTAATAGCCTTGAGTCTCTCTAACATGGGTCTTAGTGGAATAATAGCTCCACATCTTGGAAACCTCGCGTTCCTCAGTTCACATGATGTTAGTTTCAACATTTTTGGTGGCTTTATAACCCAACAATTGGCTCATTTGCGTCGATTGAAAATAATTGATTTTTACTGCAACGAGTTCAGAGGACAGGTGCCATCATGGCTTGTGAGCTTACCCAAGCTTCAATATTTGCTTCTGCGTAATAATTTCAGTGGTCAAATTCCAACCTCTCTATCTAACCTTTCAAAGCTGGAGACATTGGATTTGAAGTTCAATTTATTACACGGATGCATACAAAAAGAGCTTGGAATCTTTCTAACTTGAGATCATTGAATTTGAGTTTTAACCGGCTAACATGTTCCATACCACTTGTCATATTCAACATTTCGTCACTCGAAGAACTTAGTCTCGCCTACAACAGCTTGTATGATAATCTCCCATTAGATATTTGTGATCATCTTCCCAAACTCAAACTACTCTATCTTTAAAAGAATCATCTTCATGGGGTAATTCCACGTAATCTTTATAAGTGCAGGAAGCTCGAATATCTATCATTGGGCGAAAATTAATTTAGTGGCAAAATACAAAGAGAAATTGGGAATTTAACTATGCTTAAGGAGTTATATATTGGCCAAAACAAATTGACAGGTATGACTTTTGTCGTCACTAAGCAAAGTTTTTTCATGAATACAACGTGAACGCTCCACATAATTTATCCTTAATCCTTAATTATTGTATGCAGTTTGAATAAGCGTAAAAATAATGGTCTAAAAAACTTTATTATTTATTGCTTACTATCTTTTGCTTAATTATTATACCCATTTCATGTGTTCCTTCTCTCTCTACACACTTCAAAATAGAAACAAAATATCACTCACAAAGAACCTAGTTAAAGAACAAACCCAAATCCATTACATTAAAAAAAAAGAATGAGTGAAAATAAATTATAAGAGTCACGGATAGAAAAGTATTAATTTTTATGACGATTGAAGAAGTTTTGGGTTGATTATTAATTATACTTAACCAACAAAAACAAACCCATCCCAAAAAGATAAGCCTAGAAAGACGACAAAATTTTAAGGCTTTTTATTCTGCAAATTATATTCCACTTTTTGAATTTGACCAAATTAGAAATAAAATAAAAAGACACTTCTTGAGTTTGCCTTGTAAATTTTTTCTCTTTATTTGAGTTTACACCATATAAGAATAGAGTGTAATGGAAGACAGACAAAAGGAGAATATAAAACACTCTTCTTCCCATATTCCATCACATTCAGTTCAAGTAAGTCCCTCACAGCCAACTATTTTTCCATTTGTATTTGTTTGTTTGTCTTTGCGTGAGTTTTTCCTATATACCTAAAATGTGTGTGTCATTGTGTGAGTTTCATGATTGTATTTATGTTGTTTCTTGTGTGGGTTTGGATTATTTTTATTTATCCTGGGTACATGCTTTTTTCTTGTTCTGTTTTTAAGAGTTTGTATGTTTTTGTTTATGTTGGGTGTATATTTCTGGAACTTTTTAGTTAGTTTTGTATTTTTATGTTTCTTCTGGTGTGTGTGTGTGTGTGTGTGTGTATATATATATCTTTGAATAGGATATATTTCCAAATGCGTTTATTCCTATTTTATTTTTTAACGTTAGTCGTGTATCTGTGGTATCAAACATCTTTTTTTGTTACAAATACCCATATTTTATGTGTTATAGAAGTTGAAAGTTCTTTTATTGAGAACAACCAATGATCTCATATATATAGCAGGCGATCAGGTGTTTTGAGTTGTTTAAGGTTTAGAGAGAAGCCTTAAAAGATAGAAGAGCGCCGCTAGGAATATTTCGATCAGTTCAATCATTTTTAAAAGTTAAATCAATAATCTTTTAAAGTTAAGATTTATGGTTGGAAAAAAATAGGTTTTATTGGTTTCCATAAATAAACAGGATTGATTAAATTTTTAAAGCTTCAAATTTCTATCTTTTCAATAATTTTTCTTTTCCAAACTTTTTGTGCACATATGTGGAATGTGGAAAGCATGAAAAATGTTTGAATAAAATACGTTTTTGTAAAAAATGAAACAATAAGTAATTCTACAGTAATTGATAAAAATATTTCAAAAATTGTTAATGTAATTTTTAATTAAAATATATTTAGCACATTTATGTATTGAATTTAACTAATAATATTTGAATATACCCACTCCTTTATATTTGTTAAATAGAGTTCACTTGATGAAATAATTCTCTTGATTTACATCCTAATTAGAGGCATGTAAAGTTTATTTGTATCTTCAAGCATACAATAAGCATACAATTAGTTTGACAGGTGAAGTTTTTTATTTAGTTGTTATCAGTTATCACACCTCATTGAGATGAAACAAGATGTAGGCACCATGAATAAATGAGTCATAAAAATTTCCATCCTATATCCAGAGATTAATCATATAAACCAATTAGTAACATTAAAGAGAGAAGCTATCACTCGTTAAAGAAAACAATACAGAAATTTAGAACTTGGTCACTCACATATGAAACAAAAGTACATAACCTAGTATAAAATATATGAAGATGAAATGCAAAGAAGTCTACGAACAAAAATGAATATCATCTAACGTTTAGAGGTAAACGGGATCAATTTCGGAATCTTCTTGTTCTTACTGTTAATTCCTTCTTAAATATCTTTCCTAATCCACAAACGACTCACATGAGTAGCCTTGGGTTCAAATCGGGTATTCGACATATTTTTCATTACTTTGTCCTTCTTTCCTTTACTCCCATGATCAAGAATATTTTGACTATTTTCAACCCAAATCTGTCTTTTAATGGGGTTAGGTGCAAATTTCCAAGAATCATAAACTTGTTTACCCTTATTGTTCCCAAAAAATTCCTTATAACTCTTACCATGGCTCAAAGGTAAGATTGGCTTGAATAAATAGCAAATATTCCTTAAATGACCAAGCTTGTGACAGTGATCACACTTAAACGGTTTTGGTTTACCCATTTGTGTTTTAGGCTTGGGAGTCACCTTTTCAAAATGTTGACCTTTTATTAACTTATAACAAAAATCCTTTTCATGGAATTTCTTATGACAATGGGAATAGACAAAGTTCGTTTTAGGTTTTTTATGGTGAGGTGCATGATTTTTATTTTCAAACATAGGATGGACAAGTTCATCTTTTTTTCAAAATTATTTACAAAATTTTTCTTTTTATCTTGAGTTTTCAAAAGATTTTTTTTGAATGTTTATTGTTTCATTTTGAGAACAAGATTTTATAAAAAAAATTTCACTAGTGGAAGCCGAAACATTGAACTTGTAAAAGACCAGCCCTCTTTTATCACAACCTTTTTGGGTTGGCACCAACATAACTTTCCTAAAATTTTGTGAACCTATCACAAGGTTTACTTTCACCTTTTTGATTAGGTTCAAATTGTTTTGAAGACTTTTAACTTTCATTTTTAAAATAATTTTGTACTCTTCAATTAAAAGAAGATCCATTTTCAATTTTTCAAGAGGTGTAGAAAACTATTTTCTCTCTTCTTCAAAATTGATTAAATTTTCATCCTCTCATTTTGACGTAATGTCCTTATCTTTTAAGTAAACCAAAAAGGCTAAAATATCTCAAAAGAAAACATTAATACTTGTAAGTTTTTCAGAGAGGATGGGTCCATGAACTTCCAAAGAACATAAAAAAATATTTTCTTTGTTCACAAGTGCTAGTTCATTTAAAAAATCTATTTTTTCTTGTTCAAGAGTTTTGAACTTTTTTTGAAGAGCTCCATTTTATTCTTTCTTGTTCAAGAGTTTTGACCATTTCATTCTTTTAAAATATTAACTCTCATGCTACAGCCCAGTCCAATGAAATGTCCCCACCTTATATCCTCCTTCACAACCCGTATCTCCTATGCTTCTCTCTCCATAGTTGTCCGCATCCAAGTCACCATCAAATTCAAATATGATACCAAATGCCACAATGTTTCCTACAGTCGCCACTCTTATGACACACTCTCTCAAACAAAACTCCCCACTTGCTCATTCCACGCCATCCCCTCACCCATTATCAACATATCCCTCAATTCTACCTACGTCTTCAACCAAACCGCATGAAATTTGCAACCTACATGGTATTAATCTAGTGGTTGGTGGTTGATCTCGGTCGCCTTACCTCCTCACCCATTGCCACCTACCAGACCCTCCAACATTTACCCGATGACCTTGCAGCGACATACTCTTGACCAATACCCAACACCTTCTGCTTTAACATGCTAACCTACACCAACTTGTGAACCCACTTGCTTTTCATCAGCGATCAAATCTTCCATTTGGCGTTGTACCATGGCTATTCAATAGATTGCATTGAAATTACAACGGGACATGGACCTTTGTTTCGCACACATCGTTTTCGGGGTTAAACAACATGCTGATGGAACCATTCAGCGATATAAGACTCACCTAGTTGCCAAAGAATACCATTCACAACCCGGGATTAATTACAATGGAACTTTTATAAAAATGTGATAAAAAACAGAGGTTATTATATATAGGTCGTATTAGATATTTATTTACTCATTTAAGTCCCACCATATAGGTTATATTTCTAATTTTTTGGAACTTTTTTTTCCACAACAATACCGTTTTAAAACCAGCCATCCGTAACTTCCTTGGGGAAGTTACATAAGTGGTTGGTTTTTTTTTAATGTTGAAATGATCATAACTTTTGATTGACAAATCCATTTTTCACAAAATTACTATTTTTGAAATCTCTTCGTCGAGATCTATCAAACAAGACC
Organism: Sambucus nigra; assembly: GCA_949130495.1. Classification (NCBI taxonomy): domain Eukaryota; kingdom Viridiplantae; phylum Streptophyta; class Magnoliopsida; order Dipsacales; family Adoxaceae; genus Sambucus; species Sambucus nigra. The sequence continues at coordinate 3,186,953 of OX422224.1, forward strand.
CATGAAGCCTATAAAATTTCAAAGAAAAAAATTATACATACAGTAAACTCTAGTGTATGCACTAGAAAATGAAATGGTTATATATCTATATCATTTTCACAAACAGTGATATTTTTTGTGTTAGTATTATACCGACAGTAAAATTTACTGGTTAAATAAATGGGTCAAATAATCTAAAAACTCATATATATATATATATATTGAAAAAAAGACACTTATTTTTAGTTTAAACCATTTAGTCGCTCAAACACCCATTTATCCGATATTCTCTTATTTTTAAAGGGTCACGCCAACTGCCCCCAATGCCACCCATACTCACCCCAAACTGGAGATCCGGTGGATCCAAACCTTATTTATCCAATATTGTCTTATTTTTAAAGATCCGCGTCAACGGCAACCCATGCCAGCTCTACCCACCACAAACCGGAAAATGAAGTCTATTAACGCATATATATATATATATATATATATTCTACAAAAAAAAAACAATTTTTAGTTTAACCCATTTAGTCGCTCAAATATCCAGTAATCCAATAATCTTTTATTATTAAAGGTCCGGGCCAGCGGCACCCAATGCCACCCCTACTCACCACATACCGGAGATCCGGTGGATCCAAACCCCATTTATCCAATATTCTCTTATTTTTAAAGGTTCGCGCCAGCGGCAACCCATGCCAGTGCTGCCCACCACAAACCGAAAAATGAAATATTTTTATATCTGTGACATTTTCAAAAATTCTCGTGAAAATGTCACATTTTCTTATGAACACAGTAAACTATACTGTATGCTTCAGAAAATGAAATAGTATTATATCTATGATATTTTCACAAATAGTAACATTTAGTGTGTTGAATTAGTTTTATACATGTGCCATTTTTACAAACAGTAACATTTATTGTGTTGATAATATACAGATAATAAAATTGACTGTGTTGATCAATTAATGTGTGTGTATACACACAGACACACACACACACACACACACACACACACACACACACACACACACACACACACACACACACACACATATATATATATATATATATAGGCTCAAGTGAGGTCTTTAAATGAGGTCCTTATGTGAGATCCATAATAAGACAAAAGTAAGACTTCTAGTAATATTCTAATTTAGACCCCAATACATTTAGATAACAATTTTGCATTTCAAGCTTTAAGACTTTAGAAATAAAAAACTCACCGAATTCCGACCAAACCCCAATTCTGGTATCAGAGCCATAAGACGCTCCTTTTAGACTTATAGTAAAAAGACTTTAATGCCCTTGGGATTTATCACCCGCATTTACCAAGATATTTTTGGATCCAACTCATACTACCAATCTATACCCATAACTGATTTAGACTCAGAAGGTTGTTTAACCACACATATAGACGGTTGTTCACACAGTGAACATATCCTAGCTAAACACGCAGACAATAGACAAGTTACTGCTAGTGCTATTAATAACATAATAGACCAAAATAAGTGTATACTGCTTATATTAAGACAATTAATAAAATACGCTCAAACCCTAGAATCGGAGATCAAAAATATCTCTAAAAGATTACTAGAAATAAATAACCAAATCCCAATAGACTTAGTCCATGTTTTACAAGAAATAAATATTAAGACTAATCATATAGGAGTCCTTAACAAAGACATTTTAGAAATTAAAACCTTAATTAAAAATCAAGAGTGTGATTCTTTTAAAGCAATTACACAATACATTTTATTAACTTTGATCATCCCCAGCAATGTTTTAAGGAGCCGTGTTTTAATGAACATGTTTCAATGAGCTATTCGACAAAAAGCAATTACACATAAACCCTCTTATTTACATCATAACATATCCTAAAGAAGAGTTTGACCACAAACTCAAATTTGAAAGTCATGTGCCCTTTGATGGAATATGCACGTGCTGAGCACATCTTGTTGGCCTTAATCTCCATCAGTTCCTTGGGGGGCACTCTCTGGCTCGATGCGAAATTGGATGCATTCAAAACACTTTAATGTGGTCGGAGTGCTAAGTCTTATCGAGAAACATAACTGAACAATGTCTAAGCTTTTCCACTTCGGCCGTCTTGGAGTAATCCTCCATTTTGATGGTTCAGTTCTTATGGGGATAAGTCTCAAGGACCAAATGATTTTACAAGGAGTGCTGGGACATTATGAAGAAGGAATCGATATATTTTTTAAAGAATTTTCCTCATAATGGCGTGATAAATGTTTGTTTAAATGAGACCAACGTAAAGATTCTGAATTCTGTTATGACTAAGGACATGGGGCACATTACGCTGGTCACAAGTCTTCACAATGTATTGGCCACAATGTTATAAACTAATGTGTCTATGGACAAAATTTCAGAAGTAGTAGTTAAATTTGAGACTTGGTTTTGATTGCTAGAGAGATAATGGTGCATATGGAGAGAGAAATAAGGGGTAGTGTTTGAGGTTGATTTCGAAAAAAAACCTCCTTTATGTAAAATAGAGAAATTTGGATTTGGTAATTGATATAAAATGTTTCTTCAACAATAAAGAAATTGGATTTGGGGTTGTTTTAACGATGTTAATATTTCGGTTGTCAACGGCTGGTGACCACGGGGTAATTTTAAAGCTTCCAAGGGTCTTAAACTGGGGACCAAGGGCCCCCTTTTTATTTGTGTTGGTAGTTGATGCTTTAAGAGTAATAATGAACATGGAAAGTTTGTGTAGTGTAGTGGAGGGGTTTAAGTTGGTAATAGGGTTGTAGAGTTGTCCCATTTGTAATTTTTGTGGACGCTTCACTATTTTTTCCCTTATCAGCTATCCTTTTATTCTGTGAGGTGGTGGGGCTAAAAATGAATTTGAGTAAATGGTGAATGCGGTGATTTATATGGAGCCTTTTGATTTGGAGTTTTTGGCAAGAAAGATCGAGTCTGGTGTGGAATGTTGATCATTAGTTATTTGGAGTTACCTTTTGTGGAATCCGAATGCCCTTAGTTTTTGGTTCCTTATTTTGGACAAAATTAATAAGAGGTTGGATTGGTGAAAAAAGAGGGTTTCATTGGGAAAAATAGAAAGGGGATTTTATTGTTGAGGTAACGAATATTGTGGATTAGCTTTGGGGATTTATGAGAATTTGTACTTGAAAATGGAACTGAGAGATGTTGGGATTGAATTACTAGAATGGAATTTATTACATTTGAGTATGGTTGAATGGTTAGAGTGGATGGTTGATAAGGAAGATATTAGGAGGGTTGTTTGGGGTGGTTATGAAAAATGTCTCAGGACCTTATTGTTTTACATTAGCTTTTATCATGAGTCGTGACTTTGTGAAAGAGGACTTTTTGAATTTTTTTAGTGAATTTTATGTGAATGGTGTGGTGAATGCTTATGTTAAGTAAAATTAGTCAAAGTTCAATTAGAATGTAGTGCAAGGGCTAGGAAAATTTAGACTTGGTTTTGATTGTTAACGAGACGGAGGAGTACAAGGAAAAAAGAAAAATGGGGTTAGTGTACAAGGTTGAAGTTGAAAAGGCTTACAGTCATGTAAATTGGAATTAAAGGCGAGAATTTCAAATGGTTTTGAAAACAGAGTTAAAACGGATTTTATATTGATTTTTAAATAAATTTTCCCTTATAAAATTTTCTTAGCGGACTGCCAGATTTACTGGGTGATCGATCGATCGATGCCTGGGGGTCGATCGTTCGATCCCTTCAAAAATCATGCGCAACAAGCAAATTGCGAGAGGTTGTTTTGGTTTCAAACTCTTTTGTTTTCCTTATAAAATAAGGTCAGGGTGACCCTTTTTGGTACAACTTTTTGGCAGCAAACGTGTTTTTAATTCCTCTTCTTTTTATACACTTTGCCCCTTTGATTTATGCATTCAACCCTTAGGTTTTTGGAGGTGTTCTTGGGGCTATTTTGATGTTGATCTTGGAGGAGTTTTTGGTGATCTTTGTGGGCTGTTTTGATGGCTTAATCTGTGACTTCTAGGTAGATTTGTGGTGGTATTCTTTTGGTGGTTTAAGGTATGGGGTTTTACATAATATGCTCCTTAATCTCGCGAGTGTTATTCCCGTTGTTTTCATGTGATTATTGACTCATATTTGAATTGTTAAATTCATTGGAAATCTGAAATTTTTTGTTGGAATCTGATTTTGATTCATGTGGTATTATTATTGTGTTGGGCATTGTAGGAGGGTATTGAGACTGGGGTCTATGAATAACTGAAAAGGGTGAGGCGTGACCCACTCCAATGGACGCTGCCTGCAAGGCCTTCAAGGTCTCCTGGTGCAACTTCTGAAGAAAACTTCTCCTTCTGGTAACAATGGAACTCAAGCTTCAACTCACTCCCTGCAAGAAGATGAACTTTCACAGCAAAAATAGCAATTTTCTCAATGGAAACACCTGAGAGTGATGGTTGTCAGTGGGGAGTGAAGGAACAAGGCACTCAACACTAAGAGAATGAGCAGGGAGAGAATACTAGGTAGGTCTGGTAATATTTTAGCAGAGTAATAGTGCAATTTCTATTATCTCTGTCTTGACCTTGCCCAGAGGTCTATTTATACTAGGGCGTTAGGGGTGAGTTGGCATTTTTTGGGCGCCAAAACTGAGAGAGTTGGTGGGGAACAATGTCTGAAGTGTACCATTTGTCCCTACCTGTAGGCAGCCTGCCTGTCCCCCCTGTAGGCGCCACCTGGCGCCGACCAAAAGTCAAAAAGCACATATGTTCCCTAATGGAGACAAAATATCAGATTTGGTAGTTATCTTTTGAAACGGTAACTTGTGGTGCAATTCTGAAAATCTAGAGAGAGGAGACCTTAAGGATTCCTTTACTCTAAAAATGTTATTTTTCTTGAGAGGGACCTTGAGGACCCCCTCTTCTGGAAAAGTCATTTTCTTGTAAAGAGTTTATTTCTTGTACGTAGCCAGCTATTTGGCTGCTCATTTCACTTGTGATTAAGTGTGAAGTGTGTGTAGTTTTGAGTAACTTTTGGGTATTCCTACTAGTATTCTCTCAATCCTATAGTGCTAAGTGGTTGAGCTTACTCAACATACCTTGTCCCTCAGCCGCCAAGCCAAAACTCCCAGGAGGTCCCAACGCGCCTGTTCGAGCCCTGCTTGCTCGACTAGGCAACCTGTACAAGAAAGTAAAGTGTTAATGATGTTGTTCATTTAAAGACTGATATTTCATGATGAGGAGTTGCTCATGATAGCTACTCCTTCCACTCTGGGTGGGTTCCTTCTCAACATGTGTTGCTGCCGAAGAAACCTTTGTAGCGGCACTTCTCGAATAACATTTCTGCAGTGACCCTTGTAGTGGCGCTGAGCCTTGCAGTGGCACTGACTTTCTCGACTGTCATTACTGCAGTGACCCTCGCGGGTACCTCGCGAATGTTATTATTGTAGTGACCCTTGTTGTAGGAGCACTGATGCTTGCAGCGGTGCTCACACTTGAAGCGGCGCTGACCCTTACAACGGCGCAGACACTTGTAGCGGTGCCGACACTTACAACGGCGCCGATGCTTGAAGCGGTGCCGACACTTGAAGCGGCGCCGACCTTTGCGGCAGCGCTGGTACTTGAGGCAGCGCTGACTCTTGCAGCAGCGCAGATACTTGAAGTGGCGTCGACCTTTGCAGCGGCGCTGGTACATGAAGCGGCGCGGACCCTTGCAGCGACGCAGACACTTGCAGCGGTGCCGACACTTGCAGCGGCGCCGATGCTTGAAGCGGCGCTGACACTTGAAGCGGCGCCGACCTTTGCGGCGGCGCTGGTACTTGAAGCGGCGCCGACACTTGCAGCGGTGCTGACTCTTGCAGCGACGCTGACACTTGAAGCGGCACCGACCTTTGCAGCGGCGCTGGTACTTGAAGCGGCGCTGACCCTTACAGCGGCGTAGACACTTGAAGCGGCGCCGACCTTTGCGGAGGCGCTGGTACTTGAAGCGGCGCTGACACTTGCAACAGCGCTGACACTTGCAACGGCGCCGACACTTGAACCGGCGTCGACACTTGAACCGGCGCCGACACTTGAAGCGGCGCTGATACTTGCGGTGGCGCTGACTCTTACAGCGGCGCTGACACTTGAAGTGGCGCCGACCTTTGCAGCGGCACTGGTACTTGAAGCAGCGCTGACACTTGAAGCGGCGCTGACCCTTGCAGCAGCGCAGACACTTGCAGCGGCGCCGACGCTTGAAGCGACGCCGACACTTAAAGCGGCGTCGACCTTTGTGGAGGCGCTGGTACTTGAAGCGGCGCTGTACATGAGGTGGAGCTGACACTTGCAATGGAGTCGACACTTAAAACGCCGACACTTGCCGCGGAGCCGACCCTTGCAGCGACGCTGGTACTTGAAGCGGCGCAGATACTTGCCAAAAAAATGCCGACACTTGCAGTGGCGCTGACACTTGTAGCAGCACCGACGCTTGAAGCGACGCCGACCCCTACAGCGGCGCTGACTCTTCCAGCGGCACTGAACCTCGCAATGGCTTTTGGGCTTCTGGGTGACCCTCGCGGGCACCTCTCCGATGTCATTAATAAAAGAAAGCATTTTTTATTTTATTTGCTTTTTTATTGATGAACACCCTTCTACATTAGCCCCTCGTGCAAAGATTTCTTGGTTGGGTAGACTAAAAAAACTTTGTACGCCATAGATCTAATTTCCACAATTATATATATATATATATATATATATATATATATATATATATATATATATATATATATATATATATATATATATATATATATATTTTCTGAGAGACCCTAGGATCATTAATTGCGGTGTCCCTTTATCCGAGGTTTTTAATTTTTTGAGAACCCACGCGTCAGTGTGGGAACTGTCATCTCATCATTTGGGAAAAAAGGTCCTCACCTTTTTGCCTTCCTACACGTTTTCCCATTTTGATGCAAAAAAACATAAGCCCCTTTTTTTTGTCTCTTTCATCTTCTTCAAAAAACATAAGGCCCCTTTGGATTTGTAGTGAGAGAAAGTGAGAGAAAGGGATTTTTAAAACACCATAGCCTCCCATCGTTCTTCTGTTTTAGTTTTTTTTTTCAAATACCATAGCCTCCCATTAATGGATTTTAACCCAACGAATGCTTCTTCAGATGTAAACACTCCTAAAGCACCCAAGGCTCTACACTCCCTGCCTTCTTCGTCGTCCGTTCCAACCGCTTCCGTGGCCAATATTACTGTCGTCAGCGACCCTTGGTCCCATCCGACCAGTGGCGTTGATGCCTCATCCGTGATACCCGCCTCTTCGGATTTTGGGTCGAGAACCCTCGTGGGTTCCTCGCCCTCCCACTCAGCACATACGACTTTTTATTTGAGTTCCTCCATGATAAGGGGCGTCTCGACCGAGGCTCCGCTGATGGCGGGGGGTATCTCGACCGATTGCAGTATGCGTAAGGAACACGGTGTCTCACCCGATCTGGGTGTGGGTTTGAATTTTTTGGTCGAGACAGCTACCGACAAGTGTTCCTCGCTAGCAGATCCTCCATCCAAGGGTCTCTCGCCCCGTTCAAGATCTCACGACGTTACCATTTTCCAGCGGAACTTGTCTTGCTCCATTCAAGACCTCGCGCGCTCAAGGTCGGCGCCCCAGGGTTCCTCGCTAGCGGATCCTCCATCCGAGGGTCTCTCGCCCCGTTCAAGTCCTCGCGACGTTAATGTTTTCCAGCGAGACTTGTCTCGCTCCATTCCAGACCTCTCGCGCTTAGGGTCCACGCACCAGGGTTCCTCGCCTGCCATTTCTACATATGAGGGTCTCTGGCCCGTGACGAGTTCTTCTAGAGGTTCCTCGCGTGATGATGTCTCCTCTATAGGTATCTCGACACGTCACAGCGTTGGCAGCGGCTCCTCACTCGCTGGCGTAAATCTGGGGAATATTCTGCCGAGTCAGTCTATGATTGGGGGTATCTCGACGATTTTGAGTTCTACTAGGGGTTCCTTGTGTCCCGTAGTCAAGGGTTCCTCGCCCAATCCGTTGTTGGTGTCTAGGGGCATCTTGACCTTGGGTGTCTCGACGCCCATGATTTTTTCTGAAGAAGGGGTCCCGGCCTATGAAAGTATGGTAACCTCTCGTCAGCGACCGGGGGTCCCACGACCTGGCCTCGCGTCTATAGGTCCCTCGCAATTACCAGAGGGTGTCTCGATATGTGTTGGCACTGACAGGGGTATCTCGACTTCGGGTGTCTCGACGCCCATGATTGTTACGGGGGCTCTTACTTCCACTTCTTTTTTTGTGACAAGGGACACCTGTGGTCCCTTGCTCGGAGTCCCCCTAGGACGAGTTCTTTTCTTGAGCCAATGGGTCTTGGTGGTTCGTCAGCTACGCCATCTTCTTCTCAGGCATGGAAGGACTATATGCACATTCGCCAAGGGCGAGACTTTGGTATTTACCGTCGCGCTCCTTTTTTTGGTCCTGCTGAAAATTTCATGATTTCACTTTATGAATTTGGGGAAAAAATTTCTAATGTTGTTCTTGAGCATTCTCATGTGGGGTTAAGTGAGTCTGCTGACCTCCCTACTATTTCTCCAGATTCCGTTCTCCGAGTCTGAGTTGACCGCGGTGACTTTCCTTATTCTAATGTTGACGTTAAAGCCCCGGGGGGACCCACAGAGGAGTGGGCTAGTTAGGTTGATTATGTTCTGAGCATTCCTAACTATGTGGCGATTCTTAGGGAGGTGGGACTCTTTACCGTCGTCAGCAGCCTGGAGTCCTGCACCATATTTAAGCATAGTTCTTCGCTCAATCTTTTATTATCTCGGTGGAGCATGGAGTCTCATACCTTTGTCACAAGCTGGGGCGAATTTACCCTCACTCTAGAAGATGTATGTGAATTATACGCCTTTCCTTTCTTTGGGCAACAGGTCTTTTCTGATGACTGCGAGGATTCTCTATAGCAGGAGATGGTGGAGGAGCTACGGTCAGCTCTCGGAGCGTGCTCAAAGTATGTGGCTTTTAATATAACTGGTCATTCCAAGCATTCTTTCGCCAAATGGCAAAGATACTGGTTCAGAGATTTTGAGCAGTTGCAGAAGGGGGAGACTTCACGTGCAGCCCTCAGATCCCAGGATGGTCCTAAGCTCCACTCTCCTGCACATTTAGCCGCTTTCCTTGTTACATTTCTGACTCAGTTCCTTCTGCCAAGTAAGCCTGAATACTGTCCTCGCGAACTTCTTTTTAGATTGGTTGTACGATTATCTCGTGGTAGGTCGATACCCCTGGCCGCCTTGACCTTAGGTTCCCTTTACACTTGGATGGACCGAACACACATAGATGTAGAGAGGTCATACGGTCGGTATGATGTTGCTAATCATGCAAACGCCCCTCTCTTAATGGCCTTTTTATTTGAGCATTTCCCCCACTTTACTTCAGTGGCTTACGCTTGTCATAGCGATGCTGTGAGACTTCTCCGGTGGCATAAGAAAATTCCCAAGAAATCTCTGGGAATGTTGATTGACGATATTGAGGAGTTTCAGTTTCGGCCTTATACCAAGCGCCCTGGGGGGACTTTCAGCTGGCTTTCTTTTCCTGGCGATGGCGGGACCTTCTATTGCCCTTCAGCAGTGGGGTCGATTTCCACGTGTCCTCATATTAATGTGGTGACGATGCTCTTACCATGCCACCTCCCTTCTTGGACCGAGTTAGGTTCGCGTGCTGAATCCTATCATTCCGAGAGGGCAAGACGGAAGTTCGGCTATGATTAGGGCGTTCACACCCCTCCTCTTCCTACCTACAGCAGTCATTCTGAGGCATTCTCAGAGGCGTGTGCTAACTTTACTCTTCAGGGATTATTTTGCAGAGTCAGTGGTTTGGGTGGTCTCTATGTGCCTCCCTGCGATTATCATCCTTCATTCACTTCATCTTGGTTCCTTCTTTGGCAGCAGCAGGTCCGGCTTATTCAAGAATGTGTAGTTGGCCCCCCTCATGAGACTAACCCCATTAAATACATCAGAGCTCAGTTTTTGGTCAGGCGGATGCAGAAAGATCCTTGGTTTCTCAGCACCACCTCTACGCCACCCTTGGAGCAGGCCATTCCCATTTTAGTGAAACCTCTCATTGACGAGTCACTTCCGCCTCCGCCGACCGAGCTTCCCCCTGTGAAGTCTAGAAACCAACCAAAAAGCAGAGGGAAAGCGGGCACCTCTACTACGAGCAAAAGGAAACACCCTGACGCCGATGTATCCAATTTTGTTCCTGCTACTACTGCTTCTCCTCCTTCTTCTCCTGTGAGGACCCGGGCTGCGAAGAAAAAGAAAGGAGATGGCGCTGACATGGCTGTTTCCTCTATGGTGGATCAAGAGTCCGATACTGGCAATATTGGGGTAGGGGGGACTTCCCAAGTAGTGAAAGGGAAAGGTTACTCCTCACCGAGCCTTGCTTCCCAGGAGGTGCGGGTCGCGTCTATTCCCATTGCAGAAGTTACTATATCACGACATTCTTTACTTAGTGGAACTAGTTCTCATGGAGTTTCTTCATCTCCCTCCCCTTCATTGGAAGAGGAACTAGTTGATTATGGAAGCACCCCTTCCTATGACGACCATAGTTCTTCTTAGGGTGATATGGGCGGCCTGCGTTTCCATAGCGAAAGCACTACTGACACTTATGCTTTGTTATCAGTCTCGAGAGAGTCTTTTAGCCATGATGAGGCATCCCATTATCCTGGGGGGGTAGCCCCACCCATCTCCCTTATAGCCAGATAACGCGCCCTGCTACTGTAAGCATTCCCCTTTACTTGTCTATATTTTTTTTTGCATATGATTTTCTTTCTTCCCCTTCGTTATTTTTTTTTTATATTTGTCAATTAAAGCATTTTGTCATATTTTTGCAGGTCATTTCCATAGAGGCAAGTAGTTCTCCTATCCCCCCACTACGACTGACGCCCTTTCAGCGGGAGAGGAACTCCATGCTCATTTCTTCCCGAGGCCTTTTTAGAGAGGTTTGTTGTCTCCTTAATTCTTTTACCATCTGTTGTAATTTGTTAGTCTTCCAATTACATTTTGGTTGTGTACGCTGTCATTTCCCTGCAGCTTTCATCTGTGCACTTTATCGTTACCAGGACCACTCTTATGGCTTCTCCCTCTCCTCGGGTATGCCTCGCTATTCTCGAACCTTTCATTGTGCCATTTTCTCCTTACTCTTTCCTTTTATTTACCCATTTACCATGCGTAGAAGGTTGTGTCTTCTGGCGTTGTCACATCATCTTCTCTTGTCTTGCCGGTGGGCACTTCTGCAGTTGAGCCCCTGGGCTCTTCTTCATCTGAGGTACGTATTTTTACTTTTGAATATTTGTTTCCTTTTAATAGGAGTCCTAATGGCTTTTGGACTTTCTTCTCAGGGGATGCTCCTCCCTTACCTGACGTTATCGTCCCGAGTCTATCCTCTTCGGGGAGGATTTCTATCCCTAGGGTCCGCGTATCTATGGACGGTAGACCCTTGGTTCAGGCGATTTCTCGTGGCCCAATATTTACTGTGGCCTCAACCAGTGGGACCACACTTCAGGTCAGTCCTTTCTGTTGAAGCATGGGATCTCCTTTTCCTCGAACATGCAATGAATAATGTATTTTCATTCTTTGCAGGTTGTCAGTAGAGCCCCTACTGCGCCGACCGTCCTTTTCCGCACTTCCCCTTTGGATGGGGCTCAGGTACTTTTTTATTTTCTTAGTTATGTATTTCTTCCCTATCCAGCATGTATTTATCGTAGCCCCCTTTTTTTACTTTTTTGCAGTTATCGCTCGGCGCCGCTTCGAGTGTGGCTCCTGCTACTGTCTCTTCAGTATCCCCTATATATGGGCTATTTTGTCCTGTTGTCGCGCCTCTTCAGGTAGCTATCTCTATGGTGCCCTTTTGAGGAGTTTCCCTCTCCTTCTTTTGAATTGAGGTATTTATCATACACTAGGTAAGTGATTTGTTACCTCTCCCCCTTTCTTGTTACTTGCAACCTTGCCTACCCCTTACGCCCTTCGTCGTTGAGGTTGTTCCTTCAGAAGTGCCTGAGGTTGAGGTAGCTTCTTCGGAAGCACTGGTCGCTGAGACAGTCCCTTCTGGAGCATCGACCAATGTTGCTGCCCTTATGGGAGCCCCTGCTCCTCCTTCTCTGACCGTTACGGAGGACGTTATTCAGGTACGGCGTATAAGAGTATCTACTTCCCTCACGTCAATCTTATGTCTTTATTATTTTGTTTAGATTGCGCCAGCATTCCTATCTTCACCCTTCTATATTGTCTCCAAGTGAGCGAGGTCGCTCCGATGACTATGGAGCCTGATGAAGTTGCTCCACTACTTGTGGAGTCCGGCGGTGGGGCATCTACGAGAGAGGTATTAAACTAGCATACCCCCTCTTTTTACTATTCCCTTAATTTTCTTCTTGCGTATACTGTGCAAGCATTCTCATTTCACCCTTGTCTCATTGTTTCCAGGTGCATGAGAGTACTCCGATGACTGTGGAGTCTAGCAGTGGGGCATCTGTGAGAGAGGTATTAAACTAGCATACCCCCTCTTTTTACTATTCCCCTATTTTTTCTTCTTGCGTATACTGTGCAAGCATTCTTATTTCACCCTTGTCTCATTGTTTCCAGGTGCATGAGAGTACTCCGATGACTGTGGAGTCTGGCAGTGGGGCATCTGTGAGAGAGGTATTAAACTAGCATACCCCCTCTTTTTACTATTCCCCTATTTTTTCTTCTTGCTTATACTGTGCAAGCATTCTCATTTCACCCTTGTCTCATTGTTTCCAGGTGCATGAGAGTACTCCGATGACTGTGGAGTCTGGTAGTGGGGCTTATATGGAGATGGATCATAGTTATGAGTTCACTTCTTTGGTCGGTGGCGCTGATTCTGGTGGAGAGTCTTCTTTCCTTCCTTCTGAGGCGGGGTCTCATCACTCCGATGGAGATGACGGAGTAGAGGATGCTGCGACTATTGCGAGTAGGCTATGGCGTGAGGAGTTACCAGGCCGATTCAGGGTACATGAGCGTCAACTCTTGGATCTCATCTTGGATCACCATCCCAAGACATTCACTTCTCAGAGTATACTTCAGGTTGACAGTCTTACGGCCTTCAACCTAAGGACTCTCGCCAGTCATGTTCATGAGTTCTTGGCTACCCCCTGCTAAGCTGGCTAGCTCTTACATTTTACTGTCCTTGGATGCTCTCCATGACTTGCAGCAGTTCTATCATTTTCGTTTGGATTGGCTTGATGCGGGGGTTCGCCCTTTTCTGAGTGTTCCTTTCGGCAAGATAGTGAGATTTCACGCTTCTCGACAGTCCAGAGTTGAGCAGCGGTAGGCTGAGGCTACGAGGATCCGGAATCGGATCGCCCTACTGCAGGTGAAGCTTGCCAGACTTGAGTCTGTCGATGAGGAGGACGAGGCTAAATTCATCAGGTTGGAGGAAGAGTTTCTGCGGGAGGCTGGTCCGTCATATGCCGGCGCCATCGCTCGAGATGATTTATTTTTTGTAGTTTCTGGAAGATAGGCTACTTCTTACTTTGTAGCGCTCAGAACTCTATGTGTACATCACTTATCATTACTGAATGAGACACTTTTGTTTCTTCTGTACTTTCCTTTTTTTTGTTCTCCCTTTATACTGTGGGTGTTTATGACTTGCTCTAATTTCTGTGAGCATTTAGTCTACTGGTGGCTACCCCATACACTGCGGGGTATTTGCATTAATATGAAAAGTTATGTATTAACATATTGTATATATTTTCGAAAAAGCACCTCTTGTAGCTGTGAGGTATTGGCATGTGACTTTCTTAGATTTCCCCTCCTGTCTGTGGGGGTATTCCTGCATATTACTACTTATAGTCATAGAGGCTAGGTTGGAGAGGGGGGTAAACCCTGCCCCTTTCCCGAAAGCCTGATTTTTTTTTTTTTAAAAAAAAAACTATTTGAATTAGCTAGCCCCTAGTCTTTAGGGTCCTTACTCTATATTCTCTTTTAAGAGTTTCATTGTTCTTTGTAATATTGAGGAGGAATTTAATCTTCCCTCTATATTTTCTATTAATGTATGTCTGGGGGACTTTGTTCAGTATACTTTTCTCTTAGGATGGACTTAACTCCCAAGTGTAGTGAGAAAAGTTCCTGATTTTTTTTTTGTACTCTCTTCTAACTTCATAGGGAGTGTATATATATATATGTATAAATGAGTAAGCAAAGAAAGCGTCAACAATGATCGAAAGTGTTGCTGTTTCATTTCTTTACTTTTGTGTGCTGTCAACAATGTAGTATTGCTCTTAAAAAATTTACAAAAAAACTTTTCTGGTATGGGAGCAATCCTCAAAATCCATTACATTACAAACATGCAAAACACAAATAAAACTTGTTAGCTATTACTAGGCATAGTACCTCTTCAGCCACTTGCAGTTGATGGACTGGAGGCAATCACTCTCTGGTTCTGATATTTGGCAGTAGCCCGACTTCCCCACTCCTCTGACGACAAAAGGGCCTTCCCAGTTAGGTTTGAATTTTGATGCCGACATGCTACGGAGATGGTGAGTTGATGCTCGCAGAACTAAATCTCCCACTTGGAATTCTCTAGGCTTGACTAAGTTTTCGTAGGCCCTGGACAGTTGCTTAGTGTAGACTTTGAAATTCTCTCTTGCTTTGTCCTTAAGCTCGTCCGGCGCCTCCAGTTGCACATGCCTTGGGTCTGGGATCAGCCCATTGCTAAGAGAAATTCTGGATGAAGGTACCGCCAGTTCCACTGGTAGGACAGCTTCAGTCCCATATACTAGAGAGAAGGGGGTGAACCCTGTTGGCTTTCTTTTCGAAGTACGGTAGGCCCATAACACCATAGGCAACTTCTCATCCCATCCTCCCGGCATGTCTTCCAGCATTTTCTTCAAAATATTTATCAGGGTCTTATTGGTAGCCTCTGCTTGGCCATTACCCTTGGGGTAGGATATGTTTGAGCTATTATGCACAATCTTATACTTGTCTGTGAGAAGGGCCATCTCTTTGCATACAAATTGCTTCCCATTATCCATTAGGATCACTTTGGGTATACCGAACCTACATATGATATACTCCTTTATAAACTGGGTTACCACTTGGGTGTGACTCTCCTTAAAGGAATGGCCTTCGCCCATTTGGTGTACAATTCTGTAGCCACAATGATAAAAGCCTTGTCGTGAGATGCTGGGGCGATCTTTCCCACCAGGTCGAACGCCCATGTGTGGAAGGGATAAGGAGCTGCCAAGCTTTGTAGACTGATAGAGGGAGCGTGCACCATGTTCCCGTGCACTTGACATGCTCTATAATTTTTCACATATCCAATGGAGTCAGCCTCTATGGTCGGCCAGTAGTATCCCAGCGTCATCAGTTGATCATACAGCTTGGCGCCTCCCATGTGGGAGGGCTCATGAGCTTCTTTCAGCACCCTCTCCACTTCCTCTTTGGCTACGTACCTTAGTGCCTTCTCATTGTACCCCTTCCTATATAGCTCTCCCTCGACCAAGTAGAAACGGGCTATCCTTTTTCTAAGGTAAATTTCATCCGCTCTCTCGGCGGGCAGTTCCCCATCTTTTAGATATGCTAGGTACGGCTGTCTCCAATCTTCGAAGGCTTTCACAAAGTTAGCCTCCATCGGCTGGTCAAAACTAGCTTGGCACTTTAAATAACTTTGTTGCAAGCGAGCCGCTTCTACGCTCATTGCAGGCCAATAATACCCACTTCGCTGCAATCGTCTGTAAAGGGGAATATCCGTATCCCCGCAGTGCTTCTGGTGCATCTCTACTAACCTTTCCTTGGCTTCTTGCTCCCTTACGCACCTTGCCAGAAACCCTCCAGGACTCTTGAAGTAGAGAGTCCCCTGCAGCATATGATAGTTGGCTAACTCTAATATTTTCATTGTCCCTTCCCTGGTTTCAAGTTGCTTTTCCACCAGACGCCTCCAATCTTCCGGCTCGTTACTTGGGAATAAGGACTTTACAGTAGTGGGTACCGTTCTCCGCCTTACTATGATGGTCGCTTCTGACTCCTCCATGTCCAACTTTTATGCTATGGTGGCGAGCGCGTCAGGGTGCCTGTTCATCGTTCGCTCCTACCTCTCCACAGTTACTTCTAAGAACTGTCCCAGCAGCCTTTGGATGATGTGTTTATACGGTGCTAAGTTGGCATGTTTAAGGGAAAACTCTCCATTAACCTACCTTACTACCAGATTGGAGTCCCCTCGTATACACAATACCTTGACCCCTCTTCTGAGTGCTTCTAACATCCCCATAATGAGGGCTTCATACTCGGCTTCATTATTTGAGCATTTAAAATCTAACTTGAAAGAGAGGGTGATCTTCTCCTTTCCATCTGACAGTATGACGCTGGCTCCCCCTGTTCCTTAAGCACTGGAGCCATCAAACTCCATGAACCACTTCTTCACCTCCTCCGCCATGCATGCTTGGAAACTTTTTCCGGGTAGCTCTTCACTAGGTGGTTCGAAAACTCCACTTGGGAAGTGGGCAAGCAAATCTGCTACTGCTTGGCTTTTAATGGCTTTAGGCACTACGCATTTTAGATCATATTCTGACAGGATCAAAAACCACCTTGCTGCTCGTCCCACGAGTATAGTCCGCGCAAGGAGGTACTTGATGGGATCACATTTGGTGACTATGTGAACTGCGAAGGCTAGAAGATAGTGTCTCAACTTCTGGGCCACAAATACCAATGCCAGGTAGTGTCTCTCAACGCTGGTGTATCTCGTTTTTGTTCCAGAGATTACTCTTGACAGGTAGTAGACCGGCTTTTCCACTCCTTCTTTCTCTTGCGCCAAGAGGGCCCCTATTGATCTTTCTGTAGAAGTAAGGTAGAGCAGTAACGGCGCTCCAGCTTCGGGGGGAATCATCGTGGAAGGAGAGGCTAGGCTTTCTTTAATCTTCTCGAACGCTTTCTCCTGCATCTCTCCCCAAACCCACTTGGCTTTGTCTTTTAGTTGAGGCGCGAAAGGATGAATTACTTCTGCCAGAGCAGGTATAAACCTCCGGAGGTAGGATACCTTTCCCAGGAAGCTTTTGAGTTGTCTCTAACTCTTAGGCGGTGGCATCATTACAATGGCTTTCGTCTTCTCTGCATCCACTTGCACTCCTTGTCTATTTACCACAAAACCTAAGAATTTCCCTACAGTAACCCCAAAGGCACACTTTGAGGGGTTCATTCTCATCTTATACCGACGACACCTTTCGAATACTCTTTTGAGATCCTGAATATGCTTGCTTTCTTTCTTAGATTTCACCACCAGATCATCCACATAGAATTCTAGTATATCATGAAATAAGTCATGAAAAATTGCCATCATGGTCCGCTGGTACGTGGCCCCAGCGTTCTTCAATCCGAAGGGCATGACTGTATAGTGAAAGTTCCCTAAGGGTGTGCGGAAGGCAGTCTTCTCCGTGTCAGCGGGGTCCATTTTAATCTGGTTGTAGCCAACATACCCGTCCATGAAGCTGTACATCTTATGTCCCGCGGTGGCATCCACCAAGCTGTCTATGTTGGGTAGTGGAAATTCATCCTTAGAACACGCCCTGTTCAAATCACAAAAATCTACACAGATTCTGATTTGACTCTTGTCTTTCTTCGCCACTGGAACTATGTTGGACAACCATATAGGGTGTTGAATAGGCTTGATGAACCCTGCCGCTAGTAACTTTTCTACCTTAGCTTTAATCTTCAAATCAAGGTCTTCTTAATCATCCTTACTATGGCTGTGACATAAAACGGGCGATTGTGGAAGTAGGGCACCACCCTATCTGCTTCTGAAAACACCACTTCGGAAGTATACTTCTTAATCATCCTTCCGATTGGCCCCTGCCAATTTAGCGAAGGCTCTCCCCTATTCTGCACTGCCTCCAGTACTTTCCTCGTGATGGCCACCCTTGTGTCATACTTCACCCCTATCTGATCGAAAAACCATTTGAACTTGGGGCTCCTTGCTATGGCCTCACATTCAGAATCTAAGTCTACCTTGTACGTCTGGGCACTGCACACATACTCCGCTTCGGAGGTCCCTCCCTCATCCAGAGCGAGAATGGCATCTACCTCGTCCTCCGAGAGAGTCACTTCCTCAACTTTCCCACTTCCATTTTCTAGTTCCGGAGTGAAGAACCACTCCTCTCGTTTTCTTTCTAGCTCAAGTCTGCTTAGTGATAGATTTTCTAACTCTTCGCATGACTGCTCGCCACTCTCCCGCTTCGTAAGACTCCCTGTAGCTTCTTCATCATAGGCAACTACCATGTTGGTGCTGCCAAATTGATGCGCAGGCAGTGGGTTCTCGTTAACGTCCACAAGGGTATCTACAAGGTACCGTTGGCCATTTGCTCACCAATGATCCTTCGCAAGTAGTAACAATCTTTGGTAGAGTGCTGCACTCATTGGTGCAACTCGCAGTACTTTAGGTTGGCCTTATCAGCTGCAGTGGGGGTTTCTCCTTTTAGGTGGGGAGGTCCTGCTACACCTTCTCTCACTAAGGTGCGATAACAATCCATAGCCTCAGCTACGCTGCACGGAAGTGGCGGCGGGGCATCCTCTCCAAATTTTCTCCTGTTGCCGGGACTGTCAGTCTTGGCCCTAGGGCCTCCCTTCTTCCCTTTGTTACTCCCGTCCACATAGTTAACCGCTTGCCTCCGCGAAACTTGAAATATCTCGGGAGTCAATGGCACTTGCGTCCTCCAACCCGGGGCTCTTGGTTTGATTATCATAGCTATGTTGCTAGCGTCCCTGGTGAACTCTCTTAAAGTTCCATATCTAGTTTCGTTGATCAAGTGCAGCTTGTATTCTTTTAAGAGTCCTTCCACTCATATTTGTAGTAACCTGGCCTCCGCCACATCCTCGTGGACATCTAAGGCCCTCTCGCAAAATCGCTTGATGTAGTGCATCAACTCTTCTCCTGGCTTCTGGACCTCTTGCGCTAGGTGTCTCAACGTAAATTCGTCCTCCGCTACAAAGAACTTCTGGAGGAACTGTCTGTGCATCTCTTCCCAAGTAGGGACGCTGTTAGGCGCCAAGTGGGAATACCATGTATAAGCCTTCCCAGTGAGAGTCTTAGAGAACTCTCTCAACCTCAGGTTCTTGTCGCCAGCATGCACTCCCAGATACTCGACAAACCTCTTCACATGTTCTCTAGGGTTCTCCCCCCTACCGCCAAATTTGATGAATTTTGGTGGAATATACCCCTCAGGGTATGGCTTCTCACTTACTTCCTGTGGATAGGGGTCTTGTAACTCCTCGTATATATGGGAACCCTCCCTCTGAGAGGAGGAGAGGATCTTCCTCACTTATTCCATAGTAACAGCCTTAGAGGGTGACTCCTCCAAACATGTGCTTTTGGCATCTGGAGACCCTGTTGGCGCCAGGACCTGCTCTGGCATCGCCTTCCGAGGTGGAATCGTCTCTGCCGGAATCGTAATAGGAGTGGCTACCCCTCCAGAAGGGGCAGCAGCAGGTGTCACACAACCTTGACCCAAGCTTGATAGATCCACGTTATTTTTCTTTAAAAAGTCAAAAAACATTGCCATAAGATTCATACCTGCTATTGGAGCCACTGCCGGCGAACTGGTCTACCCTCCCTGAGGCGCTGGCGCCTTGGCTCCGATCACCACCACTTCTTCCTGAGTAGTCTGGTCACTGTGAGCCCCATTACCAGACGGAATGTCCTCAAAAACAAACTGTTTAAAGGCATTGAAACCTTCTTTGTCCACGGAAGTGAGGATACCTCCCCAGCAGAGTCGCCAAATGTATGAGGGTAGTGAGACCGGGGTCTATGAATAACTGGAAAGGGTGAGGCATGACCCACTCCAATGGACGCTGCCTACAAGGCTTTCAAGGTCTCCTGGTGCAACTTCTGAAGAAAACTTCTCCTTCCGATAACAATGGAACTCAAGCTTCAACTCACTCCCTGCAAGAAGATGAAATTTCACAGCAAAAATAGCAATTTTCTCAAGGGAAACACCTGAGAGTGATGGCTGTCAGTGGGGAGTGAAGGAACAAGGCACTCAACACTAAGAGAATGAGCAGGGGGAGAATACTAGGTAGGTCTGGTGATATTTTAGCAGAGTAACAGTGCAATTTCTATTGTCTCTGTCTTGACCTTGCCCAGAGGTCTATTTATACTAGGGCGTTAGGGGTGAGTTGGCATTTTTTTGGGCGCCAAAACTGAGAGAGTTGGTGGGGAACAATGTCTGAAGTGTACCATTTGTCCCTACCTGTAGGCAGCCTGCCTGTCCCCCTGCAGGCGCCACCTGGCGTCGACCAAAAGTCAAAAAGCACATATGTCCCCTAATGGAGACAAAATATCAGATTTGGTAGTTATCTTTTGAAACGGTAACTTGTGGTGCAATTCTGCAAATCTTGAGAGAGGAGACCTTAAGGATTCCTTTCCTCTAAAAATGTTATTTTTCTTGAGAGGGACCTTGAGGACCCCCTCTTCTGGAAAAGTCATTTTCTTGTAAAGAGTTTATTTCTTGTACGTAGTCAGCTATTTGGCTGCTCACTTCACTTGTGATCAAGTTTGAAGTGTGTGTAGTTTTGAGTAACTTCTGGGTCTTCCTACTAGTATTCTCTCAATCCTATAGTGCTAAGTGGTTGAGCTTACTCAACATACCTTGTCCCTCAGCCGCCAAGCCAAAACTCCCAGGAGGTCCCAACGTGTCTGTTCGAGCCCTTCTTGCTCGACTAGGCAACCTGTACAAGAAAGTAAAGTGTTAATGATGTTGTTCATTTAAACACTGATATTTCATGATGAGGAGTTGCTCATGATAGCTACTCCCTCCACTCTGGGTGGGTTCCTTCTCAACATGTGTTGTTGCCGAAGAAACCTTTATAGCGGCACTTCTCGAATAACATTTCTACAGTGACCCTTGTAGTGGCGCTGAGCCTTGCAGTGGCACTGAATTTCTCAACTGTTATTACTGCAGTGACCCTCGCGGGTACCTCTCGAATGTTATTGCTGTAGTGACCCTTGCTGTAGGAGCGCTGATGCTTGCAGCGGCACTGATGCTTGCAGCGGCGCTGACACTTAAAGCGGTGCTGACACTTGAAGCGCCGCTGACCTTTGCAGCGGCGCTGACCCTTACAGCGGTGCAGACACTTGCAGCGGCACCGACACTTTCAACGGCGTCGACGCTTGCAGCGGCGCCGACGCTTGAAGCGGCGTGGACCTTTGCGATGGCGCTGGTACTTGAGGCGGCGCTGACACTTGATGCGGCGCCGACCTTTGCGGCGGTGCTGGTACTTGAAGCGGCGCCGACCTTTGCGGCGGCGCTGACTCTTGCAGCGGCGTTGACATTTGAAGCTTCGCCGACCTTTGCAGCGGCGCTGGTACTTGAAGCGGTGCTGACACTTGAAGCGGTGCTGACACTTACAGCGGCGCAGACACTTGCAGCGGCGCCGATGCTTGAAGCGACGTCGACCTCTGCGGAGGTGCTGGTACTTGAAGCGGCGCTGATACTTGGAACGATGCTGACACTTGCAACGGCGCTGACACTTGAAGCGGCGTCGACACTTGAAGTGGCGCCGACACTTGAAGCGACGCTGATACTTACGGTGGCGCTGACTCTTGCACGGTGCTGACACTTGAAGCGGCGCTGGTACTTGAAGCGACGCTGACACTTGAAGCGGCGTTGACCCTTGCAGCGGCGCCGACCTTTGCGGAGGCACTGGTACTTGAAGCGGCGCTGATACTTGAGGTGGCGCTGACACTTGCAATGGCGTCGACACTTGAAACGCCGACACTTGCCGCGGCGCCGACCCTTGCAGCGATGCTGGTACTTGAAATGGCGCTGACCTTTGCAACGGCGCAGACACTTGCCAAAAAAATGCCGACACTTGCAGTGGCGCTGACACTTGCAGCAGCGTCGACTCTTGAAGCGGCCCCGACCCCTGCAGCGGTGCTGACTCTTGCAGCGGCACTGAACCTCGCAATGGCTTTTGGGCTTTTGGGTGACCCTCGCGGGCACCTCTCCGATGTCATTAGTAAAAGAAAGCATTTTTTATTTTATTTGCTTTTTTTTATTGATGAACACCCTTCTACAGGCATATTGTCATGAGATTTTAATATGGAACTGATGTTGGGCACCAGCAAATATTCCTGTTTCGGCTACTTGATAAAGTATGGTGCGGTATGGTGAGTCCTAGTGACGTTGATTAATGTGTTGTTGAGAAATTATATTAGTAAAATTATATTGAGATTCGCATTTGATTTTAATATTCGTATTCGTATTGTTACATTTTATTCACCGCTAACATATTTTTTTTTGCATCTTTCCTGTCGCATTGTGTATTTTCCCATTTTTTTTTTAGTGGCAGGTTAGCACGAATTTTGGGGCGCTATGGAGATTGATTTTTAGCATGGATTATTTTGGGAAGATTATTCGAGATTACAAGATGAGAAGACTTGTATTTATTTTTTTTATGTATAGAGCATTGGGATTTATTTCAGTTGTTGTATTTATTCGAGAGAATTGTTGTATTTATTTGAAGAGATTTGAGATTTGTGGTTTCTCTTTTTGTTGTGGGTTTTAGATGCTCTATACCTTTTTATTTGTGGAATTGGTTAGTTTTATTGATGAGTAGCGCTCCGTTCGCTCTCCCCGGGCAGGCGGGGTGTTACAAAACATTATAACTAATTCGGTTTGAATATAATGAATGAAACCTTAGGTTTCAGAAAAAATTATTCGTCATGAACATATCGAATAAATGGAATTCATTCGGTATGTTCATAACTAATGAAATCATACCTACAATTTTTTAATAGTCCAGCCGAAGTTATAATAAAAAAACAAAAATTCATTGGTTCGTTTTCATTCAAGTTCCTTTACAACAGTTCAGACGAGGTTACATTCAAGTTACTATAATACTAGAACGTGTAGAAGATGAACTTGGTTGGATGTAGAAGATGAACTTGGGAGGAAGTAGAACAGCGAACGAACAACAAAATTGGTAGTGTATTCAAGGCCAAACGGGTATATATATATATATATATATATATATATATATATATATATATATATGGAGAGGTTCTCTAGTGAACCAAAAGAATGGACTTTTTAATTGACCTTAACAAAAAATACATAATAGCACATTAATTTTAATTCCTATAACGTAATTGGTCCGCGCCAGCGGCACTCGAGACCCCACTACCCACCACCACCATAACAACCCTTATGGCAGCCCTTATGACAGCAGAGCTGCCATGGGGGTGGGGGGGGGTCGATCGACACGCGTGTTTGGTGCCGCTGGCGCGGACCAATTACACTACAGGAATTAAAATTAATGTGTTATTATGTATTTTTTGTTAAGGTCCATTAAAAAGCCCATTCTTTTGGTCCACTAGAAAACCTCTCCCTGTATATATATATATATATATATATATATATATATATATATATATATATATATATGGGTATTCAAATGGGTAGTGTATTTAATGTACCAACCTGATGTTTAATCTTTAGTTGAAGGAGAATAGATTTGAAGATGAAAGGTTTAGAAGTTGAAGATGAAAGGTTTGAAGGTTTGAATGTATAGAGAGATGGAGGGAAAGTGTGTAAATGATTATTAGAACTTTAAATATGTACCAACTTGATGTTTAATCTTTAGTTGAAGGAGAATAGATTTGAAGATGAAAAGTTTTGAAGTTGAAGATGAAAGGTTTGAATGTGTAGAGAGATGGAGGGAAAGTGTGTAAATGATTATTAGAACTTTAAATATGTGGTAGCCCTGATGTGGTATTATGAAGTAACTATTATAATTAAGTGGTATTTTATAGTAAAAATAAAGTTGTGGTATTTTGTAGCAAAAATTGTGGTTCCCTTAGAAACTCCCTTGATCTTTTGGTGTTAATTAATAAAGCTTACATTCCCAAAAAAAAAATTGTGTTGTTTCACTTATATTTGGGTCATCTTCACGTGTCACTTTTATTTGGATCGCGTTGACTTTTATGTTAAATATTTATTTATAATATAAAAATAAATATACGTATTAATGTATATAATATTTTAATATTCTAATTGGTATTTAAGAATAAATATATTAACATGTATATAATATTATATAAATGTATAACTCATAAAAACACTAGCGTATAACTATGCTAATATAAATATATTATATTATATAATAAAAAAAGTATTTTACTTGAAAAAAATGATCAACTAATGATTTCCATCAGTTTTGAACTCCAATCAACTCACACCAAAATTAGTTACCCCAACACCCAAACAATAGTATAAGCACTTGTTCATATAGAATATCATTAAATGTGGTGTCGTAATTTTCAAAGCAAGCACGCAATATGGAATGTTTTTAAAAAGAATGGTGAAGCTCTTAAATTAGGGTAGGGGTTATAAATAGGGTAAATTTAACAATAATTTCCTTTCTTGCAGTGGGATTTATCGATAATTGTGTTAGTACATGTTTTAAAATGAGTTCTTACTATCATCAATAAAAAAAAGATCGTAGCTACTAAATTTGAAGAAAAATATGGCACAACAGTGCATTGATGTTGAAGAATCAGTTTATAAATATCAACAATTTTGTTCGCAGCCCTGTAAGGTGTCGTAGTGATTTATTTAATACTATTTATACTGATTTATTTGTCACCACTCCCATGTTTTTATTTTTTTTAATTGTTAGTCATATATGGGACAAGTGTCATTGTGTACAAAAAGAAGGATGGATGGTTAGAGGGAAGTTATAGGCAGTTTTAGGTGGTTATGAAACTTTTTACAATTCTAAAAACACATGAGAGTGGAGCCTAAATACATCTTTGTAGATGGGACTAAAGCCAAAAACATATTCTTAGAATTCAATATGCATGTGATTTTTAATTTAGATAGTTTTTAGTGATTTTCTTACTTTAATACATCACTAATTTTCATTTTTAAATTTTAATATAAATTAATCAGTTTATTAGACTTTAATACATTTTGTTAGAGGGAAGTTATAGGCAGTTTTAGGTGGTTATGAAACTTTTTACAATTCTAAAAACACATGAGAGTGGAGCCTAAATACATCTTTGTAGATGCGACTAAAACCAAAAACATATTCTTAGAATTTAATATGCATGTGATTTTTAATTTAGATAGTTCTTAGTGATTTTCTTACTTTAATACATCACTAATTTTCATTTTTAAATTTTAATATAAATTAATCAGTTTATTAGACTTTAATACATTTTGGTTGCTAAATGTCACTAAAAATCATTTTTAGTGGCGAGATTTTCACATTTAGTGAAAAAAAAATGTACGAATTCTAGTAACTGATCAATTTGTTTAAAGTCTAAATTTCAAAATCAGTATTTTAAGTAAAAAAAAAACTAATTCTTACGATTAAACTCAGCCTAAATATGAATGAATTATTATGTTCATAAAATGAAATTAGATAATTATATGACTGATCTTTGTAAAATATGGAATGCTATTTATATAACATAAAATACCAATGTGGACCTCAA
The DNA here is from genome assembly GCA_949130495.1 of Sambucus nigra. NCBI lineage: Eukaryota > Viridiplantae > Streptophyta > Magnoliopsida > Dipsacales > Adoxaceae > Sambucus > Sambucus nigra. Next base: position 3,212,385 of record OX422224.1, read on the forward strand.
ATTTATTTTTGGCTTACTTTATTGTATTCTCAAACTATGTTTAAAAAAGACATTTGGTATCACTAAGTAAGAGTTTTGTTGGGTAATTAGTTAAAAGAGTTTAAAGTTAAATTAGGGCAAAAAAGAAATGCAAACTTGAGTGTTTACTAAGCATTATGGTAGTTCTAGTAGTTTTCGCTCAATATAAAGTCGCATACAGTAATAAAACCATCTTTAAATAACTAATAATTCTTTAGGCAAAAATGAACAAAAAATACAAATGACCCAAAGATTGTAGAGTAATGCTTTAAATTAAAAATAGTTTTTGTTTCTATTGGAATAATGTATTTTAAAATAGACAAACTTCCATATCATGACTAGAAAATATAAGTTTTCAACAAAGGGAATCAAGTTTCTCGTGATTAAATTTCTTCCTATTTACTGAGTTTGGTTTTATCTTTCCATTGATGTAGAGAAGATTTAAAAAAAATTGATTGCCATTATAGTATGTGATACAAAAAGGAAGCCAAGGGGGAAAATGTGGTGTTGCTTCAGAAATAGTAGGATTTTGTTTTGTGATAGTGGAAAATGTATGAAGACCTATCCCACCCATGTCATTAGATGCAAATTTTTTGGCAGAATAGCCAACTTTCATCTTACACAAACACTCCAAGGTCAACTCCAAATTCATTTCGTTATATTTTTACTAAAATAAAAATAGGTCAAAGTCAAAATATTCACTGTAGTCGTTGACTTGTCATGCCAAATAAATAGGTTCCTAACGAGTAGCATTTTTATCTGATGAAAAGATCATATTCAAACCCCACCATTTATGTTAACGTGTGTCGTGTTTATCCATTATTATCCATTAAGATGATGAATCATTTTAAACTCTATTATCCCATTACTCATTTAGACCCATCAATTCATTAACATTATTTAAGCTCTCATTTAGCAAATCCGCTATAACAGAATATACACTATATTATATAAACTCTTTAAAAAGCACAACAATGTCTCTTATTTACTTTTAATTGATCTTATTAATGGATGAAGTAGGCCAGCATTGAACGCAATCCATCATATCGAGTTGGCAATGATAGGACCAAAAATTATTGAGGATTCACCCATTAACCAATATTTTTGTCAGTTAATCCCGTGTCTCCTGTATCATTTCGTCGGATCTATAGGCTAGTTAAAGGGTCAAAAACTTATTGTGCATGCCTTAGGATTACCAAAGGTCATTATTAACTTGCAAAACAACCTTTACAAACATGGTCTGGAATTGGTTTAGTTATAACATCTCAGTCAGTAAGCTTGTGCAATCTATTTTCTGTTTCATTGTTATGTGTAATCAACCCACAAGAGAGAATTATATATATGTAGATTACCCAAAACCAACCCCATAAGAAGATCATTAACTATATAGCCAACAAAATGCAAGAATGTGACAACATGTGCTCTTCATATTTTGGGTGACAATTCATTAAACAAAAAATATATGTTTGAAACTAAAAATAATTATTTTAATCAGTTAGTGAAACATAAAGAGTGCCAGCATAAAATATGAATATCTCGAACCACAAAATTAGAAAAGATAAGAATCAAAGTATTTATAGATCTCAAATACAATGAAATCAAAATGCACCGACAACAAATATGGAATCCAAGTGCCCACTGATGAAGTGGTCTATAACTAGAACGTACAATTAAAAATCCTCAAATATTATAGCCTCTCACAGACCCAACCAATCCCACCACATGAAACTCAAATACTAATCAATACATGTTTAGCCCGACCAACAAGATTATGCTATGACAGCGTTATAATAAACCTTTACAAGTTCATGATTTAAATCGGCTCCGGTGATAAACCCGAGAAATATAACTAAAAGATCACTCAAAAAAGGGTCAGACAAAGACGGGGCAAGCACCAGCAAGAGCTCCAGGGAGTGGTTTACCCTCAGAGATGTAGCACATCTTGTCGGCAAGCCCAACCTTCTCTGCAGCTGCAATTGAGTCACCTCCTCCAATAATTGTTGTCACTCCTTTCCCACCAAACATAACCAATTTCCTTGCTATCACCTGTCAATACACACACAAAATAAGCTCAATTGAATGTCCAACAAAAAAGGATCAAAAGGGGCTTATTAGTCACATCCCCGATTTAAAGATATTTTAGTGACAACCTCATGTTTTCGTCACTTTAGTTCAGTCTCTACGTTTACAGCTTGTAAAGATTTTATAGAACACAATATTTAAACAAATTACCGAACATTCTCGTAGTATTCGCATTGTTATTTTATGGTTTTGGGTTCAATGCCTCAAAGATCTTTTAATAGGGACGGCAGGTTTTTACAAAAGCATAGAACACAACTACAATACAGAGATTTTACTAAGATGACAAAGATTTAGAGACCTAACGGGGTTTCCCCTCCGACCCTCCCCTAATGAGGCATATTTGAGAATGATATTTCGGGGTTTGGGGAAGAGGGTATTGAACCTATTTGGATTCATCATGGGTTCGGGTTTACTTAAAAAAAGGCCAACCCGACTGTTGATGTAAAAAATTAGATCGCTCTAATTATTCAATCACAGATAAATAAAATGAGACCAAGATTTTTAAAGTGGTTCAGCCTTATATGAATGGCCTACGTCCACTGTTATGTTATTGCTGAGTATTTGGGAATTCTCGATTACAAGTTCTATCAAGAAATTCCGGTCCCTTTGAATGAGGCTGATACAATGTATTTATAGCCTTGAGGCTATCATCTGAAAGGGTGATACATTAAATGATATACATACGAAAGGGTAATACATTTAATGCCCTTAAGCGTGTGCGTCAATGATAAGCATTTAATGAACCAGTTGAACTGTTGGTTATCTGGCAATCAATGCTGTGGCTGAGATGCAGCTCGGACCGTCTGAGTAGCTCGGACCATCTAAGCTTCCTGGTATTCAAGAGTTCCTCGGAGAGGTCTGTTCCTCGGAGCATGTGAGTTCCTCGGAGAGGTCTGTTCCTCGGAGCATGTGAGTTCCTCGGAGAGGTCTGTTCCTCGGATCGTGTGATCATCTCGGAAATGCTTGTTGTTACCATGTAGATAGCCACGTGTTTTCGTATGATTGGTCCACATCAGTAGATTAAATTTGGTATCAACAGAAGCCCCCAATGCTTCATGCTTGATGGTTTACTTGAAAGGATGGAGTATTTTATTTTGCAGTGTTGCTCGGTGCTCGTGAAATTCTTGATCTATCTTCTTGATTTGTTCAACATAAAGTGCATTATCTCCTGGATGACATATGATGCCGCTTGTAGCTTATCATAATCTTAAAGTATGTTGATTGGTTTGCTAGCCGGCCTACTGCCTCCTGTGAGCTAGTGGTGGACTTCAAAACATTTTCATACAACTTCTTCTTCAATGTTAGTCGAGACAGTAGTAGTAGAGCTCTCAGTGCTGTAGATGCTAAATTTGACTTCTGAACTTCAATAGTATGTGCATAATAACTCCTGAACTTCTGAATATGCCTCCGTGTGAGTTTGTGAAGTTGAATTATGTGCTCGACCGCATGATGTTATAAGGGTGTGCCACCAAATGAACAAATATATCTGTAATAGAATCCCCCAGATGAACAAATACTTTACCGAGCACCTCCTAGATCGACCATCCTTGATGAATATCAGGATGCTCAAAGATCTTAACTTCATAAATTTTTCTCTTACTTTAAATGATCCACCTGCTGGCGAGGAACCTGTTTCTAAAGCAGAGGGAGAGAAACCAATAGAGTAGGAATCTCAATATAATAGTTAGTACATAATTTAATATCAATGTAATAAATTTGCGTAATTCATTTTGAATTCAGTGAAAGAATTTTTTGTTCGCAAATTTGTATTTGCTATTGTCTTGTAAATATCAAACACTTTCTTATTTGTGCTTGCATAACAATATTGTATGGTTCATCGACCAAAAAAGTTACAAGTATCAATGTTGCTCGATCACTTAATAATAAAGTAATGAGTATAAAAATGTTGAAAATTTTTCCAACCAACCAAGGTTGTTAAATTGTGCTTGTCGACCAACTACAGTTGGTGGGTTTTTATCCCTGACCAGCCATACTTGGTTCAATTTGAAATATTTTGTATTTTCTGGAATGATTTTACCAGCCGACCAACATAAGTTGGTATATCTTGTTTCCTAACCAACCGAGATTGGCATTTTTAGGAATGTTGATGTCGTTCTCGCTCTTTTACCAACCGGAGTTGGTCACGCTCGAAATATGCCTCCTAACCAAAGGAGTATGGTTTGTTCTCGCTCTTTTACCAACCGGAGTTGGTCACGCTCAAACTATCATGTCCACTAGCTCTTTTACCAACCGGATTTGGTCACGCTAGTGTATGCCTCTTAACCAAAGGAGTATGGTTTGTTCTCGCTCTTTTACCAACCGGAGTTGGTCACGCTCGAACTATGCCTCCTAACCAAAGGAGTATGGTTTGTTCTCGCTCTTTTACCAACCGGAGTTGGTCACGCTCGAACTATCATGTCCACTAGCTCTTTTACCAACCGGAGTTGGTCACGCTAGTGTATGCCTCCTAACCAAAGGAGTATGGTTTGTTCTCGCTCTTTTACCAACCGAAGTTGGTCACGCTCGAACTATCATGTCCACTAGCTCTTTTACCAACCGGAGTTGGTCACGCTCGAACTATCATGTCCACTCTCTCTTTTACCAACCGGAGTTAATCTGAGCTAGTGTCATAGTTTGTTGTTGTAGTGTGTAAAACTAGTATTCCCCGAAAAACTTTCAATAAAAGGAGAGAAGATGGAAAAATATCATCATTTTATTCATATTGATGGAACTGTGTTACCTTTTACATCATTGATAATACTTGCTAAGGTGTTCAGCATTCCATGCATTCTTAAATTCCTTTCCTTCTGGAGTCGCTATTCGGTAAGTTCCTAATGGCTGCCTCTTCTCTAATCTCCTCGAGCATTTAGTATTGTTCTGTTTGTCACTTCAATCTGTCCATTGCTTTGAGGATGGCCTGGTGCTGAATGAGTCTTCATAATGTTTGACTGATGACAATAGGCGGCAAACTCCTCATTATCAAATTGTGTTCCATGGTCTGTGATGAAGGCATGAGGGAGACCATATCGGCAGATGATGTTCTTCCAAACGAACTGGTATAACTTCTCGTATGTCATATCAATAAATGGCTCAGCTTCTACCCACTTAGTAAAATAATCCACTGCGACGAAGATGTACTTGAATCTTCCTCGGGTCGTTGGCAGTGGTCCAACCAAATCAATTCCCCACATGGAAAATGGCTAAGGGGAAGTTATGGGTGTCAACAATGCTTGTGGAGTTCGTCGGATGGAGGAAAAACGTTGGCATTTATCACATCTCTTAGCATAGGCTATACAATCAGCCCTTATCGTTGGCCAGTAGTATCCCTGCGTCGTCACCCTTTACAAAAGTGTCCGACCTGCTACATGGGCTCCACAGAACCCTTCATGGATCTCTTCAATCAATTCTTTCTCCTCGGAGGGATGTACACATCTTTGCAAACCTGCCATAATTCCTCGTCTATACAAAACACCATTAGTTAGTTCATACCGAGCAGTTTTAAACTTCAATTTCTTGGCAGTGACCTTATCCTCCGGTAATTCTCCCTCCTCAATATATGCCCTGATGGGATCCATCCAAGATGGTCCTAAATCAAGGGTAATAACATTCATCATCAAGTCTTCATCTATGCTCCGACTTTCCAGTGCTTCAATTGGTATCGTTCTTCGCAGCTCGATACGAGTAGCTGATGCTAGTCGGGCCAGTGCGTCTGCTTGTGCATTTTCTATTCTGGGTATTCTGATCAACTGAATGGCATCAAATTCTGCCAATAATTCCATCACCTTTGCATGATACTTGACCATTAATTTTCCTTTAACTGCATATGTTCCCATCATTTGATTCACAATTAATTGAGAATCACCGAATACCATCACTTGTTGCGCTTCCATAATCTTTGCTAAATTAAGACCTACTATCATGGCCTCATGCTCAGCCTCATTATTGGAGGCTTTAAATTGGAATCGCAGGGCGTATTCCATGTCAATCTCATCTGGGGTGTTCAAAATAATCCCTGCTCCACAACCTATTGTGCAAGATGACCCATCTACATATAATCTCCATGTAGGTAACTGGTCTTCAAATTTCTTATCTGACAAAGCTCCTCGGTGAAAAATTTGTTGTTTCCTTTCATCCTCCCCTGATATTTTTCGCTCTTCGTCGACCATCTCTTCTCGCTCTTTTACCAACCGGAGTTGGTCTGAGTTCGAATTTGATGATCTTTCTACATCCACAAGCCCTTTTACCAACCAGAGTTGGTCTGAGCTTATGTCTGTTAATCCTATAACATCCACAGGTTGATCAGTGAGCAACTTTTGTTCCTCGGGGGTACCAGGATCAGTATACTCTGCTACAACTTGCCCTTTTAATATCATATTCACCGAGCTCTATTGCCCAGTACATCAGTCTCTCTGAATTTTCTGGCTTATGAAGGGCTTGTCGGTATACACGACGATGGTATGGGCCTGGAAATATGGCCTCATTCTTCTACTTGCCTCAATTAATGCTAATGCCAATTTTTCCAGCTTTGGGTACCTGATCTCTGCACCTCTTTCTTCGTCGTTGGAGATCGCAACCCTAAAAGAGCTTTGATCTTTTCTGGATTCGCCTCAATGCCTCGCTGGTTGGTGATGTACCCGAGGAACATTCCTTTTCGTACTCCAAATGTGCACTTCGTCGGGTCGAGCTTCATTTGATATTTATCCAGTTGATCAAAGGTCTGACCTAAGTCAACTAGATGATCAGCAGCTTTCTTGCTCTTTGTCAGCATATCGTCGACATAGACTTCCATATTGCAACTGATTTGTTCGGTAAAAAACCTTGTTCATCAGCCGCTGGTATGTCGCTCCTGCATTTTTCAAACCAAAAGGCATAACATTATAATAATAAGTTCCCCTAGGGGTAATAAAAGAAGTACTTTCCCTGTCTTCAGGTTTCATTTTGATCTGGTTGTAGCCAGAGTAAGCATCCATGAAACTTAGCAGCTCGTGTCCCTAGGTAGCATCCACTGCCTTGTTGAGATCGGTGAAATCAACACACATTCTCCATTTATTATTTTTCTTCTGCCCAACGAGGAGATCTAGATCTCTCTCTTGTTCGGTCTTCATTCTCTCTTTCATTTCTACGATCAACATACTTTGACAACTTTCCTCGTCTGATGAGCGTTTCAATCTCGTTCTGGACGGCTATGCAATTTTTAGTCATATGACCATGATCCTTATGAAACTCGCAATATTTATCGCTATTCCTCATATCAGGGTCTGACCTCATTTTCTTTGGCCATTTTATCTCCTCGTTATTCTTGATTTCTTCCAAGACATGATTAATACCCATTTTCAAAGGACTATAATTATCGAATTTCTTCAGGACTTCCCATGACGACTTATTATTCTTGGAATGCTTGTCACTGCCATTGCCCTTATGCTCTTTATTGTCGACTTCCACCTTGGTTTCTTTATCCATATTCTTCTTTGCATCCATAGCCTCCTCGGCATTCATGATTTTGGCCGCTTTTGCCATCAGCTCTGACATAGTTGTAGGTGGATCTTTGGCCAAAGTGTAATACAACTTGTTAGGCAACAACCCACTCATCAATGCGGTGATTGCTGTCTTTTCTTCATAATCTATGACTTCCAGCTTCTCGTTATTGAAGCGAGTTATGTAATCTCTAGTACTCTCACCAGATTTTTGTCTAACACTTGATAAGTGTGCCACTCGTTTTACTGGCTTTGCTCCGAAATAGAAATTGCCGATGAACAACTCGGCCAGTTGAAAGAAAGTTGAAATCTTACCCCGAGGAAGATTGTTGTACCATATTTGAGCAGATCCAGTAAGAGTTCCTGAGAATGCTCTGCATCTCATCTCGTCAGGGACAGCATAGATGTCGGCAGCAGCTTGATATTGCTCTATGTGAAGTACAGTATCTGTTTTTCCATCGTATTTGGGGGTCACCACAGGGGCTTTAAACTTTGATGGGGTAGGAAAATCAACAATATCCTGGACAAAAGGTGTTCCTCGAATAAAGGTTCGTTGTAGAGGATTCTTAGCCTTAGCCATTTCTCCCAATCTATCCTCCAACCGCTGAATGGAACCTTTCCAAGCATCATTTCCTTCCTCGGGCCTATTGGTTCGAGTAACTGATCGCGTTGAAGTGGCTTCCTGGGATTTATCTTGTCGAGCAGTTGGTCGATCATGGGATTATCCATTAACACGCCTAGTACGTGAAGAAGGCGTATGGATATTTCTTTGGAGGTTTCGTGATCCAGAATGGGCTGGAGCATCGCCATGGAGGGTTTGGATGAGTTGTCGCATCGTATCTTGCATGGCGATTTGGCCTTGAGCCAGATTTGCCATTATTCCAGTCAGATCTGGAATAATTGGTGGTGCAGATGGATTTGGAGGGGTTCCAGCGTTTCGATTGCTGGATTCAGGAATTTTTGCCATTGATGATGAATGATTTTTGGTGCAAAACGATAACAACAGTCGTTTCCCACAGACGGCGCCAATCTGTTGATGTAAAAAATTAGATCGCTCTAATTATTCAATCACAGATAAATAAAATGAGACCAAGATTTTTAAAGTGTTTCATCCTTATATGAATGGCCTACGTCCACTGTTATGTTATTGCTGAGTATTTGGGAATTCTCGATTACAAGTTCTATCAAGAAATTCCTGTCTCTTTAAATGAGGGTGATACAATGTATTTATAGCCTTGAGGCTATCATCTGAAATGGTGATACATTAAATGATATACATATGAAAGGGTAATACATTTAATGCCCTTAAGCGTGTGCGTCAATGATAAGCATTTAATGAACCAGTTGAACTGTTGGTTATCTGGCAATCAATGCTGTGGCTGAGATGCAGCTCGGACCGTCTGAGTAGCTCAGATCGTCTAAGCTTCCTGGTATTCAAGAGTTCCTCGGAGAGGTCTGTTCCTCGGAGCATGTGAGTTCCTCGGAGAGGTCTGTTCTTCGGAGCATGTGAGTTCCTCGGAGAGGTCTATTCCTCGGATCGTGTGATCATCTCGGAAATGCTTGTTGTTGCCATGTAGATAGCCACGTGTCTTCATATGATTGGTCCACATCAGTAGATTAAATTTGGTATCAACACCGACCTAGTTATACATATTTTAGCAAACAATTTATATAGAATATATATTTAACAAGAAATGCCATCAAATAAATATATTTTAAGTTTGATTTTCTCCATTAGAATTCATAAACTTCACAAACATGGTGAGGCACTTGTATATTATTTTAGATATTTACAAAACCAAATTCATCAAGTTACACATGTATAATAGGCAGTTCGGGTCAGGTTTTATAAAAGGCATATACGTTCCAGTTTCTGGGCGTGCATGTTTAACGCTATTCTTGTTAGGTTGGATTCAGGTTTTGTAAAAGAAGCCCAAATTTGTCCCTTGCTATGATACGGTGATATGGAAAATCTTAAAAATATAGAGCTCAAAAACGACAACAACTAGCATAGACAATATGTTAATGTTGAATTAAAGGAACCATGTGTTAAGCATGATTTTATGGAACAACAGGTATATATATTTTATTCAATTATTATAATTTAACTTTTCATAAAATTATATACCAACAACACAGAAAATAAGAATACAACCATATGGCACATGACTAATAATATAAGCAAGGATCATAATTGATATCCAGTACCTCTCTTCTTGCTGTAAACTTCTCAGACTCAAGCACGCCCGTGGCTCCGTTTCAAATAATGGTTTATATAGTATCCAAAGCTTCACCGGATGTCTTAATGGAATTGGGTCAAATGTCCAATCCCATCCATCCATCTGGAATTCTAGAAAAAATCTGCAAAAAAATTGATCTGCGTGACTTACACGCCATGCAGAAAATTTTTCACTCAAAGTCAATAAGTAAGTTAATTGCATTTCTCTTTCACCTTTACTGCCTTTAAATCTAGGTAACTAGTTGAAAGTATAGACAACTTGTTACATGCAGCAAAATTAAGTTTCCGTTTGATATACAGGATAAGGGATTCAGATATTTAAATATGATATGTTGCAGCTTATGATGTGCTTTATTTATGTTAGTCGGAAAGGAATTCAAGTGATGATTTATCCCTAATTACTATTCTTACCCATTATTTTGTTGATAAGACCATTCCACCTAGGAAGTAATTATTTTATCGTATTGGGGTGGGATGGTGTTAAATCCTACTTGGCCCTTTTATCCCGCGCGCGAAATAAGGATTATAAGTATAGGCAAGTGTTTTGAACCACCAAAATATGTTTTTAGCGGTTGTAATCTATTAAACTTGATGTGATGGAATATGTTACGTAGAATGGAATTCAAATTTGCCAGTCTCCGCATCTTATTACTTGGTGCCTCAAAACACCAAATACTGTTTTTAGTGTTTGTAATCTGATCAACCAATAGGATGATGAGACGCTCAACACCTCAAGTGTTTGTTTTAGGATTGACAAATTTAATTTTAATAGAACGTAATCATTCCTAGTGACCATGAAAGCATGATAATGGAATGGGAGAGCCAAAACGATACTTACCTTGTTGGCATCGACAGCAAACTTATCAGTGATGACCATATCATAAGGGAGCAATATAGAAACCCCTTTAGCCTTTAGACTCGGCAAGAAGTGATGTTGCAAGATCAAGCTTGTCTTCCTCCACAAGTGATGACCCAATTGGGCCTTAGGCTTTGTAAAAACAGAATATCATACCTCCACCCAACAAGATAATGTCAACCTTCTCCAACAATGACACAATCACGCCAATATTAAATGGATACCTTTGACCCACCAACTATTGCAGCAAATGGCTTCTTGGGACAAATCCATATAGGTAGTCAATATCCTGAGCACAAAAAACATGTACAGATATGTAAATGGCAATATTTTCCGTGAAAAATAAGAAAGATTCTAAAAATTCCAACTTTGGGTGTGTTTAATTGCCTAAATTTTCCTTGAAAGTTTTTTCAGATGGTAAAGCAGAAGTTCTGGACACTTGTATCATAATAGAAGGTAAAACAAATAGCTCATAAGAATTGTTTATGCAAATGCAAGTCAACCATGTTGATAGTCAAATCCTTAGAGCATCTCCAATGATAGTGTATAACTATAGGGTGAATCACATGTGTAAATTAGACTTTACACTTAATTTATACACTACTTTATTTCGTACTCTAATGCTTGCCACAATTTAACACTTCAACAATCGAATTTGGATAATTCTAGGCGGCCACGCAAAATAGACACTTTCTGTGTTAACATGTTGTACTTTCATTGACTTGTGTTTGGGCTCCAGTACTATTGGTCCCGGACACAAGCCAATGAGGGTGGGTGCCATCAGTGTGGCGCACCAAATTTGTCAATTTTGTGTATTGATGTAGAAGGACCCAGCGAACCTTCATTTATTCCCTGTCAAATGCTGGGTTATAGTCCTAACTCCTTTCATAATTTTATTTTTTTTGGCTATAAATTTTATTCAACATTTAAGCTGTCAAAAGACAGTACATAATTACAGATTGTTGTTAACGAACAGTCACATAGTAACTGTTAATGAACTGTCATATATACTTGTTAGCTCTTTGGAATTCAAGGTGATATAAATGAAGCACTAGGAACTTAAGTAATCATGAATAGTTTAAGAGAGAATTTGCCTGTATTACTTACATCTCTGTGTATATTTTGTGATGAATTATACATGGTAGAAAGCTAATCCAACAGAGTACGCAGGCACAATTCGACTACACTATGAACCTTGTCATATCTGTATACGTATTTTAATAATATCAGTTTCTGAAAGTGATGTATACTGCACTTTTTAACTATACAAATACAAAATAACTTACATTAATTGTTAAGCATATTTTCTACTAAATTCACCTTATTTTTTTATATATCCAAACTGAGACTGCTCACATGCAAACTTAAGAATGTGCGTGTTCATCAGAACCTCTATTGAGGAGGTTTATATGAACTCCAATCTCGTGCTGCACTTATACAAATATTTTACCACCGTTTGACACACAACATATAACAATAATCAAATCTTCTAATATATTATTATAGGGGAAATTGCAAAACTTGCAGTTTTGAGATTGAAGTGAATTTACCTTCACCTCTGTGAGTAGAGAGTCTGACAAAGGCTTGACTTTTCTGTGTCAACAGATGAACAACAGACGGCCTCACAAAAAGGATGATAATGATTTTCCAGGTAGTTACTTGACTCTGTTTGATCCAAAATAGCGTAGATTGGGGCCCACCACTCTGGCCCTACTTTTTTGAGTTCGAGTTACTTTTTTGTTTCTCCAAGAGAATGAGTCCTACTTTGAGGGTTGAAATTTATCTTCATCAATCAAATGTAAAAGGATACTCGTGTATGTCCTCGAGAAGTTCAATAACCTCAGGTCTCTTTCCGCTATTACTACTTGCACGTGATCGATTATATGACGTGGATGTCAAAAAACTGAGACTGAATTTAACCAATGAGTGTCAGCCACCAGATGTCGTGGTAGTTTCAGAACTTATTTGACTACAGAGATGCATTTCAGCTTTTTCTGAGAAGAGTTCCCCTCCATGCTACAACGACTCACAGGACAATTTACGAACACAATCCATTGATGTCCACTGCAAATTCACAAACATAACTCAATTGTCATTGCATTCAGGATTATAAGAGTTTAAAGAAAAATCTATTTCTTAGTAGCTATAGTTGTGTCACAATGATCAAAGATTATTTCCAATTAGACTTCATTTTTAGGGTAAATTAAAATAAAACTCGTTTCAAATTGGTACATTGTTTTTACAGAGCTAACAAAAAGATAATTTTATCCTTTAAAAAGTCAATCTCTCTCGAGTGATTTGTGTTAGTTTTGGTCCTCTCTCTTTAGTGGCGGTGGCATTAGTGGGTGAATGCACACGGTTGTGTGTCAATATAGGCGGTGACGGTGCTATGGTGATTATGTACGATTTCTCTTGGGGTCTTGGTTCTCTCTCTCTTTTGGCTGTTGCGATGTTATGTGAAAATAGCTCGTATGTGAATGCAAAAGGGCGGTAGTGGTGTGTGTAGGCAGCGGGGGTGTGTAGAACGAGGTTGTGGTGGGGTTGGGGGTTGGGGGTGGAGGAGGTGTATTATTTCTTTCTTTGTTTTTTGACAACGGCGAGAGGTGGCAGAGGAGGTGAAGTTGGTTGAGGTTGCTTTTTTTTCTTGGGTTTTGAATTGCAGGGTGAGTGGGGCTTCCAGTCTTATTGTTGAGGTTTATGATGGTGTGAGTGGGGTTTTGGATTTTTGTTGGGTTTTGCGTAGTGGTTGGGAGGCGGGGGGGGGGGGGGGGGGAGGGGGTGAACTGAATTTTTTGTCTGGGTGGTGCTTGCTAATTTAATGGTGTAAATTAAATTTATTCCTTTTTAATTTTTGAAACATATACAAGAAGGGTAATTTAGTCAAACTTAAAAAATTAGATGTCATCTTAATTGCATTTTGGGGCAGTTGGAGGTGGTGCTGGGGCCAAGCGGAGGAGGGTCGATAGGTTGCAGTAAGATAGGGATAGGGTTATAGATGAAAAAGAGTATTTGTGTAAGATGAGGATAATTTTGGAAGGGGGTAAACTCATCTCATACGAAATTTTATTTTATTTCTGTGTCGATTAAAAATCCATACATATATATATATATATATATATATATAGAGAGAGAGAGAGAGAGAGAGAGACTAATATTATATCCTAGTGGGATTTAAAAGTTTAGAAAATCATTATGATTATTATGTTTAGGAGAATGTATTTGGAAACTATTTGTTTTTTTCATAGAATGTTCTTACTTACAGATAAAGACTAGTGATTTGGGGCAGAGAAATTCAACGGAGAATTCCGAGAGGATCTGCAGATATGTCATATATAATGCAAGGAATGTGGCAGATTGCAGGTAAGCAATAAACAAACGATTGTTTCAATAAGTATACCTGACTAAAATAAGTAATCAAGAGTGCCGATAAAATCTCTAGTGCAATTTGTAAATAAGGGTTCATTTGTAGTAGGATCCATTCTCCTCATATGTTGCTCAAAACCTAGACCAACCACAATTCTTGCAAAGGAAGAGTATGCACTCACCTGTTAAAAAAAAGTGCCACATCCTTTACAGGTCAAAACATGTGTTTAGATACACCTCTACCTCCATGGGAAAGATCTTCATGCCCTAGTTGCTTTGGAGTGAACTATTTTTTACCTAGCTAGAAAATATGATGAGTCTTGTTTGGTTTCTCTATTTTTATCTAAAATTATATATTATACTACGAGAATTTTTTTTTTGAATGAAGACAGGTGAAAATACTTTAAGCCATTTTACTTGAGACCCAGGTTAAAAACAATTCACCCAAAAGCGGGGCCTAGTAGTATAAAGGCATCCAGACAGAAATCCCTCAAAGCAATAACTCAAGAAATATATGTTACCAATGGAAGCTGATGAGTTAGTTTGGTGGCAGTGGCGAACCCAGGATTTTTAGTCGGGAGCTGTGAAATTTTTTGATAAAGATCGAGGGTTCGGGGGCAGGAGGTCCAGAAGTGATTTTTTTTTTTGGGGGGGGGGGGGGGGTTATTATTTTTTTTGCAAATTTTTATACCTAAAAGTTTAGAGGTTAATATTGACAAATTTTTAGCTCCCATTTTGTTCCTGAAATTTTTAAAAATACATCAACATAATATTACCCTAAATCTCAAATACCAATCACAATATTTCAACTTGATTACCTTAAATTTGAAAATATGTTCCAAAACAACAATTTACTAATTTTTACAATAAACTAATTTAACAATCCTAATCATTTAATTATTTAACTGGAAAAAAAAATGTTGAACTGAAAAAAATATGTTGAACAATTGTTAACATATATATTTATTGTTTATCAAAATAAATATTGAATTTAAAAAAAAAAGAACGAAAGAAAGAAAGTTACCTGCTTGCTGCTGCTATGAATCGACAACCCGAGAGAGAGAGAGAGAGAGAGAGAGAGAGAACTCCTTCCTTCGGCGCTGGAAGCACTGGCAGGGGCAAAGGGAGAGAAAATTGGAAGGCACAATAGTAGGGCACCACTATGGAGGGGAGCACTGCTTCTCTTTGATGCTGGTTTGGGGGCAGCAGGCCAGCAATAAGAGTAGCAGAGAGGGGGGGAGAAGGGAAGAGGACGGCTACGTTGGTTGAGTATAGTTAGGGCTTTTTTTTTTGTTTGAGCTTTAAACGCGCGTGTTAAGATTGAGTTGGGTTTTGATTATTTATATTTCCGCCCTTTGTATTTTAAAATGGCAAAAACTCAATGCCTTTCACTATAAAACATTACACAAAGGTCCAAAAAATTAGCCTAAACCAGGAAAAAATTCCAAAAAATCTGGGTGGGTGGCCGCCCACCTTCCGGACCACCTAGGTCCGCCCCTGTTTGGTGGCAAGGAGGAGAATTCCGAGAGGGTTTACTGATAATTCTGGATGCATTGGATCAACTTTTACCATTGCAAGAAGTGTAATTTGTAATGATTCACATGCTCTGCATTCGAAACTAAACACATCAGAAATGAGCAATTATTTAATCACATAAAATTGACATCCTTTAATTCTTGTTGAACGTTTACATGTGTATTTGCCTAAGATTAAACAAACCAAAAAATCAAATCAAATAACATAGAAGTTCAGTGAATGCTTATGAAATGACACACTAAAGTTTTAAGAGCGTTATTGCGAAAGAGACCAGTAGTAGAATAATGGCATGGCAAAAAATACCTAATTCCTTACCACACAAGCAAGGTGGCGCTTCCCAGGATTATGGACCCCCTGGTTACTGAACTTCACGTCTAGAACCACGATTAGTGCAAAATTGTCCTAATAAAAAATTAAAGTTACTTTTTCCATCAAAGCTGACAAGCCAACATATTCCCTCCAAGATTATGCAAAACTAAGTAAAGATATTGAGCTAAGGTACCTTAACCAATCTATTCAGAACTCTTATCTTCTGAGCGCTTGGAACCAAAGCATCAGTTATGAATTGTGCAGCTCTATTAAACTCAACCTGCACACCAGCATGTAGAGTTAAATTACTAAATGAACAAGACATAATTCACAGAGGCGTATTTCTTTCCCCGGATAAAAGGCTTCAACCATGCAACCAATATAAATACGTTACATTTGTAAACGTAGGTACACTGCTGTTGTGTATGGCACTTTAAATAGAACCACGAGGTTTAACTTCAGCGAAAGCCAATTTTTAAAACATTTCTAATTTATACATAGAAACTATTTCATTATTTATCACATAACAGTTATTTGGTGCACTTACCTACCTCATGAAGACAAACAATGTCCGCATGGTAACCGACTATTTCCTGAAGCAAATTATGCCTGCGGTAAGCCCAAGAAGGGCGATAACTGTATAATTCACTTGTAGAATAGGCATCGGATATGATGTTGTACGAGAGTACAATAAAAGTCCCTATTGACGAAACACAACCATCTAAATCCAAATGCCCCATCACGTCAACTCCGCTGACCGAAATCAAGCAACGTAGATTAGGAGACAGAGCTGGAATCACACGGGACGTCAATAATGTGTTGGCCTGTCCCACGGGTTGTTTCGTTTGAACATCTACCACAAAACATTAAAAATTGAGGAGAAGGCCACTATCATCATCTGTTGGGGTATAAGTTCTAGATGAGCCTACTTCGAACCAGGTTTCACCACACTCCTTTGTGTAACTGCCTGCAGGATATAAAGGTGTTGTTGCTCCTTTTGACAGTTAAGGGTTGATTGTGAACCAGCTAGGCCAGTATTTATGCTATTAAAGCGCCTAAATAAATCTTCTTCCTCATCTCCATTTTCACTTACAGCGCTGGCTGCACGCTCATGAAGAACGCTATGGTGCTGCCATGCATTCGAAAAACATTTGGGGGAGCAACGGTAACTTCTGGCAACTGGTATATTGGCCTTAACACATTCTAAGCACTACAATGTCGCTTGCTCCGATGGGTCTATACTACATACAGTAACTTTGTTGTGACATTGAATACAGTACCTGGAGAGCAACCCTCAAACCATTTAGTAACAGTAACAATGTGGTACTAGGCATCTTTTCCTTTTTTATCTCAAATGTTTTTTCCAGATTCAAGAGAGAGGATCTTTTCTCTTCTATTGCAAGGGTCCAGATCATTCCATTGGACCATTAAAACAATGATTACAGTGATTACCGTGAAAATGGAATATTTTTATGAAATGTGTAAAAAACATCCAATGGTTTGCATTTAAAACTAGCATAAAATTTGAAAATAGGTCTAAACGCACAAACGCGCTCACCTATGAAGCACGGACATGTAATACGTGTTTCGACACGCGACACGTGATTGACCCAAAACTAGGATACGACACGCTATGATACGTATAATATATAATATATATTTAAATATATATTAATGAAATAAAACAGATTTTCTTCATAAAATAGATTATTAGAGCATTCTTAAAATGAAATTAAGAAAATGGACCATACAAAACAAAACTCAAGCACCCTTTGACCTTAAGAATCATAAATAAAGCACAATTACCATCACTTGAATCAAAGCTGACTCGTGGCTTCCGAGAGAGTGTTCGTGCTTCATAGGTGTCCGACACGTTGTTGGACACGTTGGCTTCCGGGAGAGTGTCCGTGCTTCATAGGCACTCACAATGCCACTTAAATTTGCGCACAATTTTAAAGTGCGTATAGATATATGTAACTACGAGATTTGTTTATTATTTTTATCATTGGACTTTGGTTTCTCGGGATCTGAGGAGGGCTTGAATTACCCGAGGTTCGGAATTGGCTAGATGTTCCAAAGATGCATCACCTTCAGCATCTATCCATATAACCTTTTTTCCACCTTTTTTCTTTCGTCCATCCCGTGCCTACTAAGGGGAGAAGGCATAAAATATCAACACATTTGAAAATGATTCAAAGTAGAAAAAAATGGGTATTTAAAAATAAATAAATAAATAAAATTAGCAAGATTGGGATCTCAATTGTGCTGGAATTTCTTTTAGTTTCTGCTCCCGTTGAGTATCATCAACTAGTAAAGAAATAGCATCCTTAGGAACCAAAAGATTACCCAGTACATGACCACCAGTCATAACAAGCTGCTGCACTGTTCTTTGCTTTTCTGACTAGCCCTCTGTAAAATCTTCTCTTCTACCATCTCTTTACAAATTAGCCGATAGACAGTTACCTAAGTTGTGAAGAAAAAAACACCCCCCCTTTAGAATTTAGAATAAAGAGTAAAGCATACAGTATTTTCACTTCTTTCCCCTATTTTCTTAGTTTTTTTTTTTACTTTACCCCCCGAGGTAATTGCGTAAGTTCTCCCCCCGCAACAGACAATGCATAAAGTACAAGTGGGTTGATGCACCAGCGGAGGGAGGGAGTAACTCTAATTTTTTAACATCTAGGGGTAACTCTAATTATGCAATTATCTCAAGGGGCAACGTCAAAGAAACCTTTTTCGTAAGTATTTTATTTTTTGGCTTGGGGTATAATAGATCCAAAACCAATGAGATGCAAAATCACATAAAAATAAATGTTATGGAACCAATAAAAATTTCATTATGGAGTTAGGGCTGATAAAACAGATTTAATAAACCATAAATTACTGAAGACATAGTGTAATTAAAAAAATCCCAAAAACCACAAGTAGAATTAACAAGTTAGTTGTCGCATAAGCATATTAAAGATTTCCGAAATTCCATGTACACAAAATTAAGGTTCATATGTGCGTTTATATATTTCCAATATAAGGTTCAGAATTTTCTAATGAATTTTGGGAAAGATGAGCTCCTCGGATCATGGATCATCTCCACCAAATTTCATAAAAAAAATGCATTTTTTAACCCCCACCAAATACTGGAATTTGTTCTTTACGTATGTTAAGGTATGTTGACTATATATATCCAATAACGACATGTAATATAACTAATCAGGAAGAAACTAACATCCTTAGTCTGACCGAATAGATGAGCTCTATCCATAGCCTGTAAATCCAAGGTAAGATTCCAATCCTATTCTCAATATATAACAGTGTCAATGGCTGTCAAGTAGGTACCCAGCCCACCAGCTCTTGTACTCAACAAGAACAAAAAGATATCGCTCCTACAAGACAATAAATTATTTTTTGGTCACGCCACTTGCATGATTTAACTCAAATTTCTAGAAAAAGAAAAAGAGCTTTTTTTTACCTTACCCCCTGAGATAAGTCAATAATATTTACAGGTACGCCATTTCAAGAAAAAGAAGAGAGTTTTTTTACCCTACCCCCATGAGATAATTTGATATTTAGAAATACACCCCACCCCCACTCCCCGCTCTTCTTAAAGATAATTCATTCGGTGCAAGTGGGTTGATGCACATGCAGGGAGTAACTCTAATTAATGAAAATGGAAGGGGCATCTGTGAAATATCTCGGGGAGTAAGTAAAAAAAATGAATTTCTAAGGCCCTGTTTGGTTCGGGTAAAAAAAAAATCACCCAGTTAAAATGGTGAAAAGTATTTCCGCAGTGGGAGTTAAGATGTTTATTCATAAAATAAACATTATAATTATGTGAGTTTGGACAAAATAGAAGATAAAAATTAACACCGAATAGGGTAAATTACATTTCACCATTTTACTTTTCACTGGGTTAAAATATTTAGGTCATTTCACCTTTGGTCCCCATATGTTATGCCGACTATCACTTAGGTACCAATTTCACTCTTTGAGACATTTTTACACTTTTGGGGGCACCTTTTTCTTTACAAACGTGTCACAAAAGGAAAATGGTATCCTATGTGATAATACGATAAAACTGGCCCCCAAAGTGATGTACGACACGACAAACAAGAACCACAAGGCAAAATGACACAAAATAATTTTAGCCGGAACTAAATGGGGACTAAAGGATACTATAAGAAATCAATTAAACCCTTACCGATGCTAAAATTCCCTGACCATATCCCAACGATCCATTATAGTGGAGGATCAATCAAACCTTAGATATTTGTATTTCTAATAATTCATATAATCCTGCAAATAATTGAGAAAGTTGGTGCCAAGAGGAAATTCCTAACCAAAAAAAATCACTGAAAAAATCTAAAAATTGAGATGGGAATGGCCTTATTCTACGGTCATAAATTTCAACATATCAAGTTTACTTGCAAGTTCAACAAGAGATTATAAGCTCAAACCTTGTAATTAACAAGTTAAAACAAGCCTGGACAAGATTCTGTAGAAACAGTTATTATTCATTGCAAAGTAGTGATCCAAGTAATGGGCATTATATAAAAAATGCACAAGGATACTTTAATAAAAAACCAATGTCCAAAAGTTGTTGAATGAAGTGATACGTATAATGACCGAAGAACTTTGGACAGCATATCAAGCCATTTTAATATTCCTTCAATTTAACCAACAAAGTAAACTCCATCCAGAAAATTATCAATCAAATGAGAAAAAAAAAAGTATTATTCTTTACTTAGGCCCAAGGTTCTAAAAAATGCGAAGCGTGATCGAGGCGTGGAGGCCAAGCCTTAAGCCTTAGAAGCCTAGGCTATTTAGGCCTTTTTAAATATATTTTAATATTTTTTAACTATGACAATGCTATTTAAAATACTAAAATGGTACATACCTTAAAAATGTCTGAATATTTGTAAATTAAAATACTATTTTTTTAAAATACAATAATAAAAAATAAAAACAACGCGCGTTTTTTCACGCCTTACCCCCCAAAATGTTGACCATCGTCGACCACGCCTTAATCCACGCCTAGGGCCAAAGCTTGGCGTATCTAAAAAGCCCCGCGCCTTTGCGCCGCCCAGGCGCGTTTTTTAGAAGACAGCTTAGGCCTCATTTGGTTGTCTAAATATTGTAAATTGACCCATTTACAAATTGACTTATTAATTGTATTTGGTTTTATTAATGAACTAATTCATTAATTGACCCATTTTAGCCCATGTGTAAAATCTGAAATCGAAGAATTTTACAAAAAAATATATAACGCATCCATTTGAAATAGGAGCCACAGAAAGTTCATTCCGTTGTTCTCCCTCTCCCTCCCGAACTACCTCTCTCTCAATTCATTTTAAACATTCTTTTTCTGATTGACCTTAACATCAAATTGAGATTATCAAACACCACCTAAAATTGAATTTAAACTCATTTCAATTTCACTAATTCACAATGAACCAATTTACATAATCAAACAACTGGCGTAACCAAACTGGGCCTTAGGAAAAACAATAATTTCACATTAGGTTTGAAAATTGGATCCTTGCCTCTTCAACAAGAATTTGTCGTTTAATCACACAAATTGCTTTTTATTCAACTTAAAAAAAATCCAAAGTCCAAAATTTGTAGACTCAGCTGATACATAAAATAATTGATGAACCTCGGGCACCGCATCAATGCATTTTAAGGTCCCTCCAATTTCAATAAGAAAATTCCCATATCAAATAGGAAAAAATATTATTCTTTTAAATATTAAATTTCACATCCATCAGCTAAAAATTAACCTCTCATGCAAACTACAGCTTTTTTAACTCCATATCATTATAAAGAACACGTAAACGTGGTTTAAATCTGACTGTCTGTGAACCGAAAAGCTAGACAGTAGAAAAGGGAAAAATATGAAGAAGAAATGAAAATTATCCCCTATTCGAATGCCAAAAATACGAAAAATTAATTGGTCATTAGCCACAATCTTGACTCAAGAAAATGAGCTCCCAAGAAACCACTGAAAATGCTTTGTGAAGTTCGCTAATGTAATATTGCTCTCAAATCACTCTCATTATAAAATTTCACAAGGACGTGTTACACTATCAAGCAATTTGAGAGAGAGAGAGAGAGAGAGAGAGAGAGAGAGAGAGGATATTGAGGTACCTCGAGAATATTCAACATTTCGGTCATTTGCGCAAACAAAAGAAGATGGTGATTTTTTGCCCGCAAGCGCTTCAATAGTATATCCATTGTTTGAAGCTTCCCAGATTCCTAAAAGAATATGTATTGACACCTCAACTTAAGCAATGTCCAACATATTCCTATTACTACTTGTAATCCTGACAATTAAAAATACAAGAGAACTTAAAGAGATGGTCATATAAATTTAAATTAGTCGATATTCATTTAGTGAGGGTGATCATGACCCCCATGCCGTATTGGTTGGAGTATTAAAAAGTGAGGGCTCCACTGCCATAACTTTATGGGTTGTTTGTACTTTGGTGTCTAGTAGTTATGGGTAATTTTAAGTTGGGGTCCGAGGTTTTATATACTTGCACTTTGGGGTCCATTTTCACTTTTTCCGAAGTTTTTGAAAGAAAAAGGAATCATGAACAATGAAATTAGACCCTATTGTCAAAATATGGAACACTTTGGGCCCTAACCTGAAATTAACCCATAACTACGGGACCCCAAAATGCAAATATCTAATTTTTTTTCTATTTTAATGAATCAACTAATGAGTTGTGAGGGTTATGATAACCGGGTCAATAAATCTGGAACCGAGTCATATAGTGAGCATCTTTGCAGGATCAATACCTTGTATGTGAGCTGGAGGGGGCGGGTTGTGAAACAGGTAATTCAGCATCGACCTGTTGTATCGAAGGGTGAGGAGGGCCATCGGGCGTCCTAGGGCCATGACAGTCAGATGTGCGAGCAAACCTGATTAGCCTCTATACCCTTGGGTGATGTATTTCTTCAATCATTTCGTACGCAAAATGTATGTCTGAGCAGTGGACATTAATCTACCAAACAATGTAGAAATTCCAATATTAGTCCAGCTTTCCTTATTAGATAAGAAGAGAAGATACAAGAAATCCCTGGAACTATCATACTAGTAGCAAATACCCCCCTAAAATAATAATTTTGTAAAGCATACATCCCCATAAGTGCAATAGAAGATGTTAAGCGACAATTGAAAGTGACACATAATTGGGGGTTTGCAACATTTTATAGCTCTTTTTTCCCTTTTTTTTTGTGTGTGTGTGTGGGGGGGGGGGGGGGGGCAGTGTTGAGTAAGTGCAAGGCACGATTGCTCACAGCCACCATTGGCCTATTTGTTATAAATTATATGTTTTATGTTATTATGTGTACAAATTCTGCACATGGACATTTTCGGAGCCTTCACCCATATTTTCAACATGAGGGAGGTAATGCAATCAGAGGAAAAGTTTGGGGGAT
Organism: Sambucus nigra; assembly: GCA_949130495.1. NCBI lineage: Eukaryota > Viridiplantae > Streptophyta > Magnoliopsida > Dipsacales > Adoxaceae > Sambucus > Sambucus nigra. The sequence continues at coordinate 3,235,699 of OX422224.1, forward strand.
TTCTTGCATAACCCATAATTAAATTAGTAAACCCTTACACGTGGTGCTCTGGTTTGGGGATGAAAGAGTGTTAAATGAAGAAGTTTAATGTCAGACAAAACCCTACCCTGATGTGAGAGTACTAAAGCCTCGTCCCCGGGACTAACTACAAGTCTCCTCCTAAGTAAATTCGTCTCCGACTTCGATGGCATCAATAACATTCGTGTGACTGCTCTTACTTTTTCGCTCTCAATTTGACTGCAATGGATATCATCCTCGTTTTCCATAAGCAATTCTAATATCTCATCCAGATATTGTCGATCCCATCTCATAATAGAAAACAATGATCTTTCCCTAACCGATCCAGTTGCCAAAAATTCTATCTCTGCTGGTGATAAATCCATCAAATGGACAAATCCAAATGTTCCACTCTTAGCAAAAGAACCATTCGAACTACTCTTTAGTGATTGCATTGACTGACGAACATTTCCTGGGAAGAAAATGTTAAAATATTTCCCCACTGATTCTCTGCAGAGACCATGCTTTGCTGCTAAGAAAGCAATATCAGAACCTCAGAAAGCTTCTTTGTAAACCAATTTTGGTATCTGCATGCAAGAGATTGAAAAGAAATATGAGCCATAACATAATAGGTTGAAATTGTATTTACATGTTCAATTGTTAAAACTCCCTCGGTCCCAAAATAAGAGTCTATAGAATTCATAAATTTTAAGAGGTGAATTAGACTTGGGTAACTCACTAATGGTTGAAATTAGACTAGACTGTAGTACTGGTTTATTAGACTTTGGTATTTTTTCAACGTAAAAGCTTCGCTATTAAAGGTGATATTCAGCGACCAGAATGTACCCAAGGATAAAAAATAACTATGGTGATATCAAAGTCTAATATCAACTGTTAGTGAGGAAACCAAATTAAAATGACCCGAAGAGTACATCATTTTTGAATTTCAACCTCTCAACATTTTATAACGCGCACCAAATCAACATCGCCTGGCGTTGAACTTCTAAGCCCTTGGTAATAATGAAATTTCACCCTATTTTATATACGTATTTACAAACAGGACTCTTCATTCAGAAAAACCCAGTATATAAGAGAACATAATATTAAGTGTACAAAATACAAAAAACACCAGTCAGATTACATTGTATGTGATAGGACTCCGACTACCAGCATAGTATATGTGCTCCAACTCCCCAAACGGAGACGAAAGAAGTGAGTTTGGCATATCTCCAAAATAAAAGTATTAACTTCATTAATTTCTATCAAATAACTCTGGATGATCGCAAACCTGCCACTATATAGGAAAAGAAAACAATTAGGTTGTGTTTGATTACAAAATTGGAAAATGATCGAAAAATAGTTTCGTTTTATGAAAAGTTGGAAAATGCATGGAAAAGATGGCAGTGATTTAGTCTTATTTTTGGAGTTTTCCATGGAAAACAATTCTTGGGGTGGTAGAAAAAAAAATGTTTCTCATGTAAATGATAAAACTATAGAGCACTTTTCATATTAAAAACAATTGTTTTCAAAAGAATGTATTTAAAATCAAGCACCACAAAAGGAAAAAAATGAACTAAAACAAGTATTTTCCATGGAAAACAAATCAACAACAATCAAACGGACCCTTATTGGTAAATGACACTAATCTCAAATTATATAAAAGTACTATCAAACTTAAATAATATTAATAGCAATACTTCTTTAAAAATGGGGAAAAAATAAACGCACTACCTTTCTCATTTCTCATTAAGATGCTCACGGTTGCTATCAAACAACTCAGCAAGAGATTTCGTGTTCTTTATAGCTTGATAAAAAGCTTGCTGGCGAGAACCCAACTTGCAGTTACAATGAACTCAGTTTTACCAATCAAATCAATAACGACATCTTTTTTAACCCCACGCAGCATGAAATGCTTCAAGACCGCATGCTGTTAAAGCGGAGGGAAAAATTGATCAAATACGGCTTTATGAAGTACAAAGTAATTAGAGTCATAATTGCTGAAAAACATTGGTGTTTTTTTCTCTCCTTTTTCAAGAAAAATTACTTATACCAAAAGAAATAAAACAAACATTCATAGTTCCACAAACTGCTAAAAATGTAAGAATTTCTAATATTCAAAATTATAGCAAATATAAAGAGAATTGTGAGAACAGAAAGATCACTAACAGACACTAAAAATAACAATTCATAGAATTTCTCTAAATGAAATTATTGAACTTGAGTATACTCACCAATCTGTTAAGCTGGTGCTCATTTAAAGTTCCACCGTAGTTCGCACGATTCTCAATTCTAATAATACAAGGACAAGCATGATGAGAGAGATTTCTAAATTAATTACTACAATGTGTAATAGACAGTTAAGACGTGTCCACAGACATACCCGCTTGAAAATCACTCGTTGAATTAGACATTACTGTCAAATAAGGTTGGGAAGATGAAATGCAGCAAGCGATTTCGACAGTTAAAACTGAGTAGTGTCTTCCATCTTATACTGTCAACCCATAACAACAGTATACGGTGAGCAAAAAAATATATACAATTAAGGACTGAATGTTCTACTTTCCTTCAAAAATTAAATCAATATAGTCGATAGTTTAAGATATCAGATATAACATAAGTAGATCTCTGGCACATTATATATAAGCAAAAGTAAATTATAGTTATCATGTGATAAATCCACAAAAAACTATGATAATCAAAAAGAGGAAAATTGGCCACTAAATACACATTAAAGAACAGACAACAATTAAATTACACGTTAAGATAAGTTGTATATACATATATAAATAAGGTGTGGAACAACTTAACGGGTTTATTAACGGTCCACCTCAAAACGACGTAGTTTAAGTGTGAAAATAAGGTTGAAATTACAAGAAAACCCCTCATTTCACCTCAAAACACCCCAAAACCGTCGTTATGAGGTGCTCCATTAGTAAACCCGTCTCACTTTATATTTGAATTTTAACATTTATATTTGAACAAGTTCCTCGACTGGTTTCAAATTTTTCCATACTTTAAATTATCTCCATCTAAAAAAATTATTATTGTTGTTATTGGTAAGGAAATTTCGTCTGGCTCAATTACTAAAGTTACATCCAACAAAAAGTGTTAGTACTCCATAGGGAAGAAATAAATCATACATTCAAATAGTGATATGATTCAAGGAATCATTAGAACCTAGAGAACAGCAGTTTCAAAGATGGAAGTCAAACGTGTTCAAACTTTTGATTGCCCGTGATTCATCCAATACCATATATTGCCATTTCACACGCTGAAAATACTTTTCGTCGGCCACTAGGAACTGGTAATGCGAATGTGAAATTCAGTCTCCCTAGAAAGTAAATTTTAAAGTTGATCAGTGTACCGAAAGGATCAGAAAGACCATCTTTGAAATTTTATAATAATAGCAAAAGAAAGTGCGAGGAGGAGGTGACTTTTTACTTCACTTTACAACAGCTCCAACAACTCAACAAGTGAAAAATGAACGGTTTGGCAATTCTCTAAACTTAGATCACAGATGGTAACAGTAAAAGGACCTTTGGCGATTCTTTATAGACAGTTTCTTCTTGTAAGGTACTATTTTATTCTGCTTATTCTGTCAATGAACCTAATCTTTATTCTCGTAAAATGGTTATACTTTTATTGTTATCAATTGAATAAATGTGTCATTTGAACAGCAGTTTTCAGGAAACATGCCTATATCAAATGTAGCATGAGGGCAAACATCTCCCATTTGCATCGGAAATGGATACCAAGTCCAGACCAATAATAACCACGAAACCACTTTATGACTTTACCCCAGACTAACTTTATTAAAAACCTTTTTTTTAATTGAATGTAAGATGGGTTACAGTGCCACTATTTCTATCTTTGCGACAATAATTAAATAAAAGGAAATGAAAAATACTAAAAGGCACTTACCTACGATAAAGATGCTTTGGGTTGATGTTCTTCCTAAGGATAGTGCATTCTTGAAGGACACACCAATACGGAAGAATTTTCAAGTCAAGGGAGAAACCGTTAATTTCATCAGCCCAGTTGTTCGATACAGAGTCAGGTGCAACCACCAGAAAAGGACCCTAAATATTTTTCTCCTGTAACCAACAGCAAAATATAGTGTCTAGTCAAAGAACTACAGTAATAGTATAACGGGTGAAATGCAAACCCAACATAGTGTAGGGGTTTACTGTAATTTACCCCAAAAAATTTACACAGAAAATTAACTAGGTCACATACTTCCGCCACATGAGCTAGGAACGTCATGGATTGGATAGTCTTTCCCAGGCCCATCTCATCAGCAAAAATGCCATTTTAACCATGAGAGACGCATCATATTACTAAAGCCAACAGCGAGTCATATATATGTATAATACATATATGCAAGCAATGAAAAGAGAAAAATATAGCTCCTTACGGGTTTTGTCTACTTTGTAATGTGGTTTGTAATAGTAGCATTTTTTATTTCCTTTTTTCTCTTTCATTCTTGTAATTTTAAGGGCTATTCAACCTCATTTCTGCGTACTACCTTGTTTTACCAGTAAATATTAGTTCTTATCAATAAAAAGAAAAAGAAAAAAAACAATATATATATATATATATATATATATATATATATATATATATATATATATATATATATATATATATATATATGGGATCGCACCTAATGTTATCACATTATTATGACTTAAAGAAACACTAACCTTATACGTGACTCCTTTCTCCAACACCTTCACATATTAAACCTGCAACACACCACCCCCTGACAAGATAGACTGCTGTATTTTACCAGCCACCCCCTCTGGGATAGAGAGTTTATCCAATACAATATCGCTGATTATGAGACTGAACTTTTGGGCCGAGTTGTTTGCCGGTTGGGCTTTCAATATTGCCTGAAGAGAGTGGTATTGGGGCTTGGGGTCACCCATCATTGTTTGGGGACCGAACCTTTTATCAGCAGCCATCATTGTGGTCAATGATCCCAAATCAAGGGCGCCCGTAAGGTAAAATTCCTCCACTCGAATATCCAACTTACTCGGCAAGTTGACTGATGTTGCCAGATTTTCATAGGTTGGAAGGACGATATAAGTGATCCCTTCCCCAATATCCAAATAAGCAGGTCCGTAAAATGATCTGCAAAAGGTTGCTACAATTTCTTAATAAAAAATTCAAAATCCAACTTCTGTAGTGGAAAGTCGAATACTATCATTCCTAATGTCACAGCATCCATATATTTTTTTTTGGGGGGGGGGGGGGGGGGGGGCGGGCGCGGGGGGCGGTGGAGAGGAACGTTTTTCAGTACCAACAATAGTATAATTGAATTTGAATAATAAAAAGTTGCCAGACATCAGCTTTCGATTATTCGTTTAGTGTATTGCTAAAATTAAGAAACTAAAACTCCGCAATGGTTATTTGTTTTGAATAATATAAAAGCGTGGGACCCCCCTACACGTTATTTTTATATTAACATTCCCATATATAAAAAAAAGTGAGAATAAAAATGAAGGAAAATGTTTTTAAAATTTAAAAATATTCTCTTACCGTTTCCTTTAAGTGAAGCGGGGGACACTACACTATTTTGATTATTGAGAACAATGGTTTAATTTGAGTATCAAGAGAAGCATATTTGCTCAACGGATAACTATTGATTATACCATGGGAGTGGGGGAGGTTTTTTAGCTTTATATTATTAACTTCAGTGACATTTAACTTCTGCTACTAGGGAATGTTTAGGAAGCCCAATTACATGGCTTGGAAAGGGAAATGGAATGGTTTATTCTAACCTTTGAAATTTTTGAATTGAACATATCCAAGTTCCAATTAATGGTATCCGGACTCCAAAACACACCCCTAGGGAAGAAGCATACCTTATAGCACGATATCCTGGTGCGAAATCAGTTTCATGATAGTTTCCCGATTTCTGAGGAATAACATCGGTGAGAAAATCCGACGTGGTTTCAATTTTGGGTCTCCTCTTGTACATTTGGATATGTTCCCCAAGCATTGTTCTAACCGCCCATCGGAAATGCGTGTACTTTGACTGGTCTCTTCATCCTCCTCCCTACTATAGATGTTTCACCTCTTCTTTCCCATTCAATTCTCCATCTACTGTGAAATGATACCGTTATTGTGTTTTTCAACTTTTCCATCTACTCATAATCAATAAAACGTGTCAATGCATATACACGAGTTCAAACTTTACTAGCTCAAATTTGACACCACCATATTAAAATTTTACTTAATAAAAAATAGTCTCACTTTGACTTGGGTACCTCATTAGTGCCGTGTGTAGATGTGGTCCCACAATTATTTTCTAATGTTAGTACATATTCCTTCACTGAATGTAGATGTTTCACCACTGAATGTACCAAAGTCGAAAAAATACAAGTGACGAAACATTTGCATTTATGCAAGTATCAAAGTCTTACATTTGCCAATTGGTGAGATCCCAGTTAAATAAATATATATATATATATATATATATATATATATATATATATATATATATATATATATATATATATATATATATATATAAATTGAGTCATACAATAAAGAGCCCCAAAGTAATTTTTTTTGGGGGGGGGGGGGGTGGGGTGGGGGGTGTATAGCTGAGTATAAATTGAATCTTTTCATAGTGACACAAAAGAGGGACACAATTAGGGAATACAGACATGTGTCCCCCATTCATTGAGGACATGTGAGTAAGAATAAATCCAGTCAAAACAAGTATATATCGGGTAACAGTTGTATATATTGTTTGATGTAGATGGTTAAATTATAAGCATTGCATTAATTGCGATTACAACTGCTATAAGAGGGGACGAGGATTTTTTTTAAATGTTGTGAAATATAAACTGTTTAGTTATTAATCCAACGCTTCTCGTTCAACCGATCAGATTGTGCAACGATTGCACTCAATATTTTTTCCGCTTAAAATATCACCCAATAGATTAAAGATATGTGTCATTGTCCCCTAAACAGTTCAATGTACTGTGTCGCTTTATCATTATGCGTATAAGCTCGATGATCAAAAAATGGTTTCAAAAGGGTTTGATCCAGATGGCTCAATGACATTGTAATGAACTCAAAAGGATTGAAATTTAAAACCAAGTGAAAACACTCGAGAAATAAATTGCCTACATTGGCTACCTCGGCTCTCATCTTAACAACAACTCCCATAATAATCAAAATATCACCTTGATGTGGTAGTTGAAAGTTCATCAAAGGCTGCAGCACAAACAATAAAAAAATATATAATTCACACCAAAATTTAGAATAAATAACAATAAAAATAAAAACTTCAGCATAGCCAATTCACATTATTACCAAAAACCTTAAAACTTCCAATAGCACTGATTAACCAAGCAACAAACACATTGGAGAAAACAAAGAGAATTCAACACAACCCAAACATTAGAACCCATTAATCATTCCAAAACTTTAGGAGAAAAATAACAACATAAAATTTTGCATAGCTAATTTACACAAATCACAAAAAACCCTAAACTTGCACAAACTTATTAACAAAACAAGAATTATGCAAACAAAACAAAGACAGCCTAACACAACCCAAACAATAAAACCCATAACTCATTCTAAAAAAATAAAACTCAACATACTCAATTCACATTAACTATAAAAAAAAATTGAATTTCACAAACTTATTGACTAACCAAAAAGTACACTGAACCAAAATGTAGTAAACGATGAGAAACAAACAAAACCCAAACAATATTATAAACACATTTTACGTACCTCAAGATTAACCAAAAGCAAAACTACAAAACCCAAAATTGGAAAAAACAAATAAAACCCAATTCTGAACCAAAATCCAACATTACATACTTCAAGATTAACCACGCAAAAAGTGCACCAGCCCAGATTCAAGCAAATACAGAAAACCCAATAACAAAAACTCAATGTTAAAAATATTATCAAAAAAAAAACTTAACTTTCACAAAGTGATTAACCAATCAACAATTACAAAAACCCAAATTGAAGGAAACAGAGAGAACCCAATTATAAACCAAAACCCAACTTTGCATACCTCAAGATTAAACAAATGCAAAAACTACACAGACCCATATCAGATAAAGGGCAAACCCAGTGCACGAGGCCCGCCACTGCGGGGTACTGGGGGGTTGGATGTACGCAACCTTACCCCTGCATACGCAGAGAGGCTGTTTCCGTGACTCGAACCCGTGACCTCCAGGTCACAGACCCATATCAGATACAACACATAAAACCCAATTATAAGAAAAACCCAATGTTGCATAATCAACAACCAACACCCTTTGAACTTTCAAAAACTAATCAATCAAGCAACAAGTATAAAAAAATAGATTGAATAAAACAAAGACAACACATATAATAAAACCCATAACTTATTCCAAATCTTGTACATACACGCACATAATAGTTAACATACCCAATTCCCACAAGTTAACACCCTAAACTTTCAGGAACTGATTAACGAAGAAAAATGTTAGCATACCCAGATTGATAAAACAAATAAAACCCAATTTATAAACATAACAATATTACATACCTCAATATTATCCAAGCAACAAGTACACAGATCCAGATGAAAACAAAGAGAACCCAATTATCACAAAAACACAAGGTTACATAAATGCAAATTTGAGTACATTTACAATCTTCGACTTAAATGGCTTCCTAAATTCAAATGGCAGATTCCAAATGCATAGATTGGGGAAGCCTAACCTTGAATATGATCCCCATGCATATACCAATGTTGAACGGCTGTTGACGAAGAAAGAAATTGAAGATCCCCGACACATACTGCAATTTAACTTAGTATTAGATACAACCTAACTACCAACGGCTTTAGTATCACCACATTAGATCCAGTTGACATAAACTATAAAATCCAGCTCACATGCCTCTGGATTATTGATTGAAGATATTTTTTTAGTATATGCAGAATGGGAACCGCAACTGCAATAGAACAACAATACCAAATTAGTTAAGTAAAGAATGTCTCGAGACGTATTAGTTGACCAACAAGAGAAACGAGAAGAAGGCAGCAACTTCATAATTATAGCACATCATACAGAAGAATTTCATCTTCATAATTAGATCATAAGTTAGCTTATTTTGACTAATAACTACACATTTTAACAAGCAAACACACACATAAAACAAAATATACTACGGTGCATAACATATAATAAGGAAAAAAAATATAAAAACATAATTTAATACCTGAAAGTATGTGGACATGTTCTTAGACACCCCGCAGGCCGCAGCTATCTAAAAGGTCAGGATAGCCCTCTTCGTCCCCAAGCACGTGTTCCTATATTCTTTTTCTTCCTTTTCTCCTTTTTTTTCTTCTTCTATTTTTCTTTTTTCTTTTCATTCTCCGCTACAATCATTTCTGAGCATGTTGCTCCCTGGTTTCCTAAAACTATTTCCCATATAGCATGGGAGATCTAATAATTGTCCTATAAAACTTCCCCTTAATTTCAAAGGTTTACATTTATCACGTAATACGCTAGTAGCACTTTACTTGATCCAACCTTCTTACAAAATATGGGTACCATCATGACTCATATTTCCATTTCTTTGGATGACTGGTCTAAACAATGAAGATTATCACTTTAAAGTATCTCTCGACCCCGAGCTTAGCATCACTCCTATTCGTTCTCCTATTATTACGTAACTTCCACTCTAAATACACACTCCGATTTATTTCTACTTATCCAAAAAAAATCTTATTTTTGAAGGTCTCTTTAAACTTGCAATCTATCATTATCGTGTCCGACTTTCATCCACTAAAATAATATAATTTGCAAATAACATACATCGCAAAAATTCATTGATTTGTCTTGGTCAATTTTTCCATGACAAGAGAATTGAGATAGACCTACTTTAATTGCAAACTCGCTATTTTCTCATGGTGTTCTAATCATAGTCATGGCACCATCATACAAATCATTAATCACATCATTACATTGACTAATAACTTTTTATTTAAGAACCACCATATTATATCACTAGCTACTTTATCATACAGCATACGCCTTCTCCAAATCCCCATTGAAAATATTTATTTTCCTCGTTATACCATTCTATTAACTCCTCAATCGATATATTCTTCCCTTATTGACCACCAAGTATAAACCAAAATTAATTATCTAATATTGTTGTTTCCAATCTCAGTTTCTCTGCTCACTCGCATCAAAAAATTAATTGCGCGACTTGTTAACTTGATACCACCAAAGTTTGAAAGACTTTATAAATGCCCTTTATTTTTATAAATAGGTACTAAAACACTTTTTTCTCCATTGCCATTATATTTTTATTAAACAATTTTGCTAGCCAAGTCATTTCTTGCCCTCTAAACACTTCCAAACCTCAATAAGAATATCATTATCCCAAATCCTCTATCCTAAATCCCTCCCCCTCCTATTTTCATATATTTTAAGAGCAACTCTAACCTCCAATACGCTAATTCAATGAAAAAATGTCATTTCTCTAATCTCCTAAGTTCCTCCTGTCAAATCCACTCTCATTATCCACATTTAATAACTTCTCAAAATAACATTTTCAACTTTCCTTAAGCTCTTCATTGACTATGACTCTCAAAAATTATAACTTAAAAATACACTTTAACATTATTAAACTCTATTGTTTATATATCCTTAAGTTTTGCAAGCATATAAAAATCAATTTCCCCTTTTACTTTATTAGTTTTGGATAGAGATCATAATATGTTGCTTTGTTAGTTTCTTACTAATCGCACTAACATTTCTAAAAAACTTCGTTGTCATTTGCCATGGTTTTTTAGAAATGGAGAATTTGTATTACTCAATTACCAAATGATAACGATCCATCTAACATCAAGTTCCAAAAGAAAATTACGGACGAGCTAAGAATCCATCCAACAAAAGATTTTGTTCAATACTATCCTTTTACAATCAGCCACAAACTATCACCACTATCAACATCTACTCTGTAACAACCCACATAAATCAACGACCAACATTGCCAACAGCTCCATATACGAAGGCTAATGTTGATCCTGAGATCACTAGTTTACTCAAATCCACTTTTTTCCCCATTCCCTTGGAAAATAAAAGGAATACTAGGATGAGATAATCTAATTTCTCGGTGTCCTAAGAGGAAAATAATATTAAATTGTCTACACAACAAATAAAAAGGGGATAAGTAGGTCCGCTCGCCTAAGACCTATAACCTTTAAAATCTTCCTTAGTCTCCCGTTGATGATGCCCAAAATATTAACCAATCTAAGGGAAGCCCATATCCACTTTCCCCTTTTGTACAAGAAATCTATCTTTTCCATAACAAATCATGATTATTCCAATTTACACGACCGTAAGCCTTTTCAACTTCAACCTTGTACACTAACCCCATTTTTCTTTTTTCCTTTGTACTCCTCCATCTCGTTAGCAATCAAAACCCATCTAAATCGGCCTAGCCCTTGCAAAACGCATTGTGAGACTTCAGATTGTGTCCTTAACACATCCCTTAACTTAATTGATAACACGTTGACCACTACATTCTAAAAGCTTGTGACCAAGCTAATTGAACTTTGACTAATTTCACTTAACATAAGCTCACCACACCATTCGCATAAAATTCACTAAAGAAATTCATAAGTCCTCTTTCACAATGTCACAACACTCCCGGTAACAAGCTAATGTAAAACAATATGGTCCTGCGATTTTTTTCACAACCACCCCAAACAGCCCTCCTAATATCTTTCGTATCAACCGTGCACTCTAACCAATCAACCCTACTCAAACGTAATAAATTCCATTCTAATAATTCAATCCTAACATCTCTCATTTCCATTTTCAAGTACAAATTCTCATAAATCCCCAAAATTAATTCATAATATCCATCACCTCAACAATAAAATCCCTTTTCTCTTTTTCCCAATGAAACCCTCTTTTTCCACCAGCCCAACCTGTGATTAGTCGGACAGCGGCCGACCGGCAATACCGACGGTCGACCGACTGTGGGGGGCGCCGATCGGCTGGCTATTTGGGGGCGGCCGACCGACAGTCGGTTGGCCACTGACAAACCGTCGGTCGGCCGCCGCCCCACAGTCCAAAACAAGGAACCAAAAACTAAGGGCATTCGAGTTCAACAAAAGGTAACTCCAAATAACTAATGATCAACATTCCACACCACACTCTATCTTTCTTGCCAAAAACTCCAAATCAAAAGGCTCCATATAAATCCCCGCATTCACCATTTACTCAAATTCACTTTTAGCCCCGTCGCCTCACATAATAAAAGGATAGATGAGAAGAAGAAAAAAATAGTGAATCTTCCACAAAAATTACAAATGGGAGAACTCTACAACCCCATTACCAACTTTAAACCCCTCCATTGCACCGCACAAACTTTCCTTGTTCATTATTCAACTTAAAGCATCAGCAACCAGCACAGGGCCTTGGGTCCCCTAGCCTAAGACGCTTGGAAGCTTTAAAATTACCCCGTGGTCACCAACCGATGATAACTGAAATATTAACATCGCTAAAACAACCCCAAATCCAATTTATTTATTGTCTAAGAAACATTTTATATCAATTACCAAATCCAAATTATTCTATTTTACATAAGGTAGGTTTTTTGGAAATCAACCTCAAACACTGCCCCCTTATTTCTCTCTCCATATGCACCATTATCTCGTTAGCAATCAAAACAAAGTCTCAAATTTAACTATTGCATCTGAGATTTTGTTCATTGACACATTAGTTTATAACATTGTGGCCAATACATTGTGAAGGCGTGTGGCCAACGTAATGGGCCCCAAGTCCTTAGTCATAACAAAATTCAAAATCTTTACGTTAGTCTCATTTAACAAACATTTATCACACCATTATCGGGAAAATTCTCTAAAAAATTTATCAATTCCTTCTTCACAACACTCCTTGTAAAATCATTTGGTCCTTGAGACTTATCCAAACAAGAACCGAACGTATAATCAAGTTCTTTTGGGGGGCATTAATTTGATCCCATTTGATGCATTTGATTTTTTCTTTCTAGTGCCACGATCTCTCTTCCTTAAGATGATTTTTCAGATCACACCCTTCTTTAATCATTAATGCCATTTGTTATCTATCTCTTTTATTTTATTTTTTGAAAGTGATTTTTTCCAATATTGCATCCCCGAAAGTATTTTTATTTGAAAATACAACCCTCCCATCATTGAGTCTAGACATCCCTAACTACTTTATAAAAAATATCCTTAAAATACTTATGCTCCAACCACATATTTTCAAATTGAAATAGTGACGGACTCTTATCTAACACCATAAGCATCCAAATAACAAGAAAATGATAATCTATAAATCTATGCCTTAGTACTTATCTCACACCCATAAATCCACGGGTAACAAAAATCTATCAAGTTTAAAACACATTATAAATTCTTTTATAGCAAATAAAATATGGAAAGTGTGCATACTACAAGTGACAACCTACCCTCAATATAGGTAAATAAAAAAAATAAAAAAAGAGTTAGCCGCAACTTTTGATTCTTTCTATAGTTCGATCCGAGGCAAGTGTTCGGATCACATAGCCATGGGGCGCTGAACGGACCTTTTTTTATCTTATAAAAGCCTTTGTGGGCTTTGGATTGATATAAAATGCCTAACCACATTGCAATCCACGCCCATGCACGAACTAGGGCTACATAAACCATATATCCCCTCCAATTCCTCCCAAAACTCGTCATCTTTACTTTTAAGTTCCACCACCTAGATTTGTAGGTTAATCTTCTTCTTCTCAGCTACTAAGCTTTTTAATGTTTATTTCCAGGACAATTATCCAATATTGCGAGGCTAGAATCTCACTTCAAATAACCTTACACGCCATACACATTAATCGAATTACTTTTCTAGTTATGAAAAAGTCTATTTGACTTTTGTTTGTACCACTTTTAAAAGTTATTAAATGTTCAACCTTTTTAAAACATATATTTACTAGTATAAGATTATAGGCTATCTAAAAAAACTTCTCACCATCATTCCTATCTCAAAACATTATCATCCAAGCACCCTCTCACATCTTCCCCTATAGATTTAATCACTTAAGGATATTTCTTGAATTAACCTATCTATTTGTTCTCAAAATTGCATAAGCACTAACAATATTGATTATATTTTCACATAATCCAAGTTTTACCAGCATTATTTTGGTTCTTATCTTCTATCAAGGCTCTTATCTACCATCAACGTTCTTATCTACTATTATTCCAACTTTGATCATATGCCTATGTTTCCTTGTATCATTAAATTGAAACATGTATTTTTTATTTCTCTAGCTTTGTCACCAACCCACTTACTTTCCTTTAAGCATATATGTTAACTTTTCTTCTCATAATGGTATCATTAAGTCCATCATGTCCATGTCTAAGTCTTTATATTCCAAGTCGTTGAACCTAAGTCTACTATCATGGTCTACCTTATTTACCCCCACACGTCCAAGAGTGATGTAAGAACTCTTGGAAACCAAGCACAACCTATTTGCTTATATCTAATTACTCCATCAATCGATCTCTTTTTTATGAGATTAAATTAGGCAATTCAATTGTCATGCAATTGAGTGGGCCTTGTGGGGGAGTGTCGGCTATGTAGCTTGCTATCGAGTAAACCATCAAAATGGTGGATTACTCCAAGATGGATGAAGTGGATAAACTTAGACATTGTTCAGTTAAGTTTTTCGATAACACTTGGCACTCCGAACACATTCAAGTGTTTTAAATGCATCCAGTTTCGCATCGAGCCACAGAGTGCCCCAAAAGGAACTGATGGAGATATTAAGGCCAACAAGATGTGCTCACCACGCGCATATTCCATCAAAGGACGCATGACCTTCAAATTTGAGTTTGTGGTCAAACTCTTCTTTAGGATATGGTATGATGTAAATAAGAGGGTTTATGTGTAATTGTTTTTTGTCGAATAGCTCATTAAAACGTGCTCATTAAAACATGGCTCCTTAAAACATGTCATGTTTTATGGGAATCATTAGTGTAAAGATATGACTATCTTAGGCCTAATCTTAGGTATGTTCCCTTTATTCACATTGTAAGAGCTATATATAAAGGTCTCCAATTGAAGAAGAATACACATAAATCTATCTTCTACATGGTATCAGCTTAAATATTGATCCTCACCTTCTTCCCTTTTCTTTTTCCCATGAGTTTGTCCTGTTTTCGACATCCCTCTGTCGGCAGCAAAATACCTCCTCTCACCTCACAAACCCCCTCTCTTTTACTGTAACCTCTACAACGACTATTATTCATCATCGGCATCACTACTCACCGTCGAAATCACGGTTCATCATTGGAATCACTATTCACCATCGGAGTTACTGTTCCGAAAAGAAAAATGCTCCACTTGTATCCTTCTGAACTTTAATATCCTCAATCACTTTTCCAGCGAACCCCTGTCAGCAATCTTCCTCTCCCACCCTTGCAAGATACCTTAGCCCCACCCCCACCATGGCTACAACGTTTCCTCACGACCCACAACCCAACATCTAGCATCATGGCCCAATGCCAACTCTGTCTCGCTATTGAGCACTGTACTCACAACTGCTCTTAATTGCTCACATTTACTCAATTCTCGTTACCTCAATCTCTGCATTTTGCATCTAATGAGCTCCAGATTGCTCCTTCTCCATAGAATTATCACTCCGGACTCTTGTCGACCCATCCAGCATTGCCATCTTCGGACTCTAGTAGGTATCTTGACACTGGTGCCTCTACCCACATGATTGGCAATTATGCGCTTCTCCACTAACACGCACCCTACATTGGCCCCGACACAGTTCAACTTGGCAATGGCGATCAACTTTCGATTACCTATACGGGAAACATGGCACTTCCTCTTGGTACATCCTTTTTCCATCTCAATATATATATGTCGTTCCTTCCATGCATAAAAACTTACTCTTCATTTCGCAATTATGTCATCATAATAAAGTTCTTTGTGCCTTTGATGCCAATCGCTTTTATATCTTTTATCTCACTAGTGGGTCCTTACTCTATCAAGGCCTTTGCAAAGACGGTCTTTACAAAATTCCAACCCTTCCATCTCGCCTACAAGCTCTCACTGCCTCCCACAATTCCTCCTCCCTCTAGCATCAACGACTTGATCATCTGTCTGCCAAGGCTCTCTCTCACTTAAGCTCAAATAAACACTTATCCTCTACTTCCAAAAATAATTCTTCCTTTTGCTAAGGGTGTGCGTTGGGTAAATCCACCTAACTCCATTTACATTCATTTAATGAAGTAAAAAGTCACTCTCCCTTTGACTTGGTTCATTATGATGTATGGAAATCCCTTGTTCTTTCTGTTTCGTGTTACAAATATTATGTGTTATTCACTGATGATTACACTCTTTATTCATGGCTCTTCTTTATAAAAAGAAAATCTGAGATCCTCATCCATTTTCAGAACTTTGTCACCTACATCTGCACTCAATTCTCCGCCTCTCAAACAATTCTGAAGCGACGGTGATCGAGAATATGAAAGCGGTCCCATCAAGGATCTATATTCTTCCCTTGGTATTCACCACCGCTTCTCTTGCCCTCATACTCCTGAACAAAATGGTCTCGCAGAACGCAAACATCGTCACATTGTTAACCTGTACTCTTCTCTTCACCAGTCATATTCCTTTCTGTCACTGGCCCGAGGTCATTTCAACCATTGTCCCTCTCATCAATCGTCTCCCTCTCCTCCTCTCCTCAAATGGTCTTCTCCTTTCTCTCGTCTTTATGGACGTTCTCCCTCATACTCTACCCTACGTGTTTTTGGATATGCTTGTTATCCCCATTTAGGTGTCTATGTCACTAACAAATGTTTGCCCAGAAAATGTGTATTTCTAGGTTACAGCTTACAACATAAAGGACACCGGTGTATGGATCGCAAAACTAGTTGTATATATATCTCTTGACATGTTCGATTTGACGAACAAATTTTCTTCTTTTCCAAAAAACACCAATCTTCAACACCTTCCTCCTGTAAAACTGTTCATATCATCCCTCCATCTCCAGCATTACAACCACCATTGACTCCTACACCCAACATCCCCAACCCTCATGTTTCAGAAGCTACACTAGCCCATATTCATATGGCACCTTTCCCTATTATTATCAGTGTCGACCATCCCATCACCCAATCCTTACTTCCCATACGGATACTAATCCACCACTTTCTCCCCCACCCATATCTTCCTTTCCCTCTCCCTCTCCAGTAGACCCCCTATCACCCCTTCCCAACACCCCATGATCACCAGACATCAGGATGGATCTCATAAATTTCTTCAACAGACAAATAGAACTATTAGATATCCTCCTCGAAGCCCTTTTGGCTCATCTCCCCTCTCCCACCACAGAACCTATATGCTACTCACAAGCCTCACGCATTCCTGAATGGTGTCAGGCTATGGCCAATGAGTTCAGTGCACTGCAAAAGAATGCTACCCGAGTTCTTGTTCCTCTTGCTCCTCAACAACATGTGATTGGATTTTGATGAAACTTCCAGTCCCGTCATTAAACCAATCACCGTTCGTACTCTACTCAGCATTCCCGTCTACATGGGTGGGTCTATCCGTTAAATTGACGTGAAAAATGCATTCTTTCATGGTGTAATAGATGACACTGTTTACATGAGCTAACCCCCCGGTTTTGCAGACCCCAATCACCCTCATCATGTTTGCCTCCTCAAGAAATCCATCTATGGCCTTAAACAGGCTCCTCGGGCATGGTTACAGCGTCTCAGCAACTTTCTCCAACAGTTTGAACTTCAATCAAAGCTAGGCAAATAACTCCTTGTTCATCTACTGATCAGACTCCTCAGTTATTCTTCTCCTTCTCTATGTTGATGGCATAATTCTGACAAGTAACACACCTTCCCTAGTCACATTCTTTATCACCACTTTTGGCAAAGAGTTTAGGCTCAGTGATCTTGGTCCCTTATCATACTTTATGGGTGTAGAAGCCAACTTTTCCCCAGACCATCTTCATATTTCCCAAACCAAATACACCATTGACCTTCTACCACAGTTCATTATGATAGACTGTAAGCCATGCTCCACTCCAGTTTGTCCCAAAACCCAACTATCAGCTCACACCAGAGAGTTCCGATCTGATGCCACTGAGTATCGACAGCTAGTTGGCTCCCTCAAGTGCCTTACCTTCACCCGCCCGCACATAGACTATGTTGTCCATCATATTGCTCAATTCATTAGCGCACCTAGATCGCCTCACCTCATTGCTGCCAAACAAAACCTTCGCTATCTCAAAGGATCTCCTGACTTTGGCCTTACCTTGCGTCGCTCACCCACACCTGTTGCTATCTCAGGGCTGGCTAGCCCGACTCTCATTGCTCTACTACAGGTCTTTGTGTCTTCTTGAGGTCCAATTTCATCTTTTGTACCGCCAAGAAATAACACACTGTATCCCGCTCCAGTGCTGAAGCCGAGTATTATTCTCTTGCCCATGCCTGTGCCGAGACCATTTGGATCTCCTATCTTCATACCAAACTCAAGTTCCCTCCACCCGAACCCATTACCCTGTTTTGTGACAGCCTCAGCACTACCTACATGGCCTCAAACCCCATTTTTCATGCTCTCACTAAGCATATTGAACTTGACTACCATTTCATCCGAGAACGCCTTCTCTCCGACATTTGTCCCTTCTCCAAAGATATTCTCACCAAAGGAATCCACAAGCATCTCTTCACTCTGCTACGCTCCAACCTCGTCTCTCCGGAAGAGCCGAGTTTGCGGGGGAGTGTTAAAGCTCATTAAAACATGTTCTTTAAAATATGCCATGTTTTATGGGAATCATTAGCGTAACAATTTGACTATCTTAGACTTAATTTTAGGCATAAATCATGCTTGTATGTTCCCGTTATTCATATTGTAAAAGCTATATATAAAAGCCTCCAACTGGAGAAGAATACACAGAATTTCAGTTAAGTTTGACGAGTATACCGTCAAAGTAGAGGATTACTCCAAGACGGCTGAAGTGGAGAAGCTTAGACATTGTTCAGTAAAGTTTGTCGATAACACTTAGCACTCCGACCACATTCAAGTATTTTGAATGCACTAGTTTCGCATCGAGACACAAAGTGCCCCAAAAGGAACTGATGGAGATGTTAAAGCCAACAAGATCTGCTCACCACACACTTATTCCATCAAAGGATGCATGACTTTTCGATTTGAGTTTGTGGTCAAACTCTTCTTTAGGATATGGTATGACGTAAATAAGAGGGTTTATGTGTAACTGTTTTTTGTCGAATTTACATATTCCCTTTGTTTTTACTAAATATTGATAATAATCTCATTTTTTAACATGAATAAAATAGGATCTTCCTTTTATATATTTTTAGTCATTTAGCCTTCGTGAGATTTCATAAAGGACTAGGTTGTCTTATAAATATAATAATAATAATAATCGTAATAATAATAATAACAATAATAATAATAATGATAAATCTTGACTAATATTCATATTTTAATAATGAGATTTTAGTAATGTTAGGGTTTACTTATTTTGTGCTATTAGAAGTCGTCGAGGGTGAGGGCAGAGACAATCAGGATTGGGGAGAATAGACTTCTTAAACAAATAAATATCTTTCTAGATCTCCAAACTTTGTACCCTTCTTCCTTGACACAATTGTGTGGGGAACTCGTGGTGATAAGCATGGTAGTGGGGGTCGTGGGGGCGGTGAGATAGTAGTGAAGGTCGTGAAGGTGGCGGTGGAGGTCGTGGGGATAAGACTGATAGTGGCCACCATAGTGGTCGTGGGGGTGGTCGAGGAGACTGAAGGGGTGGTCGTGGAAGTCGTGGCTATTATCTTTGTAATCGTAGGCATGGGTGGGGTAATAGGTGTGAGGGTGGGAGTGATGGTAAGGGTGGTAGTGTCAACCATGGTGGTACGTAATGGCAAACATGAGGGTGGTCGTGGTGATAGAGGTGCTATTGACGACCATGGCGGTGGTCGCATAAATCGTAGGAGGAAGTGTAGCGGTGGCGAAAATGATCGCATGTCTAGGGGTAGAGGTCGTGAGAATAAGGGTGGTAGTGGCCGACATGGGGAGATAATGGGGGCAGTAAAGATAGGAATGAAGTTGGGGTAGGTCATCGTGGTCGTGGGGCTGGTCGTGGTGATATGGGTGAAAGTGGTGGTCGTGGGGGTAGGTAATGGCAACCGTGAGGGTCGTCGTGGTGGTAAGGTTGTAAATGATGACCATAAGGGTGGTCGTGTTACTGGCCCTAATAGTGGTCGTGGGAGTGGGGCTCGAGGTCGTGGTGGATGTGAGGTGATAGTGGTGGTCATGTGGGTGGCAGTGGTCGTGCGAATAGGCGTGGTGGTGAGAGGGGCGGTAGTGGAGACAATGGGAACAATAAAGGATGTGGGGGCAGTCTTGATAGTAGATGGGATCATAGCAATGGTAGTGGTAGGGATGGATGTCATACTAGTAGTAGAGGGTATAGCAATGTGAGTGGCAATAGGAGTGGCGGTGGTGATGGTGGTATCAGGGGTAATGGTGGTGGTGAGTGTGGTGAGGGACGCAGTGAGGGAGGGAGGGGTAATGACGGTCGTGGTAGTAGTGGGTGTCATAGAAGTAGTAGTGACACTAGAAGTGGAGGTGGTAATGTGGGCAGTGGAGGGGGTGGGGGTAGGGGTAATGGGTGACGATGTGAGGGTGGGAGGGATAATAGCGGTCATGGCAGTAGTAGGGGTCATAAAAGTGGTAATGGCCCTGAAAGTGGCGGTGGTGACGGTAGTAGTGGGTGACATGGTGAGGTTTGGAGGGGTAACGGCGGTCATGGTAGTGGGGGTCATAACAGTGGTGATGGAGCATGCAGTGAGGGTGGAAGGGATAATGGCGGTCGTGGTAGTAGTAAGGGTCATAAGAGTGGTAGTGACGGTGGGAGTAGCGGTGGTGATGGTCGTCGTAGGGGTAGTGGGTGACATGGTGAGAGTGGGAGCAGTAATGGTGGTCGTGGAAGTAGTGGGAGTCATAGTAGTGGCAGTGGGAGCGGCGGTAGTGATGGTGGTGGGAGTAGCGGTGGTGATGGTGGAAATGGGGATACTGTGTGATGCAGTGAGGGTGGGAGGGGTAATGGCGGAAGTGAACGTAGTGGGGGTTATAGCAAATGCAGTGGGAGTAGCGGTGGTAATGGTGGTGGTCGGGGTAATGGGGGACGTAGTGAGGGTGAGAGGGGCAATGGCGGTGATGGTAGTAGTGGGGGTCATAGCAATGGTAGCGGAGGTAGTGGGGGGGACGCAGTGAGGGTGGGAGGGGTAATGGCGGCCGTGGTAGTAATAGGGGTCACAACCGTGGTAGTGGCAATGGCGGTGGTGGGTGTGGGTGTGGAAGTGAGAGTGGGAGTGCTAGAGGGGATGGTAGTGGTTGTGGGGTGGTAATGGTGATCAAGGTGGTAGTGGCAATGGGGGTGGTGGTGGTAGTGGTCGTGAGTGTGGTGTTGGCGGTCGTAGTCAGAGAGGCTATGGGGGTCGCAGCAGTGGTAGTGGCAATCAAAATGGGGGGCATAGTGATGGTGGTGGCCGTGACTGTTGCAGTAATGGTGGAGGTGGTGATGATGGTAGTGGGAGTAGTGGGGGTTAGAATGGGGGTCGTGGAGATCGTGGTCGCTGCAAGGGTGGAAGTGGCAATGGGGGTCGCAGGAGTAGTAGGGGTCATGAAAGTGAGAGTCGTGGTGGTGGTGGTGGTGGTAATAGGTGCGACAATCACAAACCTGTCTACTAACTCCATGCTCCTAAATCAAAAATTAAATCGATAGGTTACAACAATAATAAAAAAGAAGCAAAAACTAAAACTTAATAATTAAATAAAAATATAAAAGATTTATCAGATTATTATAGTGAGAACATAAAAAATGATACATCAAGCGGCGCGACACTTCCATTTAATTAAAAAAGGATACATGAAGCAAAGCAAAGCAACAAAATTGATGGAAGGCTTAGATTACACACAAACATTTTAAATTTTCATTCAGTATAATGTTTATAAATATAGGGGTAAAAATGTAATACGCATTCATAGTTACATAGGCTCGCCTTAAATCTCGAATACCGACAAGATAAGAATACAAAGCAATTGATAACTACTAGGATTGATGATACAAGTAATATATAAAAACAAAATAAAAATAAAAAGCAGTTATGGGATCTAATTTTGTTATAAAATTTGATGTAGATGATGTTAGTCAAAATAAATTCACAATCAGAGGAACAAGAACTTAAAAGGGGAAAAGATAGGTGGGATTAAGCATATACCCTCAGTGAAGGGCAACAGCATCATATTCCAAGTATTAGGCCTTTTTGGCTTCCAAATAGAATGCATGCATTTTAAAATTGGACCCAAACTAGGCCTTAATTCCATTCAAAATATGATTTGATAGGATTATATTTCTAATTAAATCAGTGGTTCAATTTACTCACAAATAACCATAAACTTCGTAGTCTCCATTCAAGTGCACCAAGTCTAAAAGAATACTCAAAACCAAATAAAGTCATATGACTACACTAATCAAGTTAAACTCAGTTGCATTATAAATTCAACTAAAGTACAATGCTCTGATCAATTGTTAGAAACGAAAACTATAAGCAAATAAAACAGACACGCATATTGATGTATCACATTTACTAAATATATATTTAAGAAATAAACACGTACTTTGATGTATCACATTTTTTATCCATTTTCTTCCTATTTCAATGGCATAGACAATGATTATCACATTTTGTAATTGCGATTCAGCATTTTTTTAGGATTTAAAATTTAGTAAAACTTGGAATTTTTGTGAAAAATGGTGTAAAAGAATGTTCTTCACTGAGATGGAATCGAAAGGAGAAGAGTGGCCAACATCACCGAAGGATGTGCTGCAACATCTATCTTAGGGGCAGTTAGAGCTGGTAAAGCACCGAACAATATGCCATGAGGGTATAGAGGCACTAAAAGTGAAGTTGTACATAAAGTAATAATAGTTTTCAAATATTTACGTCTCAGGTGCAAAGGGATTTCCAATAGGGTGGCAATTCGCGCGAACAAAGCGGGCCTTTGCGTTTCAATCCTAAAATTTTGGCTAGTCAGAAATGATAGTGGTATCAATTTCACTCGAAAACATTGGTATATTCCCTTAACTGTGTGCTCGTATGTGTATTAGAAGAAGTGTAATGACTACATACATTTATATCACTGAGAACTGTTGACAATGTTGAATTAATTATTTTTCAGTTCTTTTAGAAATCTAGCACATTTCATAGTGCAGTTTTATGATCATCTTGGTTGAAGATGACCTAAAACTTGAAAGTATTAGTATCATGTTGTGGATGATGAGTAAATAAATATGTATGTGGGTATACACCTTTGAAGTTCTTACAAAATTAGATTTACATATTAATTAATTTTGTGGAGTTGGCTATTGGATTTTGATACGTAAATATGTCAAATGATAGTTTATTAACTTAAAGTGATACTAGCCACAGGATTATGTTGCTCCCCAAATTGAACTTGTATATTTATCACTCCAATTCAATGGGTAGGTCAAAATTTAGTAACAAATCTACATAAGCATAAATTTTTTAATGTTTTCTCAATCTTATTAATAAATTATATACTCCATGTATGTCTCAAGGTAGTATATAATTGTATTTATTCAATAATAATGATTACACAATCGATATGTAACTTTTAACATATAATTTCTAATATTAAGGTCGATTTTTGTTTTCTAAATGTATAATAAATGTTAACACCAAATATTAAGAGATAACTTCTCATTGGTTTTAAATTAAATATACTTTTTAACATCTTTTTTGCATAAAAACACATTTTTTATGTAAATTGATATTTCATATTATTAGGATGGTTACAGTTTATTATAACTAGGTGTAAGATCGCGCGATGCTTGATCTAGGCTATTATGAAATTCATTTCTGACACAAAATTCAAGAAATCTATAGAAATAAACCTAATTGTTCAACTTCTCAGTATATGGAACAACACATTAGTAACTCCATAGTGTATGAGAAAAACGAAACGAAAGAATTATACATATGAATAGAACTAAAGGACTAAAAGCAATAAACAGCTCAAATGAAACCAAATTTTTATTCAGTACAGTGTTTTTGATATTATAAAGTCAGTTAAGCACACATAAATACTTACATACATGCATAATTACATTTCATCGGATAACATAAAAACATTGAATATAATATTGTGTTGGAATGTTTAAGATAGATAAGTGTACCATTCTTAACATATTTCCACATCCATACAATAGAAGTAAGGTTCAAAGGTTAATTAGGCACACATGTAGATAGGAAATGTGTTCGAATATAATTAAAGAAAATGATTATTAGGCTTTAACCAATATCACAACTATATATCTTGGATTTGGGAAAATAATTTTTGATACTCAAAATTTTATGACACAAAAAACATACATACATACATGAGCACATTTCTTTGCTGATAAAGAACAATGCATAACATGAAAATCGGTATCCACTGAACCCACAACTTAATGCAGTGAACGCGTTTCGTATAAAACTCCTATGTAGGCCGATCTTAATGAAACATTGCCACATATATAAGCCAAAGAAATAGACGTGAAAATATATGCATGTTCAATCAAAATTTCTTAGTAAATTGAAACTTTTGAAAGAAAATCTAAAACAGTAAATAATTACCATTCAAAGTTACATGTACCAGAAAATCTAAATCAGTAAAAAAATGCACCAAACGTGGAGAAGGCAATTGCATTAGTAAGCAAGGGCAATTTCATCTGTAAGCGAGGAATAAATGCAATGTTGTTGTGCTTAACTTGGTTTGTTTAAAATGGCATTTAAGTGGGTGAAATTTAATTCATGCACACAATAATATTCATCAACACAATGGAAAAACAATGTTTAAATCAACTGATGCTACTAAAACAAAGAACAAAACAACTCGAATGCATAGCTAAATATCCCACGAAAAGGCTTAGATTTAAGTTAGAAGTGGATGAGGTGGTGGAGTATAGATTGTTGACACTTACAGTACATTCCATGGAAGCACAAAATGATTGAGAACGACAAATAGAATAACGCTTCAACTACACGAATCTTTATTTTTTCCATCATGGTTTGTAATCTGTAATCATAGACCGTAGAAAGTAAGACATTTTGACAATGACAGCAATATTAAATTTGTCCATAAAAATATTATACATAACTCAGACTATAGAATTCTATAACCGGGAAACATTACTTGGGGTACAACCTTTGAGAACAAAATAAAATGAAACTACTAACATACAAATAAATAGTTTTTCTTAGTACTATTTCATCTAAATATGATAATAGGTATCCAATATTATTTAGGGACATATATCAAATAGTCCCTCGAACGTTTTTTAATACACGTTTAGTCCAAAACCTTTTATTTTGTTCCAAAAAGTCCTAACCACATAAAAACACTCAAAAAAAGAGAAAACATTTGTAAGTATACACCATTCTACTATTATTGTCTCCCTACTCCCCCGCTTAGAAGTTGTTTCCTAATTTATTTTATACTCTAAATATTAAACTATGACATAACATATGAATTATTTACATCAAATTGATTTTATTTCGTGTTTTAGTTATACATAGAGTTGACAATCAAATAAAACAAACAAATTAATACCAAATTGGGAGTAGTTTGAAATACACATGTTATGTGAAATACTCATAACTAATCTTTGATAGATCACAGCAATGAAAGATTTAAGGATAAATCACACATTTTATTGACAAAATGAATCACCTATATTCAACATATTCATACACGTAGAACCAATTATGTTATTCCCATGTAGGAAAGTAAACAAGGGAACCTTTCTAACAATTTTTTTAATAGCCCAAACAAAATGAAGAAATGACAGACAGTGAAATAAGTGTAGACGAAATGGTAATGTTGAGAGTAATAACTTGGGGGTGACATTTTTTTTTCACTTTCACCTCCAAAGTTGAAAACAGAGAGAAATGGAGAATGCGATTTTGAGTAGTGACAAAATAAAATAAAGCTAACCCGGTGGTGACAGGGGCGGTGGGCGGTGCTGTCGGCTGCTTCAGAAGGTTTTCTTTTACTGAGAATGACACACAAATAGCAATGGTGAGAGCCAGAATGTAATCCATGCTTTTGGTTTATGTGAAACCCTAATTGAGACTCTTCCGTTCTTATATATATCCAACCAATCTTCCAACTTCAAAATTTCCAACCAAACACACACCCAAAGCTTCAAAGCAGGGAACGTTTCGGACTAAAAATGGAAGTTTATAAACCAAAGAGGGAAACCTTGACAACAAAAAGGGAAAGCTCACGCTAAAAGAGAAATGATATAAACAACCCCGTTTTATTTTCCTTCTACGCCCAACCTCTCCCTCATTTCCCTCCACTTCACCCGTTTCGTTAACCAACTCCGTATTGGCCCGGATCCTTTATATTTCCTATTAAGTACCGTTTATATAAAATATTTCCTAATTGATTCTATGGCAACATTTTTTTCTTAAGAGCATCCATAATGGGATACAAAAAGTCAAAAGAATTTGTAAGTTTGCAAATTGAAAGGTTTCGAGTGGTGGGTTGAAGCGAGCAATTTTTACAGAACAATAAGTTACAGAACGGATGCAAAATTTGTAAAGGGTTCCTACGAACTTCATTTGTCCATAACAATTCTTACGAACTTCTGAAGTTCGTAGGAACTCGTATCAAATATAAATAATGAATTTTTATTACATATTTGGGTTCCTACGACCAGCATTTGTTCGTTACATTTTCTACGAACAAATGTTGTTCATAGGAAGTTTGGCCTTCATTTCCTACGAATATCTATTGTTCGTTGGAACTGTGAATATAAATTTTATACTTCCTCCACTGTGAGAGTTACCTACCCATGAAAGGTAAAAACACTTTTTTAGTTTGCAAAATGCTTTTCGTCTAACATCCCCAGTCCTGATGCTCTAATAGGTCCTATTTGTACATAAAGTGAATATTCACTGTATGTTTACGAATAAGACCTATTGGGCCGAAAATATTTTTTCATGGGACCTGATGGAGCAAAAATAAAATGTTAGGACCTATTGAACTACATACTTATTAAACGGGACTAATTAGTAAAAAATCATATATCTAACTAGGGCTCCTCAATTTTAAACCCCTATATACCCATTTAATAAATGGATGGTGTTTAATTTTACCCCTTCTCCAACCCGTTTATTCTAGATGACTATTTCTCTGTCTCTGCCCTATCAATTTAAAAAAGCAATGCTATTTTAGCACTATTATTTTTATAATTTCATTGTTAATATATATATATATATATATATATATATATATATATATATATATATATATATATATATATATATATATATATATATATATATATATTGATAATTCTAGACCTCCACACGAACGAGCCCTTTAGACTCCTTCATACGAGCTAAACAGGGGGAATGCTTGTGTCAGAGTCACCCTAACACATCCCCGCTTTAAATCTGGCCGATATCCACTGAGGCATTTCGAACTCGTGACCTTTGACCATTTCGAGTGGTGCCTTACCACTGGACCAAACCAGAATGGATATATTGTTTATATATATACATACTGCAATGTTATTTTAACATTGTTATTTTATTAGTCATGTTTTTAAAAGTTACTTTGTTTGTCTTTGGTGTAATCCTAAAATCGCATTGCACCATCACAAGTCGTATTCATGTTGTTTTAGCACTCCAATATTTAGCGATGGTTATTGGTCGACTGTGTTGGTATTTTACATATACCAATGCCATACTAATTTTTTTCATATGTTCAGTTCGGTAATTTCAATTTTTGAAATTACTTCTCAATAGCAAAATGTGTTGTACATCGGGTGTTTTTATATATTTGGTAATTTTTGCTTTTCTTTTTTTGGTATTTTTATTTTCATTTTTCTTGTTTTCGGACGACGATAATTATGGTATTTTAATTTTTGGGCAATAATTTTAGTAATTTAATTTGTGTTAAAAGAACGTTGTGACTTGTTTTAAAATAACACCGTGATTTGTGTATTTTCTATTTCAAATATGTGTTTAATATTCTATTAAACATTTATGATGCGATTTGTTTTAAAACTACGTTGTTATTTGTATTAAAATGATATTATTTGTTAATATAACACTGTCATTTGTTAATATGACAAAAGGATTTGTTTTAAAATGATGCATTAAGTTTGTATCTTTGTTATATGCCAATTATTCGTTTAAATATATATATATTTTAACTTTAATACATTATTAACTTTTCGTTTTGGACTTCAGTACCGCTTAATCAGTTTATTAGACTTTAGTATATTTTTCGTCACTAAATGTCAACACATTACACCCACAACCATCACTATAGCTAATCGACCCAATTTCGTTAGCCCTGCACATACTTGTGATATTACACGCACGACACATCACTATAGACAATCATCATAATTTCATTAGCCCTGTGCACACTCGTGACGCCAACGCACATCATAGTCAGTCGAGCCAATTTTCATTAGTTCTTCAGATACTTGTGACGTAAATCCATTTTAATCCCCGTTTATTATCTTAAGCATTAATTGTAATTTCTTAATCAAGTTCTCATTATATTTAATTATCCCGCTCATATTTTGTGCATGATGAATAAACCATCCTTAGTCCCACACCTAAAGATCCACAAACCATAAGTATCACCTAGGAAATGTCATTACCTAGACTAAAGGAATGACGTAACAGTATATTGTAATATTTGTACTTGAATTGAGAAACCCTAATTCTCATTTATTCCCTCTCGTAATATATAAACTCAAACATATTCAAAAGAACGATTAAACTACTCTACGAAACCTACAAAATTGCTAAATTAACCAAGTAACCTTAAAGTTTTAGTAATTGCAAAACAGATCCTGAATATTTTAAACTACCATAACTTAGCCAATACTTAACCCCTAGACCCGAACTTTATATGAAATTAACCGTCTAGACTTCAACTAACTAGAAATTATCATTTTAGCCCTTATAACATTTGAAAATTACAAAATAACCCTAAACTTTTCCAAAATTACACTTTTATAAGTATATACCTTATTAACCAAGGATTAAAACCTAATTATTTGACATTTACACAAACCCCTTTGTCCAGTTCGACCTCCACATTAGCTAATAATGCCAAAAGTCACATGTTTGGACCATGCAAACATGTGAGGTTCAAGTAACCATGCCTTTAACCTTTCAAAACCTGAACAAATTAACCTCCCATCCTAACCAATCAAACCTCATACTCCTGCACTATAAAAAACCAACAAACTAAGCATTCAAAACTCATCTCTTTTAAATGTATTCAAAACTTAAAATTTTCTCTTAAATCAGGTAACCTAACATTTCATGTATATATTTCCATTCTTCATTTTTAAATGATTTATGTGTTGATATTATGCTTCCATCAATCAAACCGTAGAAACTTTACATGTAAAACAATCCTAGGTGAAGAAATGTGAAAACTTCCGCCATTAAAGCCTTTAGGAACTCGAGTGCAATGATAAAAACCCACGAATTGTTAGAAGGTATTTTTTTATTCAGAAAAATCAAAACTTCGATTCTCCTCACACAGACCACCCTAAGCCTTAAAATCAAAACTAAATTATTCCTTAACATAGCATAAACCTAACCATGTTCATAAGAATCCTTGCCATACTCATAAAAGCTACAAAATTAAAGTCAAAATTCTTGAAAAACACACAATTATGGAACTCAATATATACTGCACCTCGATCCATAAAACTCATATATTTGGATTCCTTGTGAAAAATAAGGTTAAGTTTGTTTAGAAGTCATCTTAAATAGTTTAGAAATGAAGTAGATATCTCAGGCCAAATATTTAAAACCCTAAATTCAACCTTAGAGAGGTTGAAGATGAACTATTTAGCTAGACCCCTTAACCCCGCGTGGGCCAATCAAAAAAATTTGAAATTTTTCCCAACATTTTTATTTTATTTTCTGGTCAAAATGGAATAAGGAAAGCTTGTGTTTGGTCAAGGATAGCCCAATTTATAAAAAAAAATAAGGTTTTAGGTTTGAAACACTTATTTTAAATTACAAATTGGCCCCTCTTAACTTTTTCAACTCATAAATTTTAACCCCAAATTTTATCTATAGGTACTTTAAAGTATTTTAAGTCGAAAAGTCATCTACATCAAAGTTCAAATTTGACTCTAAGCCCAAGATTTTAAAGTCCAGAGTTATTTATAATTAAACCCCTTAAACTTTGAAATACACCGTTTTTAGTATAAATTGACAAAAACCAACCCCAATTCCAACAATACTTATTCACCCAAACATTTGTATAAAATTAATCAAGTACCAGCTCCTCCCGATATCCTCTTTTGATCCTAAAACAGTTCAAAACATCAGTAAAGCTGGTCTTTTTACCTCTTTAATAGTAAATTTTACGTACTCGTTTAACTACTATCGATATCATTCCATGATAGCCCTAATTGATTGTAAGCATGTGTATAAACTACTATACTTATATGTTATTATATCACTAATTCTTTTAGTTATAATAATTCGTTCAATTTGAACCCTTCTCATCTAATAACTGATATCATAAAAATTCATTATGACGATTCAGTTCACCTTGCACCTTGGTGCATTATCATTTATTTTAAAAGCATCAGTATTAACTAGGGAGTAGACTGTCATTTTGTAATCTAATAAGTATGGGATTATCAACTTAAACTCTTTGACTTCTTTATGTAAAGATACAGGCATTTAAATTTTATATAAACTCCACCTCTTATCTATATAAGTTTTTATTATAAAATTGGTAAAGCTTGCTTAGCATATCAGTGCTAGTTCCTTTTTCCTCTAGATGGCCCAGGAGAAAGAGGATAGTATCTCTTCCCCTTTTGAGATGCACACCAGTCACCTGTTTGTGTATGCAACTATTTGGGCAGAGACTAAGCCAGATGGGAGCAAAGATGGACACTTTTCCATTTTATACTTTAGAGTTCGAGTTGACAAAAAAATGTAATTCACCCGTGTGGTGGTAATACACTACGTGTACCGTTTTCATAATGAATAAAGTTTTATTTTTTGCCTTAACTTTTATTCATTGCTTTATATGTACTCTCGTTTACATTCATACCAAATATTTGGGTGTAACAAGATGGCATCAGAGCATGTTTTAAAATTTAACATATCATCGAGTTAGCATTCTATATGGGAAAAGTTTATAAGATATTAGTTATTTTATCTTTTCATAAATTATTTTATTACTATTATATAGAAATTCCTTTTTGCAACATGGATGCGTGGGATTCATTTCTATTTAATGTGGTCGTTGTACCAACAAATCGTTGGGAGAATACAGTTAGAGAACAGGCACTTACAAGGCTTAGAGAAATGATCCGTGCTGTAAATGAAAACTGGGTAAGTTCAAGTAGTGACATAAAGCGACTGGTATTGACCAATAGAGTGTTAGGAGAAGGTCAAGTTATGAGGAAAATATATGATTATATAGGAGATCCAGTCATACTCCAGGAGGCGGTATATTTTTCTCCAGCTATTGTACCACCAACTCCATAATTATATCCAGAAGCGACATCAAATGGCGGGCTTATCATTGATGTTTCCTCATATACAAATGACTCAAAAGATGACGATCCACCTGAACCCAATGACTACTTCCATATTCCAGATTCCGACTCTTCTTAGAATGATGCTACTGTTCCCGCCTGAGCAAAATCCAAAATAAAAAAATCAACCATCCTAATATGATATGGCATAATAAAGATTGTATATCGTGTGTCCTACTAATCTTTAGGAGGTTGACTAACTTTTAACTAATGTGGTGTAAGTATTAATGTGACATATTACTCCATTGTACCATAAAACTGTGATACCCCGCCTAATTAAATACCTGTTGATCAGTACTTTATTAATTAAATAAGAATATCCAGTTAGTTCAGATAATGCATCACTGTTGGAAAACATTATTATTAAAACTAACCACCTAATATTTAAAGAGGTTGATGTCAAAATTTTATCTTGTCATTCAAAATAAAACAGTTTAAGGAATTAACTATACATTCACTATTCAGTCCAATCACATAAGAAATAAAATAACTGGCATAATAAAAGGGATTAGAGTAACCACTTCCAGCCAAAAGTCAAATACAATAGTCCAACTAAATGAATCCAATAACTGAAGAGATTAAATAATTAAATCCAAAATCACTAAACATCTAAATAGAAAGGGGCAACATGCCATAATTGATGAAATAATCCAAATGAGGAAATGATAGGCATGGAGGCGTCTACTACCAAAGTCATGTAACCTCCGCAGCAGCTACAGCTCATCGAATGATTGGAATTCCTAAGTCTAGTGTCCCTGTGGTTGGGCACCTAAAATAATTTGACAAGAAAAAGAGAATTGCAGAAAACGGGTCAGAGCCCGAGTTGAATAACAATTTAAAATCAGTAAGTTCTTAAAATGATTTATTAGCACATATATTATTCATGTTAGGTTATCGTACTCACTTCAGAAGCTCACCTCTCATCTAACGTGCACACCTACCGTACTTTCCAATCCTATTAGTTCCTATTCCCATACTAACTAGTCCTTCCTGACTAATATCTACTCCTGGCCCAATATCGTTCCCATGTATTTTCCTCTCAGTATAATATATATAATCAATCTCTCTTAGCATAAAAAGGGCACTTTCCGTTTAATACAATTAAGTGTTCGCTATTTAATTCATTTCAGATTTTATTATTAATTATACGTACTTAATTCACACAGTAGATATCATCACAAGTTTATATATATTTATATATATATATATATATATATATATATATATATATATATATATATATATATATATATATATATATATATATATATATATCTTATATACATACAATACTGCACCCCGATACACAACTGCGATGCCTGCATACTCTGATATCATGTCCCGTTGCATCGCTCATTGCATAAATGACTAAAGGTTCAATCTCTCGCGAACCATCAAAACAGAACACATATATTGGAGGCGAACATAGTCCCAAGTCGATGGGTTATGCACATACCTACGCACCTGTACGACCGTCATCACTATCGTTCTCACAGATAGTCCGTACCTTTGTTCAATGCTCTAGCGGTACAAATTAATATCCCACCCGAAGGCTCCTCAAGGCATGACTTTCCACAACGCGCAATTTTCGCTCGATAGAAAGCAACGTAGGTATGTTATACACATAATAGTTCAATCAATAAGTATACACACAACTTATTATATTCATTAGGTATTCAAGAAACCTAAGTCATTGAATTTATATGTAGTATATTCGTCCCTATTACCCACAATACTTTAACTGTATGATTTACCTCTCTATCACATATACTTTTTAAGGTTCTCTTATTCCAACTCGTTCCCTTAGTAGTTACACAACTCCTTTCACTACTAAATCATGAAAATATGCTACTCTAGAATGGTGTAGGTCCAATTCTCTCACTTAAAGGAACCTATCAGGGTTGTTAACTCATTTGGGAAGAGATTGGTGTTTTTTAAATCTCGTTAGAACCTTAGGATTCTCATTCGAACGAGGTCGTTCGAATGAGTTTCTCACTTCGAACGAACTCAAAAATTTCGTTGGAGTTTGTAACAACCCAAACTTTTAAGCGACTATTTTATATTATTTTGCCTGATGGGCTAATTTTATAAAATAGAGGAAGTTGGAGTAAATATTATTTCCCGTGATATTAAGGGATAATATTTACCGTGTTTTGCCTATTTACTGATATGAGAAGGTGAATAGGTTTATATTGTGTTTTATTGCGTCGTTGTACTTTAAACGACGGTTATGACTTATAGGTAAGTTAAAGTATAATTAATAAATTAAAATGAATTTGGAACACAAAAATATTATAGGTTACTTCGAATGCCAAAATAGGGGGTGCGGTTAGTTTTGGAATAGTCGAGATAGTCGAAATAAGTGCCAAGTTGTATTTTTGAGTTTCGGGCACTTTTGACAGTTATGACTCAATTAAGTAGTTATGAGTCATTTTAATGGTGTATTATCACTTAAAAGAGGGGAATTTATGTTTTAAGCCTCGTTAAGTCTCCCAACCCCTTTTATTTTCTCATTTCATGTTAGAAAGAGAAGAGAGAGATTGGGAGAAATGGGAGAAAAGAGAGACAAATGGAAGATTAGAGCTGAAATCCGTTGCTACCGGAAGAGAATCCGAGACTAAAAACTGGAGGCAAGTTTCTTACTTGCTAGATCATGATTTAATGTGATAAATTGCATCTATAGTTAGTTTTTGGAGATTTAAACCATAAATGGGTTTTTGATGATTTTGATGTTTAAACCCTAAATCTGGTAGTATAATTTGATTTGAGGAAAATAAATTAGTTAGTTGATGTGTAGAAATGATTGGGTGGAATTAGTTGTTGTTGGTGTTAATCAGAATTGAATATTGGAGTTTTGGGGATTTTAGGGTTCGTACAACCCATAGCCCAAATTGGGCAATTCAGCAGGGCCAAATAGATTCGCCCCCTAGGCGAATCGATTCGGATATGGGGAAGGACACAGGTCTGGGTAAATCGAATCGATTTGGGTTGGGTCCAAATTGATTCGGCTGAGACAGAATGTTGGTTTTGCTCACCGAATCGATTATCTTTTGGGCGAATCGATTCGCAATCAGGGGCGAATCGATTCGGCCCTAGGCGAATCGATTCGGATGTCGTGTTTTTGGTGAGATTTTTCTAGTTTTATTTTTACCCTTTTCTTTTCGGTTTGAGGTTTAGGAACCTTCCTTTGGGAAGTAATGAAGAGTTTTAGAGGTTTGTGTTGGGTAGACAAATGTCCTAGGCTAGCATGGGGATATTTGGGCTTATCCCAAGGGCTAATTTATAGAGGTTAATGTTTCGTTGATATAGGAAGTTAACCTAAAATGTATAGAAGGTGAAAATGATAATGTTGAGACTTTTGGGAGACTATTATTGAGGGAGACTCACTTTGATGATTTATGGTATTGTTTTGGACTCTTGGAGACTAGTTTGAGGATAATGGCACTTCGGGTCATATGTCAATAATAAAATATGACTTAAAGAATAAGAAATGCATATTCTAAAATTGTTATTTAATCATTGAGAATAAATGATTTTTTAGAATGAACAATGTGAATGTTTTCAAATGGAAAAATAAATGATTTTCGTAAATGATAATTTACGTAAACACACCTCTCTAAATCGCTATCATAAGGGAAGTTGAGCGCGTGAGGTGAAGTCCCCTAGCTAGTGAATGCAAGGTGAATATAGTCCTCGGCCATATGACCGGTTATTGTATGTTTATTTTGCGCTAGTGGGGTAATTCTGGGTTGGTTATGACTCAATCGGAGGTATATGGCCACTTCCCTACGGCTCGCGTTTTAGGATCCCATGTTGTCTTGTTTGATAGGCCCTGGAAGATGATAGCCATTTAGGGGCGCGCACAGTGGGAAAACTCGAATGGGCGGTCTTAGAAACGTTATATGATACGAAATATAACTATTTATTATAATGTGGGATATTATTTATGTTAAAGCATTTTATGCCAATAAAATGGCTTTAAATAAATTTCCTGGATGAAAGAAGGAAAATTGAGAAGTTATGATATGTAAAAGCATTTTATGATAATAAAACTCGCTTTAAATACATTTCCTGGATGGAAGAAGGGAAATAAAATTGGTAATGAAAGTTATGAGATAAAATTGAATTGGTAAACATTTTGTAAAATGAATTGCCATATATGTATTTCCTAAAGAGAAAAAGGAATTGTGTATTTAGATGGTGAATAATTGAAATGATGTCTCCTTGAGTATATGTAGATGAGTTCTCCCATGCTTATATGATCATTGAGCATTAGCATTGATATTGCGCTAGGTTGTCCTTCTAAATGGAGAGGTGAGAAATTTTATGATTTAATTTCGCGGGTTAGTTATGTTCATAACTGTCATGCATTTTAGTCACATGGTAATCATATCAAACCGGGCCCTGACCCATCTATATCTCTTTGTTTTGCATGCAACTCCTTGTCCGTTCAGGCGCTCTACCGCAAGGACGCCCGTACTGACCTTTCCATTCCAGTTGTCCTGGAGCTATAGCATTTTGCGGATGTTGTAGGATATTTGTTATAGACGCTTCTTTCCATTGTACTCTAGTTATGTTCAGTTTATTTATTCGGGCGTGTTGCCCATGCTTTGTACACATTTATTATAAGGTGATATGTAAATTGTAATACTCGGTGTAAGCTTTTTGTATTAGTCTGTTAACCGACATCTTATACGGTTATCACTTTATGTATAATTGTCATTCTTTTACCCGTTGATTTTTGGTATCCACTATTTTTGCAAGTTCGATTGTCTAAGTGTTTTTCTTTTACTCACAAAAATTTAAATTTGACAATCTGTTTTCTAAAATAATTGGTGGTTATCTCGTACTATTATTTTAACGACAATGATGCTAAGTATGGACCATCTATGATTCATATGATTATTAGAGTATCGGGTTAGCCACCTCTTATTTTAGTAGGCGGGTTGTCACAGATGGTATCAGAGCATCAGGTTCTAGTGTCCTTAGGAATTTGTATGGACGTACTACGCCTTAAGCGTTATTTTTAATTTGATATAGAGCCTTAGGATTAAGAACATTGATTTCTCTAGTGAGGTTTCGTTCTTATGCTGTAGAGCAAGAACTTAGAGAATCTTTTGCGCGTTCGTTGTAAATTCGTATATTGAATGTTGAAGGGAGTTAGAGAGGGCCGTTACGAAGGCATCATGAGACAGGATTACTAAAAACTGTGAGTTGTAGTTGGGGATGAGGTCCACTTTGGAGGTCTCTCCCTTCGTAGCATTATCTTATATTGCTACCGCGACTACTAAGTATAGTAGATATAGTTTTCCAAGTACCACGGCAAGTAGAGAGTGGTACTAAGCTATGGATTCCAAGAGAATTCAACTTGAAGTTGAAGAGTCCTTAATAAGGACCCCATGTTAAAGTTAAGTCAGATGGAGGAAGTGTAATCTCATTCGGTGGAAGTATAAGGCCCAGGAGCTTTGGCTTAGAGAGGGGTATAGAAGTGCCCAGATGCGAAGAATGGAAGAAAATCTTTCCCCCGTTGGAGTAATTTGAAAGTTTGGGAAAGGTAGTCGCCATATTTTGGTCGAGCAGGAAGTTTTGCCCATAGAGAAACCCGGTCGATATTTTCAACAGCGAGTTTCTCTGGGATATCAGGAAGGATGAGAAAGTAGATTCTCAAATATTCATACGAGGATTGGTCGGAGGCCAACAGTGAATAAAAAGTCACAGGTTTAAGGAAACCTTGCATCGAAGTAGGTTAAAATAAGGAAGAAATAGCCTTTTAGTGGAATGATAGGCTCACGAATAAGTGTTGTTAACACTTCTGAATAAGTAGTGTTCATAAAACACCATTGGTGGACAACCACCCGGGGAAGACTCATTGAACTAAGGCCGGGGAGGCCGGTATCATGTTCTCTTTTGTTGAGGAAGTTAAGAGAACTACGCGGGTAATCACCAGGTAGCTAGAGATGGAGAAACGGTTCTGACATGGAATGTAGAACCACGCATTTTGATCTCGTTGATTGGAGAACAAGGTCAAGAATATGGTGCTTAGTTGGGGCATTATGGAAGTAGTTTAGTTCTGTTAAGACTAGAGTACGGTGTCTTAGAACCATTGGTAGTGGCCAAAGAAATTGACAAGAATGTTGGCAGGAGTTCCACCTTTGTTAAGGGTGGCGCATTTTGTATGATAAGATGGAGTAGTATGGTATTAACCCTAGATTCGAGTGTGTAAATTGAGATTGTGGTACTATCGATATTATTATAGCGTGGTAGGGAGGTTCTATATTTTTTTTTCTTCACTCGATATTAGGCGAGTGATGATATTTTAAAAGTATATGTGTGGTATGTGCTACTCGTATTATATGTATTATATGAGTGGAAATATTCTTGGTTTGGTTGGAACGATAGCAAGCGAATAAATTGCAAGGCTATCGTAATTGTAGTTCCAGAATGGAACTAGTTGTTCTATAATATCTCACCTGGATACAGGATTGAGACTTTATAGAGATGGTTTAAGGTATGTACGAATTTTCTTTATATTCTATTTCATTCATATTGCATGTATGATGTTGCCTTATCTCCACGACCAACAAAGTTAAGTAGTAATGTATAGGAGGGGTTCCTTGTTTGGATTTCGCTTTGCTAGACGCTACACGCATGAACCTTAACGACGTTGGGAGTGGAGAGATGCTATTCTTTCTTCTTTCAATTTATTTTTATATTGTTAAGATGTTGGTTTTGAGGGGTTGTAGCTGAAAATCACGTGATTGAGTGATTAAAGGACTAAGTTAAAGTGTGATATAGAAGCACTCTGAATAGTTCTCTCCTCTTATCGATGTGAGGGAGACCTAGATAAGGAAGTTGGATTGAGACTTATGGCTATGCCTTGATGAGAAGGCCGTTTAAGAAAAATGTGTATATATATTGGGATAAAGTATTTGTAAGACTTTATAGAAAGTAAACGTCCGATTATTTAAAGTTTTCAATTATTTGAAATGGTAAGATATAGAAGTAGAAGCGCATTATTAGGGTTACGAGTTAGAATTTTAGCGGTCCTGATCATGTGTCTTAGACTGTTATATCTTGATGACCGACGATGCAAGGTAGTAGTGTAACGGGAGGGTTCCTTGTTTGGATTTCTCTTTGTGAGACGTCCCACGCATGAAACCGAGCGAATGTTGGAAGTCGGGAAAGGTCTTGGACACTAGGTATATAATTCGGATAATACTTATTACGACTTGAATAGGATATACATTGACTTTAGGATTATTAGGACGTAAGGCCCTTAGGGCATGTGACATTGTTTTAGGAAGGCTGTAGGGAGTTGACCACTAGTAGGTTTGTGGGTTAACTCTAAGAGGGATTAGGTCCCTAGAAATAAGAAGTATGGTATCTCGAGTAATTTGGATTGCTAGGCCAAGGTGAGGCCTCTCTTA
This sequence comes from Sambucus nigra, assembly GCA_949130495.1. NCBI lineage: Eukaryota > Viridiplantae > Streptophyta > Magnoliopsida > Dipsacales > Adoxaceae > Sambucus > Sambucus nigra. The sequence continues at coordinate 3,274,839 of OX422224.1, forward strand.
GATAGAGCGTTACGTCGGTGACCTAACTTTTGGGGAGTCAAAAGGATGAGCTGACTTTTAGTCCTGCACTTGTGTTGTTAAGATCGAGAGTGTATTTGACGAATGAGTCTCTGCCAGGAACGGGAAGTATTAATACTGGAGCATGGATACGTTGTTTATGCATCTCACAAACTTAAACCTCGTGAGAAGTATTATCACACGCTTGATTTAGAGTCGTAGCGATAGTATTCGCCCTAAAGAAATTGAGGCACTACTTCCTGGGCAGGAATTTTGGTCTTTTCACGAGCAACAAGTCGTTGTAATATGTTGTTGTGGTGACAGAGTTGGTGTTTGGAGTTGGTAAAAGACAATCAATTGGATATTCCCTTTCGCTAAGGAAATGCAAATGGGGTAGCTGATGCGCCGAGTAGAAAACCCGTCGAAGAGATTAGTGAAGGCATGGAAATCCAAGTGGAATGAGCTTAATCGAGAGGATACTGTAGCAAGAGCATTCATGTCTGTGATCAACCAATTCACCTACTACTGTGAAGAGAGTAGCGTGGAACGAGTAAGGGTATATCCATGGACATTTTCATTGAATTACTGGCAACGCAACGGTCATGATCCCATTTGAGAAAATTATTGATCGTTTGACCAAATCATTGCTTTTCCGGCCAATATGGGTTGACTAATTATGGAGGAGTACGCCCAGATATTTATGGTGAAGTTATGGAACTGTATGAGGTTCCTATCAATATACTGATGGACCGAGACTAGATCTTCGAGTCAAAGGTTTTGGTAAAGTTTCCAGAAAGAAATGGGAACCGTATGGGAATGGGGTATATCCTACCACCCTAAAGGGGATGAATGAATGGAGAAAGTTAACCTAATGTCGAAAAAGCATACTTCTAAGGTGTGCCTTGGGCTTAAAGGAAGGATGGGAGCAGTAGTTATTATGGATCAAATTTTCGTACAATAAATTTGGTTCATTTTTCTATAATGTATGGCACCGTGGGTGGCCTTGTGTAGCCGGCTAAGTAATTCGCCTGCTTGTTGGATGGAACCAGCGGACAATATATTCCTTAGACTTGGAATGGTCCAGGAATATTCCTCTAATGATTGGGCTCACTGAGCCGCAAACTTTCAAGGGCTACGCCGACTCGAATAGAGGTCATGTAGTATTGGTGGTAGGGAATTAGTTTTAATGCAGTATTCCCTAAGAAGGGTATAATGTGATTCAAGAGGAAAGGTAACTTATGCCAAGTTATGTAGGCATTTTTCTTTTCATCAAAGAAAGGTCAGATCGATAGTTCTTGAGGAGCGAGTAGGTGCTATGTTAGAGCATGCAAAATGTAGACTAAGATCGAATAGTGACGACCTTAGTCCAAGTCCAATGAGGACTCCACAATACCTAGGATTTTGCTAAGGATGATAGAACGATAGTTTAGAATAGTACACCCTTGATATGATTATAGGGTACACCTGAATTTTGAGGGCAAAATTCCCTTCTAGGGGGGGGGGGGAGTATGCAACAACCCAGACTTTTGAGCGACTATTATATATTATTTTGACTGATGGGCAAATTTTATAAAATAGAGGAAGTTGGAGTAAATATTATTTCCCGTGATATTAAGGGATAATATTTACCGTGTTTTGCCTATTTACTGATATGAGAGGGTGAATAACTTTATATTGTGTTTTATTGTGTCGTTGTACTTTAAACGACGGTTATGACTTATAGGTAAGTTGGAGTATAATTAATAAATTAAAATGAATTTGGAACACAAAAATATTATACGTTACTCCGAATGCCAAAATAGGGGGTGCGAAATGTTTTTGAATAGTCTAGATAGTCAAAATAAGTGCCAAGTTGTATTTTTGAGTTTCGGGTATTTTTGACAGGTTTTGACTCAATTAAGTATTTACGAGTCATTTTAATGATGTATTAGCACTTAAAAGAGGGGATTTTATTTTTTAAGCCCGGTTAAGTCTCCCAACCCCTTTTATTTTCTCATTTCAAGTTAGAAGCCAAGAGAGAGAGAGAAGAGAGAGCTTGGGAGAAATGGGAGAAAATAGAGAGAAATGGAAGATTGGAGCTGGAATCCCTTGCTACCGGAAGAGAATCCGAGACTACAAATTTTAGGCAAGTTTCTTACTTTCCAGATCATGATTTAATGTGATAAATTGCATGTATAGTTAGTTTTTGGAGATTTAAACCATAAATGGGTTTTTGATGATTTTAGTGTTTAAACCCTAAATCTAGTAGTATAATTTGATTTGAGGAAAATAAATTAGTTAGTTGATGTGTAGAAATGATTGGGTGGAATTAGTTGTTGTTGGTGTTGATCAGAATTGAATATTGGAGTTTTGGGGATTTTAGGGTTCATACAACCCATAGCCCAAATTGGGCAATTCTGCAGGGCCGAATCGATTCGCCCCTAAGCGAATCGATTCGGATATGGGGAAGGACACATGTCTGGGTAAACCGAATCGATTTGGGCTGGGGCCGAATCGATTCGGATGAGACAGAATGCTGGTTTTGCTCACCGAATCGATTCTCTTTTGGGCAAATCGATTCGCAATCAGGGGCGAATCGATTCGGCCCTAGGCGAATCGATTCGGATGCCGTGTTTTTGGTGAGATTTTTCTACTTTTTTTTTACCCTTTTCTTTTCGGTTCGAGGTTTAGGAACCTTCCTTTGGGAAGTAATGAAGAGTTTTAGAGGTTTGTGTTGGGTAGACAAATGTCCTAGGCTAGCATGGGGATATTTGGACTTATCCCAAGGGTTAATTTATAGAGGTTAATGTTTCGTTGATATACGTAGTTAGCCTAAAATGTATAGAAGGTGAAAATGATAATGTTGAGACTTTTGGGAGACTTTTATTGAGGGAGACTCACTTTGATGATTTATGGTATTGTTTTGGACTCTTGGAGACTAGTTTGAGGATAATGGCACTTCGGGTCATAGGTCATTAATAAAATATGACTTAAAGAATAAGAAGTGCATATTCTAAAATTGTTATTTAATCATTGAGAATAAATAATTTTTTAGAATGAACAATGTGAATGTTTTCAAATGAAAAAAAAAAGATTTTCGTAAATGATAATTTACGTAAACACACCTCTCTAAATTGCTATCATAAGGGAAGTTGCGTGCGTGAGGTGAAGTCCTCTAGCTAATGAATACAGGGTGAATATAGTCCGCGGCCATATGACCAGTTATTGTATGTTTATTTTGCGCTAGCGGGGTAATTCCGGGTGTGGTTATGACTCACTCGCAGGTATATGGCCACTTCCCGATGGCTCGCGTTTTAGGATCCCAGGTTGTCTTGTTTGATAGGCCCTGGAAGATGATAGCCATTTAGGAGCGCGCACAGTGGGGAAACCCGGACGGGCGGTCTTAGAAACGTTATATGATACGAAATATAACTATTTATTATAATGTGGGACATTATTGATGTTACAGCATTTTATGATAATAAAATGGCTTTAAATACATTTCTTGGATGGAAGAAGGGAAATTGATAAGTTATGATATGTAAAAGCATTATATGATAATAAAACTTGCTTTAAATACATTTCCTGGATGAAAGAAGGGAAATAGAATTGGTAATGAAAGTTATGAGATAAAATTGAATTGTTAAACATTTTGTAAAATGAATTGCCATATATGTATTTCCTAAAGAGAAAAAGGAATTGTGTATTTAGATGGTGAATAATTGAAATGATGTCTCCTCGAGTATATGTAGATGAGTTCTGCCATGCTTATATGATCATTGAGCATTAGCATTGATATTGTGCTAGGTTTTGCTTCTAAATGGAGAGGTGAGAAATTTTATTATTTAATTGCGAGGGTTTGTTACGTTCATACCTGTCATGCATTTTAGTCACATGGTAATCATATCAAACCGGGCCCTGACCCGTCTATATCTCTTTGTTTTGCATGCAACTCCTCGTCCATTCAGGCGTTCTACCGCAAGGACGCCCGTACTGACCTTTCCATTCCAGTTGTTCTTGAGCTATAGCATTTTGCGGATTTTGTAGGATATTTATTTATAGACACTTCTTTAAATTGTACTCTAGTTATGTTCAGTTTATTTATTCCGGCGTGTTTCCCATGCTTTGTACACATTTATTATAAGGTGATTTGTAAATTGTAATACTCGGTGTAACCTGTTTGTATTAGTCTTTTAACCGACAACTTATTCGGTTATCACTTTGAAAATGTCGTATATGCGACTGTGTGATACTTGATTAAATTAATTCGCAAGATTCCAAGGAAACCTTATTTACATCAGCCCCTAAACAAGCATCTACGTGTGTGCGCGTGTCAAACCATAAACAGATAAATCATGCGATTCAAGTTTAAGGAAAAATCCCCGCAGGGCAAAACCTTTTATTTCATTATAATAAGTAAATCGCAACTTACACGGATTACAATGAAATACAGTGACACACGAATACCCGCAGGCGTCGATCGGTGTTGTCAGCAATGAATCCACACACAGCGAACCCACATGAACCTCAGTCCAATTAACAAAAGAATAACCGCAGCACTCCTCAATGACACGCAGCCATAAAACTTTGTAGAGACTCCCTCAGCAATGACACGCAGCCCTCGGTTGCAAAGATCTCTCCACAAAGGTTTGAACATACACAAGGTTGTGTTCTTGGGTTACCAAAAAGATTCACAAAGGTTTGACAATTGTGTGAATCAAAACATGAGTCTTGGGACTCCAAAAATATGAAGACTAGAGTAATTGGGACTCTCAAAAACGTCTTCCAAAGTCTTGCAAAACAGCTCCCCCGAAGTTGGATTTTATAAGGAAACCAAAAGAGTTTTAAAAAACTGGGACTGTTTCTGTGCGTGTACCCCGAACCGGTTCTGGTGTACCCCGAATCGGTTCCCCATGCGGTTTGGGGTACCTCTCTGGTTTGGGGATTAAAAAACAACATTCTTTAAGGAATTTTCTCCATCTTCAAAAGGTCCTAACTCCTTCACCGTAGCTCGGATTGAGGTGTCGTTTCTTCTAGTATCTTCGTTACGCAAAGATCTTAAACTTTCCTAACCAGACCTCCGGACTATTATGTGAAATTACGAAAATGCCCTTGAACTCTCCTATCGTGCCTTTTTCACTGTTTTGACTTCTCTTGCGTACCACTTGCATTAAGTCCCTAAAATCGTGGAACGTGAAGTCGTTGAGGGAGATGTGGGACACATTAATGGAGATGTTGAATGCTTGATTCCCGAAATTCGAATAAAGGTCATCATGTGAGATTGTGAGGTGACGTGCCAAATGTAGCGGCGTACGACATACACAAATGTAACATGTTGGACATAAGAAAAATGTCCTTACACACTTTATGTATAATTGTCACTATTTTACCCGTTGATTTTTGGTATCCACTGTTTTTGCAAGTTGGATTGTTTAAGTGTTTTTCTTTTACTTACACAAATTTAAATTTGACAATCCGTTTTCTAAAAGAATTGGTGGTTTTCTCGTACTATTATTTTAACGACAGTGATGCTAAGATTGGACCATCTATGATTCCTGTGATTATTAGAGTATCGGGCTAGCCACCTCTTATTTTAGTAGGCGAGTTATCACAGATGGTATCGGAGCATCAGGTTCCAGTGTCCTTAGGAATCTATGCGGACGTACTACGCCTTCATCGTTACTTTTTATTTGATAAAGAGCCTTAGGATTAAGAACATTGATTTCTCGGGTGAGGTTTCATTCTTCTGATGTAGAGCAAGAACTCAAAGAATCTTTTGTGCGTTCGTTGTAAATTTGTATGTTGAATGTTGAAGGGCATTAGAGAGGGCCGTTATGAAGGCATCATGAGACGGGATTACTAAGAACTGTAAGTTATAGTTGGGGATGAGGGCCACTTTGGAGGTCTCTCCCTTCATATTATTATCTTATATTGCTATCGCGACTACTAAGTACAATAGATATAGTTTTCCAAGTACTGCGGCAAGTAGAGAATGGTACTAAGCTTGGGATTCCAAGCGACGTCAACTTGAAGTTAAAGAGTCCTTGATAAGGACCCCATGTTGAAGTTGAGTCAGATGGAGGAAGTGTAATCTCATTTCGTGGAAGTATAAGGCCCAGCAGCTTTGGCCTAGAGAAGGGTATAGAAGTGCCCAAATGCGAAGAATAGAAGAAAATCTTTCACCCGTTGGAGTAATGTTGAAATGGCGGGAAAGGTAGTCGCCATATTTTGGTGGAGCAGGAAGTTTTGCCCATAGAGAAACCCGATCGATATTTTCAACAACGAGTTTCTATGGGATATTGTAAGGACAGTTTTCTCATGTCCAACATGTTTCATTTGTGTATGTCGTACACCGCTACATTTGGCACGTCACCTCAAGATGTCACTCGACGGCCTCAATCCGAATTTCGGGAATTAAGCATTCAACATCTCCATTAATATGTCTCACATCTGCCTCAACGACTTCACGTTCCACAATTTTAGGGACTTAATGCAAGTGGTACGCAAGGGAAGTCAAAACAGTGAAAAAAGGCACGATAGGAGTGTTCAAGGGCATTCTCGTATTTTCACATCCATATTTTGGAGGTCTAGTCAACTGGAAAGTTGAAGAGCTCGCCGTAACGAAGATACTGGAAAAAATGGTACCTCAATCCGAGCTACGGTGAAGGAGTTATGACCTTTTGAAGATGGAGAAAATTCCTTAAAGAATGCTGTTTTTTTTGTACGCTGGATAGAATTTTAGAGTTTTAAGAACGTGGGACTCTTCATCTTTTTTCCTATAAATACCAACTTCGGGGGAGTTGTTTTGCAAGACTTTAGAAGACGTTTTTGAGAGTCCAAATACCTCTAGTCTTCATATTTTTTGAGTCACAATACTCATGTTTTGATTCACACAATTCTTCCAAACCTTTGTGAATCAGTTTGCAACCCAAGAACACATCTGTGTATCTGTTCAACCCTTGTGGAGAAGCCGTTTCTCTTCTTCATTGCTGACCACCTGAAGTTCCTGCGGGAGATTTCAGCCGAGACATCGAAATCGACGCCTGAGGGTATTTCGTATGTCGCACTTATTTCATTGTAATCCGTGTAAGCCGTTTTCTTACAAATTATAGTGAAATAAAAGGTTTTGCCCCTTTGGGGGATTTTTCCTGAAACTGTTTGATTCTGCATGCTATATTTTATTTGATAAATCATCTAGATGCATGTTATAGGGTTTAACTAAAATTTGGGAATAATTAAAATTGGATTTTATTTGAGAAGTCGCAATATTTCCGCTGTAGCGATTCTTCAGATTGGTATCAGAGCCTGTTGCACTAAGTTATTGTGTTTTGATCCTGATTTTGCAAAAAAAATAGCTTTTGATGGTTTTTATGATCTTCGATGTCAAATTTTTGAAAAAGTTAATTGGAAAATTTATAGGAACTCTTGTTTTAAATCTTCTGTTGAAAACGAATCTAAGAAGTGTTCTTGTTGTGAGAGGGTTGGTCACACGTTAGATGAGTGTACCAAAAATTTAAAGACAAAATTGAATAAATCGATTTCTCATGTTTCTACCCTTAGTGATGTTGATTCGGAAGAAGAAGTCTTTTATTCTTCTAGGCGAGAGTTTCCCATCCGTGTGATTAGTGATGAGAGTGAGGGTGAAAAGAGTGAGGAGGAAGAAGAAGAATTGAGTGAGTTGCAAGTTGCCTACAATAATTTGTATTTTGAATGTTTAAAGACAAAAAAGGCAAACTTGAAACTTGAAACTCAATTGAAAGATTGTGCTTTAAAAAATAATGATGTTTTAGTTGAAGAACTTAGGGCACGAGAGAAAATTTTGAGAGAGAAGCTGGGATATGTTGAGGGTGAGAGAGATGATCTTCGAGGCGTGATGGAAGCTATGAAAAAGGAGATTCTTGAGTTTGAGGAGTCTAGGCGCTTACTTGAATCTAGGATAGATGAACTTGAGAAAAGTTTGAGAGATTCGAGTAAGGTGAAATTTGATTTGGAGTCTAGGTCTGAAAAACTTGATAAGATTTTAGGCACTATCGAGATTAAAAAGGATAGGGGTGGGATTGGTTTTGAAAAACATGGTGCACCCATTCCCACACGTGTTAGAGAGCCCCCTAGGATTGTTAAGAAAGAGACACCCAAGGTTGTTAGGAAAGAGCCTCCTAGGAACATCATGAGAGAACCTCCGAGGATCATTAGGAGAGACCCACCTAGGCAAATTCGGAGAGAGCAACCGAGAAATTTGAGGAGAGGGCCACCTTTAGGTAACACACACCGCCCGATTTACTCTTGTACACATTGCGGTAGGCAAGGTCATCTTAGGCAATTTTGTTACAAGCTTTTAAATGAACCTAGGAAGGTTAATAGAAGAATAAATACGATTCCCCACACCCCCACACCTCGTTACACATCTATTTGGGTTAGAAAATCGGATTTAGAGGCTTATGGTTTATTTGTCCACGATTCCCGTTTGCTTGCACGTGATTCACCCCATGTGAAATCTTTTGGTTGATTGTGTTTGCATGTTTGTCATACACTAGTTATGGTTTCATGATATATTTTTTTTTGCTAGTGTGGTGACTTGTACTTTTTGTATAATTTTTTATTTTTAAAATTTTTAGAAAAATCCAAAAAGATTTTTGTATTTTGTTTGCACCGTTTATGGATGGAGGCTTAGGATAACCGAGTCACAACATCATTCCATTTTTTTTCATGTGACTTTTTGATAGTGTTTTGAGACAATAGGTCAATTCATCCTTGTGCTTTATAATGTTTGGAGTCATTAAGATGTAATTAAGTGTTACTTCCTACATGTTTGACTCATGTTTCCTTTATTGCACACATGCACGAATTTATTTGATTATTGTGCTTGTCTTATCACATGTTGGTTGGGTGTTTTCACTTCAATCCTGTCCTTAAAACAAACCAAGCGCGATAAAATTTTGATAAGGAAATTGTGCATATAAGAACCGTTTTGTGAGATTGTGTGCTTTGTTTAAGAACGGGGAGGGGCTGCGAAAGGTAATTATCTCTTCTTTGCGCAAAAGCCACCGTTCCAAAGGACCTAAAAAATGGAGGAATTTTATTATCCGGGGTCCAAAGAGGTTAAAAGAGCCCGAAAAAATTGAAAGGCAATAAAAAGAAATTCATGCCAATTATGGGCCATATAGGTTTTTGCACCAATTCTCCAAAGTTTGAGAATTTAGTTTAACACCTCTAAAAGAAAATATTTGTGAGGGAGTTTGGTTGGAGTATTTAAAACGGGTTTGCACGTCCTTGAAATTATTGAAAATGCGCTAAATAGTTTTGGACGTTATTGGTGTGGAAATCATTTGACTTTGATTTGTTGATTTGCATAAGACGGTGTCATTTAAATTCAACAATCTTTTACACCTAAGGATACTTTTGATGCTCATTCGTTAGGGGTACACATATGCATCGTGCACATATGATTGATTGAGTTGATTTACCTATCGAATGTGTTCACACCCATTCATTCCGTTTCCATGACTTGGTTGTTTGAATCTAAATCCATGGTGTGATTTTTGTATCATTTTTTTTCAAATGGTATCAATTTTTTTTGTTCGAAAAATTGAAAAATCAAAAATAGTTTGTGAAAGTTTTTTTTAGCATCTCCTTGCTAGAGCAAGTTTACCATATTGATTGATGCTTTGCTTTTTAATACCGTGACACCCCGATTTTGCTTGTTTGATTCATTCTTCTTATTTGTCTATTTGGGGACATCATAAAAAGGGGGAGAAAGAATTATCTTATTCTGGGGGAGTTTGAATTTTGGGGGAGTTTTTGAGATTTGACTTATGCTTATCATATATTGGTATTTATGTTTATCTCATTTCAAACTCGATACGTCACTTGGTATTTGCTTTTTTCTCATGTATGTGTGTAGGTACTACATTGATGATCACTGAATTGCACACCCTGATGAGAAAAGATTTGAGATTCCTGAAGATTTGAAGAACAAACGATGAAGACTTATTCATTTGTAACTTTCCAGTTTTGGGTTCATGGAAGGGTAGATTTGTATAGGCAATTTCGTATTTGATAATTCAGATTTTTTATGTATGTACCGGCATAGACATAGGGGGAGATTTGTAAGGACAGTTTTCTCATGTCCAACATGTTTCATTTGTGTATGTCGTACGCCGCTACATTTGGCACGTCACCTCAAGATGTCACTCGACGGCCTCAATCCAAATTTTGGGAATCAAGCATTCAAAATCTCCACTAATATGTCCCACATCTGCCTCAACGACTTCACGTTCCACGATTTTAGGGACTTAATGCAAGTAGTACGAAAGGGAAGTCAAAACAGTGAAAAAAGGCACGATAGGAGTGTTCAAGGGCATTCTCGTAATTTCACATCCATAGTTTGGAGGTCTGGTCAACTGGAAAGTTGAAGAGCTCTCCGCAACGAAGATACTGGAAAAAACGGTACCTCAATCCGAGCTACGGTGAAGGAGTTATGACCATTTAAAGATGGAGAAAATTCCTTAAAGAATGCTATTTTTTTTGTACGCTGGATAGAATTTTAGAGTTTTAAGAACGTTGGACTCTTCATCTTTTTTCCTATAAATACCAAATTCGGGGGAGTTGTTTTGCAAGACTTTAGAAGACGTTTTTGAGAGTCCAAATACCTCTAGTCTTCATATTTTTTGAGTCCCAATACTCATGTTTTGATTCACACAATTCTTCCAAACCTTTGTGAATCAGTTTGCAACCCAAGAACACATCCGTGTATCTGTTCAACCCTTGTGGAGAAGCCGTTTCTCTTCTTAATTGCTGACCACCTGAAGTTCCTGCAGGAGATTTCAGCCGAGACATCGAAACCGACGCCTGAGGGTATTTCGTATGTCGCACTTATTTCATTGTAATCCGTGTAAGCCGTTTTCTTACAAATTATAGTGAAATAAAAGGTTTTGCCCCTTTGGGGGATTTTTCCTGAAACTGTTTGATTCTGCATGCTATATTTTATTTGATAAATCATCTTGATGCATGTTATAGGGTTTAACTAAAATTTGGGAATAATTAAAATTGGATTTTATTTGAGAAGTCGCAATATTTTCGCTGTAGCGATTCTTCAGATATCAGGAAGGATGAGAAAGTAGATTCTAAAATATTCACACGAGGATCGGTCGAAGGCCAACAGTGAATAAAAATTCACAGAGTTAAGGAAACCTTGCATCGAAGTAGGTAAAAATAAGGAAGAAAGAGCCTTTCAGTGGAATGATAGGCTCGCGAATAAGTGTTGTTAACACTTTCGGAGAAGTAGTGTTCATGAAACCCCATTGGTGGACATCCACCCGGGGAAGACTCATTGAACTAAGGCAGGGGAGACCGGTATCATGTTCTCTTTTATTGAGGATGTTAAGAGAACTACGCGGTTAATCGCCTGGTAGTTAGAGATGGAGAAACGGTTCTGACATGGAATGTAGAACCACATATTTTGATCTCGTTGATTAGAGAACAAGGTGAAGAATAGGGTGCTTAGTTGGGGAATTAAGGAAGTAGTTTGGTTCGGTTAAGACTAGAGTACGGTGTCTGAGAACCATTGGTAGTGGCCAAAGAAATTGGCAAGAATGTTGGCAGGAGTTCTACCTTAGTTAAGGGTGGTGCATTTTGTATGATAATATGGAGTAGTATGGTATTAACCCTAGATTCAGGTGTGTAAATTGAGCTTGTGGTACTATCGATATTATTATAGTGAGTGTATCTATATGACTTCCGTGGTAGGGAGGTTCTATATTTTTTTTCTTCACTCGATATCAGGCGAGTTATGATATTTTAAAAGTATATGTGTGGTATGTGCTACTCGTATTATATGTATTATACGAGTGGAAATATTCTTGGTTTGGTTGGAACGATAGCAAGTGAATAAATTGCGAGGCTATCGTAATTGTAGTTCCAGAATGGAACTAGTTGTTCTATAATATCTCACCTGGATATAGGATTGAGACTTTATAGGGATGGTTTAAGGTATGTAAGAATTTTCTTTTTATTCGATTTCTTTCATTTTGCATGTATGATGTTGCCTTATCTCCACGACCAACAAAGTTAAGTAGTAATGTGTAGGAGGGTTTCCATGTTTGGATTTCGCTTTGCTAGACGCTACACACATGAACCTTAACGACGTTGGGAGTGGAGAGATGCTATTCTTTCTTCTTTCAATTTATTTTATTTTATTGTTAAGATGTTGGTTTTGAGGGGTTGTAGCTGAAAATCACGTGATTGAGTGATTAAAGGGCTAAGTTAAAGTGCGATATAGAAGCACTCTGAATAGTTCTCTCCTCTTATCGATGTGAGGGGGACCTAGATAAGGAAGTCGGATAGAGACTTATGGTTATGCCTTGATGCTAAGGCCGTTTAAGAAAAATGTGTATATATATTGGGATAAAGTATTTGTAAGACTTTACAGAAAGTAAACGTCCGATTAGTTGAAGTTTTCAATTATTTGAAATGGTAAGACATAGAAGTAGAAGCGCATTATTAGGGTTACGAGTTAGAATTTTAGCGGTCCCGATCATGTATCTTAGACCGTTATATCTTGATGACTGACGATGCGAGGTAGTAGTGTAACGGGAGGGTTCCTTGTTTGGATTTCGCTTTGCGAGACTTCCCACGCATAAAACCGAGAGAATGTCAGAAGTCGGGAAACGTCTTGGACACTAGGGATATAATTAGGATAATAGTTATTACGACATGAATAGGATATACGTCGACCTTTGGATTATTAGGACGTAAGGCCCTTAGGACATGTGAAGTTCTTTTAGGAAGACTGTAGGGAGTTGACCATTAGTAGGTTTGTGGGTTAACTCTAAGTGGGATTAGGTCCCTAGAAACAAGAAGTATGGGATCTCGAGTAATTTGGATTGCTAGGCCAAGGTGAGGCTCTCTTAGATAGAGCGTTACGTCGGTGATCTAACTTTTGGGGAGTCAAAAGGATGAGCTGACTTTTATTCCTGCACTCGTGTTGTTAAGATCGAGAGTGGATTTGACGAACGAGTCTCTGCCAGGAATGGGAAGTATTAATACTGGAGCATGGACCCATTGTTTATGCGTCTCATAAACTTAAACCTCATTAGAAGTATTATCCCACGCTTGATTTAGAGTCATAGCGGTAGTATTCGCCCTGAAGAAATAGAGGCACTACATCCTGGGCAGGAATTTCAGTCTTTTCACAAGCAACAAGTCATTGCAATATGTTGTTGTGGCGACAAAGATGGTGTTTGGAGTTCGTAAAAGACTATTAATTGGATATTCCCATTCACTAGGGAAATGCGAATGGGGTAGCTGATGAGCCATGTAAAAAACCCGTCGGAGAGATTAGTGAAGGCATGGAAAGCCAAGTGGAACGAGCTTAATCGAGAGGATGCTATAGCAAGAGCATTCATGTCCGTGATCGACCATTTCACCTACTACTGTGAAGAGAGCAGCATGGAACGAGGAATGGTATATCCATGGACATTTTCATTGAATTGCTGGCACCGCAACGGTCATGATCCTATTTGAGAAAATTGTTGATCGTTTGACCAAATCATTACTTTTTTTGCAAAATTGGGTGAACTATTTATGGAGGAGTACGCCCAGCTCTTTGTGGTGAAGTTATGGAACTGTATGAGGTTCCTATCAATATAGTGATGGACCGAGACTAGAAATTCGTGTCAAAGGTTTTGGTAAAGTTTCCAGAAAGAAATGGGAATCGTATGGGAATGGGGTATATCCTACCACCTTAAAGGGGATGAATGAATGGAGAAAGTCAACCTAATGTCGGAAGGCATACTTCGAAGGTGTGACTTGGGCTTAAAGGAAGGATGGGAGTAGTAGTTTTTATGGATCGGATTTCCGTACAATAAATTTGGTTCGTTTTTCTATAATGTACGGCACCGTGGGTGGCCTTGTGTAGCCGGCTAAGTAATTCGCCTGATCGTTGGATGGAACCAGCGGACAATATATTCCTTGGACTTGGAATGGTCCAGGAATATTTCTCTAATGATTGGGCTCATTGAGCCGCATACTTTCGAGGGTTACGCCGACTCGAATAGAGGTCATATAGTAGGAGGTAAGGAATTAGTTTTAATGCAGTATTCCCCAAGAAGGGTATAATGTGATTCAGGAGGAAAGGTAACTTGTGCCGAGTTATGTAGGCATTTTTATTTTCATCAAATAAAGGTAGGATCGATAGTTCTTGAGGACCGAGTAGGTGCTATGTTAGAGCACGCAGAATGTAGACTAAGATCGAATAGTGACGACCTTGGTCCAAGTCCAATGGGGATGCCACAATACGGAGGATTTTGCTAAGGATGATAGAATGATAGTTTAGAATAGTACACCCTTGATATGATTATAGGGTACGCCTGAATTTTGAGGGCAAAATTCCATTCTAAGGGGGGGAGTATGCAACAACCCAGACTTTTGAGTGACTATTTTATATTATTTTTCCTGATGGGCTAATTTTATAAAATAGAGGAAGTTGGAGTAAATATTATTTCCCGTGATATTAAGGGATAATATTTACCGTGTTTTGCCTATTTACAGATATGAGAAGGTTAATAGCTTTATATTGTGTTTTATTGTGTCGTACTTTAAACGACGGTTATGACTTATAGGTAAGTTGGAGTATAATTAATAAATTAAAATGAATTTGGAATACAAAAATATTATACGTTACTTCGAATGCCAAAATAGGGGGTGCGGTTAGTTTTGGAATAGTCTAGATAGTCGAAATAAGTGCAAAGTTGTATTTTTGAGTTTCGGGCACTTTTGACTGGTTATGACTCAATTAAGTAGTTACGAGTCATTTTAATGGTGTATTAGCACTTAAAAGAGGGGAATTTATGTTTTAAGCCCGGTTAAGTCTCCCAACCCCTTTTATTTTCTCATTTTATGTTAGAAGCCTAGAGAGAGAGAGAGAGAAGAGAAAGCTTGGGTGAAATGGGAGAAAAGAGAGAGAAATGGAAGATTGGAGATGGAATCCCTTGCTACTAGAAGAGAATCCGAGACTAAAAACTTGAGGCAAGTTTCTTACTTGCTAGATCATGATTTAATGTGATAAATTGCAGGTATAGGTAGTTTTTGGAGATTTAAACCATAAATGGGTTTTTGATGATTTTGGTGTTTAAACCCTAAATCTTGTAGTATAATTTGATTTGAGGAAAATTAATTAGTTAGTTGATGTGTAGAAATGATTGGGTGGAATTAATTGTTGTTGGTGTTGATCAAAATTGAAGATTGGAGTTTTAGGGATTTTAGGGTTCATACAACTCGTAGCCCAAATTGGGCAATCATGGAGGGTCGAATAGATTCGCCCCCTAGGCGAATCGATTCGAATATGGGGAAGGACACAGGTCTGGGTAAACCGAATCGATTCGGGTTGGAGACGAATCGATTCGGCTGAGACAGAATGTTGGTTTTACGCACCGAATCGATTCGCTTTTGGGCGAATCGATTCGCAATCAGGGGCGAATCGATTCGTCCCTAGGCGAATCGATACAGCCCTAGACGAATCGATTCGGATGCCCTGTTTTTGGTGAGATTTTTCTAGTTTTATTTTTACCCCTTTTCTTTTAGGTTCGAGGTTTAGGAACCTTCCTTTGGGAAGTAATGAAGAGTTTTAGAGGTTTGTGTTGGGTAGACAAATGTCCTAGGCTAACATGGGGATATTTTGGCTTATCCCAATGGTTAATTTATAGAGGTTATTGTTTCGTTGATATAGGAAGTTAACCTAAAATGTATAGAAGGTGAAAATGATAATGCTGAGACTTTTGGGAGACTATTATTGAGGGAGACTCACTTTGATGATTTATGGTATTGTTTTGGACTCTTGGAGACTAGTTTGAGGATAATGGCACTTCGGGTCATAGGCCATTAATAAAATATGAATTAAAGAATAAGAAATGCATATTCTAAAATTGGTATTCAATAATTGAGAATAAATGATTTTGTATAATGAACAATGTGAATTTTTTAAATGGAAAAATAAATGATTTTCATAAATCATAATTTACGTAAACACCTCTCTAAATCGCTATCATAAGGGAAGTTGCGCCCGTGAGGTGAAGTCCTCTGGCTAATGAATGTAGGGTGAATATAGTCCTTGGCCATATGACCGGTTATTGTATGTTTATTTGAGCTAGTGGGGTAATTTCGTGTGTGGTTATGACTCACTCGCAGGTATATGGCCACTTCCCGAGGGCTCGCGTTTTAGGAACCCAGGTTGTCTTGTTTGATAGGCCCTGGTGTAATACCCCGTATTTTTGTGATATTTATTTATGGGATTAATTGAATTAAATGCGTATTAATTGGAAATTAATCCGGATTAAAATACTAGCGAGATGCGAGTTGGTATTTGATTATAATGTGCATATATGATTATATATGAATTTTGAATTATGAAATTTGTCGTGAGATTGAAATACGGCAATTTGGAAATTTTGTTGAGACGCGTGTGACAGTCGCGTCAGGAATATAATTATTTGAATTAAAAAGTGAATTTTATATTTATCACCCGTATGGTCATTTTGAGTGCGCCAACGCGTCCGAAAGGGTCGAAATAGTCAGAAAACACTAGCCGGGGATTAAGTTTGGGTCCCGGGGCATTATTGGGCCATACCGGTAACTTATAAGGGCATTTTGGTAATTTTGGAAATTGGGTAATTAAAACCCACGAAAATTAGAGGTGTCACAGGTGGTATCAGAGCATCAGGTTCTAGTGTCCTTTAGGATCTGTACGGCTTATTATGTTTTCCGCTGAGCTTTCTTTGATGTAGAGCCCTATATTTTAGGACTGTTGTATTCTTTGGTTTATGCTACGTTCTTCAGCTATTTTAAGTTTATAACTGCGAACTTATAAACTTCATTCTTAATTCAGATGCCTCCACGATGAGCACAAAGGGTTCCCAGGAATGCGACGCCAGAACCACAGCCCGCACCAGTTCAGGGCACGGTGAATGCCGCTGAGGTTGCAGCCATAGTGGCCCAGGCGGTAAATGCCGCACTTGCCGTAGTTCAGCAGGCACCACCTCAGGCGCCGATAGTCGCGCCAGTTCAGGCTCATGCATTCCCGTCTGCTTGGGAATGTGTACGTGATGCTTTTCAGAAAGCACACCCTCCGGAGTTCGCAGGTAGCTCCGATGTGGTAGTTTCGAGTCAGTGGAGGAAGGATATACATCGGCACTTGAGGATGTATGAGTGCACAGATGTTCAGAAGCAGATCCTAGCTACCTTTAAGCTAGTGGGGTCTGCACTGCAGTGGTGGGAATCTATTACCACCGGGGAGGAGAGAGATACTCTTACTATCCAGGAGTTTTGGGTGCGGTTCGACCGCAAATACTTTCCGTCAGCTGTTCACACGGAGATGAGGAGAAAGTTGATGAGCCTCAAGCAGGAGGGTAAGACTGTGGCGGAGTATGAGGCCGAATTTACTGATCTTCTGAACATTGTTTCGGATGAGATACCGACTGAGGAGAAGAAGATACAGAAATTCACGGACGGGTTAACATGGAGGATTCGTCAGCACTTGTTAGGGAACCTCTCGTTAGCCACGTATTCTGATGTGGTTAACACTGCATTGCTCCATTGCCAGGATCATCGCTTTCACATGACTGAGGGCAAGCTATCGGGAGAGTCTAGCCATCAGGGCAGGACTGGAGGAAATGGTGCCAGTGGGGCACAATCTATTCAGGGGCAGAGACAGGGTGATCAGGGTACCCAGCAGGGGGATCACAAGAGGTTCAGGTCAGGAAATTTCAGGAACAGACAGGGAGGTTTCCAACAGGGCCATCAGGGTCCGAACGGCCATCAGCACCAGCAGGGTCAGAATGGTCAACATCAGTTTCAGCAGGGCCAGTGGAGGAACGGTAACGGCCACCAGGGCCGGGGGCAGCAGGGACAGAGAGGGGGGAACTTCCCGGGGAAGTGTTTCGTTTGTGGAAAGACTGGCCATAAACGCCAGGACTGTCCTGATAGGGGCAGGACCCCGCAGCAGCAGCAGGGTGCTCAAAATGAGCCACAGAGACCACTTTTTCCACCAGCCCTCCCAGCTCCAGCCCAGTGCCAGCTCTTCCAGCCATTTCAGCAGTTCCTATGCAGCAGGGACAGTTACAGTATGGACGTGTCTATAACGTTCACCAGGCAGCAGCTCCGCAGGCACCACCCGCGATTGAGGGTATGTTTCCTATCCATGGTACTATGGGTCGAGTTTTTTTTTATACGGGGGCAACACATTGTTTTATAGCTACACATTTTGCGAAAGCCTTTGGATTGTTAGCTACAGCAGAGAGCACAGTGACGTGTGTAGACTCACCGTTGGGGAATGGGTCACTTATTTTCTTTATATGCCGGGGAGTGGGGGTAGAGATTGGTAGTCTGGTATTACCTGCAGATATGTTAGTACTAGAGATGACCGAGTATGATGCCATCATTGGTATGGATTGGCTTGTTGCGTACCGAGCCATGATTGACTGTTTCAGTAGGAGTATTATCTTTGCCATTCCCGGGCAGGAGATGTTTTTGGTGGCGATGCCTCGTTCCGAGGGAGGATCATCCACTGATTTGTACTATATAGAGGAGGAGACCTCTAAGGAGGTGGTGATACCACTTGATTCGATTCCGGTTGTTAGAGAGTTTGCCGATGTATTTCAGGATATACCTGGATTACCCCCCAGTCGTGAGATAGACTTTGTCATAGACTTATTACCAGATACGAGACCTATAGCACGTGGACCGTACCGTATGGCTCCAGTTGAGATGAGGGAGTTACGGGATCAGATTGAGCAGTTGTTGGGTCAGGGGTTTATATGAAGGAGTACTTCGTCGTGGGGTGCCCCTGTGTTGTTTGTGAAGAAGAGAGATGGTTCACTAAGATTGTGTGTGGACTACCGGGAGTTGAACAAAGTGACGATACGGAATAAGTACCCATTGCCTCGAATCGATGACTTATTCGACCAGTTGAGAGGAGCTTCTTTCTTCTCGAAGATTGATTTGAGATCGGGATACCATCAGTTGCGTATCAGGGAGGAGGACATCTCGAAGACTGCGTTCTTATCGAGATATGGTTCTTACGAGTTTCAGGTTATGCCTTTTGGTTTGACCAATGCTCCAACCGTGTTTATGGACTTGATGAATAGAGTGTTCATAGATTTCCTAGATCAGTTTGTCATTGTCTTCATCGATGATATTCTGGTTTACTCTCAGACAGAGGAGGAGCACGCCGAGCATTTGAGGCAAGTTTTGCAGACACTACGTCAGAACGAGCTGTATGCAAAATATGAGAAATGCGGGTTTTGGCTGAAGGAGGTCCAGTTTTTGGGACATATTATTTCCGATCGGGGAATATCTGTTGATCAGGGGAAAGTATCCGCGGTGAGGGAGTGGGGACAGCCCACGACACCGACGGAGATCCGTAGTTTCTTGGGATTAGCAGGATACTACAGGAGGTTCATTCGGGGATTTTTGAAGATAGCAGGTCCTTTGACACATCTGACTCGTAAAGGTGTGCCATTCATCTGGAGTGATGCCTGTCAGTTGGCATTCGATGAGTTAAAGGATAAGTTGACCTCAGCACCTGTGTTAGCATTGCCGAGACCGGGAGTTGAGTATCTAGTCTACACCGATGCGTCCTTGCAAGGACTTGGAGGTGTACTACAACAGGAGAGTCAGGCCATAGCTTATGCTTCCAGTAAGCTAAAGCCTCACGAGAAGAATTACCCCACTCATGACTTGGAGTTGGCGACAGTTGTATTTTCCCTTCGCATATGGAGACATTACATGTTGGGGGAGAAGTTTCGATTGTTCACGGACCACAAGTCCCTACAGTACCTATTCACGCAGAAAGAGTTGAATATGCGGCAGCAAAGGTGGCTTGAATTCGTGAAGGACTATCAGTTTGATATCCAGTATCACCCGGGGAAGGCTAACGTGGTAGCAGACGCGTTGAGCCGTAGGCCAGTAGATGATGAGGTGGCAGGCGTGTGGAAGGCCAAATGGAAGGAGTTGGGACACCAGGATGCAGTGGCCCGACGTTTATGTCTGTGATGACAGTTACACCGCAGATTGTCACGAAGGTAGTAAGGACATAGGAAAATGACTCGTTCTGTCAGGAGCAGATAGTTCGATTACTAGCAGAGGGAGCCGAGTCTTATACCGTTAGTTCAGACGGGGGATTACGCTTCAATGGGAGATTGGTAGTTCCGAAAGGGGAGGAATTGCGGCACGAGGTGATGGCAGAGTCGCACGGCTCACGGTTCGCGGTACATCCCGGAGGGGACAAAATGTACCAAGACATGAGACGACAGTATTGGTGGAGCGGGATGAAGAGAGATATTGCCGAATTTGTTTCTAAATGCGCCACTTGTCAGCTGGTAAAAGTGGATCATCAGAGACCGACAGGACTGCTACAGCCGTTGGAGGTCCCGATGTGGATGTGGGAGAGCATATCCATGGACTTTATCACGGGGTTGCCTACGTCACATAGAGGTCACGATTCCATTTGGGTGATTGTGGACAGGTTGACCAAAGTCGCTCATTTTCTACCCGTAAGAACAGACTACACTGCGGGACAGTATGCCCAGCTCTTTATTTCTGAGATAGTGAGACTTCACGGTGTGCCCCTAAATATCGTGTCTGACCGAGACAAGATATTTGTTTCACGGTTTTGGGAGAGTTTTCAGGAGGCCATGGGCAGGGAATTGCGGTTGAGTACGGCGTATCACCCGCAGACCGATGGGCAAACTGAGCGTACAAACCAGATGTTGGAGGACATGCTACGTATGAGTATCATTGATTTTGGGGGTGGATGGGAGCAGTATCTTCCACTGGTGGAGTTTGCTTACAACAACTCCTACCAGTTCACCATTGGCATGGCTCCATTTGAGGCGTTGTACGGTAGACCTTGTCGTTCCCCAGCATGTTGGTTGGAGGTGG
The DNA here is from genome assembly GCA_949130495.1 of Sambucus nigra. Lineage (NCBI taxonomy): Eukaryota > Viridiplantae > Streptophyta > Magnoliopsida > Dipsacales > Adoxaceae > Sambucus > Sambucus nigra. The sequence continues at coordinate 3,295,746 of OX422224.1, forward strand.
TGGACAACAAACTACTTGGGCCGGAAGTGATTCAGGATACTTCGGCGAGGATAGAATTGATTCGGAGTCGCATTCGGGTAGCTCAAGATCGGCAGAAGAGCTATGCTGATGCGAAGAGATTTTTCTGGGAGTTCCAAGTGGGGGACCAGGTTTTGCTCAGAGTATCTCCTATGAAGGGGATTATGCGTTTCGGGAAGAAAGGGAAGATGGCACCGAGATATGTGGGACCATTTCCTATTATTGAGCGGATTGGACCGGTTGCATATAGGCTTGGATTACCGGAGCACTTGCATCGGATTCACGATGTGTTTCATATTTCCTCGCTAAGGAAATATCTTAGAGACAATTTGGCTCATTCTCACATTGCTTTGGAGGACATCGACCTCCAGCCGGATAGCTCCTACGAAGGGGATTATGCGTTCCGTTAGTGCGTGTTCAGTGGCGACATCATAATGTCGAGGAGTCCACCTGGGAGCGCGAGGATGAGATGCGCGAACGTTATCCAGAGTTGTTCTTACCAGGTACTTTCTAGTTCCGAATTTCGGGACGAAATTCAGTTATTAGGGGGGAAGTATGTAATCCCCCGTATTTTTGTGATATTTATTTATGGGATTAATTGAATTAAATGCGTATTAATTGGAAATTAATCCGAATTAAAATACTAGCGAGATGCGAGTTGGTATTTGATTATAATGTGCATATATGATTATATATGAATTTTGAATTATGAAATTTGTCGTGAGATTGAAATACGGCAATTTGGAAATTTTGTTAAGACGCGTGTGACAGTCGCGTCAGGAATATAATTATTTGAATTAAAAAGTGAATTTTATATTTATCACCCGTATGGTCATTTTGAGTGCGCCAACGCGTCCGGAAGGGTCGAAATAGTCAGAAAACACTAGCCGGGGGTTAAGTTTGGGTCCCGGGGCATTATTGGGCCATACCGGTAACTTATAAGGGCATTTTGGTAATTTTGGAAATTGGGTAATTAAAACCCACGAAAATTAGAGTTAAAAATCTGACTTAGTATTAACCCACTAAGCCATTTCCAACCCCAATTTAGGTAGTGGGCTACGGGAGAAGTTAGAAACTTTATAACTTGGCAAAACCAACCCCACCTCCATTAACACCTTGAGAAGAAAAGCTTGTTGAGAGAGAGAGAGAGAAGGAATTCTGCAGAGAGAGAGAGAGAACACTTCAGAAATTCGTCATCAAATTCAGAGATTCAATTAAGGCAAGTGATTTAATTTCGTTTTTATAGAGAATGCTTCTTCCATGCGTAGGATATTCAATTAAATTATATTGTTCTTGGGAGTTAATGAAAAACCCATTAAATTGGAAATAGAATCTTACAAATTGATGAGGAATTGCATGTAGAATTATATGTAGGCGATTATTCTGATGTTAATAATATCTTGGATGAAACAAAAATGGATTTTAGTAGGTTCAATGATGATTTATAAATGTTAGGGTTCATGTTCATATAATTTGGGGATAAATGAAGAGATTTGAAGATTTGATGATGTTTAAGATGAGTTAGCCCTATATAAATGTTTGATTATGACCTATGAGTGTTTAGTACAAATTATGAACCTTAAAATGATGTTGGGTCGATTTTTATGTGGGATTAGGAGTGAAGAAAATTGGGGAAAAACAAAATAAGGATTTCTGGGCTCGAAACTGGCCACTCGTTAGAAGACCTGCCCAGGTCGTTCGAACGAGCTCGTTCGAACGATCTTCTAACGATTTGACCTTTGACTTCTAACGAGGGTGAAGTTCGTTCGATATTCTCGTTCGAACGAGACCTCGTTAGAAAGCCCAGTTCGTTCGAACGAACTCTCGTTCGAACGAGACTTCGAACGAGTTGACAGTTTAGGCTTTTTAGCCTGTTTTGATCCCGAGTGTCCCGTAACCTTGTGTATAGGTAGAGATAGATTTCCTTTGACGATTAATTGATATATTTGGGATGTTTGGGATACAATGAGGAGTCAAACCTAGAAGTGTAGTTTGAACCTAAGAATAAATGTGAAGTAGGACGTGAGTGTTTATTACGTTGTGAGAACTATTGATGGCCTAATTTATTATATTAACCGGGAACATATAAATTGTGTAGTATTATATGTCGGTACGAGAATGAGAAGTGTACCTCCAAAATATTATGGTGATTACTAAGACGTGTGCATACTTAGTATATGTATTGATTTTATGTGTATGACATACCTACTATACTTGCTATCACGGGAGGTTTGCGTTCGCATAGGGCCCTCTAATCCTTGTGTTGCCCGGATTTAGACTGGTTACCTCGATGAACATAGGTCAGAGAAGGACTTATTGGGATGTTAATAAGTCTGCTGATCGTGGGAGCGTAGGTATGTGCCTGACCCATGTGATGTGACTGTGTTCGCCTCCATTATTTGTGATGTTGTTATCTGAGAACTATTCCTGAGAGATTCGGAATATGTGATCCTTATGTACGTGATGTACCGGGATGGATAGCAGAGTGTGTGTGCACCGCAGCTTAGTCTCGGGGTGCTTGTATTGTATATTTATGATGTGAATAATATACACTTAAGTAATGGGAACTTTCATGTTGAAATTGTGAATATAATTTTGGTAATGTTTTGAGAAAACATAATGGGTTAACCGATAGTGAATTGTACTACAAATTGAGAATCTGAGTTTAAGTAAAACCCTCTATTTATTTGATAACGCTAGAATGTAATATGGGGATCGAGTAGTAAGGGGTAGAACTTATTACGGTTTGGATAGATGTGTATGTCATGTAGATGGGTACGGTACGTTAGGAGTGCACATGTAGTCGAGAGGTGAGAATTCCATGTGAGTGCACGTCCTAACATGTATTTTGCATTTAATGTTTTAATGTTATTAAAACACTTGCTGTTTTCAAAATGATTTCCACTTTCGGGCTCTGACCCATTTGCTTTCAAATCTATTTTTGTAAAAACCATTTTAGGTGCCCAGCCACAAGGACACCATGCATAGGATTCTCATTCAGGTGACGAGCTGTAGTTGTTTGTGGAAGTTACAGGACCTTGCTTGTAGACGCTTCATCTATCTTGACTTGATATTCATCAGTTATCAGTTGTAGGGCATGTCGCCCATTTCTTTTAGAGATATTTCATTTATTTCAGTATTCAGACTTTTGGCATGTAATTATTCAAGATTCAGACTTGTTGTATTATTTTCATTTGTGGGATTGTTGTGAGGAGTTTTCCTGTGGACTTATTATTAGATGTTGGTTATTTCATTACTTCATTATGGTGAATGGTTGTTATTCTTTCATTATTCTTTTACTGCATGTTAATCAGGCTTAACTTAAAATTTGGCACTTAGTTTTTAAATACTAGGTGGTTAGTAATTATAAAAATGTTTTCGACAGTGATGCTATTAACTGAACCAACTTGGCATTTTGAATTAATTTAATAAAGGAGTAGCTACCCGGTATTTAATTAGATGGGGTGTCACACCTGGAAGATGATAGCCATTTAGGGGCGCACAGTGGGGAAACCCGGACGGGCGGTCTTAGAAACGTTATATGATACGAAATATAACTATTTATTATAATGTGGGACATTATTGATGTTAAAGCATTTTATGATAATAAAATGGCTTTAAATACATTTCGTGGATGGAAGACGGAAAATTGATAAGTTATGATATGTAAAAGCATTTTATGATAATAAAACTTACTTTAATTACATTTTCTGGATGGAAGAAGGGAAATAGAATTGGTAATGAAAGTTATGAGATAAAATGGAATTGGTAAAAATTTTGTAAAATGAATTGCCATATATGTATTTCCTAAAGAGAAAAAGGAATTGTGTATTTAAATGGTGAATAATTGAAATGATGTCTCCTTGAGTATATGTAGATGAGCTCTCCCATGCTTATATGATCATGGAGCATTAGCATTGATACTGTACTAGGTTGTGCTTCTAAATGGAGACGTGAGAAATTTTATTATTCAATTGCGAGGGTTAGTTACGTTCATAACTGTCATGCATTTTAGTCACATGGTAATCATATCAAATCGGGGCCTGACCCGTCTATATCTCTTTGTTTTGCATGCAACTCCTTGTCCGTTCAGGCGCTCTACCGCAAGGACGCACGTACTGACCTTTCCATTCCAGTTGTCCTGGTGCTATAGCATTTTGCGAACGTTGTAGGATATTTGTTATAGACGCTTCTTTCCATTGTACTCTAGTTATGTTCAGTTTATTTATTCGGGAGTGTTGCCCATGCTTTTTACACATTTATTATAAGGTGATATGTAAATTGTAATACTCGATGTAACCTGTTTGTATTAGACTTTTAACCGACAGCTTATTCGGTTATCACTTTATGCATAATTGTCATTATTTTACCCGTTGATTTTTGGTATCCACTGGTTTTGAAAGTTGGATTGTCTAAGTGTTTTTCTTTTACTTACAAAAATTTAAATTTGACAATCCGTTTTCTAAAATAATTGGTGGTTATCTCGTACTATTATTTTAACGACAGTGATGCTAAGAATGGATCATCTATGATTCCTGTGATTATTAGAGTATCGGGTTGACCACCTCTCCTTTTAGTAGGCAGGTTGTCACAGATGGTATCAAAGCATAAGGTTCTAGTGTCCTTAGGAATCTGTACAGATGTACCATGCCTTCAGCATTATTTTTTATTTGATATAGAGCCTTAGGATTAAGAACGTTGATTTCTCTGGTGGGGTTTCGTTCTTCTGCTGTAGCGCAAGAACTCAGAGAATCTTTTGCGCATTCATTGTAAATTCGTATGTTGAATGTTGAAGGGCTTTAGAGAGGGCCGTTACGAAGGCATCATGAGATGGGATTACTAAGAACTATAAGTTGTAGTTGGGGATGAGGGCCACTTTGGAGGTCTCTCCCTTCATAGCATTATCTTATATTGCTATCGCGACTACTCAATACAGTAGATATAGTTTTCCAAGTACCGCGGCAAGTAGAGAGTGGTACTAAGATTGGGATTCCAAGCAACGTCAAATTGAAGTTAAAGAGTCCTTGATAAGGACCCCATGTTGAAGTTAAGTCAGATGGAGTAAGTGTAATCTCATTCGGTGGAAGTATAAGGCCCAGGAGCTTTGGACTAAAGAGGGGTATGAAGTGCCCAGATGAGAAGAATGGAAGAAAATATTTCACCCGTTGGAGTAATGTTAAAATGGCGGGAAAGGTAGTCGCCATATTTTGGTGGAGCAGGAAGTTTTTCCCATTGAGAAACCGGTCGATATTTTCAACAGCGAGTTTCTCTGGGATATCAGGAAGGATGAGAAAGTAGATTCTCTAATATTCACACAAGGATCGGTCGGAGGCCGACTGTGAATAAAGAGTCACAGGGTTAAGGAAACCTTGCATCGAAGTAGGTAAAAATAAGGAAGAAGGAGCCTTTCAGTGGAATGATAGGCTCACGAATAAATGTTGTTAACACTTTCGGGGAAGTAGTGTTCATGAAATCCCATTCGTGGACATCCACCCGGGGAAGACTCATTGAACTAAGGCAGGGGAGGTCGGTAATATGTTCTCTTTTATTGAGGAAGTTAAGAGAACTACGAGGGTAATTGCCAGGTAGCTAGAGATGGAGAAACGGACCTGACATGGAATGTAGAACCACGCATTTTGATCTCGTTGATTGGAGAACAAGGTTAAGAATAGGGTGCTTAATTGGGGCATTATGGACGTAGTTTAGTTCGGTTAAGACTAGAGTACGGTGTTTGAGAACCATTGGTTGTGGCCAAAGAAATTGACAAGAATGTTGGTAGGAGTTCTACCTTAGTTAAGGGTGGTGCATTTTGTATAATAAGATGGAGTAGTATGGTATTAACCGTAGATTCAGGTGTGTAAATTGAGCTTGTGGTACTATCGATATTATTATAGTGAGTGTATCTATATGACTTCCGTGGTAAGGAGGTTCTATATATTTTTTTTCTTCACTCGATATCAGGCGAGTGATGATATTTTAAAAGTATGTGTGTGGTATGTGCTACTCGTATTATATGTATTATACGAGTGGAAATATTCTTGGTTTGGTTAAAACGATAGCAAGCAAATAAATTGCGAGGCCGTCGTTATTGTAGTTCCAGAATGGAACTAGTTGTTCTATAATATCTCACCTAGATACAGGATTGAGACTTTATAGAGATGGTTTAAGGTATGTAAGAATTTTCTTTTTATTCTATTTCATTCATTTTGCATGTATGATGTTGCCTTATCTCCACGACTAACAAAGTTAAGTAGTAATGAATAGGAGGGGTTCCTTGTTTGGATTTCGCTTTGTGAGACGCTCCGTGCATGAACCTTAATGACGTTGGGAGTGGAGAGATGCTATTCTTTCTTCTTTCATTTTATTTTATTTTATTGTTACGATGTTGGTTTTGAGGGGTTGTAGCCGAAAATCACGTGATTGAGCGATTAAAGGGCTAAGTTAAAGTGCGATATAGAAGCACTGTGAATACTTCTCTCCTCTTATAGATGTGAGGGAGACCTAGATCAGGAAGTCGGATTGAGACTTATGGTTATGCCTTGATTAGAAGGCTGTTTAAGAAAAATGTGTATATATATTGGGATAAAGTATTTGTAAGACTTTACAGAAAGTAAACGTCCGATTATTTGAAGTTTTCAATTCTTTGAAATCGTAAGACATTGAAGTAGAAGCGCATTATTAGGGTTACGAGTTAAAATTTTAGTGGTCCCGATCATGTATCTTGGACCGTTATATCTTGATGACCGACGATGCGAAGTAGTAGTGTAACGGGAGGGTTCCTTGTTTGGATTTCGCTTTGCGAGACGTTCCACGCATGAAACCGAGTGAATGTCGAAAGTAGGAAAAGGTCTTGGACACTAGGGATATAATTAGGATAATAGTTATTATGACTTGAATAGGATATACATGGACTTTAGGATTATTAGGAAGTAAGGCCCTTAAGGCATGTGAAGTTCTTTTAGGAAGGCTATAGGGAGTTGACCACTAGTAGGTTTGTGGGTTAACTCTAGAGGGATTAGGTCCCTAGAAACAAGAAGTATGGGATCTCGAGTAATTTGAATTGTTAGGCCAAGGTGAGTCCTCTCTTAGATAGAGCGTTACGTCGGTGACCTAACTTTTGGGGAGTCAAAAGGATGAGCTGACTTTTACTCCTGCACTCGTGTTGTTAAGATCGAGAGTGGATTTAACGAACAAGTCTCTTCCAGGAAAAGGAAGTATTAATACTGGAGCATGGACCCATTGTTTATGAGTGTCACAAACTTAAACCTCATGAGAAGTATTATCCCAAGCTTGATTTAGTGTCGTAGCGGTAGTATTCTCCCTGAAGAAATAGAGACACTACTTCCTGGGCAGGAATTTTGGTCTTTTCACGAGCAACAAGTCGTTGCAATCTGTTGTTGTGGCGACAGAGTTGGTGCTTGGAGTTCGTAAAAGACTATTAATTGGATATTCCCTTTCGCTAAGGAAATGCGAATGGGGTAGCTGATGCGCCGAGTAGAAAACCCATCGGAGAGATTAGTGAAGGCATGGAAAGCCAAGTGGAATGAGCTTAACCGAGAGGATGATGTACCAAGAGCATTCATGTCCGTGATCGACCATTTCACCTACTAGTGTGAAGAGAGTAGCGTGGAATGAGGAAGGGAATATCCGTGGACATTTTCATTGAATTGCTGGCACCGCAACGGTCATGATCCTATTTGAGAAAATTGTTGATCGTTTGACCAAATCATTGCTTTTCCGGCCAATGTGGGCGGACTATTTATGGAGGAGTACGCCTAGCTCTTTATGGTGAAGTTATGGAACTGTATGAGGTTTCTATCAATATAGTGATGTACCGAGACTAGATCTTCGTGTCAAAGGTTTTGGTAAAGTTTCCAGAAATAAATGGGAACCGTATGGGAATGGGGTTGATAGAGTTGACTGTTCGGTGTATCCTTTTCTTTTGTCGTTGCTTGAAAAGTCTTTCTAATCAAAACCTCAATTACCTAAAAAAATATATAAACTCAAGTGTAGCGGTAAGTAAGGGTATCAATCCACTTCCAAGGGAGTAAGCTAGAGACAACTTCAATTGTAATTCACTTTTTATTTTGTTTTTGGGCTTTTTACTTTTCTACTTTTTTTTAGCTTTTTCAATATTAAAAGAATAGGGTGAGGTGAGGTTTTAAACTAAACTAAACTAAGATGAAAATAACTAATTAGAAAATGACTAAAATGGAAAATAAAGTATAAACTAAAAATAAGAGATAAAGTGAGGTGAATAATGGTCAGAACAATCAAGGAATGGGATTACACCACAAATTTTAGTTATTATAATTAGTTAATTTAATTAATTGAATTCTCCCAAATTAATATCAAAATTACAAATCAACTCTCGTAGCAAATGTAATTTTAATAGTAACCTTTTAGAAAATTAAGTTTAACACCCCACAACTCTAGAAAAATAGATCTACACTCCTTTTAATTGATCACCCGCTAGGATCGATCAATTAGAATTTATGTAAATCTTAGAACATAAATTTAGAGTTGAAATCCAAGTTATAATACCCCACTTAAGAAACCCCTATCTCTAGTTCGAATCTAAAATGGGTATTATAATTCGAATTTTGATTTTCTCTCGAAAATCATTTACCCTCTCTCGAGGCGTCAATTTAAGGGTGAGGGATTAAAATTAACATTCAAAGGGACTTTTCAAGTAATTAAACTAATTAAAATAAAATAACATCAAATAAGGGTTTTACCCCACCCCTTGAAAGGGGATTTAGCCTAACATTGTGTCAAACATAATAAACAAATATTCAATAGGCATTTAATAATAAAGAGTAGAGAGAAGAATAATCAAACCAATCTCTTGAATTCAATAAACTTCAATCCTTGAATGAGAAGCATACAACCCTCCAATTGAGAATCCAAGTAATATGAAATTAAAATCTGTTAACGAAAATGTATTTTTTCCCTAATTAATTAAGTTAGTTTAATTCATGCACATTTTAGTCTAACTTAATATATTGATTTTGATAATGACAAACATATTCTTTATTAGGTTTCTCTATAGATATTTATTATTGTATAATATTCATAATATAATATTATTAATACACCATTATATATTTTCTGAGTGAACTATATTTGTTTTATGTTTAAGGCACATAAGGCACACATGCATATTTCTTAATCTATGATCTTTAATTGTGTAACTTATTAATAACCAGCTGAAACATCTTTTAAAAATATATCTAATAAATAAAATTATATTTTTTAAATAAGTTGACACTAAATGCTTATTATAAAAGTTACGTAATAATTTTTTAGTTAAAAATATTTTGGGAATGATATTGCATGTGCGTGTAATATTATATGTCCGATATTATATATATATATGTGTGTTTGTGCGCATGATATTATTTTGTATGTATTCATGCGTGTATGTTAGGATATATCTGATTACTTTTGTGATATTATCGTACCTTGTATATTAGTGGCTCAAAAGCCTTGCATGTACTCTCATGTCCTGCCGATTTGACCTACTAGCTTCACGCTACCATTGAATTATCCTTACCACCATGTACTATGCTTACTGCTACACGCGATCGGTGAATTGCCCTTACTGCCTTCTACTATTCTACTATCTTATCTGTCCGTTTTTTTTTATTGACTTTTTCTTTTATATATCAGATCTGACGATTCTCTAGATACCGGTTACTTGCTCACCTCAACTTTTGGCCTATGAATATTCATTGTCTACTATTCAAATGTCAGTCCCATCTCTTATAAGAATTAAAAAAAAAATCTCCTTGTGTTAAAACATCATTACCCTATCCTCTTTGACGAGTTGTATTACCTGCTCTAGTATGTACTCATATTTTGGACTTGACAGTGTAGACTTGCTACTTGACCGAGATTTGACCCTACCGACTTGACTTGTTAGAAAATCCAGCCATTACTTCTACAGCTTTCGGCATTGGGAAGTTTCAGTCTTTGAAATATTCAATGGTCGACTGGACTTGTTTTGTCTGTTGGATTAAGGCTGTTAAATGTTGACAGCTAATTTTTTTTAGGTTTCTCACAGCATTGGCCAGTACCAGATTTGAAGCCTCATGTACCTTCTTATATATATATATATATATATAACGTTTACTTTTATAAAAAGTTGTCTGGGCCATGCGTTTGTACAGTGAGTAAAATGCACATCTTATATGTCTATTTTTTAGAAACTGTGTGCATCGGACAATATTTATTTTACCCAAATTTGCACATAATTTTTTTTATACTAATTTTCTCTCTCTCTCGACCTTGAGCCACGCATATTTATTCATTGGACAGTTCAGGCCTCTATTATCTCTCTACATAAAACTCTCCTATCTTTTACACATTGGTATATATGAGATCATTCATTCCTTTTATTTCAGAATAACATCTTACATTTATACATCAGATTTATATTTTATCTCTTGGACTAACAATCTTTTTGCAGATGGATTATATATCAAGCTATCTTCATATGTCATATATTTTTCAGATGTCTATTTCCATGCTACAACAGCTATATCTTCATGGAGAAGATAAAAATAAAGAATCTGTATATCAGACTTTGAAATCATTTTTGAAGACACACCATCTCAGCAAATCAGGAGTATTTAATGCTCAAAATGCTTGTGTTTAACAGCTAGTTTTAAAGACATACTTAAAGCTTTCAAGTGTTGCATTGAAGAAACATAGAGAAAGAACATGAGCAAGAACTAGACAATTTATTGAGAGCACTGAATTTATTATTCAGCTATTTTCTACACATTCAAGAGAGACAAAAAATTCGTTATCTGCTCAATCATCAAAGAAGAAGATTAGTGCCTACCTCAACAACATTTATTGAAGTCTCAGAAACTCAGATTACAAATTGTATCTTAAGGAGTCTCAGTATTTTATTCTGTACCACAAAAATTCAGATTTGTTGTGAAGCTTTGTTCAAGCTTCGGTTTGTACCGGTAACTGGTTCCTACCCTTAAGTGGGCCACGGGGTTTGAAGCTCGGTGTTAGCTTGCAAACAGTTGTACACGGTGGTTTGATCCTACCCACAAGTGGATCAGATTTATTGAAGCGCAAAGGAGACAGGAGCTCTAGGCGCGTGGACGTAGGTCGGGATTTGGCCGAACCACGTTAAATTTGGTGTCACTTATTTTCAGTCCTTTTATTTATTTGCACTTGCTAGCTTATATTAAAAATTTGCAGCACACTATTTTTGCACATTAATCAAATCTGAAATTTAATTTGATTAATATTTAAATGTTAAAATAATTTTTATTTAAATAATTTATTTCAGAATATCATTTTTTTTATTACGAAAATTAATTTAATATTTCTAGTGTGTTAAAATCTGCAATTCTAGTTGTTTAAAATTAGTTGATTAAATTTATTTGATATTGTTATATTTATTCTTTACAGTTTTATTAATCTGAAATTTGTCAAAGTGATAGAAATTTAATATTTTCTAAAAACTTAATTTAACTTAAATATATTTATTAATACTCAATTCACCCCCCCTCTTGAGTATAATCTGGGCAACAATTGGTATCAGAGCCAGTGCTCTACTTATCTTTAGATTTAACAATCTTAGAGTAAAAGATCAATGGCATATGTTACTACATCTCTTGGTGAAGGTCAATCCATTTTTAAACCTCCTCTATTTTCTGAAAAAGATTATAGTTATTGGAAAAATAGAATTAAATATTTTATTCAGTCACATGATTATGAAGTTTGGAAAGTTGTCATGAATGGTCCCTATATTCCTACTAAAATAGTAAATAATGCTTCTGTCCCTAAAGATGAAAATGAATGGAATGATGTTGATATTAAAAAAATTCAAATAAATGCTAAAGCTATGAATATTTTGCATTGTGCACTTGATGTAAATTAGTATAACAGAATCTGTTGTTGTGAATCTGCTAAAGAAATTTGGGATAGACTAGAGGTTACATATGAAGGAACTAGTCAAGTCAAGGAGGATAAAATCAGCATGCTTGTTCATAACTATGAGCTTTTTAAAATGAAAACAGATGAAACTATATCTGATATGTTTACTAGATTTTCAAATATTATAAAGGGTTTGAAATCTCTTGGAAAATCCTATAATATTCTGAATTAGTGAGCAAGATTCTCAGGTCATTATCATCTGCTTATATGACAAAGAAGCTGGCAATCAAAGAAGCTATACGAGAAAGACCTATCTCTCTTGATGAACTATTGGGCTCCTTAATTACTCATGAAATTGAACTCAAAGAACTTGCTAAAGATGAAAAGCCTAAGGCAAGCAAAACCATTGCTTTCAAATCCATTGAGGAAGAAGAAGATAGTCAGGAAGCTGATGATGATGAAGATGGTGACATAGCACTTCTTACAAGAAAATTCAAAAAAATTCTTGCCAAAAAGAAGGGACTGTCTGGAAAATACAAAAAATTCTCTTCAAAGAAGGCACATGAAGGAAAGTCATCCTCCAAGTTTGAACCAAAATGTTATAACTGCAAAGAGTTAGGGCATATTAGACCTAACTGTCCCAAGGCCAAAGAAGAGAAGAATGACATAAAAGAGAAAAGAAATGAAAAATACAAAAAGGCCATGAAAGCTACTACTTGGAGTGATAGTGAGGGAAGTAGCAACGATGAAGATTCAAGTGATGGAGAAGTTGCAAATCTTTGCCTTATGGCAAATGATGATGAGGTATCTTCTAATTTTAATTCAGATAGTGAATATGAAACTTCAAATGATCATGATGAACTTCAAAATGCTTTTGATGAACTTTATTACAATTTTGATGAAATTAAAACTAAATATATTAATCTTAAAAAGATACATTCTTCTTTATCACTTAATTATAATTCTCTCCTTGAAAATATAGAATTAATGAAATCTGAAAATAAGTCCATAAAATCTGAAATGGCAAAACTAAAAATTAATGATTCATCTAGTGACTTTTCGAAAAATGAACAATTAAAACTTAAAATTAAGGATTTAACTCGGTGTCTTGAAAAGTTTGTAAATGGAGAAAAAAATCTGAATTTATTACTTGGAAACCAAAGGTGGATGTATGATAAGGCTGGAATTGGATATAATGAAAAAGAAAATGAAAAAAGTTTTAAAAATTACTCTAAAAATATGGGAAATTCATTATGTACATATTGTGGAAGACATACCCATTTCTCAAATTTTTGCAAATATAAATTTTCCACCAAAGTGGCATGGATTCCTAAAGAGACTCCTATGTTTGCTAACCCGTATGGACCCAACACATTTTGGGTACCAAAAGAAAAATTATTTAAATGTTCATTGTAGGTTTGTTTTAAAGCTGGATCGATCAAATCAAAATGGTTTTTAAACAGCGGGTGTTCAAGACACATGACGGGTGACAAAAATAAGTTTTAGAGCTTAATAGCCAAAGATGGAGGTCTAGTCACATTCGGAGACAATTCCAAAGGTAAAATCATTGGCATAGGTAATGTTGGTAAGGATCCCTCTCCTTGCATTGAAAACGTTCTTCTAGTTGATGGTCTTAGACATAATTTAATTAGTATTAGCCAATTGTGTGATAAAGGTTATAATGTTCTATTTAAAGAAGATTATTGTCTAATAAAAAATGCTAAAGATAATAATGTTGTGTTTGTTGCTTCTAGACATGAAAATGTTTATACTCTCGACTTTGATAACTTGTCACAACAATATGTAAGGTGTTTAGCTGTCCTAAATGATACTTGTTGGTTATGGTATAGAAGATTAGGTCATTCCAACATGGAACAACTTAGTATCTTGTCCAAAAATGAGTTAGTTAGAGGGCTGCCCAAAATAAAGTTTGTTAAAGATAAATTGTGTAATGCATGTCAATTTGGAAAACAAACTAAAACTTCATTTAAAAAGAAAAGAGACATTTCAACAAATAGGCCTTTAGAATTATTACACTTAGATTTATTCGGACCTAACAAAGTTGCTAGTTTAGGTGGAAAATATTATGCCTTTGTTATTGTTGATGATTATTCTCGATTTATATGGGTTTTCTTTCTTACTCATAAAAATGATACACACTCTATTTTTGCCAAATTTTGTAAGAAAATTCAAAATGAAAAAGGGTGCAATATTGTCTTCATAAGAAGTGATAGAGGAAGAGAATTTGATAACAAAGATGTTGAATTATTCTGTGATGAAAATGGTTTTGAATATAATTTTTCAGCACCAAGAACACCTCAACAAAATGGCGTTGTAGAAAGAAAGAATAGATCATTACAAGAAATGGCAAGAACTATGCTAAATGAACATAACCTACCAAAATATTTTTGGGAGAAAGCTGTTAATACATCTTGTTATGTAATAAATAGAACTATTGTTAGAAAAGGTTTAGATAAAACCCCTTATGAAATATTGAAAAATAAAAGACCAAATATTGGTTATTTCAAGGTTTTCGGAAGCAAATGTTTTATTTTAAATGATAAAGATATTTTGGGAAAATTTGATGCAAAATCTGATGAAGGTATTTTTCTTGGTTATGCACTTCATAGTAAAGCATATAGAGTCTTTAATAAAAGGACACTAGTCGTTCAAGAATCAATACATGTATCTTTTGATGAATCTATTTCTCTTTCTAGAAATTTCAAAGATGATGATGAGGCTCTAGATCTAAATAAGTCTATTAATGAAGAAAACCTTAATTCTAATATTGATAATTCTATTAATAATGAAAGCACTCCGCATAAAGATAAAAATAATAATGATTATAGTTTACCTAAAAGTTGGAAATTCGTTAATAATCATCCTTTTGAAAATATTTTAGGAGAACCTTCTAGTGGTATTCTTACTAGATCCTCCTTAAAGAATATTTGTAATAATTTAGCTTTTGTGTCAGAAATTGAACCAAAAGACATAAATGAAGCCGAAAAAGATGAGTTTTGGTTATTAGCTATGCAAGAAGAATTGTTACAATTTGAGCGAAATAATGTTTGGTCACTTGTTCCCACACCCAAAGATAAAACTATTATTGGAACTAAATGGGTTTTTAGAAATAAAAAGGATGATGGCGGATTGATTATAAGAAATAAAGCTAGACTAGTTGCGCAAGGCTACAACCAACAAGAGGGTATTGATTTTGATGAAACTTATGCCCCCGTAGCTAGATTAGAAGCTATTCGCATGTTACTAGCATATGCATGTTATAAAAATTTTAAATTATTTCAAATGGATGTGAAAAGCGCTTTCTTAAATGGCTTTATTAGTGAGGATATTTATGTTAAGCAACCTCCCGGTTTTGAAAATCACAAGTTTCCAAATCATGTTTATAAACTAAATAAGGCCTTATATGGATTAAAACAAGCTCCTAGGGTTTGGTATGATAGGTTAAGTGGATTTCTACTTGAAAATGATTTTGTGAGAGGAAAAATGGATTCCACTTTATTCATAAAAATTCATAACAATGATATGCTTCTTGTACAAGTATATGTTGATGATATTATATTTGGATCCACAAATGAAAATTTATGTAAAGATTTTTCAGAATTTATGCAAAAAGAATTTGAAATGAGTATGATGGGTGAGTTAAAATTCTTTTTAGGTTTACAAATTAAGCAAACCAAAAATGGTGTCTTTATCAATCAATCTAAATATATTAAAGATCTTTTGGTAAAATATGGTTTAGAGCATGGTAAAGCACTTGGTACACCAATGAGCACCTCTATCAAGATAGATGTTGATGAAAAAGAAAAATCTGTTAATACTACCTTATATCGTGGTATGATTGGTAGTCTACTTTATTTAACCGCTAGTAGACCCGATATTATGTTTAGTGTATGTTTATGTGCTCGCTTTCAAGCCAATCCTAAAGAATCCCATTTGTGTGCCATAAAACGCATATTTAGATCTTTAATTGGTACTAAAGATTTAGGATTATGGTATCCTAAAAGCACTTCGTTCGAACTAGTAAGTTATTCCGATGCAGATTTCGCCGGTTGTAGAATAAATAGAAAAAGCACTAGTGGTACATGTCATTTCTTAGGACACTCACTAGTTTCTTGGTTTAGTAAAAAGCAAAATTTTTTTGCTCTTTCCACGGCCGAGGCAGAATATATTTCCGCCTGTAGCAGTTGTGCTCAAACATTATACATGAAACAACAATTAGAAGACTTTAAAATATTCTTTCACAATACTCCGATTTTTTGTGATAATACAAGCACTATATGTTTGACAAAAAATCCAATTCTGCACTCTAGAACAAAGCATATTGAAATTAGACATCATTTTTTACGCGATCATGTTCAAAAAGGTGACGTAAGCATAGAGTTTATTTCTACGGATCTTCAATTAGCCGATATTTTTACAAAACCTTTATCTGAAGATCGTTTTACTTTTATCCGTCGTGAACTTGGTATGGCATGTTTAAATGACTTGAAATTATAATTATTTTTCACAACCCTCCAAAAAAAAAAAAGTGGACCCACTTTTATATTCTCTTACCACTAGCTGTCATCTACCATTCCCTTATAAATACATATGTGGACTTCTTCTCCGCATTCACATATGATGAAGTCATTTTATGTAGTATGGGTTGGAAAATCTCCCGGCATTTATACTACTTGGGGAGACTGTGAATCCCAAATTAAGGGAGTTAGCGGTTCTCAATATAAAAAATATTCTTCATTTGATGCCGCCATGCTTGCCATTCGCTCATCTCCACCACATGCTCCTTGGGTGAAGCCGCCTTCTTGGCCCTTTGTTTTACCTCCACATATGCACTCACATGCTTCTACACCTACTAATGAAAATGTTGCAAGTTCATCTTCTCAAGACAATGCTGAAAATTCTATCAAAGTTGTTGTTGAGAAAATCACGATTGAGGGAAAATCTAAAGATGTGTGTCATTTTGTTAACAATCTTAAGATGTAATCTTCTATGAATATGTTGTTCTCTTTAAAATGTTATTCCTACATATGATTATGTTGAATATGTGCTTAATAAAAATTTATGGTATTCACATATGACCCTTGCAATTTTTGACTTTATCCCATGCTTATATTATTTTTGATAGGGGGAGCTTTGCATTTAATCCTTGACACACATTTTATATTTTTGATAATGTCAAAAGGGGGAGAAATATTTCTGATTCACCATGTGTGTTTAATCTATACATTTTATGGATCATTGTGAATCATTGTTTGTCATCATCAAAAAGGGAGAGATTGTTAACGAAAATGTATTTTATCCCTAATTAATTAAGTTAGTTTAATTCATGTACATTTTAGTCTAACTTAATATATTGATTTTGATAATGACAAACATATTCTTTATTAGGTTTCTCTATAGATATTTATTATTGTATAATATTCATAATATAATATTATTAATATACCATTATATATTTTCTGAGTGAACTATATTTGTTTTATGTTTAAGGCACATAAGGCACACATGCATATTTCTTAATCTATGATATTTAATTGTGTAACTTATTAATAACCAGCCGAAACATCTTTTAAAAATATATATAATAAATAAAATTATATTTTTTAAATAAGTTGACACTAAATACTTATTATAAAAGTTACGTAATAATTTTTTAGTTAAAAATATTTTGGGAATGATATTGCATGTGCGTGTAATATTATATGTCCGATATTATATATATATGTGTTTGTGCGCATGATATTATTTTGTATGTATTCATGCATGTATGTTAGGATATATCTGATTTCTTTTGTGATATTAACGTACCTTGTGTATTAGTGGCTCAAAAGCGTTGCATGTACTCTCATGTCCTGTCGATTTGACCTACTAGCTTCACGCTACCATTGAATTATCCTTACCACCATGTACTATGCTTACTGCTACACGCGATCGGTGAATTCCCCTTACTGCCTTCTACTATTCTACTATCTTATCTGTCCGTTTTTTTTATTGGCATTTTCTTTTATATATCAGATCTGACGATTCTCTAGATACCGGTTACTTGCTCACCTCAACTTTTGGCCTATGAATATTCATTGTATACTATTCGAATGTCAGTCCCATCTCTTATAAGAATTAAAAAAAAAATCTCCTTGTGTTGAAACATCATTACCCTATCCTCTTTGACGAGTTGTATTACCTGCTCTAGTATGTACTCATATTTTGGACTTGACAGTGTAGACCTGCTACTTGACCGAGATTTGACCCTACCGACTTGACTTGTTAGAAAATCCAGCCATTACTTCTACAGCTTTCGGCATTGGGAAGTTTTAGTCTTCGAAATATTCAATGGTCGACTGGACTTGTTTTATCCGTTGGATTAAGGCTGTTAAATGTTGACAGCTAATTTTTTTTAGGTTTCTCACAGCATTGGCCCGTACCAGATTTGAAGCCTCATGTACCTTCTTATATATATATATATATATATATATATATATATATGTATATAACGTTTACTTTTATAAAAAGTTGTCTGGGCCATGCGTTTGTACAGTGAGTAAAATGCACATCTTATATGTCTATTTTTTAGAAACTGTGTGCATCGGGCAATATTTATTTTACCCATATTTGCACATAATTTTTTTATACTAATTTTCTCTCTCTCTCGACCTTGAGCCGCGCATATTTATTCATTGGACAGTTCAGGCCTCTATTATCTCTCTACATAAAACTCTCCTATCTTTTACACATTGGTATATATGAGATCATTCATTCCTTTTATTTCAGACTAACATCTTACATTTATACATCAGATTTATATTTTATCTCTTGGACTAACAATCTTTTTGCAGATGGATTATCTATCAATCTATCTTAATATGTCATATATTTTTCAGATGTCTATTTCCATGCTACAACAGCTATATCTTCATGGAGAAGATAAAAATAAAGAATCTGTATATCAGACTTTGAAATCATTTTTGAAGACACACCATCTCAGCAAATCAGGAGCATTTAATGCTCAAAATGCTTGTGTCTAACAGCTAGTTTTAAAGACATACTTAAAGCTTTCAAGTGCTGCATTGAAGAAACATAGAGAAAGAACATGAGCAAGAACTAGACAATTTATTGAGAGCACTGAATTTATTATTCAGCTATTTTCTACACATTCAAGAGAGACAAAAATTTCGTTATCTGCTCAATCATCAAAGAAGAAGATTAGTGCCTACCTCAACAACATTTATTGAAGTCTCAGAAACTCATATTACAAATTGTATCTTAAGGAGTCTCAGTATTTTATTCTGTACCACAAAAATTCAGATTTGTTGTGAAGCTTTGTTCAAGCTTCGGTTTGTACCGGCAATTGGTTCCTACCCTTAAGTGGGCCACGGGGTTTGAAGCTCGGTGTTAGCTTGCAAACAGTTATACGCGGTGGTTTGATCCTACCCACAAGTGGATCAGATTTAGTGAAGCGCAAAGGAGACAGGAGCTCTAGGCGCGTGGACGTAGGTCGGGATTTGGCCGAACCACGTTAAATTTGGTGTCACTTATTTTCAGTCCTTTTATTTATTTGCACTTGCTAGCTTATATTAAAAATTTGCAGCACACTATTTTTGCACATTAATCAAATCAGAAATTTAATTTAATTAATATTTAAATGTTAAAATAATTTTTATTTAATAATTTATTTCAGAATATCATTTTTTTTTATTACGAAAATTTATTTAATATTTCTAGTGTGTTAAAATCTGCAATTCTAGTTGTTTAAAATTAGTATAATCTGGGCAACAAAATCAACACTCAATTAAATCTCAATCAATATTTAACCTCACAAATATAAAAAAATAAAAAATAAAACAAAACTATATACAAATGGTATTTTTCTCTACAATTCTTTCTCTAGAATTTTCCTACCTAAAAGCTCCCTTTTATGGTATGGAGTCTTCATCTTCATTTATAGTAGGCATGGAGCATGGGGGTATTTTTGGAAGAATTAAGGTGCAAGAGGTTGTATATGGTGTGGGTAAGGGTTAGTTTAGGAATTAATGGATGATGCATGTGGTTGGGGTGAGGTCATGTGGGTGGTGGTGAGGTGAGGGAATAAAAATTTGATATTGTTATGGGGATATTTTTGGGTATTGGATAAAAAGTGGTTGTTGGCTAACTAAAAATCTTAAAATTAAACTCCTACTCTAAAAATAAAATAAAGAATAAATAAAACAAAAAAGAAATAAAATAAAAATAAAATCTAATAAACTAAAACTAAAATCCTAAATAAATATAAAATCAAATAAATTTAAAAATAAACAAATGAAATCCTAAAAATTCTATTCCTAATAAAATAAGATAAAATAAAATAAAAATTAAATTAAATTAAATTAATAAAATAGAAAAATAGAAAATAAAACTAAGAAAATACAAAATAAATCTAAAATAAATCTGAAAAATAAAAATGACACAAACTAAAAATCTAAAAAATAATAAAAATGGACAAATTAGACACACACAGGGTTCGGGGTAGGCTTAGGCTAGGCTTAGGCTCGAGTGAGGTTACAGGGTTGGGTATTTAGCTCCATATTGCGCACAATTGTCTTGATTTAATCGTTTGAACTCTGCAATGCACAATTTGACCTACAAGATAAACATTTAAGCACATAAGACCCATATTGTCAAGAATTAGCAACTAAAGTACGTCTATTTGGGGTATAAATTCTACAATTTTGGGTGCTTATCAGGGTATATCATACCACCCTAAAGGGGATGAATGAATGGAGAAAGTTAACCTAATGTCGGAAGGCATACTTCGAAGGTGTGCCTTGGGCTTAAAGGAAGGATGGGAGTAGTAGTTTTTATGGATCGGATTTCCATACAATAAATTTGGTTCGTTTTTCTATAATGTATGGCACCGTGGGTGGCCTTGTGTAGCCGGCTAAGTAATTCGCCTGATCGTTGGATGGAACCAGCGGACAATATATTCCTTGGACTTGGAATGGTCCAAGAATATTTCTCTAATGATTGGGCTCATTGAGCCGCATACTTTCAAGGGTTACGCCGACTCGAATAGAGGTCATGTAGTATTGGAGGTAGGGAATTAGTTTTAATGCAGTATTCCCTAAGAAGGGTATAATGTGATTCAGGAGGAAAGGTAACTTGTGCCGAGTTATGTAGGCATTTTTCTTTTCATCAAAGAAAGGTAGGATCGATAGTTCTTGAGGAACGAGTAGGTGCTATGTTAGAGCACGCAGAATGTAGACTAAGATCGAATAGTGATGACCTTAGTCCAAGTCCAATGGGGACGCCACAATACCGAGGATTTTGCTAAGGATGATAGAACGATAGTTTAGAATAGTACACACTTGATATAATTATAGGGTACGCCTGAATTTTGAGGGCAAAATTCCATTCTAAGGGGGGGAGTATGCAACAACCCAGACTTTTGAGCGACTATTTTATATTATTTTTCCTGATAGGGTAATTTTATAAAATAGAGGAAGTTGGAGTAAATATTATTTCTCGTGACATTAAGGGATAATATTTACCGTGTTTTGCCTATTTACTGATATGAGAAGGTGAATAGCTTTATATTGTGTTTTATTATGTCGTTGTACTTTAAACGACGGTTATGACTTATAGGTAAGTTGGAGTATAATTAATAAATTAAAATAAATTTGGAATACAAAAATATTATACGTTACTTCGAATGCCAAAATAGGGGGTGCGGTTAGTTTTGGAATAGTCTAGATAGTCGAAATAAGTGCAAAGTTGTATTTTTGAGTTTCGGGCACTTTTGACTGGTTATGACTCAATTAAGTAGTTACGAGTCATTTTAATGGTGTATTAGCACTTAAAAGAGGGGAATTTATGTTTTAAGCCCGGTTAAGTCTCCCAACCCCTTTTATTTTCTCATTTCATGTTAGAAGCCAAGAGAGAGAGAGAGAGAGAGAAGAGAGAGCTTGGGAGAAATGGGAGAAAAGAGAGAGAAATGGAAGATTGGAGCTGGAATCCCTTGCTATCGGAAGAGAATCCGAACCTTGAGGCAAGTTTCTTACTTGCTAGATCATGATTTAATGTAATAAATTGCATGTATAGTTAGTTTTTGGAGATTTAAACCATAAATGGGTTTTTGATGATTTTCGTGTTTAAACCCTAAATCTTGTAGTTTAATTTGATTTGAGGAAAATAAATTAGTTAGTTGATGTGTAGAAATGATTGGGTGGAATTAATTATTGTTGTTGTTGATCAAAATTGAAGATTGGAGTTTTTCAAATTTTAGGGTTCATACAATCCGTAGCCCAAATTGGGAAATTCTGCAGGGCCGAATCGATTCGCTCTCGCCCCCTAGGCGAATCGATTTGGATATGGGGAAGGACACTGGTCTGGGTAAACCGAATCGATTCGGGTTGGGGCTGAATCGATTCGGTTCGGTTGAGACAGAATGTTGATTTTGCTCACCGAATCGATTTGCTTTTGGGCGAATCGATTCACAATCAGGGGCAAATCCATTCGGATGCCCTGTTTTTGTTGAGATTTTTCTAGTTTTATTTTTACCCCTTTTCTTTTAGGTTCGAGGTTTAGGAACCTTCCTTTGCAAAGTAATGAATAGTTTTAGAGGTTTGTGTTGGGAAGACAAATGTCCTAGGCTAGTATGGAGATATTTGGGCTTATCCCAAGGGTGAATTTATAGAGGTTAATGTTTCATTGATATAGGAAGTTAACCTAAAATGTATAGAAGGTGAAAATGATAATGTTGAGACTTTTGGTAAATTATTACTATTGAGGGAGACTCACTTTGATAATTTATGGTATTGTTTTGGACTCTTGGAGACTAGTTTGAGGATAATGGCACTTCGGGTCATAGGTCATTAATAATATGTGACTTAAAGAATAAGAAAGGCATATTCTAAAATTGGTATTTAATCATTGAGAATAAATGATTTTTTAGAATGAACAATGTGAATGTTTTCAAATGGAAAAATAAATGATTTTCGTAAATGATAATTTACGTAAACACACCTCTCTAAATCGCTATCATAAGGGAAGTTGCGCCCGTGAGGTGAAGTCCTCTGGCTAATGAATGTAGGGTGAATATAGTCCTCGTCCATATGACCGATTATTGTATGTTTATTTTGCGCTAGTGGGGTAATTTCGGGTGTGGTTATGACTCACTCGCACGTATATGGCCACTTCCCGATGGCTTGTGTTTTAGGATCCCAAGTTTTCTTATTTGATAGGCCTTGGAAGATGATAGCCATTTAGGGGCGCGCACAGTGGGAAAACCCGGACGGGCGGTCTTAGAAACGTTATATGATACCAAATATAACTATTTATTATAATGTGGGACATTATTGATGTTAAAGCATTTTTTGATAATAAAATGGCTTTAAATACATTTCCTGGATGGAAGAAGGGGAATTGATAAGTTATGATATGTAAAAGCATTTTATGATAATAAAACTTGCTTTAAATACATTTCCTGGATGGAAGAAGGGAAATAGAATTGGTAATGAAAGTTATGAGATAAAATTGAATTGGTAACATTTTGTAAAATGAATTGCCATATATGTATTTCCTAAAAAGAAAAAGGAATTGTGTATTTAGATGGTGAATAATTGAAATGATGTCTCCTTGAGTATATGTAGATGAGTTCTGCCATGCTTATATGATCATTGAGCATTTGCATTGATATTACGCTAGGTTATGCTTCTAAATGGAGAGGTGAGAAATTTTATTATTTAATTGAGAGGGTTAGTTATGTTCATAATTGTCATTCATTTTAGTCACATGGTAATCATATCAAATCGGGCCCTGACCCGTCTATATCTCTTTGTTTTGCATGAAACTCCTTGTCCGTTCAGGCGCTCTACCGCAAGGACGCACGTATTGATCTTTCCATTCCAGTTGTCCTGGAGCTATAGCATTTTGCGGATGTTGTAGGATATTTGTTATAGACGCTTCTTTCCATTATACTCTAGTTATGTTTAGTTTATTTATTCGGGTGTGTTGCCCATGCTTTGGACACATTTATTATAAGGTGATATGTAAATTGTAATACTCGGTTTAACCTGTTTGTATTAGTGTGTTAATCGACAGCTTATTCGGTTATCACTTTATGTATAATTGTCATTATTTTACCCCTTGATTTTTGGTATCCACTGTTTTTGCAAGTTGGATTGTTTAAGTGTTTTTCTTTTACTTACAAAAATTTAAATTTGACAATCCGTTTTCTAAAATAATTGGTTGTTATCTCGTACTATTATTTTAACGATAGTGATGCTAAGAATGGACCATCTATGATTCCTGTATTTATCAGAGTATCGAGATGGCCACCTCTTATTTTAGTAGGCGGGTTGTCACAAATGGTATCAGAGCATCAGGTTCTAGTGTCCTTAGGAATCTGTGCGGACGTACTACGCCGTCAACGTTATTTTTTATTTGATATAGAGCCTTAGGATTAAGAATGTTGATTTCTCTGGTGAGGTTTCATTCTTCTGCTGTAGAAAAAGAACTCAAAGAATCTTTTACGCGTTCGTTGTAAATTCGTGTGTTGGATGTTGAAGGGCGTTAGAGAGGGCCATTACGAAGGCATCATGAAACGTGATTACTAAGAACTGTAAGTTGTAGTTGGGTATGAGGGCCACTTTGGAGGTCTCTCTCTTCGTAGCATTATCTTATATTGCTATCGCGACTACTAAGTACAATAGATATAGTTTTCCAAGTACCGTGGCAAGCAGTGAGTGGTACTAAGCTTAGGATTCCAAGCGACGTCAACTTGAAGTTGAAGAGTCCTTGATAAGGACCCCATGTTGAAGTTAAGTCAGATGAAGGAAGTGTAATCTCATTCGGTGGAAGGAAAAGGCCCAGGAGCTTTGGCCTAGAGAGGGGTATAGAAGTGCCCAGATGCGAAGAATGGAAGAAAATCTTTCACCCGTTGGAGTAATGTTGAAATGGCGGGAAAGGTAGTCGCCCTATTTTGGTGGAGCAGGAAGTTTTGCCCATAGAGAAACCCGGTCGATATTTTCAACAGCGAGTTTCTCCGGGATATCAGGAAGGATGAGAAAGTAGATTCTCAAATATTCACATGAGGATCGGTCGGAGGCCGATAGTGAATAAAGAGTCACGGGGTTAAGTAAAACCTGCATCGAAGTAGGTAAAAATAAGGAAGAAAGAGACTTTCAGTGGAATGATAGGCTCACGAATAAGTGTTGTTAACACTTCCAGAGAAGTAGTGTTCATGAAACCCCATTGGTGGACATCCACCTGGGGAAGACTCATTGAACTAAGGCAGGGGAGGCCGGTAGCATGTTCTCTTTTGTTGAGGAAGTTAAGAGAACTACACGGGTAATCGCCAGGTAGCTAGATATGGAGAAATAGTGCTGACATGGAATGTAGAACCATGCATTTTGATCTCGTTGATTGGAGTACAAGGTCAAGAATAGGGTGCTTAGTTGGGGCATTATGGAAGTAGTTTGGTTCGATTAAGACTCGAGTACGGTGTGTGAGAACCATTAGTAGTGTCCAAAGAAATTGACAGGAATGTTGGCAGGAGTTCCACCTTAGTTAAGGGTGGTGCATTTTGTACGATAATATGGAGTAGAATGGTATTAACCCTAGATTCGGGTGTGAAAATTGAGCTTGTGGTACTATCGATATTATTATAGTGAGTTTATCTATATGACTTTCGTGGTAGGGAGGTTCTATATATTTTTTTCTTCACTCGATATTAGGCGAGTGATGATATTTTAAAAGTATATGTGTGGTATGTGCTACTCGTATTATATGAATTATACGAGTGGAAATATTCTTGGTTAGGTTGGAATGATAGCAAGCGAATAAATTGCGAGGCTAACTTAATTGTAGTTCCAGAATGGAACTAGTTGTTCTATAATATCTCACCTGGATACATGATTGAGACTTTATAGAGATGGTTTAAGGTATGTAAGAATTTTCTTTTATTCTATTTCATTCATTTTGCATGTATGATGTTGCCTTATCTCCATGACCAACAAAGTTAAGTAGTAATGTATAGGAGGGGTTCCTTGTTAGGATTTGGCTTTGCGAGACGCTCCACGCATGAACCTTAACGACGTTGGGAGTGGAGAGATGCTATTCTTTCTTCTTTCATTTTATTTTATTTTATTGTTAAGATGTTGGTTTTGAGGGGTTGTAGCCGAAAATCACGTGATTGAGTGATTAAAGGGCTAAGTTAAAGTGCGATATAGAAGCACTGTTAATACTTCTCTCCTCTTATCGATGTGAGGGAGACCAAAATAAGGAAGTCGGATTGAGACTTATGGTTATGCCTTGATGAGAAGCCGTTTAAGAAAAATGTGTTTATATATTGGGATAAAGTATTTGTAAGACTTTACAGAAAGTAAACGTCCGATTAGTTGAAGTTTTCAATTATTTGAAATGGTAAGACATAGAAGTAGAAGTGCATTACAAGGGTTACGAGTTAGAATTTTAGCGGTCCCGATCATGTGTCTTAGACTGTTATATATTGATGACCGACGATGCGAGGTAGTAGTGCAACGGGGGGGTTCCTTGTTTGGATTTCTCTTTGCGAGACGTCCCACGCATGAAACCGAGCGAATGTCGAAAGTCGAGAAAGGTCTTGGACACTAGGGATATAATTAGGATAATAGTTATTACGACTTGAATAGTATATACATTGACTTTAGGATTACTAGGACGTAAGGCCCTTAGGGCATGTGACGTTGTTTTAGGATGGCTGTAGGGAGTTGACCACTAGTAGGTTTGTGGGTTAACTCTAAGAGGGATTAGGTCCCTAGAAATAAGAAGTATGGGATCTCGAGTAATTTGGATTGCTAGGCCAAGGTGAGGCCTCTCTTAGATAGAGCATTACGTCGGTGACCTAACTTTTGGGGAGTCAAAAGGATGAGCTGACTTTTACTCATGCACTCGTGTTGTTAAGATCGAGAGTGGATTTGACGATCGAGTCTCTGCCAAGAACGGGAAGTTTTAATACTGGAGCATGGAGCCATTGTTTATGCGTCTCACAAACTTAAACCTCGTGAGAAGCATTAGCCCACGCTTGATTTAGAGTCGTAGCGGTAGTATTCGCCTTGAAGAAATAGAGGCACTACTTCCTGGGCAGTAATTTTGGTTTTTTCACGAGCAACAAGTCGTTGCAATATGTTGTTGTGGTGACAGAGTTGGTGTTTGGAGTTCGTAAAAGACTATTAATTGGATATTCCCTTTCGCTAAGGAAATGAAAATGGGGTAGCTGATGCGCCGAGTAGAAAACCCGTCGGAGAGATTAGTGAAGGCATGGAAAGCCATGTGGAACGAGCTTAACCGAGAGGATGCTGTAGCAAGAGCATTTATGTCCGAGATTGACCATTTCACCTACTACTGTGAAGAGAGTAGCGTGGAACGAGGAAGGGTATATCCGTGGAAATTTTCATTAAATTACTGGCACCGCAACAGTCATGTTGCTATTTGAGAAATTTTTTGATCGTTTGACCAAATCATTGCTTTTCCGGACAATATGAGCGGACTATTTATGGAGGAGTACGCCCAGATCTTTATGGTGAAGTTATGGAACTGTATGAGGTTCCTATCAATATAGTGATGGACCGAGACTAGATCTTCGTATCAAAGGTTTTGGTAAAGTTTCTAGAAAGAAATGGGAACCGTATGGGAATGGGGTATATCCTACCACCCTAAGGGGGATGAATGAATGGAGAAAGTTAACCTAATGTCCGAAGGCATACTTCTAAGGTGTGCCTTGGGACTAAAGGAAGGATGGGAGCAGTAGTTTTTATGGATCGGATTTTCGTACAATAAATTTGGTTCATTTTTCTATAATGTATGGCACCGTGGGTGACCTTGTGTAGCCGGCTAAGTAATTCGCCTGCTCGTTGGATGGAACCAGCGGACAATATATTCCTTGGACTTGGAATGGTCCAAGAATATTTCTCTAATGATTGGGTTCACTGAGCCGCATACTTTCAAGGGCTACCCCGACTCGAATAGAGGTCATGTAGTATTGGAGGTAGGGAATTAGTTTTAATGCAGTATTCCCTAAGAAGGGTATAATGTGATTCAGGAGGAAAGTTAACTTGTGCGAGTTATATAGGCATTTTTCTTTTCATCAAAGAAAGGTAGGATCGATAGTTCTTGAGGAGCGACTATGTGCTATGTTAGAGCATGCAGAATGTAGACTAAGATCGAATAGTGATGACCTTAGTCCAAGTTCAATGGGGACGCCACAATACCGAGGATTTTGCTAAGGATGATAGAACGATAGTTTAGAATAGTACACCCTTGATATGATTATAGGGTACGCCTGAATTTTGAGGCAAAAATTTCGTTCTAGGGGGGAGTATGCAAGAACCCAGACTTTTGAGCGACTATTTTATATTATTTTTCCTGATGAGCTAATTTTATAAAATAGAGGAAGTTGGAGTAAATATTATTTCCTGTGATATTAAGGGATAATATTTATCGTGTTTTGCCTATTTACTGATATGAGAAGGTGAATAGGTTTATATTGTGTTTTATTACGTCGTTGTACTTTAAACGACGGTTATGACTTATAGGTAAGTTGGAGTATAATTAATAAATTAAAATGAATTCGCAACACAAATATATTATACGTTACTCTGAATGCCAAAATAGGGGGTGCAGTTAGTTTTGGAATAGTCGAGATAGTCGAAATAAGTGCCAAGTTGTATTTTTGAGTTTCGGGCACTTTTGACAGGTTATGACTCAACTAAGTAGTTACGAGTCGTTTTAATGGTGTATTAGCACTTAAAAGAGGGAAATTTATGTTTTAAGCCCGGTTAAGTCTCCCAACCCCTTTTATTTTATCATTTCATGTTAGAAGCCAAGAGAGAGAGAGAGGAGAGAGCTTGGGAGAAATGGGAGAAAAGAGAGAAAAATGGAAGATTAGAGCTGGAATCCGTTGCTACCGAAAGAGAATCCGAGACTACAAACTTGAGGCAAGTTTCTTACTTGCTAGATCATGATTTAATATTATAAATTGCATGTATAGTAACTTTTGGAGATTTAAACCATATATGGGTTTTTGATGATTTTGGTGTTTAAACCCTAAATCTTGTAGTTTAATTTGATTTGAGGAAAATAAATTAGTTAGTTGATGTGTAGAAATGATTGGGTGGAATTAGTTGTTGTTGGTGTTGATCAAAATTAAAGATTGGAGTTTTTGGGATTATAGGGTTCAAACAACCCGTAGCCCAAATTGGGCAATTCTGCAAGACCGAATCGATTCGCCCCTAGGCGAATAGATTTGGATATAGGAAGGACACAGTTCTGGGTAAACCGAATCGATTCGGGTTGGGGCTGAATCGATTCGGCTGAGACAGAATGTTGGTTTTACTCACCGAATCGATTCGCTTTTGGGCGAATCGATTCGCAATCTGGGGTGAATCGATTCGACCCTAGGAGAATCGATTCAGATGCCCTGTTTTTGGTGAGCTTTTCTAGTTTTATTTTTACCCCTTTTCTTTTAGGTTCGAGGTTTATGAACCTTCCTTTGGGAAGTAATGAAGAGTTTTAGAGGTTTGTGTTGGGTAGACAAATGTCCTAGGCTAGCATGGGGATATTTGGGCTTATCCCAAGGGTTAATTTATTGAGGTTAATGTTTTGTTGATATAGGAAGTTAACCTAAAATGTATAGAAGGTGAAAATGATAATGTTGAGACTTTTGGGAGAATATTATTGAGGGAGACACACTTTGATGATTTATGGTATTATTTTGGACTCTTGGAGACTAGTTTGAGGATAATGGCACTTCGGGTCATAGGTCATTGATAAAATATGACTTAAAGAATAAGAAATGCATATTCTAAAATTGGTATTTAATCATTGAGAATAAATAATTTTTTAGAATGAACAATGTGAATGTTTTCAAATGGAAAAAGAAATGATTTTCATAAATGATAATTTACGTAAACACACCTCTCTAAATCGCTATCATAAGGTAAGTAGCGCGCGTGAGGTGAAGTCCCCTGGCTAATGAATGTAGGGTGAATATAGACCTCGGCCATGTGACCGGTTATTGTATGTTTATTTTGCGCTAGTGGGCAATTCCAGGTGTGGTTATGTCTCACTCGCAGGTACATGGCCACTCCCGATGGCTCGCGTTTTAGGATCCCAGGTTGTCTTGTTTGATAGGCCCTGGAAGATGATAGCCATTTAGGGGCGCGCACAGTGGGGAAACGCCGACGGACGGTCTTTGAAACGTTATATGATACGAAATATAACTATTTATTATAATGTGGGACATTATTGATGTTAAAGCATTTTATGATAATAAAATGGCTTTAAATACATTTCCAGGATGGAAGAAGGGAATTTGAGAAGTTATGATATGTAAAAGCATTTTATGATAATAAAACTTGCTTTAAGTACATTTCCTGGATGGAAGAAGGGAAATAGAATTGGTAATGAAAGTTATGAGATAAAATTGAATTGGTAAACATTTTGTAAAATGAATTGCCATATATGTGTTTCCTAAAGAGAAAAAGGAATTGTGTATTTAGATGGTGAATAATTGGAATGATGTCTCGGTTGATGTAAAAAATTAGATTTGACCTAATTATTTTAATCTCAGATAAAAATGATTAAAGAAATAATAGACAATAGATTTTTAAAGTGGTTCAGCCTTATACGAGTGGCCTACATCCATTGTTTTTGTATTGCTGACTGTTTGCTTGGAATTCTCGAGGAATGGTTTTCTCAAGAAATTCCGGTCTCCTTCCAATGAGGAGGTTACAATGTATTTATAGCCTTGAGGCTGTACAAATGAATGGACAATGCACTGTTATCTAGTAGACATGTACATTTGTATGATAATAATGAGCATTTAATGCGCAGTCGTCTCCATGATTATCCTAATTGGAGTGCTATGTTGCTCGGATCGCCTAAGTTGCTCGGACCGCCTAAGTTGCTCGGACCACTTAAGTTGCTCGAACCGCCTAAGTAGCTTGGCAGGCATGAGTTCCTCAGGGGACTTTAGTTGGTTGATACGCTTGAGCTGTTAGGAATGTATGAGTTGCTCGTGGCGCTTGAGTAGCTCGGTGTCAATAAGTTGATCGATAGAAGTATTTGTAATTACCACGTTAGAAGACACGTGTCTTCAAGTGATGGGTCCACATCAGTAGATTAAATTTGGTATCAACAGAAGCCCCCAATGTTTCATAGTTTGATGTTGAAGAAAAGTATGGAACATTCTGCTGCTTAGTTTTTCGGTTTTCATGGATTTTAGACAAACTTTCGTTGTATATAACTCCTTTTTTTAGTGCATAGTATCAGGCTTTTAAAGTATTTTGAATTTCCATAACCGCTTCATTTTTTGTGCCCCTTTTCTTCTTTTTAGCCGCCGGATACGCAAACGTCCCTCCTTGTAATTATTGCTTTCTTTATTCCTGAGGTAAGGTATTTAAACGCGGCAGAAATTCTATCGTCTTTCACTTTTCAAATCTGTATCTTTGAACTCTTCATTTCTTCTCTATCTTGTGCGTTCGTTTCTTCCATTATTCGTTGTCAACTGATTCACTATTTTCATGTAAGATTTTCTTCCTTCTCTTTTATTTACTTTATTCATCATGGTTTACCTTGTTGAATCGCTTGACAAATTTCGTTCTGAATTTTCAATTCCTTTATGGGTCATATTGGAAGAAATTTTTGAACCCTGTGACTATTTTTCTTTGGCTGAGGGACATTGGTTCCCAAGTCTCTTTGGGTCGAATGTGGCTTTTCTTTTCCTTCAAATCCTTTATGTTTGGAGTTCTGTCAATATTTTGACGTTGTACCTGCAAAAATAGGGCCAAATACCTGGAGGATAGTTAATGGAGTTCATAGGTTGAACCAAATTCATGGAACCCATTTAGGGATTCCAGAGATTATGTATTGCTACAGATGGGTTGTCAATGATAGTACTTTTTATTTAAAAACTACGTTTTTGAATAGGGCGTTAGTTGTCAATCTTCCTGATGCCAACAGGGATTATTTTGAACATGGAGTGGTAATGAAAAATTGGCAACACCCTCCATTAATTGGAGATGATGTATACCAAGGTACTAGATGTCATCCTTATGGCAATGTGATAGGTTGTTTTTATTTTTTGAAATCTTGTTTTCTTTGTGTTTGATAAAATGTATCACTGACATTTAATTTTTGATTATTTGTAGTTGATAGAAAAAGAAAGTCTCCCAAAGAAACTGACGTTAATTTAAAGCATTTGAAACTTATCTGGAGTTTACACCAATCCGTTGCCGAAGAACATATTAGATCAACCTCTTATTTGTTGCAGTATAAGAGCTATACTTCATCTTTTACTGCTCGTCCAGTGGTGGTTAGTGTTGACCAAATACCAGATTCTGAAACTAATTTGGAAGGTTCTTCTTCTGAGTCAATTTCTCCCATAAGTAATCTAATGAAGAGAAGAAGAGTGCATGCCTTCTTTGATAAATCTGCCTCTACCAATGTGGAGGCAAAGAAAAGTAAACAAAATGTCCCAGAAGAAGGGACGAAATTATTGATGCACCTCCTCCTGCTGCTACCAAGAAAGTTGTTGAGAAGCCCCCTGTGGCTCCCAGTAAGATTGTTGCTATTACTCCTCCTAGTGAGGTTATTGTCATATCACCAGCTAAGACAACATCCTTAGTTGAGAATGTTCATGTTCCTCCAAGGAGGTTAAAGAAAAATTCTTCTAAAAGACTTGCTAAACTAGTCTCTCAACCATCAACTGTTGAAGGTGGTGTTTCAACCTTTATTCCCCCGAGCTCCGCTATGGGCTTAGTAAAATCTTGGACTATCCCAGAGGTCCATGACATTGAAAATACTCTCACTCGTGAGAGAGTTACTGCTCTAGCTGCTCAACACATTGCCTCAGTAAGTATTATTAATCTGAGCCTTTTACTTTTTAATACTATGTTCGTACATTGACTTAGAGTTATTTCTTTTCTCAACTGGTAACGTGTTTCAACAGCATTGTAAAAAAGGATGAAGCCATCAAGGCCTCCAGTTCCTCGGATGGAGTAGAAAGGCTTTTACTGGATTAACCCAGTCTTTGAAAGACTCTCATCAAAAGTATGAGGAAAATAAACTTGCTTGGGAGAAGCAGATTAAGTTCGTTGAACAAGAGAGAGATCGAGCTGTGGATGCCTCCAAGGATTTGGAGGAGAAATTGAAAGAGTTTGAGAAGAACAATAAAGAGCTTGAGGATAAGCTCAAGAATACTAAAGAGCTTGAGAATAAGCTCAAAAATTCTGAAGAGGAAATTATTAGACTTCATAATGTTGATCGCCAGAAACAGGAGGTGGAGGAGAAATTGAAGGCTGTCGAAGAGCTCCTTAAGTAAAGGATCTCCTCGGAGAAGGCAAAGAGGAAGAAGGCAGCCAAAAAGTCTTTTAGCGCTGGTTGGGATAAAGGCTGGAATAAAGGCCTCGCTGCCATGTCTTCACAAATGGAGTATGCCAGCCTTAAATATTTTAGGGACAAATGGGTTGCAGCCTTGCAAGATCTAAAAATCACTGAGAATTCTGAGTTATTCTAGCAACACACTCATGTCCCTCCTCCTTCTCTTGGGAGGAGGTTAATAACTGGTGCTCCAAGAATTGATCCAACGGTCTGAGAAGAGTTATGGTTCTCTTGCCTATGTGAGTAAAGGTAATCTCACGCTGTTGTATATGTGTACTGGCTCCTCCAACGGTCGAATTTTTTTCTGGGCATCCGCTGTCTCCGGTGTTTTACCGGTGGGGCAATATTCTCTTCTATAACTAATCTTACCACAATGGAAGCAATAAAATGATATTTTCGTCCCTCCAATTTGTAAGTTGGTATGAGGGGTTTATCAAGGTACACCTCAACACAAACCCTAGCGTATTTACCTCTGGAAGAAGAAGCTGGGTTAAAGGCAATTTTGATGGGCTTCCCACCTTACTTCCGATCTGAAATAGAGTTTTCTCCTCAAACCATTCAATGGGTAATCTTGGTAGTCTAATCCAAAGGGCAGTAGCTGCTTCTTATGATGGATTGAAGTTTAGCTCCCATTTCTTCATGGAGATATAGTGATTCATGACTATCCAAGGGTCAACCACCTCAAAGTCACCATGCAAATTCCATAAAATTGGTGCTTTAATGAGAGCTTTATACCCAATATTTCTTCCAAGTAGTCTCACTATGATGCTATCTCTCCATTTCCTTTTGAGTTTCTCCACATGTTTTGGGGGGATTCTTACCATAGGGGAAAGAGGGTCCTCCATCTCTGATCTTCATTAAGGTTAATGTCTTAGGAGTTTAAGGCCCCCTGGTCGTTATCTGCCTCATCCTCAGACCAACTGTTATTGACTCATCAAAATAGATATCAGTATTAACTTTCCTGGTGACAGCATCCTCGTAAGTGAAGGAGGGTAGCCCATCTCTCAGCAATGACATCCACCTTTTGGGTAGAAGTGCCATTAATATTTTGGAGTGTTACATTTAAATCATTCTCAGTGCCGGCCCAAGGGGTAGGCCAATGAGGCAACCACCTTGGGCCCCCAAATTTGACATAAATTTTTAGGCCCAAAATTTTTATAAGTGTGTTGTGTAAATTTTTTGGCCCAAAATTCCTTAGACTAAAAACCCACGAACACCCCTCTATTCCTTATACCAAAAGTAAACCCTACCCTTTTTTATTCCAACAAAACAAAGAAAGAAGCCGTTGCTCTGTTCTCTCATGTTCTTAACCCCTTTTTATATTCCAACAAAACAAAGTCTTATAATTAAATAGTAACTCACAAAACTCTCAAGGTCAACTTTCAATCCAAATATATTCAACATCAAGAGGTTTGTTTTTTTCCCATGTAATTTTTTTTTCCCCGTGTAATTTTTTTTCGTCCCTGTAATTTCTTTTATCTGGCGTTATTTAATAAATCAGGTTGTATTATTTTATAATGATGTTAATTTTTTTATGTGTTTTCTTTTAATAAATCAGGTTGCGATTATTTTAATGTTAATTTTTTTAGTTAACTTAAAAATTGTTACTAATCTAAAAATTTGTTATTAAAAAAAATATTATTATTTATTTTTTGTTCTAAATGATGTTATTTTTGTCCTAAATGCTAATATTTTTTGTGTAATAAGTTGCTGATGTTAATTTTTTTAATGTATTTTCAGGATTTTTTTAGCGAAGAAAGGCTTTCAAGTTTGATTTACAAATTCAGCAAACCAGGTTCCATTGTTCCTTTATTTGGTTGTTGTTGGAACTTTTTAGATTGATTGTTGGATTATTGTGTATTTATACCATGCCTCCTAGAAAGTATGTTTATGGATGGGAAAAATTAAAGAAGCGAAAGATAGAAAAATTTATGCAATCCCAAACGGGAGCTCTTGATAAATTTATTTTTAAATTGAATGAAACGGGAAATGAACATGAGAATGAAAATGAAGAAGCTTTGATTGAAGATGAAAATTTGGTGCATCAAGACAATATTAATGAGAACGATAATAGAGAAGGTTTAAACAAAGAGCATGAAAATTTGGTGAATGAAGAATCTAGTAATGAAAATTTGGCGAGGGTGGGTTGTTTAAAAATGATACATTATATTTATCATCGATATTCTGACAGCTTATATATTTTGTTCATTTCCTATTATCATGCAAAAATACATAAACATATATTTTGCAAAAAAAAATATTATATAAAAGGCCCCATTTTACAAATTTGCCTTGAGATCCAAAACCTTCGGGGCTGGCCCTGATCATTCTCCCCACCCCCCTCATTCATTTCAATTTCTGCATGGGTAGTCTCCGTTGGTGGGATTTCTTGAGTGCTACAATGCTCCAACTCCATGAACTCTTCTGTCGTGAAGTATCATGTGAATTTTTTTTATTGCTTCTGAATAAATGATCTTCTTCTTGTTTAGGCAAACCCTCAATAGGTCTCCGAGGACTCACTGATATTATTTTGTATACTAGAACTCATATTTCTATGTCAAACTTAGAGATCCTTTTTCTTCAATGATGTATGCAATTTAAAAGAAGAATAGTGAAGACAATTCAAGGAACCATTTGGTTTCACGGAATATAGCAAGCTTCGTAGCCTCAAACAGACCTCAGAGAATAGAATAGAATAGTATGCCAAGCAAAGTTGACTACTGTGTGTGTGTGTGTGTGAGAGAGAGAGAGAGAGAGAGAGAGGGAGAGATAGAGACAAAGACAGATATCAAACTACGGTTTACTGGGAAAAAAGGTAATATTAAGCTAAGTTCGAAGTACATGGAAAAAAAACTTGTAAATGCTGTAACAGATGCATTATTGATCCCCACTTTGAAAGGCAAAAGTTTCAAAGTTGGCCTTGGCCCTAAATCCTACTCCTCCACCTATTATGTTTCCTCTTCATTAATATCAAAAGTATGACCTTTCCTCCCACATCTTTGTATGTACAACGGGTCCCCCAAGGTAAAACCACGAACTCGGAACAAACCTACTCTCATCTCACCACAGCTTTCTTTATCCCTACAAGCTAAGAAAGTCTGTGAGCTATTTGCATGCAGTCATTATAGGTGGCTAGGACTACTTTCACCTTCAAGGTTGATCTGAAGCAGCTGCAATAGGGCTGGTGCTGGGCCCCACACCATTTTCATTTGGTGGCACGATACCCCACTTTCCATCTGATTCAAGAGGCTCAAAAACCTGAACTCCGCCGTCAGAAAGTCCCAATGCAAATTGATTAGGTTCAGATGGGTGGGCAGCGATCACAACTGGATACAAAATTGCCCTGTCAAAAAGTATCATCACATAGTTAAAGAGGACAAAATGGGCATAAATCAAATTTCAAAATTGCTTTGTTTGCTCGTCTGTAATTACGAACACCTACTTTGGCTTAGAGGGGAAATAGGCCCTGGGGGTAATCCGACACCTCAGTTCGAGTGTTGAGGCAGTGAAGACGCTCAAACTACCGTCTTCAAAGCCTGCGTATATTGAGTGGCTATCACATGAATATGTAGCATCGGTGATTATAGTTGATTCCAGGGGAACATACTGCCAAAAGAAACAAAATGACATCTACTACTTACTATAAAACTATCACATAAGTCGAGGATATGAAATCGGAAAACCAAAGTCACAAAGTTGTAAAATATATCAGAACTCCAAAATATTATAGTCGAAGTAATGGTTAAGGCACCTGTCTGATGCATTCAAGCTTTGGGGCCTCATATATAGCGATTTGTGTTTCATGGACAACCAAAACATGCTTCTGATCTTGGTGAAATTGAACTCGTGTCTCAGCGAGAGCATCTGGGGTTCGTCCAGCAGGAATCTTCAAGAATGTAGTAGCCTGCTTCTCCCATCCATCTGTGCTCCAAACTCATAGCTGAAAAACAAACTCTCAATGTAAGTCACACCCTCCCTTGGACAAAATTCAGTCACAAAAGAAAGATAATACATGCATGTTTACAAATATATGCATGCGTGTGCCTAGAGAGAGAGTTCGCCTCATGTAGTCATAGTCAACAGACCTGAGCATCAGCTCCTGATAATACAAGAGCATTTAGAACAGTAGAGAAGGCAAGGCCAGTTACTCTCTTCTGATGACCTTCGAGCTTGCTTTGCACCTGTAAAAATCCAACAATTACAAATACACCTTAGATGTACTCATCAAAACATCATAGATCCCAATATTTAGGTGCAAGAAGAGGTAAAGACCTCGTCAACCCGAACATTATAAATTTGGATTGAAGAGTCATCCATGCCAATGGCAATTATATTATTGTCCTCAGGATTGAAAGCAAGATTTGTGGCCACAGGAGGAGGGAGCACGAACGTCCTCATAGTCTGCACAAGGGAATAGTATAAGAAATCATATATCAATCAATATTCCATATATATAGTACGTGTTTATATATCTTTTTACCTTGAATGTCATCATATTAAATAAGGAAATATCTCCTCCTGATGCTGATATAAGGTAAGAATCGTTCTTTGAAATTGCTAAGCAAGGAACAGCATCTTTAAGGTTTGTCCCACTTATTTCGTTGGTCATTAATATTCCACTAGAAGGTTGCCAAAATTGTGGTTGCACATTAGTAGATGCCTACAAGTGGCAAAGCATTACACGTAAAGGGAAAGCTCATTAAAGAAACAAGGACAAAAAAGATATTTCAATCACTATATCAATACCATTCCTGTCATGTTCCGCTCATTCCTTTGCCATTTCCAAAGTTTGTGCTGTGCGGTATATGCCAAGGCCAAAATAGATCCTCCCGAATTTGAATAAATCAACCTCATAATCTGAAACGAACAATGAAAATGATCTGAAGAGGAGTAAATTACCAAGAGATTCCACTTGGTAGGAATATGAAAAATACCCCGCCTAATTAGTCGGATTCAAATGTTCATGGAGATGCAAACATCCAAAAGCACATAGTATTAATTTAAGTTGAAAATTTTATTTTTTCTTCAATTTAAAATAGCTATTGTGACAGTGGATCATCGTATCTTATATAGTATGATGTCTCACATTTTGGGCATGCTTGAGAACGCATGATACATATTAAAGACTAAAGGAAGAGAGAAATAGGGTCATTTACATTTCTAGTAGGCTATAAAATTCAAGTCATCAGTTTTCATGACTAATAAGGGACAAAACTCTCTCATCAAACCTAGAGTATAAATGTAAAATTTGTTAAGGGTAAATTTTCGTTCTTACATTTTATTTTATTTTTTTTTTTTTTTTTTTGGGGGGGGGGGGGGGAAGAGGGGGGTTGGTAAGGATATATTTCTGAATTTAATAATCCATTAAGAAATTAAGTATATACAGCAGTCCAAAATACTAATTCCAAGTTCATTATTTTCACCATCAATGACTCATTCCCCTGTGCCCTACATAAATCAATTAGATGAGGAAGATGAAAACAATTAGTCAAATACTTAAACACTTATGTGTTTGCTTCTTGATGCAACTAAATCATGCGTAATAAAATGATATAGGTTAAATGGCTCTACATAAATGATATTACGTTCATTAGAGCTTGAATATCAATTGCTTAAATCTTTTACTTCATCTAAAAATTGTTTGATGATTTACTATTTTGGTATGATTCGGACCAGGACACATCAATAGTTGCATTCCCATTTATTTCACCCTTACTAGATAAAATGCACAAAGCTTTATCTAACCTTTCAAGGGTCCCTTTAATGTGTTCCCTTTACCTGTGTTCCTGTTCTTACATTTACTCTTAATCTCAAGGCAATTTTGTCTCAATAGAATTTATGTGATGTTATTAAATATCTACTACAGGAAAATATAATATGAAGCGGGATACATACTTTTGCTGTCATTAAGTTATCAGAAATTCTCAGAGAACGAAGTTGAGATGGATCGTGGATTTCAACCAGCTTCCAAATCTTAGATTTTTCCAGCTCATCCTTAATTCTAGGTTTCACATGTGGAAAATATCGGCTTTCCCCATCCTACATAAATAGTCAAATATCCATATCAGTCGAACAATTAAAAAGGAAAAGAAAAACAATTAGCACTTCAACCCAATTACAATTCACCACACATGTTCTATATCACACAACGAGTGCTTAAAATACATACATTAAATATAACAGAAAAACATGAAAATTTATGGCAATTGTGTATTATGCTCAATACATACATTACATATAACAGAAAAAATGAAAATTTATGGCAACTGTGTATTATGCTCAATAAAAGAGCCCACTTATCCAGACGATGGCGATATCCATTCTTACCATAACTATCATAGCTATCAGTGGTGCAGTTCTGTTAGCAACACCAATGCTTGTACCAGCAGATGAACAGGGAGCACCACATGTGCCAATCATGGGGGCCTGCATCGCGAATAACTCATGTAAAGATCACATCCATACTAGACTCGTCTCATTGGATATCTAGATCAGTTTACCTTCACAACATTCCCAGAAGAAACTCTATCAAGTGCACAATTCTCAGTGGAACGTACAAGCCGAATACCTTCACCATTCCCAAGTATTTTAACACCATTCTCGCTAGTTGATACAGCCATGAGTATGCCTCCCTTATTAAATCGAATACAAGGTGAAACCTAAAAGATAATCATGATAAGAGTTGCTTCATACAACTAAAATTTACCAAAAAAATATTAAAAAACTGATCGAATAGATGCAATATAGCTATTATTACCGGTAATTCACCATCTGCATCAGTACTAAACAAGAGGTTATCATAATTCATGTCCCAGAATTTGATTACGAACTCATCACCAGCGGCCAAGAACCGGTTCTTTGTCGTATCAAACTGCACAACCCCCACAGACCGCTTCCCAAGACCATTGTATGTTCGCTTGATAGTGCCTTCACTTTCATTCCATTCCACAATATATGATTCCCCATTCTTACTTATCCCACCTGAAAACAGCCTAAAATTTGTCCACTGAAAAAGTAAGGAAGATGATAAGAACGTACGAGTTCATTTTACCATTTAGGGGAGAAAAGGGAAACTAAGATCTAGATCAAATAGTATGCAATGTATTATACCTTGACCCATCAGCATTGTAGACCATTCTTATACAAAAATGTCCCGGTGCATCATAATCAACTCTTGAACCCATATTATCATACATCCACGCCTTAATCTTCCCATCTATTGCTGTTGAAAAGATAAACTGATAGAGAACACATGACCCTTTTTTAAAAGGCAAAATAAATATACCGGATTAAAATTTCTTTTGAAAGCAAGTTTTAAGCAAACAAACACCTCAATGTTTTTCTTAAAATGTGGGCATACTGAATAAACAGGTGCCTCATGACCCTCAAATGTGTACTGCTTCGAACCGCTGACAGCATCCCAGACCTTAATAGACTTGTCTTCTCCACAAGTTATGATACATGGTTGTTTGTTTTGGTAAGAGAAAGCAAGATCACTAACACTACCAACATGAGCATCAATCTGAAAGTATTCATATAAGAAAGTCAAATACCATTCTCGTTATCATTATTCGAATGGCAATACAAGGTCCACATTTGGGGTAAACAAAATCAACTGAATATAAAAATTACATTATTGCTAGAAGTTCATTATATATTACAAACCTCTAGGTGGTTTCGCAAATCCTCACCACCATGATAGGAATATATGTGCACAATGTGCTTGGAGTATGCAATACCTGAATCAGAGTTTAGATCAATCATAATTCATCATCAGAACATCACTCTCTCTATCTCTTGAAAAAATACTCTTATGAAATTGTCATTCTATGGAGAGAGGGGAAAAACACTTAGTTTCCTCAACAACAAAAAATTGCAAAGAAAAACTTCATTTATGCAAGATGTTGGAAGTTAATCCTCAACATAAACTCAGAGAAATATAATGAAAAGAATAACTAAAAACATACCAAAGAGGCTGCCATTAGGACTCCACGTAACGCGGTTCACTGATGCAGTATATTCATTGGCAAAAGATGCCTGTACATAATTAAGGGGAAAATTAGCCTCACGATTGGTGATAGTAAGAAACAATCCAGGGCAGAAACTATTTTTTTCCCCTTCTGGGAGGATGGGGTGGGATGGTAAGGCAAGCCAAGATTTCATACCTGCAGAGCCATTGAACAAGGTGTAAGGTCCCAAACATTGAAGTTTCTAAAGACAAGCCTATCCCTGCTAATAGTAGTGGCAAATGGACGGTTATGGGCGGTTATGGACGGGTCAAAAATGGATATGGATAAATTTGGGCGGGTCAAAAGCGGGTCGGACAAAATAATTTGGGCGGGTTGGTCGGGTCAAATTCGGGTCGGGTTGATCAAAACCGGATCGGGTCGGGTTGGCCCTTCTTTTTTTTTTGAAAAAACAAATATTATACCATATACGTATAAATATGGTATAATAATTTTGAAAAAAAATATACAAGTAGGTACTTAAATAAAAAAAAATCTTTAAACTTTTTAGTAATTTGAGTTTTATTTTTGAGAGGTTCTAAAACCATTTTGACCCGCTAATGACCCGCCAACAAACCGTCTTATTAGATCGCTCAAACCATTTTGACCCACAAACACAATTAATGGGTCCCAAACACATTATTTTGGGTGAGTTATGGACGGTTTCATCCTCAAGAGCCCATACTGCCGAGCCTACCTGCTAACTATCTCCCATATCGCAATATCACCAATAATTGTTCCAACTGAAAATGAAAAAACAGAATTAAATATGGATTTCCTAGATTCAAGTAATTTTTTTTTAAATATATATAAGATGAAGAACTGTAATAAAGAATACTCAAAGCAGAAGCAGAGAGCAAATAATCAAAGAAAGTGAGAGCTAACCAAGAAGCAAAGTTTGCTCCACTGGATGGAAATCCATACTCTTGACCGCGGAACCCGTATTCAGGTTCATAAGAAGAATCTTGGGCAAGTGATCAGAAGAATATATGGCATGGGCATGGCTCGACCCAGGACATGTGACAAGCAATACATTAGTGGGGAGATCATTGATCTACGTAACTCAAAAGTAAAAAAAAGGGGGGGGGGGCAAATTAGCTAAATAAAACACATTAGAAAGAAATGCATATTTCAGTAAAGAAAATTAGAATATATTAAAATTTTACAATCTACATTTCAAATTGATCCAAATCTCACATAGTAGCATACTACAATGAGTTAAATGCCAGTGATGAAAGGCGCACACCTCCTCTGGTATCCCGAAAGGTCTTGGTCTCTTCAGCACGTGTTTAAAATCTGCAGTTTGGTAGTCCATGGTCAGATTGTTAGCAGGAGGGGTCTTAGGATGCTATCACAACATATATATACATAGAAAGAACAACCGGACTTGACTAGAAGATGAAATCTAAGAGGGAAAAGAAAGAACTCCCTTAAGGGCAAAAAATAAAAAATAACACATTTTTTAGTAGCATGTATATGACATCTGCCTCTCCCAGACCATACAGTTAAGCGGGAGCCTGGTGCGCTAGGTACGACCTTTTATGTAAATTTTATGGCAATGTTCATTGATAACAAGAATTACAGAAATGTAGGTGAGAAGTGACAAATGACACCAATGGACCATTGTTAAAAAGGTTAACATCTCCCAATTGAGTACGCTTCTTCTCCAATATCCCTATATAATCCCCTCACTAACTACTACTAAAATAGCAAATGTAAACATAAAAGAATTAAATATGGCAAATAGGATTCATGGAGCTGACCCCAAATAGTTGAAAAAAGATCTGTTGAG
This sequence comes from Sambucus nigra, assembly GCA_949130495.1. Lineage (NCBI taxonomy): Eukaryota > Viridiplantae > Streptophyta > Magnoliopsida > Dipsacales > Adoxaceae > Sambucus > Sambucus nigra. Next base: position 3,338,877 of record OX422224.1, read on the forward strand.
TTCTTTGAGTTGAGTAGACGATTATACGCATTCGATTTATACGAATTATTTTCAGCCAATTACTTTAGAGAATGTCTCCGTAACATCAATTCGAATGTCTCACTACCAAAACTCCCCCAATTGCTCATTACTCAAAAGTCCCATTAGTCTGTTCTTACCCCAACTGCACACATCATATGTGCATTGCTCAGTACAACCATTGCAAAGATCCAAGGTGGAACACTTTAGTTGAAGATACAACTCCCCTGTAGATATGCCCATTACAACTTGCAAACCTAAGTTCTCTTGAAATTGGTAATTATTTTAGACTGAACACACTCATAGTATCATTTATATTCATCAACTTGGGGAAGGACTTCACACAAATCCCTACTGTAAGATGATTTTCTCACTCCATCATTTATCCTGAAAACATACAATGCATGTCTAGAGTGGAACTAGATGGGTCCAATATCTTTACTTTACTTCAACTAATCCTAACAATATCATTGACATTGAGATCAAACCAAAAAAATTAAAACTCTAACCAATGCTATACAGCATGAACCTCTCTTGAATTTTAACATTGCTAATGACTCCCCTGCTTCTATAGTAGTCCTCCATCTCCCTAAACCTAGGCCAGATAGACTTACACCCTAATTGATTAATCTGGATTTTTGACACAGCATCATTCTAGCCAAATTAGGAGGAACAATCGATTTGAAAGGTTGAAAGCATGGACATTCACTTCTATTCAACGTGGGATATGAAAACATTTTTTTTGGTATCATACCACGTGGTGTTCAGGCCAGCTTTAAGCGCACCTTGACTAATCCACGTTCGCGGTTGGTGGCTTTCGTTGGCCAAGAATTATTTTGACAGTGCCGAGAATCGAACTGTGGACCAAACCCAATCCACCCCCAAGACACTTTCAGATTTTCTTAAGGGAAAAAAACAAAGTGGTGTATGTTCTTTAAATGATGAGTATTTTAAATACATCTTTTACCATTCGATTTTTCTTTTTATTTACTAGTTTCTTAAGGAAACATTTCAATACACATCTAATTCTAAGCCTATTAGAACTACCTATTAGTGAACTTACCTGCATTGTTAGGAGCACCTAAGCCTAGAAGCCCTCCAGAAACAGTCTGTTGTGACACAGAAGATGGGTTAGCCATCCATCCTCCAAGAGACGTTTTAAGAGGTGCTGGTGGAGTCTAAAATTGAAAAAAGAAGCAAAAGGAAAAAGAAAAAAAATAAGATTGAATGACCATACCAAAATTTTTGCAATAACTTGTAAGTATAAGAGGAATTCTTGGTGACTTACGCCATGAGAACCTAGTGATGGAGGCATGGAACCCAGTAGCTGATTAGTGACAGGGGATGGAGCCCGCGCACTATTTGTCTTCCCACAAGCATGGTCCACAAATAGGGTTTTCATCTCAGGGTTAGACTTTGGATTCTTGCAATTGTGGTGCTGCCAATTTAAGCTGAAATCCCAAAAGTCAATAAACAAATAAAGGTAACAAGATGTGTTACAATTTCATCAACATAGAACCTGGTCATCTCTCACTCGAATTACCTCTGCTCATTGATCAGTGTCCGTAGCCTTGAGTTCTTTAAGGTGGGAAAGTAAATCTTATCACGGATGAGAGGATTTTCCTTAATCAACATTTTAAGCTCATTAAGCATTATAGCCCTTGCCGTCTTGATATCTCCATACTTAGAAAGATGTTCATTTTCCCTGTAATAAACTTTTTCTATTTAATACACAGGAAATAAAAACATGGTAATAAAATAAAAGATAAAAAAAAATCAATCATGACCATAAACTGAGGCATTTCAACCCAAAAATATATATTTAGTATCAAGTGTAAGCCATCATTACATTTTTGTCATCTATAATGTGTTATGTATGTAAAGACAATGTCAGATACCATACACAGCAATCATTGCTTCCATTGAACAACAACTACCATCAATTGAAAGACCAGAGTTCCTCTTTGAAACTTTTCTTTCTCATGGTTCCACAAAATTAAGGAAATAATATATCATATAAAAGGACTATGCAGCTGATAACTAAAGGTTTAATATCCAAGAGTAGAAACAAATTACTTTCTCTCTTTATCTTTGTTGAACTATTTAGAAGGGTAAATTCCAAAAAAGTGTAACCAAACACTGTCCGTGGAAACAACATCAATAGCCTAAATTTCATGACCCAACCTATGACATGTCCCCATTTCTAAATAAATCATTCAATGAATAAAAGACACCCTTCTTTTCTGATATGGCAATGCTCATTTAGCATTTTCTAGTTCATCATGCTCATAAAAAGTGTGAACATTGATGCCTTTATTAATTAGAAAGAAGAATGAAGCAAAATATGCATGATACACCAAGCTTAACACAATTCTCACTTTTCGGTTTTTCTTTATTTGACGTGTCGGCTCACCATAGCCTTTAGCAGGGGAGGGGCCATGTATGAATAAAGGTGGATAAGGAGCTTAGACCAAAAAGTTCCTCAAATATTTTTTAATACACATTTAGTTCAAACTTTTTATTTTGTTTCAAAACGTCCATTACCACATAAAAATATTCGAAAAAGAGCTCCAGTGAGGGTTACCGGAGCTCCGGCAGTGGGGGTGGGGGGGAGGGATGTGGGGGGCGAGTGCCGCTAGCGGCACCTTTAAAAATAAGTAAATATTAGTTATATGTGTGTTTGAGAGACTTTTTTTAACAAAATAAAAGGCTTGGACTAAATGTATATTAAAAAATGTTTGAAGGACTTTTTTGTATTTGATCCTTTATTTTTAGACTTTGCATTGCATTTAGCGGAATTTAAACATACAACATAAACTAATATTGTCTTATTTAAACATACAATGTAAACTAACACAAACTTAAACATACAATGTAAACTAACACAAACAACATATCATCGTGATAATCTCCGCAGCCATCATCACCAATTCACCTAAAAAGAAAGTCACTAGAATCACTTGAAGCGAATGTGGAGGATTTTGACTAGTTTGGTACATATCTTTGGAGATACACTTTCTTGGTAAAACATCATGGATTGTTTTGACATTAGCCCAAAAATATATCACCATACCTAAAATTCCCCAATGTCATCAATAGTGCAATTTTGTTATAAAGATCTCCATTAATGGTTGAGAATACTTTCAAGTCCTTGGTAAGAACCTCCGAAGCCTTCCCGAAATCAAGCCTTCATCCGACAAACAAAACACGCACATGTGCGCACACACCCAATGTCAGTAGACAAACAAGAATTAAAATTGATAAAGAATCAAACCACTACTCACTTATCCAAAGCTTCAAGATACTTCTGCTTCCGGATCTCAAAGAAAATTTTGGTAGAGTATGGGTTATCATCCACCTTTGTAAACCCAGCCAAATATTTCTCCACCTCATCCCACTCCGCATTTGTGACAGAATCCTCAAAATACTTCATGTTAAAGAAAAACCTAGACTCCTTCTCTAAACTTGATTCACAAAAACAAACCCAAAATCAACAAACAAAATTCCAATAACAAAATTAATGACAAAACCAAACCCTTACCTGTGAAGTGTCCTCAAATTTTTCCTCATCCAAGAACTGAAGTAGGAGAAAAACAAGGTCTCTATCCAACGCCTCCATCCACCCGAGACAAAACCTGTCCAACAAAATTAGGGTCTTCAGAACCGATCAAACAAAATCATACACATATATGTTTATATACCTAGAGACTGTATTAGAGAGAGAGGATGTGAAGAACGAGGAAGGGGCGGGGGTGGCTTTTATAGTGTTTGGTGTCGTTTCCTTTCTCTTTCAACAACATTTTTTGTTTGCAATTGATCAGACAAAAACCTTATATACCTTTACGCGCTAGGTAGAGCGTGGGTTGAAGTAAATGGAGGTGTCAAATTATTTACACGCGTCTTGTGTACGTCAGGGGTTATGCGAGTGGGCCTTAAAATGGGTATTAGGAAAACCTACGGATTTGTGTAAAATACGAACTGATAAGTTGCTAACCTTATGATAAGTTAAGTTTATACTACACGACAACGATAAGTTGTGGATTTAATCACCGACAAGGTTCACGTTCTTCGACAGGAAGTAACTACAATTTTTTTTTTCCCCACTCTTTTTTAGTCATAAGACTACAAAGAATGTGTTGTCCAGAAGATAACTTTGCATAAATTAATTTGCGTCCATTATTAAATAGTTTTTGTTATAAATATATATTTTTTAAAAAAGATACATATTTTTAATTTAATTCATTTAGTTCTTCAATCATTAAATATTATCTTATTTTTAGAGGTCTGACTCAGCGGCATTTCTTCTCCAAAATATGTGGCAAGTGATTTTTTGAAACAAAATAAAAAACTTGGACTAAATGGGTATTAAAAAATATTCGAGGGACTATTTGATATATGTCCCAATTAATTTTGCTAAAAAAATATCTACCAACTTTAAATTAATGGCATCATGGGTAGCTCACTAAAATACAAAAATCTTAAGGGTGTTTTTAACAACTCCAATTTCACACCATGAAATTGAGATTTTCAAACACATCCTAATATTATTTTAATAAAATATCTTTCCATTAAAGACCTAATCATGCATGACACTTTATATTCATACGTGAGATTTTTCTTTAAAATTATTTATACTTTGGGGGGAATAATCTATAATATGTAAATAAGGATCATGTCGTATACTGATCCAGACTGTGAATAAACATCACTAGGGGTGTGCACGGGTCGGTTCGGTTCGGTTTTGGACCGCCATTCAGACCGAACCGATCGGTTCGGTTTTGGAAAAAATCAGACCGAAACCGAATCGACGACGAAAAAAACCGCCGGTTTCGGTTCACATCGGTTTCGGTTCGGTTCGGTTTCGGTTCGGTTTTAACCGCTTTTCAGTTTTGGTCTATTTTTTGTAGGTCGGTTTTCGGTTTTGGTCGGTTTTGGAGGTTGGTTAATGGTTTTTGGATATAAAAATAAAATATTTTTAAGGGTTTTTTAATATATAATATTGATGTCGGTTCGGTTCGGTTCGAATCGGTTTTTTATTTGTCTAAACCGACAACCGAACCGATATTGTCGGTTTTTTAAATCCTTAAACCGCAAACCGAACCGGGCTAAAAAAAACCGTCGATTTCGGTTCGGTTCGGTTCGGGCCGGTTCGGTCGGTTTTTTTGCACACCCCTAAACATCACTGAAGAAACAATCTACGTAAATCAAGGAGGGGATAAAGCCGATTAATAATAATAATTGTAACATTGAAGGGCTTGGGACTCTCCTAGGTTCGCTTGTAAAAATAGACCTTGAAAAAAGGAGTGTAATAAAAAATACCGAGACTGTTAAAATAGATTGAAATCAATAAAGAAGAGAATCATCCATGGATGTAGGCACATTGCACTAGTAGAAAAATACCTTTTTACGATGATTTTAGATTCAATTTTATGACCGTTTTCATTAAATCGTCAAAATAAATGTTATTATTTCATAATTATGACCATTTTGTATTTAAACAAATAGTTATGACCCGCGTATACTTATTGGGTCTTATTAAAATGATATTTTATTACGGTAGTATTTTAACTATCATATAATATATTTATTTATTATTTGTATGCATGGTAATATTAACTCTAATTTATAAAATTAATATTTTTTTAATAAACTTATCTAATTATTTATGACACTTTTGAATAGAAAATTTAGTGCGTGAGAAACATTTGGTAATGTGAGTCATACCCACATCAAATTAATAGTCACGCTTATCTTCTACGATAAAGATGGACCCCCAATCCATCTCATCTTCAACCCTTGCGGAACTATATAATTTTCCGATTCAAAGGCTTCAATACAAATTTAAGGTTTGCACTGTATGTTTTATTTATTTATTCCCTTTATAGCGTGCAGGGGTTGTTGTTTAATTTAAACATCAAGTTATATAAATTTTGTTCGTTCAAAGTTTATAATTCAAGTATCGAGTTACAAAAATTGAATTACAAATTTTGTAATTCAAATATCGAGTTAAATTTTGTTTGTCCATTCCCTCTATAGCGTCTCTCAATGACTGCTCATCCTTGAATATAACGAATCTGAATTAACGGTTTTACAATCATTAATGATCTAAAAAACATCCAATAAAATCTACGATACATATTAGTTTGGTTATATCTAATTTAAATCTATGCATGTATTGTATGTATATAACTGAAACCTAAAATCGAGCGATGTTCGCCTTTTAATAAAAACGGATGATGAACAAACCATTTCATATAATAGTACAGTAACAATAACATCGAATCAATAATAAAATAATAAAGCAACTCGAGTCTAATGAAATAAATCCGAATCATAAACCATTTAATTACAATTCATCTTTCTCTCATTTATAATTTTAAGCAATGGAATAATATAGATTCATAAATCGTGTACTATAGTCTAGTTTTGAAGTATGTTTTGTTCGGTATGACATGTTTGCATTGTTGTGATTTATTTTTCTCAATTGAAGATTAATTCCAATGTAACTAATTAACATTTGTAATTTCAATCAGTGGAATGCACATGACATGTTTATATAAATGTCGATTTGTGATTCATCACCTGACATGCTCTGCCATATGCCAACTACTGACATACATTATAAATTGTTAAATTTCGTATATGTAAAAGAATTAACGACATACATTATATATTAATATTAGAATATTGGTGGATGGTTTATGTGAATTAGTTTATACCATCTTTAAAGTTCTTCTTATAATTATTAGATTATACACTCATTTATTCCTTTTGAAAAATTTTAGGATCTTACTGAAATTTGTTTGAGGAGCTTGTATCGTGAATCCGAGATTGAGGAAATTTCACATTTATTAAGGAAGTAAGTTGAATGGATTAATGTTTCATTGTTATCAATTGTGACTCTTGTTAGTATATGTGTTGATTATTGCTAAATTTACTGAGAATTTTTTACGTTTGAGAAATTTCCCTTAAGATTAAAAATTAATGTTATAATAGTGGCAAAAAGGTTTAATTCAAATATTTGGTGGTTTAATATAACCATTTTTTTATTGCTCTAATATAATGTCAACTTTAAATCTCCGTTACGAACAACAAACATTCACACAGAATAATATTGTAAGACATTTCAATAATTTTTAAACACAAAATACCTTCTGGTCATTCTTATTGCAATCATAAGCAGCGTATATTTCTTGATGTTGTTTCTTGTTATGTTTTGTTGTTTTGTTATTTCTTTCTTCATGTGACATTGTGGTTCTGTCTCAGCCTCATGATTTCATTCCCTCGTTTTCTTGTATTTATCACTTTTTTTGTTTATATTTATGTGTATTTTGTTAAGCAAGCAATATACTGCACGAAACGAGAACAATACTTTCATCCATTGAATAACCTATCCACCCAAAATCGGTAAAAAGATGGGTACTATAAAAAGATGAAATATTTAAATCAAACACACTTCCGTCTATTTACTTCCTACAAAAATTAATACATAAACAAAAGTTACCTAACTATAAACCGAAGTTATAAAAATCAGTATATGAACGGAATGGGTAAAAAAATTATAAGTTAAAATTATGTGTAATAATTGTTTAGGGGGGAGGGTAGGACTAATCATATACAAATAAAAAAAGGAGTTGATCCATGGGTTTTGAGGGAATGTATAATCATATTCATCACTTACTATAGGCACATTTGTACGTGTTCATAGGCCTTGCGCTTGTATGATCATACATATTGTTTTTATGTGATAAGTTTAGTATGTATATATTTATGCATTTGTGTATTAGTCTATTTGTATATTATAGTATATATGTATACACATAATACTAAACAAATATAGATATATTCACCCTCGCACCACATAAATATACACACATGCACACAATTACCCAACCCCCCCCCCCCTTAAATCAGTTATACCTACAACCATAAACTAACCTAGCCCACCTTCTACCTTACCCAAACTCACCAGTCAACTCCTATCTTATTCCCATTTATGCCTAAACCCAGTAGCCCTTGCCATGTATCATGCAGACCCATGTACTTGCTGAAAAAACTCAACAAACATATAATATATATATAGTTATTTTAACGACTGAAAGCTTGCATCATTTATTATATTTAGGTTTCAATATATAGAAATTATATCATAACAGAAATGAGAGAAAAGTTGGGAACTTAGTAGTCTATTTTGAAAGTCCTAAAAATAAGGAAACTCTCTTTGATATAATCGATGGTTAATTAGTTTAAATAGTTCAAACTGTGGTGATTTGTCTAACTATTTTGGAGTAGGTTGTTTATTACTCCCCTTCAAGATGGAGTGGGAAGAAGTCAACACTCAAAAGCATGGTCTGTAAATTCTAAAGTGTAGTCTTGGGTAAAGATTTGGTGAAGACATCAACCAACTTTACGTAAGTGTGGGCGGAGAGCACACACGGAGCTTGAAAATGACACTTCTTGTGCCATGTGTTATAAGGTCTCTTGGACCATAACGATCTTGATTTCAATTAATTCAGAGGATCTCCGGCGACGGTAGGCACCATTCATTGCTACCGTCCGTCGGGTACAAAACATGATGAAGGCCAATGTTATTGCCGCCGCAGTCATCATCGATGTCGTCCATAAAATACGTTATTTTAGAAGTGTTTTAAACACTTACAAAACAAACAATAACTATTTTAAACTATTACAAAATAGGGGTTATAATTTATTTGCCCCTTTTCAAAACACTTACAAATGGAAATTAGTAACGGTTTAATCGGTTAATATTTTCAAATGTATGTGTAGTCTAATTAACCCATTATAAGTGTTTGAAATCGTTACTATTTTACATTATGTAAGTGTTTAAAACCATTATTGTTTGACACTTTATAAGTGTTTAAAACCATTACTGTTTGATATTTCATAAGTGTTTAAAATCGTTACTGTTTGACATTTATAAGTGTTTGAAACCATTAATGTTTGACATTATATAAGTTTTTAAAACCGTTACAAATGTCAATACAAATAAAAAAAAAAAAGTTCAGCCACAAGGGCCTCATCTCAAGCATCTCTATCATATGAATACAACAAAAACTTTGACATCTCAATCTTCTCCTCAATCAATCAACAACAAATTAAATTCATTAAACATTTTTTTCATCTAAAAAATAAAAGTATATCTCAAAAGATAAAATCCAAAAGAAAAGTTAAGGATGACAACACATAGACCAATAGGCAAACATAAAGGTACAGGGCTGATAATGTCAGGACTTTGTTGCTCAATGTTGACGAGGAACTTGCAGTTGTCAGCATTTAATTCGATATTGCGGCAGGTATCACGGACAATTTTCTCGTAGTCAATGTAGGCCTTGGTTGGGATTTCACCCGGGATCATGACCATGTTGGTTCAAGCAACCTTGCTACTGGGTCCTCCTCCCAAAAATGATGCTCAAAGAAGCTACCAACACTGCAGAAAATAAATAGAAAAGTAGAATAACATTTATGTGACGAGATTGCTTCCTTGACTTCTAGAGACAAAAGGTACAACAAACAAACAAGTTATGTACATACAAAATAAAAGAACTTTGAAATTAGGCAACTTTGTTTGAGTTAAGTGAGATTCATCTCTGAACAGACTCAAGTGAGATTCCTTACTTGAACTTTGAAAAATGAAATTTGCTATAAACCATATCGACAGAGACTCAAAAATCAAACTAATAAAATCATGGGAAAGTTAAAGCATCATAACAGAAATTAGAACACTTGGAATATGGACTATGAACAAGGTTCAGTAGGGACAACTCCTTGTAATGTAATGTGACCTAAATGTGCAAACAAAATCAAATTCTACGAAATATCCAAATATAAAAATACTAAATTTTAACTTTACAATCTAACTACGAAGAAGCTAATGACAAATTGAATGTCAACATAAACACCCAGATCATTAAAAAAAAAGATCTACTAAAGTTTCAACTGGTAAACATGTCAATTCAATTACTGACCAATAGTAAAAAAAACTCTACATGAGGCAAGTCAATTTTTTTTGTCTGCTGGTTCCATTTGACTTGAGGAAAGGATTTAAATCATAAAAAAATTCTTTCACTATGTATCCCTAATCTATCTACAAACGAATTCATCTGAATCAAAGAGAGAATCAACAAAAACTCTAGTACACTACATACATTCCACTTGAGACATCAAATGCGCTTCATGGTTTATGCTGAGCATAAATCGATGTTTGAACCGCATGGTGAGTAGAGACAGCTTTTCCATCCACGAGTACTTGTTCTATGAAATCCACACGAATTGATTTGAACTGGTAACACTGTATTTTTAAATGCAGATAAAATCCACACAGAAAGTCATACAATCAACTGACATTACATACCATGATATGGATTGGATATCAGTAAAAACTATGTTAAATTGGTTTATTAACCAGGACTAGCCTATTAAATTAAAGAAAAGAGGACATCGACAGTTTGCGGAAGGAAAATAAAAATAAATAAATTAATTAAAAGAGTTACCTTTCCCTTCCATGAAAAGTCAACATAGCGGTAATAAGATTCCAATAGTGTAATTTGATCTCCTTTTGTAATCTGTATGAAGTAGAGATCACCTTATTTTAATAAATAATTCAAATTATGAAAATCATACTAAAAAGGAAATGGTAGCTGCTCATTTCATGTGTGATTGGGATTACAGACCACAGAGAGGAGGAGAATGGGGTGCAATGTTCTATCCACCTTTGGAGAAACTAACAAGTAAGAACTGCCCTTCCAGAGCAATTTCATGAGGGAAAAAATCTCCAGTATGAATCAGTACCTATAAATAAGTTCAACAAGGAATTGGTGGTTGTTAGGGTCCATAAGAAGGAAGGGGCATGTATAGCAGCTATAATATTGAAAAGTTGCAGGAAACCTCCATGTTTAAGTAATAAGATTTACATATTTGTATGCATGCCCTTTTAGAACACAAAAGGGCATAAGAAAAACACAAAAAAAGCATCACGCATTGGCACCACCTATTCGCGGCTTTTAGAACACTGAAAATCACACAGAGAAATGTTGAATTAGAGTCATTCGCGAGGGGTTCAACATTAAACTTCCATTAAAAAAAGGTATAACGGTAAAAACAAACTGGGCTTCTTTGAATTGGAGTTATTCGCGAGGGGTTCAACACTAAACTCCCATTAAAAAAAGGTTGGAACTTCTATCCTAACTGAAACCTTTATTCTTCACCGTCAAATGTCAAACAAAGGGTTATTTTGATATTTAAATATGTTATTCAAGTGTGTGTGCATATTAACAAAAGAAATGTTACAAATATGCTATTAGAAAACACCAATTTATATGCAAGAAGTGCACAACATATAGTTTAATCGAAGAATTTGAAAGAAAACCAAGTAGAGTAATAGTATATCCAGAATAATTAGCCTCCCAACAGGTATGACATATGCCCATTAAAGAAATTTCCTTAGCTGGCTGCTTAATATTATGAAATATCACAATGCTAATTGTGTAATTGATATTAGAAATAGAGATAAGAAATAGAACCTCATCATCTGGCATGGCCAATGATTACTGGCCCCCATGAACCAACATATTCAATGTACTCATTCCCATCTATATCCCACATGTGAGGGCCCTTGACAGAATCAATTACAATAGGTTATCGGCCAACTGACTTGAAAGCACGTAAGGGGGAATTTACACCTCCAGGCATCAACTCCTGCCACCAAAATACACTAGTTTATAACCAAATAATATGAAACAAAACTTGCAATTCAACATGAGTACAGATCCGACTGCTCTGGAATATAACAAGAATAAATACGAGAGAGGTGGAAATCATATACAATCCCATGGAGAACCTAAGATACCGAAAACTTGGTAAGCTTAGGGGTGGACAAAAAAAAGACCGACCCGATTGGACCAAACCGGACCGGACCCACATTTATGGGCTTTTTTATAAATCGGTCCTAATTCAGTCCTAAATTAGGAGACCCGAATATATTCGGTTCGGTCTAAAATTAACAATTTAAATTCGATCTCAGGACCGGACCAGACCGTTTATATTAATATTATATAATATATATTAATTTTATATAAAAATATATATTAGTAAGAGAGAAACCCTTACAATTCTCATTCCCTTTTATTTTATAACTTTGGCCGCCCACCCAAGCCAAACAAAAACTCACCTCACTCAGTTTCCTCTCTCTCTCACGCTTACTTGAACCCTCTTCTCATTAAAGTCCTGTAAAAACTACCGCCGGTAAGAACTCTCCCGTTGGTGACGACATATGCCAGCGATGACAGAACTCTCCCGTTGGGTAGCGATGACAGATTATCCACTACCGCCGGTAAGAATTAGGATTAGCCATGAACGAACACTTCATCCACTACCGCCACTACTGCCGGTAAGAACTATTTCGGTTGAGATCATCTTTAATTCAGGAACAATATTTTGGATCTCAACTATTTCGGTTGAGATCAGTTTGTGGTTGCTGAATCTCTCGTTGATTTCGGTTGTTGTTGCTGAAAAATTATTGCTTGCCCTTGTTGTGATATTTTTTTTATTTTATAATTGCTTGCTGTGATATTGCTTGATTTCGGTTATTGTTGCTGAAAAATGTTGCTTGCTGTGGTTGCTGAATTATAATTTTTTTCAAAACAGCCCCTATTTTTCAAAAGAAATTACGATTTTTTATTGGAAAAAATCACTAAATAAATTTAAATTTGGACCGATTATTACCCGAACCGAACCGAAAATAGCCTAGACCGAATATATAGGCTAAACCGATTCAATCGGTCCGTATCCAGTCTTCCCAATTAAAGGACCGAATAATGCGGTCCGACACTAAAAACGACCAAAACCCGGACCGGACCGGACCGCGCCCACCCCTAGGTAAGCTACACTCGACATATCAGCTTCGAAGGTGCAAAGGAATTTCCCTCCCCATCTTCCAGTTAAAAAAAAATAAGAAAATGCAAGTATTTAACCATGGGAAAACATGTTTTCAAATGGATCTTGAGATACAAATCCATTCTAACTTCGTTCATTCCTTTCAAGAATAAAATATATAGCTTTTTTGGACACCAATTATAGGGGTAGTCAACCATGTTACATTACAAACTTAACCAACTATAAAACATCTTTTTTGGACATCAATTATCCTAACCCTGTTTTTTGTGCAATTTCTCAGCAGATAATATCATAAAATTATCCCAGAGGAAAACATGAAGAATACTAGCTAGAAATGTTACCTATTAGAATACAAGAGAAAATGCATGTATCTACATCCATATGTTTTAATCTCCCTCATACTTAAACATTGATGCACATAAACGTTCAATGAAAAGTAAAAGATTAAATCCTCATTCATAAACATTTCATTATAATCAGTTAGTGATGTGAATCAAACCTACTAAGCATTCAATTCAATTTGACCTCTAACAATCAGAATTACATTTACCAACTTGAAGTCGATAAGCTAAATGAAAATGTGAATAAGCAAAAATATAGCGAAAGGGATTCAAACCCATATCTTCAATTAAACACAAAATGTTGTCCGATTGAAAATAGAAAAGTGAATATGAAGATATAGAGAGATGGGTACCTTGGCGGCGTAAAAGGCTTCTTCAGAGTTTTTGAAAAAAGAAAAGTGAGATTACCATTTAGAATTTCTACAAGTTAATCCATTTAAAAAAAAGAGAACTAAAGGAAGAAAAAAGAAAATTATCACCCTTACATGCTTCCTATGGCAATGAATTTAGATTACCATTTGAATCGTCTTCGGTTTGATCATACTCATCCTACGAAAACTAAAAGAATATAGGATGCAAAAAAAATAACCACTTGATTTTGTATGCTTCCTGCGACAATAGAGTGATAAAACTGTCTGCATCGTCTTTTGTTTGATCATACTCATTAGGCCCGTATTGCATGTTTACAGATAATTCGATTTGACTTGAGAGTAACCAACTACAATCTTCCATGAGCAGCTCCTGTATAAAAATAGTGGGTCGGAAACAAAAATTCAAAAAAGAAAAAGGAAATATATGATGAAAGGAGATCCTAGAGAGAGATAGAGAGATGTTCAATGAGAGTAAGCATCCGTGTTTTCTCCAGCTATTTTTTTAAGTGCTCGCGCTCCTCAACAAGTTCAATGAGTAATGTCTGATTTCTCACATTTTCTCTTCACGAAGGTATTTTCATTTTTGAGTTCTTTGATCAATTTTTCCATCTTCTCAATCTCTTGCTTAAATGTCTCAAAGGCCTCATTGTTTTTCAACAATGCGTCCGGCAAAGATATAGCTGAAATTGCTGAAATTTTTCTCCATCAGCTGTGAACTGTAACCGCATATTCTTTTCAGTTACCAATAATTGTGACACCTGTTCTGCATACAATTTCATCTAGCACTGTTCCTGGGTCAATCTCTCATCATGCTGCTGCATTTTAAATCGGCTATCTGAAGTTCAAGCATTTTCAGCTTCAACTTCTGCGTAAATTGCTGCTAAGTAAGAGTGTATTGATCAGTAACTTGTTTCAACTTCATTCTTAACATTTCATTCTCCTTTAGCTGAGCCAGACAATCGTCCTTTTGCTCCTCCAGCTTAATGCGTACTTCTTGATTGCATCTTGAAACTTGGTTGATAAATCTAATCTCAAGCTTGGACCCTCTGTTGATACTCGTTTGCATTCATCCATCAACATTTTGTTTTGTCATTGTAACTCCCGACACAGTGACTCAAGTTTATCTCGAACAGCAACAGCAGAATCTCTTTCTGCGAGAACTTGTTGATACTTCAAAGTGAACTCAAGAAACTTCTTTTCTGATTTAAAGGTAGGATTTGCAATTTACGTTTCACTTCAGAGGTGTCTACTTTTCTGCTGTTTTCAATGCTTTGATGAAGTTATCTCCTTCACATGGGATTCTTGTGGCTCCACATCTACCTCGTGCAATTTTTCTGAACCATGGCATATCCCTTAAACTTGTTCCTCTCCATGGGCAGAAGCAGTCAATTCCTCTCCTGAATCCCTCACTGCAATGCAATCAGATAGTTCTCAACTCTAAATGGATTCTTCCTAGACACGAATTAGGTTGTTTACGTAATATAAAGGATTCATAATAATAAGTCATAAATGGGTTATTTTGTTGTACCTTGCTCACCGATACCAATCAATAAAAACCAACTTCCAAATGACTCAAATGCCTGCACGTGGTAAATATTTGATGTAAGAAGATATAGTATAAAACATTGGACTAGTTACTGTTATAAAAGCAGGGTGCTGATGTTACTCTAAATGGATTCTTCCTAGATATACAGCTACCTATATTGCCCTCATCCCCCAAAAAGAGAATGTTGATTCCATAACTGACTTCAGACATATTGCGATGGGTAACTTTGTTTTTAAATTAATTCCAAAGATTATACCTGACACAATCTATTTGATTACTGGAAATATTTTTTCCCATAATAAAAAAAATCATCATGGGTACATGAATTCATGAACCCATTACTATTGTTTTTTAAAACTATAATTTGTTGGATTTAAAACATATGGATGTAATGTTGGTATATGTTTGATGTGGCATTACTATACTTCATATACATAAGGTATACAAAGATAAGATTAAAAAGTCAAACCCAGAATTTTTTAGTCACCTTGCTACCCTACATGTTATTAGTTGTCATAGCTTGATATTACTTATCAAAATCAAATTGTTTAAATAAGTTGAGACACGAATTAGGTTGTTATCTTTAACGATATTTGTTCCAATACATGTTATTGGTCGCCGTACCTTCAAATTACTTATTAAATATCAAAATGTATAAATAGGTTGAGACATGAATTAGGTTGTTATCTTTAAGGATATTTGAACCAAATAGACAATTTTCAACGCATTAGAGTGACGATTGTATCTACGATACACCAAATTAACACTAAATTTTCTCATTGTTTCAATATAAAAGATATGTAGAGAATAAGAATACACGTTTGTATTACATGTTATCAATCCTGAGTCATTATCAGTTGATCACATGTTATCTACATGCAATACATCAACTAAAGTGTGGCACTACTTCAGTGGGATTATGGGAGATAAAAACTCATGTCTTCTCTACTAAATTTCCTCTAATAATTACTGGACACTTTTTTTAGAGGCAAAACATTACTATTTTATATCCACACATACATATTAAAAAAAATATTCTACTAACGTTTCTTGGTTGCAACATATAAAACAAAAAAAAATACCGGGTGTATGTTTTATTTTACATATTTCCCCAAACCTTTTTTGGCCACTATTTTTATACGAAATAAATCATGTCTTTTCAAAGTTTGACACGTTTCATCAAACACTTACTGGGCACAATTTTTATTTAGAAACTGCTAACGTACGAAATAAATATGCCTTCTCAAAGATATATAGGTTATGTGTTATTTCACACATTTCGTCAAACACTTCCTGGACACAATTTTTATTTAGAAACTACTAATGTCTTCTCAAATACACATACACCTAATGAGAATTCGACAATTTTTATTAGACTTTTTGTAAATTAAAATTAAGGTTAACTAAATATTCAACTCCACATTGATAATGAAAATAGGGCATGATAAAATAATGAGAATTCGACAAGCGTTTTAGTTCTATATTTCGTTAATCCTAGGTCACGAAATTTTCACTTTTCTCGCAAGCAGCGCGTCATTCTCAAGCACCTTTATTTGATAAGTGCACAATAAGTGCACAAGACACAATAATTAATCACATATATTGGCATTTATACAAACAAATGAAACCATACGCAGTAAAAAATTAACATATATAGAATGAATACTAGTGAGAACATAATTGATAAATCTTAATCAACATAAATCTGCCAAAAAAATAAAGAATAGGCCTTACAAAAATCGTTTTCATTACGAGACGAAAACCAAAATCATATTCAATCATTAACCCAAACCAACACTCTTTCCCAAATCAGAGACAAAGCCAAAACGTAACTCAATTGTAAAACAAAAAAAAAACAGAGTTCTAATTTCAAGGTAACCTAAATCTTAGAACATAATACACAAACACGCCTGAATCGTACACAAACCCTAGGACGTAATACATAAACCCAAATCTTATGTTCACAGTACACAAACAGATATTCAGATATCAACCAATCTTAGAACGAAAAAAGCAATGATCAACAATCAGAAGATATTTCGTACCCTAAAAAAAATGGTGACATAAAAAGAGCAATAAAAACGACATTACCTGAGAAGAGAGAGAGAGACGCTGAGTCACTGTCGAGATTTCGTACCAAGCTGCAATTTATGTATACTGGCAACAACGAACCCAGCGGGAGTCCTGACATTACCAAAGCAGGAGTTCTAACGGCGATTTACAAAAGACTCCTATCAAGATTTCATAAATCTTGATTTTGATTTACGAAAGGAGATCCAAACAAAGGGGCAATAGGGCACTCTCAAGATTTCGCAACAACGTACCCACCGGGAATGATTTGATTTCTACCCAAAAAAAAGGGCGTTCGTAGTCGTACCCAAGCGGGAAGGGTTTTGATTACCAAAGCGGGTAGAGAATGCACGTGACACTCACGTGTTTTATATTTTCTACTGTGGGTTATACTAATAATTTTATATCACTCATTTTGTAAGTGACTATAAATTTTGTAAGTATTTCAAACACTTACAAATCATATTTTCAATTAGTTATAAAATAGTTAATTTGGTGTAGTGATATCCGCCTAAAACTAAAGAAGAAATTTAGGTAAATATCAAGGTACAAAGCATATATATCAGTTAAGTTCAAAAGTGTCATATTAGATATCAAGTATCTAATGTTTATCGGTTATAGTTTGCACGTGCCAACAAAATATTAAAATGAAGAATATATTCATTACTTTATGTACATGTCAGATATGTACCACCAAACAAGCGTGTCAATATCCAATGTGTGACTAAAAAAACATCCATCATAAAAGTATTTGTTCTCATTATATGCAATTCTTAAACTTCTTTCTTCGTTTTTATGGGTGAATAATTACCCTAATACAATCACACTTGAGAATGGAAAAGGTAAATTTTTTATTGATATATCACTTCAAAAATGATTATAGTTTCCTCGCTATCCCCAAAAGGGAGCTTACATCAATCTTAATTTTCCACCCATGTATTATACCCAAGAAATGACATATCATCCATGATCCACCATTGCCTTCTCAGCTAATTTAAACCAAGAAACAGTAAACAAAAAAGTAAGAATAAAAAGAACTCCAACTAGATGATCAACTACTTGAAGGAATGTATTTTGTTGAACAATATCCCTTAAGTTAGTAACATGTATAACCTTAAGCCTATCGGGACAAGGTCTAAGCCATATAAGTTTGGCTAGAATCACTGTTGTCCTCAGTTTTATTTTTTTTACAAAATTTCCTCTTCATGAGCTTGAAATGATAAAAAAAACAAAAATCCATTGCTTAATTGAGAGTTAAGAACAATTTTTACTCTTAGACTACATTTGTTTTTTCATCTGAAGTTTAAAATCTAAAAAATATTTTGTTTTATATCGGAATTAACTTTTGAATTGACATATTTGGTTATATTCAGATTTAATGTTCAAATTAGAAACACTTTTACATCTTAACTATTCAAAGTCAAATATAGCCATCAACCTTTTAATTTATTCAAAAAAATGAATACTAATTGGCACATGAATGATTTATATTACTATATTAAAAATAAGTTCTCAATATTGAGTTTCTACTATTCCAAATACAATGGTATACCAATGCCAAATCAAAATGTACCAAATAAATTTAAACAAAATAACCTAAATCCAAATGTTATGTTGGAAGTCTCTAAAATGACATGGATAGGATTATAAAAATAATGACAACTTAGAGGACACTCACATGCCCACCCTTATTAAATATCTAGGGGAGAGTATACACATAATTGTAACATCCCATGATTTTGAGACTCAGAAATTAAATTTTTGGGAAAATAAAATTTAATTAAATTGGAGAATTCTAAAATTGGGAATTGAAGTCCAAAAATAGAGGACGTTTCAAAGTATTCCGGGTGATGATTTTGAGGGTACCATTGATCCCGGAAGGGTCGAGATAGTCAAAATGACTGTCATTGGGTTTTATTTAGTCTCCGAAATATTTTTAAGTCAGTTTGACTCGAATTGGTGTAAACGAGTCGTTTAAAGTGTGTATTAACAATTAAAATTTTGAACTTATGTTTTAAGGTTTAAGAGGCTTACGGATGAATCCTTCTCAGTTGAGAAAGGGAGAGAAAGAGAAAAGAAGAGAGAAAGAAGAAGAAAGGAAGAGAGATAGGAAGAAAGCTTAGAGATTCTGGCCCAAACGCGACATCGAGGACGATCCAACCTCTACAAATCTGAGGCAAGTGTTTAATCTTGCTAAATAGGTCATTTGTGTATTTGATTTCATTATTTGTGGGTTAAAGAAATGATTTTTGGGTATTAATATCAAAACCTAGATTTTTGGGTTTAATCTTAAAATTGATGTTTACACATGGGTTTAAGAGGTATAAATTGATGAAGTGAAAGTATAGGATGTGTTTAATGTTAGAAACATTATTGGGTTACAAATTCATAGTTAGAAACTGTTGATTTGGGATTTTGGAAAATTTAGGTTTATGTAGAAAAATGACCATTTCGTAGCCTGCTGAACAGACCGAATCGATTCGGCCTCTTTTCGAATCGATTCGGAATGTTGCAGAATCCCAGGTCTGTGTGACCGAATCGATTCGGACCCAAGCCGAATCTATTTGGCCTATAGCAGAAGCCCAGGTTTTTGGACCCGAATCGATTCTCCTTGGAGGCCGAATCGATTCGAAATAGGGTCGAATCGATTCGGGAACATGACATTTTGAGGTATTTTCTCCATATTGATTTCAAACCCTTTTTGATTGGGTTTATTGATTTGGGGCTTTCTCTTATGAAGTAATAGATATATTTTGGAGACTTCTAGGGGGGGTCTCACCTAATATGATAGTGGGGACTTCTTGGAATTATTGGAGAAGAATATATCCATGTATGTATTTGGAGTTGTGTATAGAGATTTTGGGGAAACCTCATTGGGATTGAGAATCCTACTTATAGACCAAAAGTAAGTATAGATGTGATGTGAGGTTAATAACTCTTAGAGAGAGTTGCGAGGGTATGTTGTGAAATTCTAGGCCAACCTTTATGTCGAATCCTTATAAGGATAGGATATTATTAAGATACGATTTGGGGCCAAATGGAAGAGTATAGTTGCATACCCTTAGTAATGATAAAACTTTAAGAAATAAATTCGATAGGTCTTAGACTAGGGGATTCACAAAAGTGATTGAACCATAGTCGAAATCGAGAGCAATGGGATCATATTACCAACTAGAGTAGAGTGTGTAAATCTAGTCGGGGTAGATGTGGTTTATCGGTGTGTGATTTACAATGGGTACTTTCCCTAATAAATGGGATTATTTGATGAAGGTAAGATTGAGCTTGAGGCTTATAGACTATTAGTTATGTGTATACCAATAGTCAAAATGATTGCTAGATTCTTTAATTTGCTCTCGGATATAGATGGTATGCGTAGTAATGGTTTCCTACGCTAAACTTTGGGTGATACCCCTAATGTTGGATATATATATATATATATATATATATATATATATATATATATATATATATATATATATATATATATATATATATATATATATATATATATATATGTCCGTATGTTATTTGGGAGACTATTCATCATAGGAAAAATGATTGAATATGTTTCAAGCGAGGGATTGTATTCACATATCGAGGTAAATTAAATGAGTTTGTGGTGACGGCCTGTATAGCGAGGATTATGTATACTTACAGCCGAGTGTATATAGATATCTTATACACATGATCGAGAATTAGTTTGTATATATAGATATATGGATATGTGAATATATTTGTATATATATATATCTATATAAATATGAATATATGGATATATTTATGTTGTGGTCATACATGGTATGGATATTTAAACCGTATATGATGGTTTAATGTTTAATTATATGATTGGATCATATGGATGTATATATATTGTGCATGTGAATGATATATAACTTATGTGGTTAAGCATACCCCGCTCATGCTATCATTGGGAAGTTTCCGCGCAGAGGGTGAGCATCCTGACTAGAAAAGCAGGGTGTGGATATTCCCCAGGTCATAGTCGTCCCATGTGTTATTATGTGATTTACATTTTTTGGGGATAAGACGTGGTGGGTATGTTTCTTCTCATTGCCGGTTAGGAGCTATGACCGCTTCCCGGGACGTCGTGTGCGTGTGTTTACCACGAGATGGGTGTCGTTTAGTCCCACCATGGTGGCCCCATTATTGCTACGTGAGCCGGGCACTAGGAAGATGATGCATGATGCAGTTTTATCGGCGATATATATAGTCGGGTATATTATTTGTGCATGGCCATTGTACATCAGATATGATATGTACTCTTGGTCATGGGTATGGATGATGATGGTATATATATATATATATATATATATATATACGGTTAGAATAAATGCCTATATATATATATATTTATATATCCTATAGATAAAAGGATATGGTATCGTTGTGGAGTACATCTTGGATGATTGTGGTGTTCTAGATTGATGGGGTTTGATGTATCGCATTTAAGGAATATTTCGGTTACATCATCCCAAGGATATTATTGGAGATTTTTAGTTATTTTCATATTGTAGTCTAAAAATTTAGTAGTAGTGGTAGTATTATATGGTATGTATGGAATTATGGATCTCTAGGATCGACATTGTCAAGGAGTAGTGTAACGGGGTGGTTCTTTATTTGGATTTCGCTTTGCGAGACACCCCACGCATGAAACGTAGTGCAGTGTTGAGATTGGAGAAAAGTTCTGTCAAATATTTATGTGTGGCATGATGGATCTCTAGGATCAACGTTGTCAAGGAGTAGTGTAACGGGGTGGTTCCTTGTTTGGATTTCGTTTTGCGAGACACCCCACGCATAAAACGTAGTGCAATGTTGAGAGTGGAGAGAAGTTTTATCAATAATAATTTGTATGCATGTTAATTAGAAATTAAATCTTATGGTTCAACCCAAATATAAATGGGTAACGTATTAAGAATTATAATTAATTAAATTATAAACCAGAATCCATTAAGCCTATTATGGCATAATTGTGTGTAAACATAATCTAGTATGATTAGAAAAGGGGTGGATTCTTGGGTTATGATAGGAAGGCAATTCTCATGGGTATAGGTTGGACCTATGTTAAGTTAGGTTATCCTTATATATGGGGGTAATTTAACTAAAATTTGAGGACGCGAATAGGTGCGCGTCGTTAGATTAGAGGTGAGTTGGGAATCCATGAGAGTGCGAATCCACTTTTAATTATGAAATAAGTGCACCGATATTTATTATGCACGGTTAACACACTTGCTAAATATTTTTCACACTCGGGCTCTGACCCGTTTACTTTTCTCTCCTGCTTGTATATATATATATATATTGCTACAGGTGTCCTACCGCATGGATGCCGGATGACCTTCTATCCAGAGTCTTAGGAGCTATAACTTGTGCGGACTGTTGCGGAACGTATCTTGTAGTCGCTTCTTACTTCTTTAAAAATCTAGGTAGGACTCATGTTGTATATCGGGTTTATACCCCCAGGGATATTTATAGATGTGTACATTTATTTCATTTCAGTCATTATATTGGATGTAACCCGACAGCTTATTCGGGTTTACTTTCTTGTGGTATGATCAGTTGTAGTTATTTATCTCATTTTATTCCAGCATTTCATTTATCTTAGTTCTTTCATGCATCCTTCTTTCCTTTATTAGTAGCGTTGGTTGTTGTCGGTTCCATATTTTATTTAAATTTTAACATCTCGCTTATATGATATCAGGTAGTTAGTCATATATTATGTAGTACCGACAATTGATGTTGAGACTGGACCATTTGAAACTCCTGATTTAATGTAGTATAGGGCTGGCCACCCGTTATTATTTTAAGCGGGGTGTTACAGATGGTATCAGAGCATCAGGTTCTAGAGTCTTTAGGATATGTGGGGGTTTTCTGCGTTCTTCCGTTAACGTTCTTGACATAAAGCCCTATAATTAGGACTGTTGTGTTCACTGCGTTGTTTTCTTCTGTGAAGTATGTTCACTTGATTGACGTTCTGATAACAGTTGCTCTCATTTCATTTCAGACGTCGCCTAGATTATGTTGTCTAGGATAGGACAAGATTAGAGATACAATACCCATAGCATATTTGGGTACGCTTTAATCGGGGGTATTTATTTTTTCCCGATTCCGGCGAAGATAATTAAGGAGATTTCTAGCAGTGGTTTAAAGTGATTTATAGGTGGTTGAGTAAGAAAAGGAAAATTTACTCGAATGGTGAATCTTGGACTTAGTAAGGTAAGTCCGATGAGAGGTATGTAGTGTAGTCCTGGGGAGGTTTAGGTTGAGAAACCCGTCAGCCTTCGTTAGGAAACCTGGTGTTGGTGACTCTTATCGATGTGAGGAAGGTGTAGTTGTCCCAATATCAGGGGTATCGCCTACTGGGAAGAGGAGATAATTTGGAAACTTATTTTCGTTGTATAGGACTGAGGGAGTTTTCGGTAGTCGCAATAGCATTGTCCTTCAAAATGGTTAGGAAGGATTTATGAGGAAGGTATTTCTTTGAGGAGAATTAGGCATTGGGGAGGAGTGAGCAAGTGTGGTCTTTATGCGACATCTTTTGGAATAGTAAAATGTCTTATTATGAGCTAGTAGAGAGTGGCTTTATTGATTTTGGGAATGTAAATTGTTAAGGTTATTGGTTCATTGAGGGAAGAACTTATTTTATGGAAAGGTGTTGATGTGATGTAGAGGAATTTTATAACTGAGAGCTTCAGAGTTTAGTAGATTTATGTTGAGCGGATAATTTAGCTCATAGTTGTGCTAGTTTGAGAACTAGGTATTCGATAGAATATTGTATTTGTTGAGGCCTTGTGTCTTAAACATAAGGTATTTGTTTGGCATGTCGAAAGACATGGATTTGTTTAATATTATATTATTACATAGGCTTTGGGCATATCTATATATGAAAATCTTTTTATAAAACCTTAACCCTGGTTCAACTAATCTCAATCCCCGACCTCGCTACACAGTAGTGTATTGGGAGGGTTCCTTGTTTGGATTTCGCTTGCGAGACCTCCCCCGCACGAAGTTAACTAACGTCAAGGATTGAGGAGAGTTCAACTATGGGAAATTTTAAAACTTTTATATAATTAATGTGTTATTATAGATTATATTGGTGGTAGTTATGTTACGATTTGAGGCTAATGGAGCCTGATTATAATTCTACGAGTGGAAACTCGGGTTCGGGGGGTATGGGCGCCCTGGGTAGTAGTTTTCTTTAAAATTTATTTGGTTCGATGTGAGAGCTAGAAAGGATCGGTATAGTGATCCTGAGGATTGATGTAAGGATTCGATGATATTGAGGCCCTAGGCATGTCTTAAATTTCGCGGGCGAATTCTTGTAAGGGGGAAGATTGTAACATCCCATGATTTTGAGACTGAGAAATTAATTTTTTGGGAAAATAAAATTTAATTAAATTGGAGAATTCTAAAATTGGGAATTTAAGTCCTAAAATAGAGGACGTTTCAAAGTATTCCGGGTGATGATTTTGGGTACCATTGATCCCGAAAGGGTCGAGATAGTCAAAATGACTGTCATTGGGTTTTATTTCGGCTCCGAAATATTTTTAAGTCAGTTTGACTCGAATTGGTGTAAACGAGTCA
This sequence comes from Sambucus nigra, assembly GCA_949130495.1. Taxonomy (NCBI): domain Eukaryota; kingdom Viridiplantae; phylum Streptophyta; class Magnoliopsida; order Dipsacales; family Adoxaceae; genus Sambucus; species Sambucus nigra. Next base: position 3,363,734 of record OX422224.1, read on the forward strand.
TTTAAACGGTGTATTAACAATTGAAATTTTGGACTTAAGTTTTAAGGTTTAAGAGGCTTACGGATGAAGCCTTCTCAATTGAGAAAAGGAGAGAAAGAGAAAAGAAGAGAGAAAGAAGAAGAAAGGAAGAGAGAGAGGAAGAAAGCTTGGAGATTCCGGCCCAAACGCGACATCGAGGACGATCCAACCTCTACAAATCTGAGGCAAGTGTTTAATCTCTCTAAATAGGTCATTTGTGTATTTGATTTCAGAATTTGTGGGTTAAAGAAATGATTTTTGGGTATTAATATCAAAACCTAGATTTTTGGGTTTAATCTTGAAATTGATGTTTACACATGGGTTTAAGAGGTATAAATTGATGAAGTGAAAGTATAGGATGTGTTTAACGTTAGAAACATTATTGATTTACAAATTCATAGTTATAAATTATAGATTTGGGATTTTGGAAAATTTAGGTTCATGTAGAAAAATGACCATTTCGTAGCCTGCTGAACAGACCGAATTGATTCGGCCTCTTTCCGAATCGATTCGGAATGTTGCAGAATCCCAGGTCTGTGTGACCGAATCGATTCGGACCCAAGCCGAATCAATTTGGCCTATTACAGAAGCCCAGGTCTTTGGACCCAAATCGATTCGCCTTGGAGGCCGAATCGATTCGCTAGGCCGAATCGATTCGGAATAGGGCCGAATCGATCCGAGAACATGGCATTTTGAGGTATTTTCTCCATAGTGATTTCAAACCCTTTTTTGTTGGGTTTATTGATAGGGGGATTTCTCTTATGAAGTAATAGATATATTTTGGAGACTTATAGGGGGTCTCTCACCTAATATGATAGTGGGGACTTCTTGGAATTATTGGAGAAGAATATATCCATGTATGTATTTGGAGTTGTGTATAGAGATTTTGGGGAAACCTCATTGGGATTGAGAATACTACTTATAGACCAAAAGTAAGTATAGATGTGATGTGAGGTTAATAACTCTTAGAGAGAGTTGCGAGGGTATGTTGTGAAATTCTAGGCCAACCTTTATGTCGAATCCTTATGAGGATAGGATATTATTAAGATACGATTTGGGGCCAAATGGAAGAGTATAGTTGCATACCCTTAGTAATGATAAAACTTTAAGAAATAAATTCGATAGGTCTTAGACTAGGGGATTCACAAAAGTGATTGAACTTTAGTCGAAATCGAGAGCAATGGGATCATATTACCAACTAGAGTAGAGTGTGTAAATCTAGTCGGGGTAGATGTGGTTTATCGGTGTGTGATTTACAACGGGCACTTTCCCTAATAAATGGGATTATTTGATGAAGGTAAGATTGAGCTTGAGGCTTATAGACTATTAGTTATGTGTATACCGATAGTCAAAATGATTGCTAGATTCTTTAATTTGCTCTCGGATATAGATGGTATGTGTAGTAATGGTTTCCTACACTAAACTTTGGGTGATACCCCTAATGTTGGATATATATATATATATATGTCCGTATGTTGTTTGGGAGACTATTCATCATAGGAAAAATGATTGAATATGTTTTAAGTGAGGGATTGTATTCACATATCGAGGTATATTAAATGAGTTTGTGGTGACGACCTGTATATCGAGGATTATGTATACTTACAGCCTAGTGTATATAGATATCTTATTAACATTAGAAAAAGAGTTGAAAGGCCTGAAGGAGAAGGAGGCTTTAGTTAGTCAACTCGAGGCAATTAAGATATCTCTTTCTGAGAAGCTTATCCCGGTAGGTAAAGAAAAATGTAACTTAATTATCTCCTTGGAAGGTGTCAACAAAGAGCTTAATGTGTCTTTAGAGATTAGAAAATCTCTCGAAGCTAAAATTGCCCAACTCGAAAAAGATCTTGAGTCCTCTCGCGAAGTTAAAGTCACACTCGAGGATAATTTAAGAAGAATGGGAAAATTATTTATAGGTCCTGTTTTAGAATATAAGGAGAAAGGTTATCAAGAGAGAAAGGATATAGGATATGAAGAAGGAGATTCTTCTAAAGTCAATCCCGAACCCATAGCTAAATTTGTTACCAAAGCTAATGTTATCAAAATAAGTCCTCCTAAGAAACCTTCAAAAGCTAGTCCAAAACAACCCTATATGTGCACTTATTGTCACAAACGGGGTCATCTTAAAGATTTTTGCAATAAGCTTGGAAAGAACTCTTATTTCATATCTTTTAAACAACACTTTAGCTCTTTAGCAAGTCTTAAGACCCAAGTTGAGTATCTAGTCAATACTTCTAAAGGTCTAATGGAAGAGTTTCTTAGGTTTTCTCAAGTCCAAGGAAATAATTCCAATTATAACACTAGAGCCAATAAGGGAAAGAAAACAACTCAAGCTTGGGTTAAGAAAAATCACTCCAATAAAGCTTTTGTTGCTCATGTTGCACTTAAGGCTCAAAATACCTTCCAATGGTACTTTGATAGTGGTTGTTAGAGACATATGACTGGTGATAAATCTGTATTTACCACTCTTGAAAACTATAAAGATGGTAAAGTCACTTTTGGGGATGGAAGCAAATCTCGAGTCTTGGGTAGAGTATCTATTGAAATCTCCGGGTTTCCTAAACTTGAAAATGTACTTTATGTTGATGGCCTCAAGGCTAATTTGATAAGTATTGGCCAATTATGTGATGAAAATCTTGATGTTAAATTTAGTCAATCGGAGTGCACCATATATGATCAATCGGGTGAATCTATTTTACAAGGTGTTAGAACTAGTGACAATTGCTATGGAATTATTCCTAAATCATCTTTAGTTTGTAATAGTGCAAAAGCCTCGTCTGCCGATATTTGGCATCAAATATTAGGTCATGTAAACTTTAGAGATCTTGATAGATTAGTGAGAAAAGAACTAGTTCAAGGCTTACAACCACTAGGAAAGCCAACCTCCACTATTTGCGGGTCGTGTCAATTAGGAAAGCAAATTAAGAGTCCTAATAAGAAGTTAAACTCTATAACTACCTCTCGTGTCTTAGAATTGATACACATGGACCTTATGGATTCCACTCGTACCGAGAGCATAGAAGGCAAAAGATATATCTTGGTAATAGTGGATGATTTTTCTAGATACTCCGTAGTAGGCTTTCTAAGAGATAAATCTGAGACAATTGATTTTCTTACTGTTAAGTGTAGAACCCTTTAAAATCAACACGGTGTTAACATAAATCGCTTTAGGAGCGATAATGGAACCTAATTCAAGGAATCCGCTGTGAATGCCTTTTGTGATGAAATAGGAATTAAACATGAATTCTCCGTCGTTCGAACTCCATAACAAAATGGTATAGTTGAAAGGAAAAATCGAACGATCCAAGAAATGGCAAGATCTATGCTCCTAGGTAGAAATGTGCCCCGTGGGTTTTGGGCTAAAACGGTTAACACCGCATATCACATAGTAAATAGGGTTTATTTGCATCCTAACACTAACAAAACACCATATGAATTGTGGATGGGTAAGAAACCTAATTTGTCCTACTTTAGAGTGTTTGGTAGTCCGTGCTATATTCTTCGAGATAGAGAACTTCTAGGCAAATTTGACTCAAGGAGAGATGAAGGAATATTCCTAGAATATTATCAAAACAGTAGAGCCTTTAGAGTATTCAACTTAAGTACCTCTAAAGTCATGAAATCAATTAATGTTGTCATAAAAGATGATGCTCCGGCCACATCAATTGAAAATGAGGAAGATTTATCTTGTGAATGTGATATTGTGTCCAATGTTGAAAATATTGAGTCTCGCAATGACTTGGTTGTCCCCACTACTAAGAAAAAGGATCCTTATCCTTGGGTGCGTAAAAGTCATGACACTTTAAAAATTATAGAAGATCCTGAAGTAGGTGTCAAGACTAGGGCTCAATTAGAAAATAAAGTTACCTATTTGTGCTAGACTTCTAAAATTGAACCTAAAAACTTTAAAGAAGCATTAAAAGATGAACATTGTATTAATTCTATGCAAGAAGAATTGTTTCAATTTAAGAAAAATGATGTTTGGTAATTAGTCCCTAGGCCTTCCAATACTAATGTCATTGGCACCAAATGGATTTTCAAAAATAAAATGGATAAAGATGGTGTCATTATTCGTAATAAAGATAGGTTGGTTGCCCAAGGATACACCCAAATAGAAGGTGTTGACTTTGAAGAAACTTTTGCTCCTACTGCTAGGTTAGAATTGGTTCTCCTTTTATTCGCCATAGCATGTCACCTTCAATTTAAATTATATCAAATGTATGTGAAAAGTGCCTTTTTAAATGGTATTATTCAAGAAGAAGTTTATGTTGAACAACCGAAAGGGTTTGAGGACCCAAAGCATCCTAATCATGTCTTTTATGTGATCCCCTTTGGCGTGAACATGTAAAACAATCAGCCCAACCGTAAAAGCATTCTTAGTGAGACCTCCCTAATCAGCCTAATCTTTTTTTCGGGACAGATTTAACCCTGATCCTTGTTTTGTCTTCTTCTCCACAAGCTTTAAAACTAAATATCTCCCATAATATATGTCCGTTTGAGACGAAATTTATATATTTGGAAATGTCTCAACAAGATCTACCAAAAGTGGTCCATAAAGGATATTCAATTTTTAAGTTTGAAATTTGAATTTTTGGAGTGCAATTTTCAGCATGTTTTTCGATGGTGAAATTTTGCAATGCGAAATTTTGAAATTTCACACCACGAAATTTAGTGAAAATGCCTATTTTTACTAATTTCGCATTCTGAATTCGCAATTTGAAATTTGTAATGTGAAATTTTGCAGTTTAATCTCACAATGAAAAAATTTCAGTGTTTACCGGAGCATCTACGAAAGCCTGCTGGAGCATCACTGAAGTCACTTATATGTTGTTGGTTACTCGCCAGAGTGATAGATGTGTCGTTTGAGTGTCGTAGAAGTGTTGTTAGAGCCATTGGGCCAAGCCTCTTCGGCCAGTTGTATAAGGCTGCCACTGGAACAGTCTTGGGGTTGGATTGAGTTTGGTCCCCACTTCGCTCTTAGGCATTGTCAAAATAATGATTGGCCAGTGAAAGCCACGAACCATGAATAGGGATTAGTCGAGGTGCGCGCAAGATGGCCCAGACACCTCATGGTATGCTACCAAAAAAAAGAATGTCGTCGGAGCGTCGCCAGAGCTCCGGAGATGTCCCGCCAGAGTTTTGCCATATAGTCACCCGAGACATGGAATGGGTTAATGTAGAGAGAGAAAAATAATTAATAGTGGGTCAGTATTAGTAAATGGTATTTTGGTTTACTCTAAAAGATTAGGGGGTTCTCATTAAACATGTTTTACTCTTTATTTTTATGTTCCAAATGTTTTACAACAGAGGGTGAAGAGTGAACACCTAAAAATATGATCGTTTTCAAACACCCCTTCCTTAAACCCGACCCCCCACTCACTCCCATCAGTCTTCCAAAATCCGACAGCTCCCACCCCTTGCAAACCCCCACCCCGCCAACCTGCACCACCCCTAGTGGCCTCGCCTCCGAGGGTGTGTGCGCGCCCGTATACATACACATACCGCACATGAGTTTAAAATAAATTTTGGTTTGAAAATCTCTTTGAGCTTCTAATTTTGATATCAATTCCGGTTTTTAAAATAGATTTGTGTTTTGAAAATCCATTTGGAGAGAGATGATTTTAGATAATTTGTTTTGTTTTTTTACGGTGGGGGTGCTAGCAGTTGGTGGTGGTGGGGGTGATGGTGGGTGCCAGTGGTTGGGGTGATGGTGGGGGAGGTGTTCAAAAAGATGATATTTTTTTATTTTTATTTTTATTTTTCAAATTTTGTTTTTTTTTATATTTTTTTTATTTCATAGATCACGTGTAAAAAAAAATTAATCCACGATGCATCACAATCAAAATCAATTAGTAAAATCTATCAAACTCCAAACTGAGAACTTATGAACGTATTAAAATAAAAAAATAAAAAACCTCAAGGAGCTCAGGCCTGAAAAAACATAAATCAACTAGCTTGCAGGCTACGCATTGCGTAGCTGTAAAATGATATTTTTTTAGAGATAATAAAATACACTAACATGTTCAATATTTGAAAGATACGACTCTATACAATGAGAAAGTTTTTCTTTAATACTGACACAATATTTTTGACTTTATGACGTCACTTCAAATGTCAATATTCATGGGCATTTATAGGATCTCTAAAATGTATTTACCCAAATACATGTATCTAATACATTTAATGTAAACATACTCCATTTAGACTTTTATACATGCACCTTTTAATACATGAACCAATTAAATGCATCTTAATTTGGATGATACAAAATTAATCAATGGTTTAATGAAATGGACACATATCATCGTGTGGGAACGAAAAATATCGACGCTATATTGTAATGATAACTTTAGGTATATACTATAATTCGAACCGAGACCGAGCCACCCAAGCCGCACTCACTTAGGTATTGTTTGTTTTTACCGCTTAAGTTTGAATCTGAACCATTCCGACTTAAGAGATATCAAATAATAATTGTTTTTTAAATGATTAAGAGGTTAACGACTATTTTATCTTCAGAATGATTGAAAGGTAAATGTATATCTGAATTCTGAATCTGAAGTCTAAAATATATTCATTCAGAGATCCATCCAGACATAAAAATAAACATATTTTTCAGATTCAGATTTCAGATTCATATGAAAAAACTAAGGTTGCGTTTATTTTTTCATCTGAGTCTGAAGTCTCAATTTGAAATCTGAAGTACGAAATCTGCATATGAAAAATATGTTTGTTTTTAAGTCTGAATGTACTTCTGAATACATGTATTTAAACTGATTTAGATTTCAGATTCAGACTTCATATGTAACTCGACCTCTTAATCATTCAAAGGCAAATATAGCCGTTAATGTCTTAATCATTTATAAAAACAAACACTATATATTCCCTCTTAAGTCTCACTAGTTCAAATTCAGACTTAAAGACTAAACTAAATTACCTTTTTAGTCCCTGAACTATTGCTAAAGTTTTTAAATGGTCCCTTATCTTATGTTTAACTAAAGATACTCCCTCAACTATATCACTTATTCCAAAAAAAAGGATTCTGTCAATAGAGCCGTTATAATTTGTCAACAAAATGTCAAAATTCTACCCACATTTGACACCATTATTAACCCATCAACAACCTTTTTAACCATTACTCTTCATTTTTGCACCACTCACTCCATTTCCCACCAAAATTTTACCATTCACTCCATTCTCTTGAAGACACAACTAGCTCAAGAAGATAATTGTGGTTTATTGCTATTGCGATCATTTGTCTGAACGACGTTGAAATGCCCCTTTTTATGTGTGTTTCAAATCAAACTATTACCAAAAAATAACAAACTTTTAATTATGCACCAAACTAAGTTGTGAAAACCCAATTCTTACTTTAATCCAATTTTATCTTGATTAATCCTAAACATGCATCTAGTGATTAAAGCAAGTAAAATAAAATAAAGAATACTCACAACGCCGAATGTACGAGGAAAAACCCAAGACAGGAAAAAACCTCGGAGGGCCCAAGCTAGACAATCACTATGAATAAAGGTTTTACAAAGACAGATTATCCTTACTCAATGACTCGATCCCCACGGGTCTTGATGCTCCTTCTGATCTTCAATCGTTCTTTAATAGTGCCCACACAGAAATTCCGTCTTCCACGATACCTGTCCACAACACACGCGTCCACGTATGTCTCGGTGTCCACCGATATGGATTTAATTCGTCTACGATGTTGAACACGACGTCTGTTGCTTCTTCATCGCAAAACCCAAATGTTCAATGGTAGAACAAACTCAACTTTAGTGCAGCAAGATCACGTAAACATATAAGAATGATAACTCGGATCTTTGCAAACTCTAAGGATGTGTTTATGACTTTTAAACCTTAGAAAACATGTGCAAACAAGGTTCTGGTTCGTAAAACTGTTTTCCAGAATGCACACTTACGAAAATCTGATGCAAACACTGTTTAAATAGGATTTAAATGTCGCCTCGAATAATGTGTCGTTCAAATAACTTCAGGCTCTCGTTTGAGAGACATGCCATCTCGTTCGAACGAAATTGGATGTCATTTAAACGCCATCGCGAAAGTTTGACTTTTTGTTTAAAACGTCTCTTCCAATAAGAGATCCAAAAATGTCAAACTCTTTTTCGAGCTTATCAGAATAAAACGTAGTTTAAACATTTTAAAACACTATAAAACATTTTAAAATATTTTTCTTTATAAAAATTACATCTTTATCTTTGATAAAACAATTTCGAGCACCATTAATTATACGCATTCACACGTGAGTGATCTCGGAATGCATTAAATTTTGAAGATGAATAAACTTGCACCAATTAAACATCGGAATGATAAATTCTTTGAATCTTTGCCGCAACGTCTTCAATTTTTTCAATACGTCATAGACCGAGTGGGATCGTGACAAAATAAAATCTCCCTATGACATAGTACAAATATAGTTTTGTTCACGAAATAAAGTTAAAACAATATAGGGACTCAATTGGAAATTTATGTCCTTACAAATCTCCCCCTTTGACTATTCTGGGACAAAACTAAACCGGTGAAATGCCTAAGCTGGGCCGTCAAGCCGTATGACGCCTAAATCCCATCCGATAAACCCAAAGTCAAAAATTACAGGCACGGACTAGAATATGTAGCACCGGCAGGCATAAATTGTCTGAATGTGATGTAGACTTGAAATCTCGAATCGCTGAAGCATACCTACACACATGAAACAGACAAACAAATACCCACTCAAGTATGGAGGAACAAATGAAACAAATATATATATCAAATGATACCAAACGACAATAGATACCAATATGAATAAACTCTGAAAAATCATTATTTAAGCAATTTGAGCAACAAAATGATACCAATTTGATGAATGCAAAAATAATACTAAAGTGAACTACCAACATCAAACAGTGATACCAATTTGTAAAATATACAATCGAAACATGCTCAAATCTCCCCCTACATCACATACATCTATCCCCCTTTTTGTATCGAATAGATAATCCGGTGAAAAGATAAACCAAACAATTTATCTAGCACGAGAATATAATCTAATTTGAAATCAAGTGAATTTTCTAGATAATCATGAAACAACCAGCTAAGTAAGATCATGTAATGACAAATCAGTAGCTAGTAAACCAAGGAATCACACAAAGAATATAACAGTCTAATCAAGTGTGATAAACGGACACATATGCAAAATACCAATTTTGAGATAAAAGAACGTGCATATAAACCCATTAGTCCAGAAACACTTCCAGCAGTACCAAAAATATATCAAAATAAACCAAGGTTCTAAAAAATGCAGGGCGTGATCGAGGCGTGGAGGTCAAGCCTTAAGCCTTAGAAGCCTAGGCGGGCCTTAGGCGTAAAAAGGCGTGAAATGGCGTTTAGGCCTTCTTAATATATTTTAATATTTTTTAACCATAACAAGGCTATTAAAATACTAAAATTGTACATATCATAAAAATATGTTTGAATATATGCAAATTAAAATACTATTTGATTATTTTGGATGAGATAATGGTCCGGTTTATAAAAAAATTCTTTAAAAGGCGATATCGTTTCACTAAAGCATTGTTGTTTTTAGAAAAAAATGCGCCTTAAGGGTTTTACCAAGAATAAGGCGTGAAAAGCGTAAGGCGGGGCATTTCTCCCAAGCTTCAAGCCTAGGCGTGCCTAGGTTGAGCCTAGGCGGGCTTTTTAGAACAGCGAAATAAACTAGTGGATTGTAAACTAATCAGAAGCCTCAATTCATCTTGTCGTTCGAACGAGCCAGGGACTTCGCTCAAACGAGATGAGGAAGTCTCTCGAACGAAGGACAACTGTCGTTCGCGCGATATCATATGTCTTTTGAATGACTGCGCGCGACCTGCCAAAATTTGCCAGATTCCCACAAATATGATAAATAAATGCCCAGTGAAAAAATTTCCACAAAAAAATTCCAGGAAGGGCCTGATAGTAGCAAAACAGTGCTAAAATAGTAGGCTTTTCGTACAAAATGCAAAAATGCATAAAAACTACAACTGCGAGTTACATGCAAACATAGTACCGATGTGCTCAAAATTGGATATTGAATGAAAGGTCGTGAAACGACAACAAATGAGTCACAGTTCCAACACATCGAAACGATCAAGAAGCTCTAATTGATAGCGATAAATGATCAAACTTTGTCATAGCCTTTGAAAAGTGTGAGCTTAATGAACTAAACATACTACATGCATACAAATCCAGAATTTTGACGATTTTACAAACAATAGCGTCAAATTGCAATGTTTCAACATTAGGATTAGATGTGCAAACCCGTTTAAATTTTCTCCAACCAAACTCCCTCACAAATATATACTTTTCAAGTTATTTTGAGGTTTCTAGCATTCTCAACTTAGAGAAAATCTTATTGGGCCTTTTCTTAGAATATGCATTTTGTTTTAGGCTCTTTTAAACGGTGGCTTTCACGACGATCCCAATTGTAGATACACCCTCTTCTTTAATTAAACTTGGTCAAGACCCCATCTCTGCATCCTCTACCACTGCATCTAGCAGTGGTGAACCTGCTGTTGTTTCTTCTTTAGATTCCGACTTACCTCTTGTTGCTGCCATGGGGAAGAGGAAATTTCCCAATATTTTAGGCGACATAACTGCTACTAGCTCCTCCAAACAAGATGGTGATGGATCCAAAACTAAAAAGGATGCTGGAAAGAAGCCCCCATATAATAAAGAGGACCTTGGTAAGAAGCCCCCATCTACTAAGGGGGATGTTAGGAAGGAGCTTCCTATTGAAAAAGCTTATGAAATCCAGCTCAAGTGGATGAAAAAAGGACTCCCTTATAGGCTGGTAGAAGGGTCTTCATCCAACACCGACCAACAAGAGTTGGTTGATTTATCTATTTCTGGATCACCGGTGGCTCTTAGCCCTGGTTTGGTCAGATAATTAATAAAGACTGGTACTTTGCCAGACCATCAGGGTGTTGCAGCTGCATTGTCTTGATCAAAAAATTCTTAAAGGGATGCTCAAATCTTAGCTCTAGTAATTTCTTTTGCCTTATTTACCTCTCTGTTTGATATTTCTGATATTAACTTGCCTTGTTTTATTTTTATAATTTCTTGTTGACTTTAATAACATGTTAGATAAGGATAATGGTTTACGTTCTTCTTCACAAGAGGTGGAATAAGCTTTTGATGAGCATAAGAAGTCAGTGCCTGACTCCCAATAGGCACTAACCAATGAGTAGAAAAAATGGAAGGACAAAATAAAAGTTACAGAAGAAGATGCAGTGGCTGCTCGGGGCCAGGTTTCTGGTCTGCCAAAAGACTTAGATGCTGAAAAAACTAAGATTACCAAGATGTAGAAGGATTTGGATGCTGAGAAGGCTCTATTCGTTACTGAGAGAGCCAAACGAGCCAAGGCCATGGAGGTTGGCTTCAACAAGGGATGGGACAAAGCCATTGGGGATGCTTCTTTACAAATTGAATTTGCAAAGAAGAAATGCTTTAAGAATGGTTAGTTGGCAACCCTGATAGAGGTCGGCACCCCTCAAGATTCTGAACTCTTCCTCAGACACAATCCATGGGCTACTCACATGGATGAGGAGATTGAAGATGATGGGGGTTCAAGTGAATCCCTTATGGTGTTGGATTCCGCTAACCAACATTAAGATGTTGACTCCTCTGCTCCTCCATCTGACAACCATCCATCTCTGCCTACTCCTGCTGAGCTTACGCCAAATATGAAGAAGGTGTAGATCTGTTTGAGCAGATTTTGTTTTTATTTTCTTCTGCACTTGCAATTTTTCTTTTCTTTTTGTTGATGTATTTGTACTTAACAATTTATCAATGGAAAAAAAATTCTTCCTCTTTTGCTTGTTTTTTCTCCTTATTTTATACTCTATTGTTAATTAGATATTTTCCTTGCTTTTAATAGTTCATGGATAAACTATAAAACTTCTCCTCTAATGACTCCGAGCTACTCAAGAGTTGTAATAAACTTTTTAAGGCTGGTAATTTATCTCTGAACGAGGAAGATCTACTGAAGTTGCTCAAGGAAGGTGTGTCTAATCAAGACAAGGAAACCTATCTTCAGCTGAAATGCCTTCTTAATCGGGTAGTAGCCAACAATATTTACTACTATGAAATGATTGACGCACTGTAGGAGGACTATAAGGAGGTCAAGGATATTTTGCATGCTGACTGTGAGAAGAAGTACACGGTCTTGAGTGAAGCTTAGGGCTTTAAACGAAAGTTGGAAAAATTTGCTTATCATTTTTGAAGATAAGAATTTTTGCTCAACCATGAAGTAGAGGAAGCCAAATCCATTTCCAAGTTTTTGGAAGAGGAGAATAATAAATTAAGAGATGCGATAAATTCCTTGAAGTCTTTTTCTACTATTATTGCTACTACCGATGAAGGTCATTCTTTCTTAGAGGCTAAAAATGCCATATTAATAGAAGAATTGGAGGCATTGAAAAAGACCAAGTCTGTATCTTCTTCCTGAGAAAGAAATAGACTTGATCGAGGTACCACAGATGATGTTATGACTCATCAAACTATTATTAACCAAACTTCCCAACTGAAGTATAAAAACCAAGCCCTTACTGAGATGTCTTAGAAACTTCAAACTCAATCTGAGAAACTCGCCACTCGGTCTTCTCAGCTGCAAGCCAAGGATGGAGTGTTGAAGAAATTGCATCATCAAGTTTAGAGGCTGACCTTCCAGTTTCACAAGCAGCCTGGAGAGATCAAGATTGAAGCTTTGGGGCATTTTTATGCTAGGTTTAAGCAGGCCCAGAATGAAGGCTACAAATGGGGTTGGACCAATTATCTAATAGTGTTGAAAGTTGAAGAAAATAGTCCTTTCTAGAAATGGTATGATCCTAGGTTGTTAGACCTTGAAGATCCTTCCTTAGAATGAATGTTAACTGGATTATTACTAACACAATTCCCCAGGCCCTGATTTATAAATATCTGGGAGACTATGGGCTGCATGACGAGCTGAAAATCATCTGACCTCCTCATTTGCTAGATCGGCCAAGCAGCGGTAATAAGAGAATGCTTCAGGACTTTAATTTTATCAATTCTCCTCATACTTTAGATCCCAGCTGGCATGGATCCCATTTCCAAAGCTAAGGGGAAACGCCCTTTAAAATAATATCTTGTACTTATTTTGTAAACACATTTGTGTAATCATTGTTCGAATGAATGAAAAAGTATTTGATTAACTTATCTTATTGATTTTTGAATATGACTATTTTTTGAATGATTTCTTTTTTTTCATTAGTTCTATTGATACACTTAGATTAAAATCTAAATTTAGTATCAATTACCAAGGAGTACATAGGTTCTATTAACATATTTAGATTAGAATCTAAATTTGGAGCTAGTTATCCATATGTCTCCAAAGGTTTTACTAACACACCTAAGTACTTAGGTTTTCTGTATTAGTTACCAATGGCGTGACCAGGCGTATGTGGAATATGTGCCTACATTCCTCTTGAGGAATCTTCGCAACGTTCTTCCTGCACTTGGTCCATTAGGATAAAGATATTATTTTATCCTTATACTTGTTGACCATCTTGAGGTCATAATAACCTGTTTGGTATGATACCGATCGAGTTTTGCTTATGCCGAGAAACTTATAGCTTGTGCCGATCAACCTTAGGCCTATTCTTTGGAGAAGACTACTCTTGTCGGGAAACATTTTGAAGTTTTTTTTAGCTATTTTTAAGCTTATTCACGATCAAGTATATAGTATATAGGTAGTGCATAACACTATTACTCCCCAAAATTTGGAAAAATAGAAATTGGAGGACAAATCATTTTATTGATACCAGAATTTGATACTGGACTGAGTACACTTGATTACATTATTGGTAATATTTTTTAAGATGCTCAATATGCGATGGATTCTTGAATCCTTCCCCTACCAAAGTCTTAATCCTAGAAGTTCCAAGTTGGATGATCGCAGAAATACGATAGGGCCCATACAAGTTGGCTTCGAGCTTATTATTTTTCTAGAGAACCTTTTTTAGCACATAATCTTCTTCCTTTAAGTTGGTCGGCTTCATCCTTTTATTATAAAATTGGGTTGTTCGCTACAAGTAAGCCGCATTTCTCAGAGTAGTGTCTTCTCGCACCTCTTCTAGCATATCCAAATCCAATAGTCGCATTTGATCACTCACATGAGAGTTAAAATTTAAAACTCTATGGGATGGAAGACCCAGATCAGCAGGTATGACTGCTCCAGTACCAAATGCTAACATGTATGGGTATTTTCCAGTTGCAGTCCCGTGGGTTGTTCGGTATGCCCATAAAACAGAGTGTAGCTCATTGATCCAGTTTTCCTTTGCATCATGAAGACTTTTCTTCAATCCATTTAACAGAGTTCTATTTGTTACTATAGTTTTCCCATTACTCTGAGGGTGTCCTGGAGTAGAGTGTAATTTTTTGATATTGGATAGAGCACAATAAGTTGTGAATTCCTTGTTGTCAAACTGTGCTCCATGGTCGGTGATAAAGGCATAAAGTAGCCCATATCTGCAAATGATGTTATTCCAAATGAATTGGTAAACCTTATCATAAGGCATGTCTGTCAATGGCTCTCCCTCCACCCACTTTGTAAAATAGTCCACTGCAACAACCATGTATTTGAATCTTCCTCGGGTGGTTGGCAATGGCCCGACCAAGTTTATTCCCCACATGGAAAAGGATCAAGATGAAGTGATTGGGGGTAAGAAAAGCCTATGGAGTCTTGCAAATGCTGGAATACTTTTGGCATTTGTCACACTTTTCAGCAAAAACTGCATAATCCGCTTGCATAGTTGACCAGTAGTATCCTCGCACACTTATTTGTTGCAGAAGTGTTATTCCTGTAAAGTGAGCTCCAAAAGATCCTTCATATAATTCTTGAATTAGGTATGGAACCTCTGATGGATGAACGCAATGCTACAAATTGACTGTCAATCCTCTCTTGTATAAAACTCCTTTATTTTGCACATATCTGGCAGCTTTATACTTCAATTTTTCAGCTTCAACTATATCTGCTGGCAAAGTTCCTTCTTTAATATATGCTCTGATGGGATCCATCCAAGATGGCCCCATGTCTAAAGCAATAAAATTGATCATCAAATCTTCATCTTTACTCCTATTGGCTAAAATCGCAATAGGAATAGTTAATCGATGTTCAATTCGGTTGCTGGGGCTAGCCGAGTAAAGCATCTGCTCAGGCATTTTTCACTCTTAGAATTCTATTCATCCAAACAACTGGTAATTTTGTTATGGCCTCTATTGTGTTGAATAAGTATCTGGATGTCGATTCGCCTTTAGTTCCATACAAGCTCAAGATTTGATTTACTACCAACTGAAAATCACTATATGCCACAACTCGCTCGGCATTCAGTGATTGGGATAAACTTAAGCCTACAAAGAGAGCTTCATATTCCGCTTCATCAACGTAAAAGTTCCATATTGTGAGATCGTCATCAAATGCTTGATCTGTCAAAATCCCATAATGGAATGTTTTTCTCCTTGCTTCCTCACTTCTATGTCTTCTCCTTTATTCGAGAAGAAGAATCTGGTAGGTCGATAACAACCTCTTCTGGTAAAAGTTTCTCAGGAGTTTGACTGTCAACTACTTATTTTACTTTATTTTCTCCTATTCCTTATTCGAACAGCTGATTTTATTGCTTGGGCACCTCGGGGTAAGTGAATTCAACTATGAAATTTGCTTCTTCTTGGACTTTTAGAGAAGACCTTTGTTCATAGATAATGTCATACTCCCTTAATTCTACGGCCCAATACATTAATTTTCCAGACTTCTCTGGCTTATGTAAAGCCTGCCTTAGTGGCATATAACTGTATACTACTTTTGTATGGGCTTGAAAACAGGTCTTCATATGTTTAGATGCTTTAATCAACGCTAGTGCCAACTTTTCTATGCAAGGGAAACCTGATTTCTGCTCCTTGAAAAGCTTTACTGGTGTAGTAAACAAGCTTTTGAACTCCATTATCCTCTCTGATCAAAGTAGAGCTCACGGCTGATTCAGAAACAACTAATACAGTTAAAATTACCCCCCATAATTGGTCGGGAAAGCAGTGGAGGTGATCCCAAATACTTATTTAACTCCAAAAAAGATTTCTCACATTTTTTGCTCCACTCAAAACTCTTTTGAGTATTTTAAAAAATGGTAGGCACCTATCTGTAGCTCCAGACACGAACCTGTTCAGAGCTGCTACTTTCTCAGTTAACCTTTGCACATCATTCTTGCAAATCGAGGACTACATCTCAAGTAATGCCTTAATCTTATCTGGATTTGCTTTAATTTCCCTTTAATTTACAATATACCTGAGGAACATTCCTTCTTGTACTCTTAAGACGCATTTGGTCGGGTTTAATCTCATCTGGTGCTTCTCAAGTTTATCAAAAGTCTCGCTGAGGTCGGCAATATAGTCGGACTTTTTTTGCTCTTTATAAGTATATCATCCACTTATACTTCCATATTGTTGACTATTTACTCCTCAAAGACCTTGTTCACCAGCCTTTGATATGTAGCACCTACATTTTTCAAACCAAAAGGCATAGCATTATAACAACAAGTTTCTTGAGGAGTAATGAAAAAAGTGTTCTCCCTGTCTTCGGGCTTCATTTTGATATGATTATAACCAGAGTAAGCATCCATGAAACTAATTAACTCATGTCCTGAGGTAATATGCACGAGTTGATCTATTCGGGGCAAAGGAAAGTAATCCTTTGGGCATGATTTGTTAAGATCTGTGAAGTCTACGCACATTCTCCATTTGTTATTTTTCTTCTTGACCATAACTACATTGGCCAAACCAATATGGATATTTGACCTAGTCAATGAAGGTTGTTTTCTGAAGCTTTTAACTTACTCCAGTATAGCTTGGTTCTTCTCGGGGTTGAATACTCTTCGTCTTTACTTTACTGACTTGAGCTCATGGAAAAGTAAGTTAGGATCAATCCCTAGCATATCTTCATGACTCCAGGCGAACGCATTTTTCTCTAACTAAGGAAGCTCACTAGTTCCTGTTTAACAATATGGCCTATCATTGTTACAACAAGAATTGACGACCCTACTAAGGAACAACATAGAAGTCTTCACATGGGAACCATACGAGCTGCCTGGAATTGATCCTAGTATGGTTTGTCATCAGCTGCACGTCGATCTCACCTTCAAACCAATCGCGCAGAAGGCACGATGAACTGCACCCGAGAAGGCAAAAGCCGTGGAAAAAGAAGTGGAAAAGCTGTTGGATGCAGGATCTATAAGGGAGGTACAATTCCCCAAATGGTTATCCAACCCATTAGTAGTTCAAAAAGCAATGGGAAGTGGTAGTTTTCATCGACTTCACTGACCTCAATAGAGCATGTCCTAAAGACAGTTTCCCCCTCCCAAAAATCGATCAACTGGTAGACGCCACTGTAGCTCACAAGAGAATGAGTTTTCTGGATGCATACTCAGGGTATCATCAGATCCCTTTGTATACCCCAGACCAAGACAAAACAACATTTATCACCACAGTTGGGATATACTGCTACAAGGTCATGCCCTTCAAGCTAAAAAACGCAGGGGCAACCTACCAGCGGATGGTCACCAAGATGCTCAAGGACCAGATGGGAGACACCATGGAGGTCTACATCGATGACATGCTCGTTAAAAGCAAAAAGAAAGAAGACCACCTCTAAGATCTATCAAGCACCTTCGAAATCCTCAGGAAGTACCGAATGAAACTTAACGCGAGCAAATGTTATTTCGGTGTCCAGTCAGGAAAATTTCTTGGGTACTTGGTGAGTAAGAGAGGCATCGAGGCTAACCCAGACCAGATCAATGCAATAAATAGGGTACAACCCCCTCGAACAATCCGAAACATACAGAAGCTCACCGGTATGCTCGTTGTCTTAAACCGATTTATCTCTAAGTCCTCCGAGAAGTGCAAGCCTTTCTTCCAGCTTCTAAATGGAAACAAAACGGTAGAATGGAACCAAGATTGCTCGCAGGCATTGGACGAGCTCAAGGCTTACCTCAGTTCCCCACCACTACTCGTCGTACCACAAGAAACAAATTCCTTGTACTTGTACCTCTCCGTTTCCAACCACACTATCAGTTCTGCATTAATGTACGAAGTTGCAGGAATCCCGCACCCCGTTCATTACGCGAGTAAGACCCTACTAGATGCTGAACAAAGGTACCTACCACTGGAGAAGCTCGCCTTTGCACTAGAAGTGGCGTCGAGGAAGATGAAGCACTATTTTGAAGCCCACACTATAATCGTCCTTACATCGCACCCCCTCAAAGCAATCCTGAGGAGAGCGGATTTATCGGACAGACTGTCTAAATGGTCAGTCGAGCTCGGACGATTTGACATCCAATTTCAACCAAGGAACGCAATCAAGGGGCAGGTCCTTGCTGATTTCATAGCTGAATTCATAGGCGAGCAACCTTCCAACCAACCTCAAGCAGCGAGACAAAAGGGGAATGACGCGACGGAGGAAACCTGGAAATTGTTCGTTGATGGAGCCTCCAACTCAAAGGGGGCAGGAGTAGGCATTTTCCTCATTACTCCAGAGGATACAATCCTTGAACAAGGAATCAGGTTTGGATTTGTAGCCTCCAACAACGAAGCAGAATATGAAGCCTTAATAGTCAACCTCCAAAAGGCGCACACTTTGGGAGCAAAGAATTTACAAGTGTTCGGTGATTCTCAATTAGTCTCGAATAAAATAAGTGGAGACTACAATACAAAAGATGAAAGAATGGCAGCTTACCTCACCTTAGTGAAAGAACTAATGGCTAGCTTCGAAGAGATTAATGTCCAATAATTTCCCAGAGGACAGAACAACCATGTTGACGCCTTAGCAGCCCTAAGTTCAGCAATCGATTCTGACCTAAAAAGAATAATCCCCATTGATTTCCTCTCTATCCGAGCATTAACCGTAGCAGCAAGCCGCCAAACGTGGAACAGATGCTCCAAGTGGAATCAGCACCTTGCTGGATGGACCCTTTAAGAAACTATTTAAAGGATGGCATGCTCCCAGATGAAAAAAAGATAGCCCACCAGATAAGAGTCAAAGCTTCTCGCTTTCACTTATCACTAGAGGGCAAGCTATATAAGATATCTTTTTTCGGTCCATACCTTCAATGCGTTCACCCAAGGAATGTCGAGCAGGTCCTACATGAGCTTCACGAGGGAATCTGTGGAAGCCATATTGGAGGAAGGTCCCTGGCTTTTTGAGCTGTAAAGGAAGGCTATTGGTGGCCATATATGCAGAGGGACTCTGTGGTGTATATTCGCAAGTGCCTGAAATGCCAACTTCACGCCCCTATGGTCCACCAACCTGCTAACGACCTAAAATCACTGTCCAGCCCATGTCAATTCCCCTAATGGGGAATGGACATCGTAGTACCACTTCCTACCGCCATCGGTAATCATAAATATCTGTTGGTCACAACTGACTACTTTACCAAATGGGTCGAGGCGGAACCCCTAGTTAACATTCGAGACGCAGTTATGATAAGGTTCATATGGAGAAATATAATCACCCGTTTTGGCATCCCCAGAACCATCATCACTGACAATGGAATGCAGTTCGAAAGTGGATCCTTTCAGAGTTTCTGTGATGAGCATGGAATCAGACACCATTTTAGCTTGGTGGCCTATCCTCAAATCAATGGCCAAGCCGAGGCTTCCAACAAGACAGTGATCGACGGATTAAAGAAACGATTAGAGCGAGCCAAAGGCGCATGGGTAAATGAATTACCACATATTCTATGGGCCTACTGAACCACTCCATGATGAGCAACGGGGGAAACCCCATTTTCGCTGACATATGGAATGGAAGCAGTCATCCCATTAGAAGAAGGCTTGCCAACAATGAGGTCCAGCCTTGTCGACCAGGGCCATAACGATGCAGCATTGCTCGTTGAGCTCGACCTAGCTGACGAGCACCGAGAGCTAGCCCTAGTAAAACTAGCGGGCTATCAGCAATAGCTCGCAAGGAATTATAACAAAAAGGTCAATCTAAGGGCATTCCAAGTTGGGCACTACGTCCTAAGGAAAGTCCTGAGCAGCGCAGTAAGACCATCAGAAGATAAGTTAGGGCCCAACTGGGAGGGACCATTTAAGATAACAAGAAATGACCTGCAAGGATCTTATCACTTGGAAACGCTGGAAGGCAGAGATATACCCCGAGCATGGAATGCAGCCAATATCAAGAAATTCTATTTTTAGATTCTTCTTTTATATTGCACTTATGAGACTGAAACTCATTAATCAAAGTTATTTAGCAGTTGCATTCTACGAAGTGTCAGTTAACTAGTAGTATTTAGACTCTACAACTCACACACCCTTTCCAAGTGAAACGCACACTGATCATTACATCATAGCAAGGAAATAACCCTCCTTAGGTTTTCGTTATGAAACACGAAAGACCTCTCTTAGCATTGCCCCTAGCAATATATGAAGCCCTACAGGAGATCGTTAGGCAATATGGCCAAGTCAAAATTGGTCACCAAATAATGTTTGGTTGAATAAAATTCTGATCGGATAAAACATCCAACACCAGGTGTGTCATCGCCAATTGCCACACTTAGGCCTAAGGGAGTGTGACGACACAACCTAAAAGGTAAAGTGGGGCAAAATGGTATCTCGTTGGCATACTGGACTGGAAGGACACTTACTTGATAATGCAAACATGCAAATCTAGTCAGCCAAGAGAGGCTCAAGATTATTGAACAAAGATGAGAAAAATATAATACACTTGTTTAGTCGGCAAATTCGCCCAAAACATAAATTTTATATTAATTCATCATACTTACAACAGTTGCAATACATGTTTAGTCGGCGAGCTCGCCCAAAACATTCACATTACATCACCTCAATATAAAATATACAAAGTTACTACTGGTAAAATCTTAATGAGGATGAGGCCTCTGAGCAAGGTAATCAACCACTTGGGCTCTTCGGCCGTCATCGGGATGGGGAGCTAGCTCCTCCTCAACTTCATTCGCATCCGACTCCAATAACTGTCGAGGGATGGCGTCGATGGGGATCCATTGATCATCTCTCCGGAAGGGGTTAGGCATCAGGGTGGAAGGAGAAATCTCATGACGGTACCAAAGCATCGAGTTCCTCGGGACTTGCAGCTCCCTCAAGGCACTCAACCACCCCCTGATGAAGGCGAGCTCTTCAAACTCTATCAGCCTCGTTGGAGCATCTAGCCAACCCTGATTGTAACCATCGGCCCATACTCATCGAGGTCCTTTCTTAAATAAATGCCTCAACTGGGTGATGTCCCTGTGGAGCCCAGCAGTAATCACGTACGCTCGCTGGACATCACCACAAAGCTCTTCCATTTCCCTAGCTGAACCCCTGGTGTTCCTGCTAGCTCACGGAACGATTGGAGGAGTAGGGCCTTACAGCATAGGAGGGACATCGCCCAGACCAGTTCTAGCTCACGATGAAGAGGAACCTCGTAATACTGCAGGAGCATTGCCCGGCGCATGCTCCCTAAGTCACGAGACCTCTCTCCTCAAAGCTTCGTTCTCCTGCTAAAGAACCTCCCCAACCTGGCTGATCTCGAAAGCATCTAGAAGCGTCGCCCTTAATGTATTCACGTCCTTTTAGACTGAAGCACCAACTTCTTCCATCTCTTGAAGCTTGTCCTTCATCTTGGCCACAAGCTCAGACTGATCTTTATACTTCTAATTCCTTGATCTAAGAGATTTGCAAAGCTTAACAAAGGCTTAGCGAACCTGAGGACTTGCATTGGGACCAAGGGTCCTGCCCAATTGAGATGTGGCAGGAATATACTCTTTTGCATCAATCAACTTTAAGGCGTAAAAGAGCAAGGAAAGACAGATTCATTCAGCACACTAGGGGATGAGAAACCTTTTCATTTCATTAATAAGGGTCAAAGTACATCAAGCAGCAAAAAGGAAAATTACAAGCAAAAATACAAAGTAAGTCCTAGAAGTAAAATTAACTAGCGACCTCAGGCTGCCCAAAAGTAGCTGGCTGCTTCCCCTTGTCAGCAGTAGTAGAAGCATCCCCCTCTACAGGGATAACCTCTGTCGCCTGAGAAAGGGGGACATCGACAGGAATCGTCTTGGAGGCAGGGTCAACGCCTTCGATGGCGAGGGCAAGGGCTTCCTCTACAACCGGCTTCGAACCTGGGTCTTGCTCGTCGAACAGAGGGGAGGCGACATCGACACCAGCAGCTGTAAGGGCCTTGTTCCAACCTTTCTTAAAGTTCATTCGACTGATGTAGCCTATCTGAACCTCGGCATCTTCATATGCAGCAGCCCACCCAGATTTTTATGAATCCTCCTTGATGGTGGCTACCTCAGAGTCCTTTTCTTGAAGCTTCTCGGTCAGCACCCTATTCTCCTTTGCGATGGCCAACTTGCTCGATCAGACTAGGTCGTAGGCCTGCCTCAGCTCGTTCATCTCTTTAACCATCGCATCCCTCTCTCGGTTGGAATTGATAAGGGCCAAGTCAGAAGAAGCTCGAGTAGTGTCAACAGTCTTCAGATCATCCTCCAGTTGAGTGCCCCTCACTTTTAAGGTAGCACTCTGCTGCTCCAGCTCACTGTTCCTGCTCATCAGCTTGTCGCGAGAGCGATAGAGCACGGCGGTCACAAACTGCAAAAACAAAGAAGGCATCAAGAAAAGGAAATAGCTAACACTTAGTAAAGCATTGGAAAAAAAGAAAAGGTCTTACCAAAGATACCCTCTGGCTAGCCTGTAGGGCCAATTGATCAGACCCAGCGCCCTTTGGCGATCAGCAGGAAGAACTGCCCTCTCGATCAGCACGGGGGTCAACTGAGGAGAAATAGCAACAGAGGCCCCCTGGGGCAATGCGGACATCGGGACTAAGGCCTGCCCAACCTTCGTCCTCGATTCTATCCTTCTCCTCTCCTCCTTTTTCTCTTTCTCTATCCTTCTCTTCTCCTTCATCTTCTTTCTCTCCTCTTCCTTTTCTCTCTCTCTCTCATTTATTCTTCTTCTTTCCTCTTCTTCTCCTGCTCTTGAGCAGAAGACCGAGAGCCAGTAGCTACAGCCCCAGAGCTGGACTTCTGCTTCTTTGACCTCTGAGCGAGGAGCACATGATCATCATCATCATCGTCCCGAATTAAATTTTTCCTTGGAGGAACCATCTCCTCGCTTGAACTGCTGGACGTGCTTGAAGAGCCTCGGGCTTCAGAAGCCTCTTCTGAGTCAGAAGAACTATCCCCACTGGAGCTCTCCTCAACAAAATTGCCTTCAGCATCGCCTACAATATCACTCTCAGAACTGCTCTCCTCCTCGTCCAACTGGATAGGATCAGCAGCAGTCTCTTCAGAGGTGTCAAATTCAGGGATACTGTTTACCGGCCTCGCTATAAAGCTGGAACTGATGTTTTTGTACTCGAGCAAGAAAGCAGCAGACCGGGGATGCTCATCGTCGGCTAAAGGCTCCCTGATATTCCAGGCCTTGATCAACTCAGAAAGACGAACCTCGCTGAGAGTAGGTTCTAGGTTCTTTGACCTCGCTGAAGAAAAAACGGGAAAAGTCAGAAAGATCACAAATCAGTAAAGAAATTGAATGGACAAAGCAAAGTCTACCTATGTATTCTTCCCCATAAAAGGTAACTGAGAACCTCTCGACCCCTCAGACTGGGGAGAAAACTGTCAATTTCTAGCAAGGAAGCCCTCTTGCCAATAGTCCTTATGGGAATCAGGTAGGTTTACTACCAATTACGTGTCAGGACTCTTGGCCTTGAGATAGAGAACACCAGAACTAGTTCGAGAAAAAGAATAGCAAAAGCAGACCTCGACGAGCCCTAACTTGGTACCATATAACTGATTTATTCTATGAACACCATTAATTATCTTCCACACATTGGGTGAGCACTATGGAGGAACAATATTGAAATAACCAAAGAAGTGCAAGAATAGATTGTTCGGAGGAAAAGTAATCCCCCTTGGGAAAGCAACAAGACATGGATCCAATGGGCACCCTCTATCTCTCTAACATTTCTAGGGGAGAGGCGCACTCAATCTCTACCCACTCCGGGATGTTATAGAACTTTCTAAACTTAGACACTGACCTATTACCAATCTTTGCCATTGGGAAACCCTAGAAAACTACAAATTCAAAGAGAACATACAAAGAGAAGGCACAGGAGACTTACAAGATAAAAGCTCGACTCGAACGATGAAGAATCACAAGCCCAAATGATAAGAAATCAATAAGAATGGAGACTGAGAGAAGAGAACGTGAATCTCTAGAGCTCACAGAAAATAGGAGAGTACTGAGAAGGTTGAAGCGACGATCGAAAAATGACTGCTCTGAATAGATTTTGAGTGCTGCTAATCATAATGCACAAACCACGAAGCAAGTGCCGCCTAAACTCAGTCCTCGAACTTTGGAAGAGTTGCACGGTGAACAAAGGGACCATTATGACAAATCATTTAATTTTATTGAGCCCAAAGTACGGCCCAACAAACTTAGGGGCAATTGTGGGTACCCGAAATTAGAATGATAGGCCTGGACGAGTAGCCCAATTGTAACGACCCAAAATCCAGATCCCCCATGTCTTAACCGGTTATGATTTAGTCTTCTCCCATGTTCCCATTAAGAGGGGTTCTAGGAGAAGATGGAAAACGTGGGGGAGTCCAACACCCCCACTCCCTAAAATGGACATGCATATAATAAACCCTAGGTCCGGGACAAAGGACACACTGTATTCTCTGTAATCACTCTCCGGAGTATATAGAAATAATACTAACTGCACCATCGTGGACGTAGGCACCTTTGCTGAACCACGTACATCTTTTGTTGTGTGATTGGCATTTTATATTCCTTATTCTGCTTGGTGATTGTGCTTCTCTTATCTCTTTGTGTTAAGTAATAATTGTCACCACAATATATATTCTTGGGGATTGGTGGGGGAGTCCAACTAACTAATATTTTAATTACAGTTATATATATGTTTAAAATGAAAATTCGAGCATTAATTTGATGGTGGAGATGAAGGCACCGTGTTTGATTAGAGGTGTGCAACAAGGGGTTGAATTTTGAAAAAAACAAATAACATGATGACAAATTGTGAATATTGTTGCGTTAGGTTGTTATCTGAGAATGAATTTTGAGTTGTATTATACCAGTAATTATCGAAACACGAATAAGATACAACCTCATTTTTTCACAAACGCAACTTATCTAAAACATGATATGGTAGGATTAACATGATTGACATATTAAACACAACATGCTACAAAAACCCGACAAAGGTCAAGAATTCATTCGTATTTCGTGTTGTGTACATAACATAGTACGACGTGACATGATTCATCGTCGAGCTTGACAAATAAATCTTATTTACTTAAGATATTTCCTTATATAAATTCTATCAAATTTTTTTTCTCAATAGGTCATATTTATACATATAGTGAATATTCCCTACATGTTTGCAAATACGAATTATTGGAGAAAAAAAAATTCATCGGTTTTGTTAGAGAAAAAAAACATATTGTCGAATATAGTGATGGATCTAAGAGGGGCGCGGGGGGGGGGGGGGGGGGGGGGGATATTATCGAATAACACCTTTTAATGAGAGATATGAACAAGAAGCTTTGAGAAAACTTATTTTTTCTCAATTATATGAAACTAGTAAGCAAACAGTGAGACTATGGGTATTTTTACCCTAGTATCCCGTAAAAAGAAGAATCCCTCCCAAATAAAAAATTGAAAATTTCCTTATTGTACTTGCATTTTCTTAAGATTTTTATAAAATTATAGGATTTTTCCCCTCAATTTTTTTTAAAAATATTAAGGGTCACCAATCCCCTCATTTTTTTTTGAAAAATATTCAGAGTCACCACCCCAATGAAAATAAAAAATTACTTTCCATATCTATGTAAATATATAATCAAAAGCCAAAAGTTTGATGTTATTTATGAACAAATTTACAATTCTGATATGTATATATGTACAACGAACATAAATTTATACATTTTATTATTAATTTTTATTCTTCGTATTAAAAAAATTAATACTTAAATAAAAAAAAATTATTAGTGTTCACGCACGCTTTCGCAGTGTTTGATTAGAGGTGTGCAATAGTGGTTGAATTTTGAAAATGACAAATAGCACGACAAAAAAGTGTGAATATTTTGTAGCGTTACGCTTTTGTTTGAGAACGATTTTTGAATTATATTTTAACCCTAAAAGACACACCAATAATTGCCGAAACACATATAAGTTACCATCTCATTTTTTCACAAACACGACTTATCTAAAACATGATATGCGAGGATTAACGTGATTGACATATTAAACACAACATGATACAAAAACACGACAAAAGTCAAGAATTCATTAGAATTTCGTGTTGTGTACACAACATAGTATCATGACACGATTCATGGCTGAGCTTGACAAATAAATCTTATTTGCTTAAGACATTTCCTAATATAGGTTCTATCAAAACATTTCTTCCCAATAGGCATATTTATACATATAGTGAATATTCACTATATATTTATAAAGACCTATTAGAGCAAAAAAAAAAAATAGGACCTGTTGGAGCAAAAAAACATATCGCAGGACAATGATGGATCTGAGAGGAGGCAAAGGGGGGAGCCGCCCCCCCCCCCCCCCCCCCCAAAAAAAAAAAAAGCAATTTTCCTTATTATGCTTGCATTTTTTAAAGAATTTTATGAAGTTATAAGATTTTTTTCCCCACAAAAGTTTTTGAAAAATATTAAGAGTCGTCACCCCAATCAAAATAAAGAATTACTTGGCATATCCATGTAAATTTATAATCAAAAGTCAATCTTTGGACGTTATTTATGACAAAATTTAAAATTCTTAGACCTATATATGTACAAAGAATATCTATTTATACAATTTGTTAGTAATTTTTATTTTTTTGTATTAAAAAATTAATAGTTAACCAAAAAAATTGGTTAGTGTTTCACGCACGCTTTCGCCCCCAAATGTCCAATTCCTGAATCCGTCTCTGGTAGGACCTATTAAACTACATACTTAGTAAACGAGATTGGTAAAAAAAAACCTTAAATATAATTTGAAACGGGAAAATTAAAACACAAGTCGAGAATTAACTAATATTATAAACTTTAGTATGATCGTATTTCCTTCAAATTGTGTAACAAACTTAAGAACATATAAAGCTATATCAAATGAAATTGAATGAAATTGTATGAAAATTATTGATGTACGATCAAAAAACCTAATAACCTAACAAAAACTCCCACTTGATAATCAAAATAATGAACATAGAGATAGAAAAATGATTCACGAATAATATCACCAACATGACAGGTTTTATTAGCAGCCCATTCTTGATAATTAAGATTGTCAGTCC
This sequence comes from Sambucus nigra, assembly GCA_949130495.1. Lineage (NCBI taxonomy): Eukaryota > Viridiplantae > Streptophyta > Magnoliopsida > Dipsacales > Adoxaceae > Sambucus > Sambucus nigra. The sequence continues at coordinate 3,391,140 of OX422224.1, forward strand.
AACCAAGAGAGTCTCCAAGCTTGTAAAAAGCTGCATTAGAAAATTAGAGTGAAGAAAAATTAACCAGCATGATGATCAACACATTCACAAACAAACCCATTTTTTTGGGGGGTAATTTTAGATGAGAGAAAATGAAATTGAAAGGGTCGAATGTAAGTTTCACTTTTTATAAGTGTGTGTTGTTTGGACATACCAAGACCTTTCAATGCTATACATGGTTAACACGGTTCACCAAGACCTTTCCCTTTCCCTTGTGACTTGTGAGATTTCCATCCCTTTCCCTTGTCATTAAGAAATATGAGTTTTCGGTAAAAGCATTTATTATTTCTCTTTTCATTTTCCCCACCGATTGGGTTTCAATGAGAAATAATAAATCCTTCATCTAAGCCTCTTCTACGGGCAGTGAGCGGCCATATAAGGGGTTTGGGGTTTGGGGTTTGGGTAGAAATAATAAATCGTTTCATTTATTATAGCTTTTAGTTAGGGAGTAGCTATTGGCACTCCAAAGAATTCTTCTAACACTCCATTTTCTAACCAAATGTCAATTATACCCTTAAATTTACAAAATTTAAATTTCTACTTTTGTTCCCAATTAAAACAAATGTATTTGAAAAACAACTAAAAAATTGTATTTTTAATAAAAAAATATTTTTTTTTTATAAAAAGTTGTTTTAAATAAAATCTGTTTTATTTTTTTACTTTTCATAACTGTTTTAAAAAAACATTTCAAAACTGTTTTGGCCAATGCAGTCCCTCAAATCTGTTTTTTTTAATAATTATAAAATAGTTTTAATAAAATACAGTTTTAATAAATAAAAAAACAGTCTTTTATTAAAAAAATGGTTTTAATAAAATAAAATTTTAATAAAAAGTAGTTTTAATTAAAAAACAACATTTTACTAAGAAAAATATTTTATTAAAAATGTAAAACAGTCTTAAAGTTGTATTTTATTAAACATTTTTAAAACTGTTTTTATTGAAAATGTAAAATAGTTTTAAAATTGTATTGTTTTAAAACAGTTTTAAATTGTATTTTTTTTAATCTGTTTACAGTTTTAAATTGTTTTTATTAAAAATGTAAAACAGTTTAAAAATTGATTTTTTTAAACACTTTTAAACTGTATTTTTTTAAAAATAGTTTTAAACTGTATTTTTTTAAACTGTTTACAGTTTTAAACTGTTTTTATTAAAAATGCAAAACAGTTTTAAAACTGTATTTTTTAAAAACAGTTTAAACCCTTTTAAACTGTTTTGCATTTTTAATAAAAAATTGTTTTAATAAAAATAAATTTTATTACAAAAAGTTTTAATAAAATACGATTTTATTTAAAAAAAAATTTTTTTGATAAAAAACTGTTTGATAAAGAAAAATTAGATCATGTTTATGTTAGATTAAAATATAAGATTTAATATATTGTCACATTTATTTGGGTCGTGTTAGGTAAACAAATGAGAATCCATGTCTTATCGTGTTGTATTTTAATAGAGTGTGTTCGTGTTAGATAAAATTAAATATTGACATTTTTTTTTGGTTTAAAATTCAAGAACTATTTATTCCATTTTTCTATTTATGGTGCCTTTTTAACATAATCTAATTATTAAAGTTTTTTTAGCTTATTTTATATTTTTAATGTGAGTAATGTTCATGTTGGGTGAAAAAATAATATTTTATGGCATGTCGCTTTTTAACTAGATCGTGTTCGTGTCTTATTTTTTTTAAAGTTTGTGGCATGTCGTATTGTTTCGTGTCACTATTATTTGTGTTGCATTTGTATTAGCCAAATAAAAATTAGATTTCATGTCGGACAACATTTTTAGTTGATCGTTTTTGTGTTCGGTAAAAAAAAAGATTTTGCGTTGTATTATTTTTATTTGAGTGGTGCTCGTTTTAGGTGGAGAATTTTTTTTGTCACGTGTCGTGTCTCTTTTTAATTGAGTCCTGTTCTTGTTTGTTTAAAAAAAATAATTTTGGGGTGAAAAAGAGGTTTTTGCTTTTTTTTAATAGTTCATTTTTTTTAATTATATAATATTTTTTACAGTCCTTGTTTTTTTTATAGTTCATTTTTTTAAATTATGTATATAATTTTTGGGGTAAAAAAGAGGTTTATATCTTTTTGTGAGTGAGAAAAATGGAAAGAATTAATCATAAGGGTATAAGAGTCTTTAACTTTTATTTGAAAGCAAAATGGAGTGTTAGAAGATTTTTTGGAGTGTGAATAGCTATACTCTTTAGTTATACAAAGCACATGACTTAAAAATTTGGGGGTGTATACCATTCATTGTGTCATATGTCTTTGATATTGATTGAGGTTTTTCATATATATATATATATGGAAATCTCATGGTACAACTAAACTATCATTTATCTAACTTAACAATCAATGAAGATGAGTCTAACTTTTATCATCTTAAGACTCGGATTGGAAAAAAAAGTAAGAATAATATAAATGAAGACACTAAAATATGAATTAAATTCAACCAAGAAATTTCCTTAGTATGTGAACTTATATACATATACTCACCTCTGTATCATGGCTAGTTAAAGACCTCCTTCAAACAGTTGATATGCACAATCTTCCTCCTAAACACACATTAACTCAAACTGAAAAATTTGTTGTGCAGCTAGTTATAAAGACTTATGAAGAGAAATAGTCCTTTAAATATGAACTATAGGAAATCTAACTCATGTATTTCATATACAAAACTGAAATCGTCATTCATTTATGAAATCAAAATTGTGTGCTCAAATCTGATTGTATAATCATCATTTAGATATGATTTTTTTTTTGGAACAGTAGAAGTATCATATAAATCATATCTCAAAATTACAAACCAACAACTTTTTCAAAGGAGCATACAGTCGCAGATGGCATGGAAACGGCCTAAGTTGTGTATTGTAGTTGGATGGGACATTGGTCCGAGTGGTTTCAATATAAGTTAGAGAAAGAAAAGAGATATGAGGAGCAGGATCTACAAGTTATGTGAATAGGGATCCCTTTCTTGAGTTTTCATTCTATGGCAACAATAGGACGATGCATGTATCTGAACTTGTATATCTCCTCAATTGATAAACATTATATATATATATATAGTTATAAGTAGAGAGAGGGACGTGGGCTGTAGTGGAAAGCCAAAAGGTGGAAACTAAATGGGCAGGGAAGATGAATGGGGTATACTTATCTCGGAAAACAAACAGCATAAACGAAATGGGTACTAAATAGGAATTTATTGCTATTAAAACCTCTAATACTATCGTATTAGAGGTATACTAGCATGTACTCCGCGCGATGCGCGGGCACAAAGGTATAGTACAGATATTGTTGAGTGATATAGCATCGTGTCTATTTAAGCACAGTATAACGTAAATTTTAGAAATGATATTATTTGTGGTGTGTAGTGTTATATCGTGTCGTATCCTATTTGGATCATATTCATGTTATCTTAAAAAAATTGAATCATTTTATGTTCGTGTCCGAATAAAACAAAGGCACCCCACAATTGCTGAAATATGATAACGATGAATGACACGTGGGTCGGGGATTTTATGACAAATATTTGTGGGAAGATACATGATTACACATAGTTACAAAAAGAAATAATGCAAATGGTATCTTCGAAATCTGAAAATAATGAAACCTGATTGCAATGAAGGTTTAGGTTGAAACATATGAATTGTAAACCAACCAGAACCTTTATATTGTAGCTATCTAATTGTGATGAGGGTTTAGGTTGAAGAGACACATGAATTTTATGTGCATACATGCACCAATACATAAACGTGACATTAAATGTTTGTAGGATAAACATGCCATAAAGAAAGCAAGAAGGTGAAAATACAACAAATCTAAGCCAACGTACTTCTGATAATATTAGAACTGACACATGTACATTTTGCCAAACAATTAGCATTCAACTAACAAAGTGAAACATTTTTAAAATCTATCAATCCCATATTTGATTCAACCTAGAGAAAAAAGATGTGAGTATAAAAATAAGAACTCCTAGTTAAATATAAAATATTTCAAGATACCTGGAAAAAGAAAAAAAAAACTATGTTCAAAACTTTATGAACAAATTAAAAACCCATATGCTCATGGTTATAATCGTAGGAAGCAGGTCTATGCGATACAGACTCCAAGGTAGATAGAGAAAAAATAAAAGGACAGGGAGGCCATAATAGATGATCTTTGTTCAGTAGGCACGCTGGAAGAGCTGCCTTCTACAACCACAATGCCTTGTGTCAACGGGTTTAAGAGGCTGATCCTGTCACCATGCCTTGCACTTCTTTTATGCAATCTGGACAAAAGGAATCAGCGGCAAAGACACATATTTAAGGAGAGGAGAGATAACCCTTCAGCTCTCATCCAACCAAAAGTTTTAAACTGAAACGACTCAGAATTGAAACTTGTCGGTTAGAATTTGTAGAGACAGAGTTTCTTAAATAAACTAACCGTTAAAAATAAATAAAAAACTGAACAGATTTTTTGGAATTTTTTATATATTGAAAAAGTAATAGATAAAAATATATGAAAAAGTAATGTATTTGTTAGATCTCATTAACCTCTAATACTATTATTTTAGAAATATAATATAGATAATAAATACATATTTAACTAAAACAAATGAAATTACCTATTTTATGTACTCCTAACTCTAAAGGGATTATACAAATAAAAGTTATTGTACCACAAGGACTATATTTATAAACCTAAAAATTCAAATATAGAAATGAACATGACTCTTACCTTAATTCTCGATTATAATTTTAGGTATTACTAGATACATCACAAAGATATAAAATAAACTCATTTGTCAAGAATATGTTGCGCTCGCATGAATCAACCATAAAATGAATAGACTTCAAAATTCGTATCTCAAACTCCAAAAACGGAAAACAACATCTTTTACAACCAAAAAGAAAAACAATCAAAATCTAATGTCTTAACAAGGATTACAATCAGATGGACAAAAAAGCTGAGGCTCAAGCCTTCCCCTACAAAGTGGACAAGTAGGGTTTTCAGAAAGTCATGCATCAGCGCATTTTAAATGAAACCCATGATTACAAATGGGTACCAGGCGTACTGGCTGGTCTGCCTCCATCTCGTCCAAACAAACTACACATTCATTTCCCAAAACCAAGTCTTTACCGGTGAGTTTTGGGAGTTTTTGGAGATCTTCATTTGAGAGTCCTACAGTGGGGATACCTGGCTGACTATCACCGGTATTGGTATTAGTGGGGGATGGTATTACCGGTGAAGGGATATCTGACTATCACCGGTATTGGTATTAGTGGGGGATGGTATTACCGGTGAAGGGATATCTGACTGGCCATCATATGTATTGATGTAGCACCATTTCAAGCAGCCGCACAAGAGAAACAATGCGCAGGGTAGTAACACAGAGACACACAGAGACAGAAGCATATTTTATTCTTGTGTGTGTTTTGTGTTTTGTGTCTGAGGAGAGGGTGTAGTGCACACCATTTATATGGAGAAGGGTGAGGAGTGGATTTTTGCCTGGGGGATTGTATTTTGATTTTGTTAGTGAGAGAAAGGAATTTGGAGAGGTTGAAAGGAATTTGGGGAGTCTTTTGGAGAACTCGTGCAAATTACTTAATAATTATGGAATTAGCCATGTGTCATTCTCAAAAGCATTTAGGCTTCTATTTTATATATATACATAGATTTATGTTTTATTTGGGCCTTTAGTTTATGAGCAATGCTACGCTTACCGAACCCTCCGTCCCCAATCCATACCGAATGGAAAAGTTCTTTTTTTATTTGTATTTTTTTATTGAAAATTTGTTTTGTTTTATAAAAAATTGTATTTTTACATAAAAAAATGCTATTTTATATATATATAAAAAGGAACACCAACATGACTAAATTAAAATAACATGAATCCGATGCAATTAAATGCGAAAATTTTACAAAAACATTGTTTAAATATAAAAAATATATTTAAAAAAAAAATTGTTTTAAAAAATAAAAGTCAGTTAATATAAATAAAAAGAGACTTTTTTTTAATATTTTTAAATGTTTTAAAATTAAAAAAAAAATTAAGCTAAAAAATAACGGTGCCACTGGCGCGGACCTATAAAAATAAAAAAATATTGGGTAATTGGTATTTGAGGGACTAAATGAGTTAAAAAAATTATGTTTAAAAATAAGGGTGCCGCTGACGCGCATCTATAAAAATAAGAGAATATCGGGTAAATAGATGCTTAAAGGACTAAATGAGTTGAAAATTTATGTTAAAAATAAGGATGCCTTTGGCGCGGACCTATAGAAATAAGATAATATCGGGTAAATGGATGTTTAAAGGACTAAATGAGTTAAAAAGTTAAGTTTAAAACTAAGGGGTGTCACTGGCGCGGACCTTTAAAAATAAAAAATATTGGGTAAATGATTGTTTGAGGGAATAAATGAGTTAAAAATAATTAAAAAAAAGATAATTAGTTTTATTTTAATGTAAAATTTATTTATTTTTAAAATAAATTATTATTCTATTTATTTATCAATTTAAAAATAATTAAAAGAATATCTTTGGGTTATAATTTGAAATAAATTATAACTTTATAGATATAATGTATTATTTTCAAATAATAAATTAACGGTCAAGATTATTTTGTCTTTTAGTGAGATTAAGGGTGGAGATCAATGGGTATGGAATGGGTAAATCCCCATTCGGGGAGTGTATCTTTATTCTTAGTTTATAGCATAATTTCATTTTTGCCAATGCATTCGGTAATTATATAATTTTAAAATATTAAGTAAATAATATTTTATAATTATAAAAAAGTGACAAGTTTGTAGACAAAACTCCCTCTTATTTATCATTTCGATTATGGCGGTATTAAGGGACCACTACGCTCCAGCAGGAATGCCATGCAAATCTTGGATTTGTGTTGTTTTTTATATATATATTTATAAGTAAATGAATCATAAAGATTAAAACTCGTCTTCGTTCGGTCATTACATGAATTAGGTCTTGACCATTTGTGAATTAAAATTCGGTCGTGACCATTCGTGAATTAGGTAGCAGCTCTAAGGAGGTTATGGGTTGCGATGGTGGGTCATGAATTAGGTAGCAACTCTAAGGAGGTTTTGGGTTGAAAGGGTGGGTCACGGATCTAGGCCGTGACCATGTCATTCATTAAAAAAAAAGAAATAGGTGCTTGATTTTCATTTTCATTTGCCCCTTTTCATTTTCATTTGTCCTCTTCTCTCTCTCACATCAAACACTAATGGTTTCTCTCTCTCTGGAATGCAGTCTCCCGATATCATCACCGTTGGCGCCATTACCCGCATAGGCCCAAGCCCCCTTCAAAGCCCTAAGGCATCGTATAGCGAATGAGATATTAAAGCTTGTTTTCACATTCCCACTCTTTCATATCCATTTCTTTTTCGCATCCGCAGAGAGAGAAAATGGTGTCTCTAAAACTATAGAAGAGGCTGTCGCCAACGTCCTCAAGTGCGGCAAAGGCAAAGTTTGGCTCGATCCAAATGAAAGCAACGAAATCTCCATGACCAATTCTTGTACATCTCTTTTAATCTCCATCATTACAATTGATTTTTCTAGCTCATACTTTGTTCTCTTTGTTCAACTCATATTGCTCTTCACTTTGTTCCCTCATTAATATTGTATTTACTTATGCAATTTTAATTTTTCTGATCACTTTTATTCGTGTCGACAGTGCTTTTGTGGGAATGGGATGACTGTCGAGCCAAATAAAATCTAAGAAAATAGATTTTCTATTAATTTGTTGTGTTTTGCTCATAACATAAAATTTCATATTGTTGGTTCTCTTCATTCTCATTACCGATTAAGTATATTGTCAAATTATCTACATATTTAGTTTTTGATTAAATGCTGATGGTATTTCTACATATTCAGTTTTTTATTCATATTTAGGCTTCTACGTATTTAGGGTTTGATTCATATTTCTACATATTTAGGTTTTGATTTGTATTTGGGTTTCAATTGAGTTAGTGGATTTACGGATTTCAAATATAATTTTTTGAGTTAAAGTGGGAAGGGTGGGTTGCGATTCCAATTGGGTTATGCGGGCTGGGGTAGTTTATGACTCGGGGGGTTAAGTTAGGGCAGGTAACAATTCCAATGGGTTTTAGGCCGGGGGATGGATGAAAGGGCGAGTTAACGGGAGTGGGGGTGGTGATTAAATATTGTAGAATTTTACTTTTCTAGGGTATTTGGTTCTCTCCAAAGTCAATGTTTGTGTGTTTATATTGTTTCAGGGTTAATTCAAGGTTTTGGAGGATGGTTTTTCAAGATCCATAAGGTAATCTGAGTTTGAACATCAGATTTTACGTGTATCTCATTCATAACCTTAAGGTGAGGTTTTTAATTATTTTTTTTTTCACATTTGAGATTTCTCATATTAACATTCTTATCCCTGCTTTTATGGTTATATTATATGAGTAACATGGTGGCTAAATGTGCAGGCAATATGATACACTACATGCTTTGGGTTGTTATTGATTACTATTGTTCTGGATTAGTTATTTGCAGTATGTGCTTTGGTATTGTCACGTAGTGTGGAAAATTAATTCGTTTGCTTTGCGATTTTGATGCTTAACATACTGAAATTAATTCGTTTGCATCCCAATTTTTGATGTTTTCACTATAATTTCAGTATGTTAAGTTGAAGTTAAATGGTTTGCATCCCAACTTTTGGTATTGTGTTGTTTGCTGGTGATAATTAACAAGATTTGATTTTAATATATGAAAACGTTTACTGGCTTTCTCTTAAGTATAAATGTTGATTGTAATATGTATTGGAGCTATTGGGAACCCAACTTGACCATGTAATGTTGAGGTAATAGTATATTTATCTCACTGCATCAGTATTGTCCTTATTTTCATTATTTTTGTTTAATTTCAATCTTTATTTAGTTGTCTGCTCTATTTACATTTTGTTTTTGTTTGGGTTTTCATCTTTTCAAGCTAGGTCCCATCCAATTACTTTACATATCTGAATGTTTTGAAGCCGACAAAGTACGCTTTTTATTTTATTTTTTCAAAAAATTGAGGTATGGAATTTTGCAATAATATAAATTTGGTTTATTGTGTTTGTGGTCTCATATTTTCTTTCTTTTAATTTTTTAGTTTGGAATCTTTTAGGTACTTGATTCTTGAGTAAGGTTTGAGCTATTACGTTAGCAGCTGCTATGGGGCTGCTATGAGGTGCTATGGGGCTGCTATGGGGCTACTACGGGGCCTCTATGGAGCTGATATGGGTAATGGTACTTGTTTTGGCATTCCGACCAAGTCGGCTCTTTTTTAAGGTGTATACATTTACTTATTACGTTTTAAACCTCGTTACTTTTATATGACAATTGTTTTTAGGTGTTGTTTGGGATTCTTGAATTGTTGTTGAATGGTTGATTTGAACATTTAGATGGCCATTGAGTTGGTTGGCCCTAGGAATTTCTAATATATTGCGCTATTATTTGAATTATTGTTTGGGATTCTTGAATTGTTACTAACTGGGGGATTTGAACGTTTGGATAGCCATTGAGTTGGTTGGACCTAGGCATTTCTAACATTTAGGGTTGTGATTAAATCGAATATGAAAAAGACATAAATAAAACATACTATAAATTTCAAAAGCTTACTATTAAAAAATTAATAATGTGAAATGAAACATAACTCTGTATAAATCATCACTATAAGCATTACTTCTGAATAAATGAATCGTACTTCCCACGGTCACGTGAGATGTACCAACACCTCGCACGGCATCGATGTAACTTATAGGAACTAATCGTGGTCACGTGACTCTCGATTTGAGAATACGATGATGATTTGAAAATATTTAGACTTAGGTTTAAAAACATGACGTTTGAGGTAGAAACCTCGAAAAAAAACCCTAACGGCCCCGTAAGAGGCACTAACACCTTACACGGGACCAATGTAACTCGTAAGAACTGACTGTGCGATCAAGGGACCCCCGGGTTGAGAAAATGACAGTAATTTGTAAATATGTAGACTTCGGCTTAAAAATATGGTGTCAGAGGGGGAAACCTCGAAACAACCCCCAAACGGCGATGTAAGAGGCACCAACACCTTGTACGGAACCAATATAACTCGTTGGAATTGGGCACGTGATCATGGGTCTCCCGGTTTGAGAATACAATGATAATTTGAAAATATCTACACTTAGGCTTAAAAACATTGCGTTAGATGGGAATTCCGAAATACCCCCAAAACGGCCCCGTGAGAGGCACCAACGCCTCGCACGGGACCAATGTAACTCGTAAGAACTGACTGCAGGGTCACCTGACTGCGGGGTCACCGGACTACCGATTTGAGAATATGACGATAATTTGAAAATTTCTAGACTTAGGCTTAAAAACATAGCGTTAGAGGACGAAACACCAAAACACCCCTCCAACGACCCCGCGAGAGGTACCAACACCTCGCACAAGATTAATGTAACTCGTATGGACTGCCCGCGTGGTCATGGGACTCTCGGTTTGAGAAAGCGATGCTAATTTAAAAATATTTAGACTTAGGATTAAAAACGTGGCGTTAGGGGGCCACACCCTGAAACATCCCCTGAACGACCCTGTGAGAGGCACCAACACATCGCACGGTACCAATGTAACTTGTAGGGACTCCCAGTTTGAGAATACGATGATAATTTGAAAATATATAGACTTAGGCTTAAAAATACGACGTTAGAGGGGGGAAACCTTAAACTGCCCCGTGAGAGGCACCAACACCTCGCACGGGACCAGTGGAGGATCTAGGAATTTAGATGAAGTGGGGCAAAAGTGTTGGGCGGTATTTCGAGTTTTATACAAAATATAGCTTTATAATTCCCTAACAACTACTCTCAATCATTATTAACAATACCTAATTAATTTCAAGAGATAAACAATGCTTAATAAATATTTACAATACCTAAATTTTAGTGATAACAATTTAATTTTGCTTAATCTGAAGTATAAAAATGAGTTAACTCACCTAGCACTATTAAGGCTCAATCCAAGCACACCTGATGAAACAAAAATAGCTTGATAAAGACCCCATCTTCAAAAACTACCCTGAGCTTTGGAGATGATCGATTAGAATAACCTTAATTTGTTTTTTCAAATATCAAGTGGGGAGGCTGCCCCACTTGAGGCTCAAGTGGATCCGTTACTGCACGGGACCAATGTAACCCGTAGGAACTGATCGCGCGATCTAGGGACTCCTAATTTGAGAATACAATGATAATCTGAAAATATCTTAACTTAAGCTTTAAAATATGGCATTAGAGGGTGACACGTCAAAATAGCCCCCGAACGGCGCCATGAGAGGTACAACACCTCGAACGGGACCAGTGTAACTCGTAAGGACTAACCGCGCGATCACAGGACTCCCAATTTGAGAATACGATGAAAATTTGAAAATATCTAGACTTAGGCTTCAAAACAAGGCGTTAGAGTGCGACACCCCGAAACAGCCCTGGATGGACCCGTGACCAGCACCATTACCTTGTATTGAACCAATGTAACTCATCAGGACTGACCGCACGATCATAAGACTCTCGATTTGAGAATACAAACATAATTAGAAAATATTTAGACTTAGGATTAAAAGCAAGGCATTAGAGGGCAATACCCCGAAACAGCCCACAAACGGCCCAGTGAGAGGCATCAACATCTCGCACGAGACCAAATAACTCATAGGGACTAATTGCGTGATAACGGGACTCCCATTTTGAGAATTCTATGATAATTTTAAAATATCTAAATATAAGGCGTTAGAGGGCGACACCCCGAAATAACCCCCGAAGGGACTTGTGAGCGGTACCAACACTTCGCACGGGACCAATGTAACTCGTAGGGACAGATCGCACGATCATGGGGATCCCGATTTTAGAATAAGAGGATAATTTGAAAATATCTAGACTTGGGCTTAAAAATAAAGCGTTAGAGGGCAACACCTCGAAACAACCCCCGAACGGCCCGGTGAGAGGCACCAACACCTCTCATGAGACCAATGTAACTTGAGGGATGACTGTGCAATCATAGGACTCTAGATTTAAGAATACGATGATAAATTCAAAAATATCTAAACATAGGTTTAAAAACAACGCGTTATAGGGCTACACCTCGAAACAACCCCCTAACGACCCCTTGAAAGGCACCAACACCTCGCATCGGACTAATATAACTCGTCAGGACAGATCGAGCGATCACGGGAATCCCAATTTGAGAATACGATGATACTTAGAAAATATCTAGAATTGGGCTTAAAAACAAGGTGTTAGAGGGCGACACCATGAAACAGCCCCCGAACGGCCCCGACACTAACACCTCGCACACGACCAATGTAACTTGGAGGGACTGACAGTGAGATCAGTGGACTCCCAGTTTGAGAATATGATGATATCATTAAAATATCGAGACTTAGGATTAAAACCATGGCATTAAAGGGCGACGCCACGAAACAACCCCCGAACGGCCCCGTGAAAGGCACCGACACCTCGCACAAGACCAATATAACTCGTAGGGTCTTTTCGTGCGATCACGAGAATCTAGATTTGAGAATACGATGATAATTTAAAAATATCTACACTTAGGCTTAAAAACAAGGCGTTAGAGGGTGACACCCCTAAAAAGCCCCCCAAATAGCCCTGTGAGAGGCACCAACACCTCATACGGGGCAAATGTAACTCGTAGAAACTGACTGCACGATCACAGGACTCTTTTCACTTAGGATTAAACCCTCTTGTAAACTTAAGGATACCCAGGTGTTATATTCAATCACCCCTACTGGTCCTATCTTTAATCCTCATGCATACCAATTAGAATCCAACAAATGAATCTAGCAACCGAAATTCCTTTAAATTAATTATCATTATTCTAATCAATTAAATCCCAATCAAATTAATTCAAATCTTAACTAGGGATTACTGATCTTTTCTAAGTCTCCTAATATCCAATTAATAATCTCCAAAGATCTACAAAAGGTTTGGGATAAGAATAAACATTAAAAAGAAACAACCTTAGGAATTCTGGGATGGTCGATCAATCGAAGGCAGGGGGTCGATCGATCGATCACTCAGGTAACAACCCAATTTTTCTGCATTTCTGCAACTACGGGTTTAGCCATTTTTTATCATTCAAACCTTCATATTAACAACCCAAACGACTTATAATCATTACTACATGATATATTAACGTATATAAATGATTTCTAATGATCTAAACATCCTAGAATCATCAAGAAATTGAATTAAAATCATGTTTCTATCCTTATTTCCAGAAAATCATCAACATAATATCTTCAAGAACACGACAATTGTTTCCAAAATTTCTTCAACAGATTCAAGATTATTCTGTGGATTACTATCAACCTACAACATGAGTTTGATTCCTATATCTTTTCAGTGTCCAGAAATTCATTTAACAACTCCATTATTTCTTCCAAACATGAAAAATCATCTCTTTTCATAACTACTCTATCATGGACAATATACAAACTTAGATTGGCATTATCAAACACTTGCCTCTAATGAAGGTCTGATCCTTTGGTGTAGTATATCTCAGGTGGTTCTCCCTTCTCCGGTCAACCTCTGGTGGTGGTTGGTGGTGGTGACCCTTGGTTCTTAATTCTTCTCCTTCCCAAGTAAACTCTTCTCTTCCCAAGCAACCTTTCCCTCTCTCTAGGAAGATGACTTCTCTATTTTGTGTAGATGAGATGAATAACCCGCGTACACTTAATCTCCAAATACTAATAATAGTACAAAATCCGAAATCAATATTCATCCCCCCTATAAAATGACCAAAATGCCCTTTGGGATTGTCTATTCATTTCCAAATGACCCGAGACTCAAAACCAACATCCAAATATACTTTTCTGACTATTTGAAACCTTCCGGACGCAACGACGCAATAAAAATGACTATAAGGTCGATAGAAAATAAATTTCCTTTTTAATTTAATAAAATTAGTCTCGACACGTCCCATACCGCGTCTGACTAAAAATTCAAATTACCAAATTTATATCTCACAGCAATTATCAACAATCATCACATTCATATATTACCTAAATATCTTTAAGTAATATTCAGAATCATACATTTTAATATCCACAATTCGAATATAAAACCAAAATGAATTAATTAATAATAAAATCCAATTAATCCATTAATTTAAAATATACCTCATTTTAAAGGTTATTAAAATTACGGGGTATTACAATCACATTGAGGCTCCAGGTCTTCAAGTGGCCTCTTATCCCCAACTGCGGCAGGGATGGGGTATATGTGGGTTTTTCTTTTTGCTTTGTCCCTTGCGGAAACCTCAGCCTCAGTAGTTCGTCGAGCGACAACCTCTACTTATTTTCTCTCCTCAACATTAGCTCTTTTGGGGGCATCCACCTTCTTTTTTGCCCTGGCCTTAGTATCGGCCTTTATTTTCTACTTGGCATCCATCTTCCTATGATGAGTCCGGTCAAGTTTTTTTGGGCCCATTCCGAATGAAAATTTAGAAGGCTGATCTAAAGAGGTGGTTGAAAGGACTGCACAAACGAATAATTAGCAAAATGCTAAAAAAACATCGTAAGGAAGAGCAAAAAAAGAAATAGTTATTAGTCTCAGCTTCGGCCTCAATGTCGTGATTGGCTTGTGTCTCTGGGTATATCTTAAACAACACTCCTTCCAAAGGGATTGATACCTCCACTGGAGGAACCCCGCTCAAAGGGTTGTTATAACACTCGTGCTCGAGATTTTATCTTTTTCCATGTAAATTTATATTTATGGACAAATATTGAAATTGAACCATCATCATGGACTCGTACATATTGAATTGGATTTTTTTTTATTTCTTAAAGTTTATATGGTGGAATTTTGATATCGTTCGAACGAGGAGTATTTATCATTCGAACGGAGATCGAACGAACTTTTAACGATTTAGAAATGGTCGATTTCCCTCATCTCTGGAATCTCATTGCAAATCCACGTTCTAACAAAGTACACAGTCGTTCGAACGAAGGGGTTCTACCATTCGAATAAGGTACTTCTCATGTCCCATTTAGCCCCAGATTTTTACCCTCGTTACACGCTCGTTCGAAGGTGGAGGGATCTAATTCGAAGGAGATCCAAAGTCGTTTGAACGATTATAGCTTAATCTAAAAAATCTGCATATTTTTAATGTGATGTCAACATATGGGACATTAGATCTATGAGGTGTCAACCTCTGGTGCATCAGGTCAATAAAAACGCGTTTAATATGAAGAAATCCTTAAGTAAAAACATATCTAATGGTTTTGTGGGTTATTTAAGAGAGATAAAAGGGTTGGGTTCATCCCACCCATTTTGTATCAACCATAACCTCTCTTTCTCTCTTTAGCTTTAAGACTTCTTCTTCCTCCCAAAATAATATTCCACCATTCTTACACCATTTTTACACCTTTTTATACCATTTCCACCCCATTTCTAAACTCCATTCTTCCATTACAAGCTTTGTTAAGGGTAGAAGGGGCTGAGTGAGCAAGTAAGAGCATTCAAAAGGACTCTTAAAGAACTTTTGGTGTATTTTTGGAGTCTAGAGCTTCTCCTCATCTTCTTGCTTATTCTCCTCTTCAAAGCTTAAAGTAGGATTTCTCTCTCTCTAACTTTTCAAGGTTTCAAGCTATGAAAATATGAAGGATGCATGCTATATATGATTTAATGTGTAAAATGAAGATATTTTATACTATGTTCAAGTCTTGCAAAAATGGAGTTTTAAAGAAAATAAAACTTAAATGGGTTTTGAAGAATAATAGCATTTTAACCTTGAAACATGAAAAGTAAGGATACAAAATTCAAACCCTTGTTAATATATTGTTTAGATTCATATTTAAGGATTTCTAGGCTTGAAATACTCCCTTAACTTGTGTAGAAATATATAGTATGTTGGTATAAGACATCTAGACTTGATAAATGATGTTTAAAATGGGTTTCATGAGAAAATAATAAAGTCTAGAAAAACATCCCTAAATGCACTATAAATGTTGTTAAGAATGAAGAAAAATAATATTTGAGACTACAGGTGATAATAGGGCAGAGTATTAAACATTTTGTTAAAATAATCTTCAAATAATTGAATATATTTTATGTGGTAAAACATAAAATGGTGAAGCATGATTATTGAATATAAAATCATAAAAGGATGGTTTTGAATGGAAACGGTGATTTTTAGGGTCATAATGAACTAAGAACTAAGGTTATGATGAATAAAGTGTAAAATAATAGTTTTGATAAAAATTGAAGGTCCTAGTGGTTGGACTTCCTCGTTAGACCTTACCAGTCGATTTTCGTGAAAAATGGATAAAGTAGACAAAATGGCATGTTAATAATAGGAAATGATGATATGAATCGTAGAAATGATAAAAATGGTAAAATGACGGAATAATGTGGACATTAGCCGGCATGATCTTAATCTTTGTTCAGAGACGATGAATGAAATTTATAGAGGACTATAATTTTTTATTAAAGAATCATCCCGGTAAGGCCAATGTGGTGGATGATTTTTTTGTTAAAAGTCTAGCCTCACCCTAACAACGATGAAGTATCATTGGGAAAGACGTTCGACGAGTTATAGAAGTTCTTTCTGTATGTCCAATGGGGTTACGATAGGTCATACCTCTGGGGTGTGGTGGCTAGGACACTTATTAAGCAGAAAGTTCTAGACGCCCATTCCTATGATCCTGAGTTTGCATAATACCGTGATCGTATTCAAAATGGTGAAATCTTCGACACTCTTACCGTGGACAAGGACGACGGGGTGCGATACAAGGGTTAATTGATTGCTCCAATTATTGATGATCTTCATAATAAGGTGATGGCAGAGACACATCACCCACGCTTCAGCATACATCCCACTGCTACGAAGATGTATAAGGACATGTGCAGAGATTTTTGGTGGTCCGATATGATGAGGGATGTGGCGATGTATGTGACCAAGTGCTACACTAGTCAGTAGGTGAATGTTGAGCATCAGAAGTCAACATGGCTATTGCAACCACTACCCACGGCGGAGTGGAAGTGGGAGCATATCACAATGGATTTTATCACAGCCTTACCGCGATCTGAGCCTGATCATGATGTGGTGTGGGATATAGTGGATCAACTCACAAAATTCGCACACTTTTTTGCAGATTAAGGTCACAAACAGCGTGCTTAAGTTGGCAAGGCTGTATGTATGGGAAATAGTTAGACTTCACGGTGTTTTTCCCTGAAATATCTTGGATAGGGATCCTCGATTTGTATCTTAGTTATAGAAGAAGTTTTAACAGAAGTTATATACCGAGTTGAATATGAGTACGACGTATTACCCAGAAATCGATGGGCAGTCAGAATGAACCATCCAGGTTTTGGAGGACATGATGAGAGCTTGCACACTCGATTTTCAGGGTAGTTGGGCGGAGAATCTGCATCTGATAGAGCTTTCCTACAACAACAACTATTAGATAAGCAATAAAATGGCTCCCTATAAGGCCCTTTATGTGAAACCATGACGCTTTCCAATTTGTTGGGCTGAAGTGGGTGAGAAGTATCCCACCAATTCAAATTTGATTAGAGAAATGAATGATAAGGTTTGGGTGATTTTACAAAGGATCATGATGGCACAGAGTCGATAAAATAATTACCCTGGTAATCATCGGATACCTCTAGAGTTTGGAGTGGGTGACCGTGTAATGTTAAAAGTTAGAGCGAGAACCAATAGTCAACGATTCGGGGCAGAAAGGGAAGATGGCTCCATAATATATCGGTCCCTTTGAGATCCTGGAACAGATTGGAGATGTGTCGTACCACCTGGCTCTACCTCCACATTTATCCCAAGATCATAATGTATTCTACGTCTCTATGTTGAAGAAGTATCTTCACGATCTCGGGCATATCACCGATTGGAACCGCATTGAGTTGGAGAAAGATGTTACATTTCCAACGCGACCTTTGCCCATTCTGGACTGCAAGGACAGAGTCCCGCGCAACAAAGTCATCCCATTGGTGAGGTTTTTTTAGGAGTTTCAAGGTGTCAAAGGCGCGACTTGGGAGCGCGATTCGAAAATACGGGAGAAGCACCCAAAACTCTTTCTCTAGATGGTTGTTCTGATTTCGGGGATAAAACTCCTAAGGTGGAGAGAATGTAACATCCGTGCTCGAGATTTAATCTATTCTCGTGTAAATTTTTATTTATGGATGAATATTGAAATTGAACCATCGTCGTGGCCTTCGTGCATGTCGAATTGGAGTTTTTTTTTGCTTAAAGTTTATATGGTGGAATTTTGATATCGTTCGAATGAGGAAAATTATCGTTCGAACGAGTCATTTGAACGAAGATCGAATGAACTTCAAACGACTGCGAAATAGCCAATTTCCCATGTTATCTGGAATCTCATTAGAAAGTCACGTTCAAATGAAGTGCATAGTCGTTTGAGCAAAGGGGTTTTCCCATTCGAATGAGGAACTTCTCATGTCCCATTTAACCCTAAATTTTTTGCCTCGTTTGAAGGTGGAGGGATCTCGTTTGAACGATATCCAAAGTCATTTGAACGACCGAAGCTAAATCTGAAAAATCTGCATATTTTAATGTGATGTCAACATATGGGCCATTGGATCTATGAGGCGTCAACTTCTGGCGCATTACATCAATAAAAACATGCTTAACATAAAGAAACCCTTAGGTAAAAGCATCTCTTAGGGGTTTGTGGGTTATTTAAGAGAGAGAAAGAATGGACCAATTTTGTATCAACCATGGCCTTTATCTCTCTCTCTCTAGCTTTAAGACTTATTCTTTTTCCCAAAACAATATTCCACCATTCTTACACCATCTCTACACCTTGTTCTACCATTTTTGCCCCATTTCTAAGCTCCATTATTCCATTACAAACTTTGTTAAGGGTAGAAGGGGTTGAGTGATCAAGTAGGAGCATTCAAGAGGACTTTTAAAGAACTTTTGGAGTATTTTTGGAGTCTGGAGCTTCTTTTCATCTTCTTCCTTATTCTCCTCTTCAAACCTTAAAGTAGGGTTTTTCTCTCTCTAACTTTCAAGGTTTTAAGCTATGAAAATATGTAGGATGTATGCCAGATATGATTTAATGTTAAAAATGAAGATATTTTCTAATATGTTCAAGTCTTGCAAAAATGGAGTTTTAAAGAAAATAAAACCTAAATGGGTTTTAGCATACAAGATGTAAACCCTTGTTAATATCTTGTTTAGATTCCTATTTGAGGATTTCCAGGCTTGAAATCCTCCCCTAACTTGTGTAGAAACATGTAGTATGTTGGTCGAAGACATCTAAACTTGATAAATGGTGTTTAAAATGGGTTTCATGAGAAAATAATAAAGTTTGGAAAAACAACCCTAAATGCACTATAAATGTTGTTAAGAATGAAGAAAAATAATATTTGAGACTACATGTGATAATAGGGCAAAGTTGTAGACATTTTGCTAAAAGTATCTTCAAATGATTGAATATATTTTTGTGGTAAAACATAAAATGATGAAGCATGATTACTGAATATAAAATCATAAAAGGATGGTTTTTATGAAAATGGCAATTTTTAGTGTCATAATGAACTAAGTACCAAGGTTATGATGAATAAAGGGTGAAACTGTAATTTTGATAAAAATTGAGACTCATAGTGGTCGGACTTCCTCGTTAGACCTTATCGGTCACTTTTTGTGAAAAATGGATAAAGTAGACAAAATGGCATGCTAACAATATGAAATGGTGATATGAACCATATAAATGATAAAAATGGTTAAATAACGGAATCATGTGGACATTAGCAAAAATGTTAAAACACATTAATATTAATATGGATTCAGATGACACCAAGAATAATTAAGAAGGGCCCAAAGCCCTGGGTGAAAGACCAAAATTCAGTCGCCAAAGTATATGGTGGCATAACCAGCTGTGTCGAGCCCGTTAAAGTATGCATATATATGGAAGATTCCGAGAAAAGATAGTGGAAAGGAAATGGATACAGTTGTGCTCGATAATGTGAATAAAGCAACTTAGTGAAATGTGATAAAAGGAGACTAAGGAATAAAAAGAATGATTAATTAGTCTCTACACTCGGTAAAGGGTGGTATGAAATGATTAATTGTTGGTATGAGCCCATCGCTCGGGTGTATTGGATGGTAGTTGCATTAATACTAGCTAAATTGTTAAACGTTTTCGGAATTAATTAAATTACATGTTATATGTATAGTATTTTGTAAAAAATGTATAGCTTAGTATAACCCACCCTACTGAGCGTTCGCTCACCCCTTCTTTTTATGTAAAAAAACTCCACCCCCACACTAGGTACATTGAGTAGGGACGCCGGGAAAGACGTTGGTATGGCCCCGAAGGGCAATTAACATCGTTAGAATATCTGTTACTTTCTTGAATGTCTTTCAAAAACATTGGAATTTGGGATATTTAAGCCTTTTATTCGGGCCTTTGGCCATATGATGTAATAGTATAAAGATAACTATGATTTACTTCTCATTTACTTAGTATTGTCGGATTAATATGATTTTTATAAATAAACCTTGTAAATTAACTTAATTACTTAAAGTTGCCAATTCCTTTCTCAAATTAAAACCGGTAATTTAATCCTTAACAAATAGTTCAATTGAAGGTTTTTTCTTAAATAATAAAACTGGACTTTTCCCTACCCTTTAACTACTTGATTTAGTGCGGGTTGACCCAACGGTGACCCAACCCCGGGACAGGGCGTTACAAGTGTGGTATATGATATTTATGAATTTGGCCACAAAAAATAAATTTTCGAATGTGGGAGGCTTGGGTAAGCAGTAAGAATTTACCAAGTTTTGCACTGCAGTTGGAATCTTTGGAGCCCTTTTCATTAAAACAGGAAGGAAAAACATCATAACAATACAACTTAAAGAGAGGCAATATGAAAGAAAAGTAAAAAAAAAGTTTATCAATTTTGTTCAGCTCGTTCCACTCACGTGGAACTTTACAGGACCTATCCTTCTCATGGATCTTGAATTCCCAATCACCCCTTTCAAACATAAACTGACACTTCCAACTATGATTACTTGTCTGGACGTACTTAACCATTCTCAAGTGTGACCTCCTGGGAGAAAAGTAATTGTACCCAGGAGCCTTAACATTGTCATTGGGGCCATGGACATACCTGAATATGTCCCCAGTGAGGTAAAACCCAATTTGGGCCTTCCAAAACATCACAGATCATAGGATAGTCCTATAAGCATTGGGGGGAAGCTGAGTGATGGTAACACCATACTCATTTATAATGGACCTAATAACAGGGTGTAAAAGTAGGCAGAGTCCGACTTGATGGGCCTATAGAGGAAATAAAATTTCATTCGAACAAGAAGTGTCATAAACTCTTTCCTCACTAGTGGTTAACCTAGTGGAGATGTTAATGGGAATACTGTACTTATCCCTCAAGACATTTAATTCATCCTCTACGATATTATAGGCATACCACCTTGCATTAGTAGTTGAGGGGTCATAAGAGTTCGAAGAGTCCCCTGAAGCATTCTCTTTATCAACTGATTATTTGACATGGTAAGGGGAAGAGATAGGCCTTACAGGTGCTGGTCTATCGGACATGGCTTATTCGGGAGAATAGTCCAAATCTACAATAGATATTAACGTTATGTTTGCAAAATTCTCAACACGCACTGGGTTTTCTGCTTCTAGTCCCTCAAATTCAGGACCCTCAAATGCTACTTCAGACGGTAATGGGGCAGAATCACCAGAAGAAGTTGCCCAGGGGTATAATTTGGGTGCCCAGACTCGTCTTCAGGGCGAATAATTTATAGGGCCTTTGAAAACCTCGTGGCAAGGATACCTGAACAATTAACCTCCAAATTAGGCAAACACTTTAGCCGTTTACGCAAGCGGGGTTCATAACTCATTAAGACTCAACAAAATTAGGGTATAATAAGGTTTAGGGGCTATGAGAATGACGAAGTTGTGACACCCCGACTAATTAAATACCGGGTAGCTATTCCTTTATTAAATTAATACAACATGCCAAGTTGGTTCAGTTGATAGTATCACTGTCGAAAAACGTTTTAACAATTACTAGCCACCTAATATTTAAAAAGTGAGTTGTCAATTTTTAATTAAATTCGATTAACATCCAATAAGTAGATTATGAAATGCTAACATAGCCACCACAACATAGTCACAATAGAATAACCATAATAATAATGAATCTGGAGGAATACTCCTCACAACAATCCGAATATCGGAATAAACAAATACTAAGTCTGCATCACTAAATTAATTACAACCCAAAATCTGAAATAACTGAATAGATAAAGTGTCTACGAGAAATGGGACGACATGCCCTACAGATGAGAAAATCTGATAATATAGAGTCAAGATTGAAAGTGGATGCATCTACTGTCAAGGTCCTGTAACTTTCACAGCAGCTACAACACGTCACCTGAATGGAACTCCTATGCTTGGTGTCCTTGTGGCTGGGCACCTAAAAGGTTTTACAAAAAAATGGATTTGAAAGCAAACGGGTCAGAGCCCGATTGTGAAAATAGTTTAAAATATAGCAAGTATTTTAATGACATTAAATAATGAATGCAAAATACATGTTAGGACGTGCTCTCACATCAAATACTCACCTCTCAACTATCTGTGCACTCCTAACGTATCCGTAATCAAATCTAGTTATGCCCATATCTAACTAGTCCAATATAAAATCTAACGTTACTATACGATTCACGATTTAATTCCCGACATCTTATTTTAAACAGAGTGTTTTACTCTTCTACACAGTTTTCCATTTTAGTACTACTAATCACTAGAGATCTTCCATTTTATCTTTTACAAAACGTTGATATTGTAGATACTCACATTTATACATGACAGTTCATTTCAATTAACAGTATATTATTCTCATCATAAATATACAATACTAGCACCCCGAGACTAAGCTGCGATGCACACATACCCTGTTATCCAATCCCGGTACATCACGTACATAAGGACCACGCATTCCGAATCTCTCAGGAATCGTTCTCAAATAACAACAATCACAAAAAATGGAGGCGAACATAGTTCACATCACATGGGTCACGCACATACCTACGCTCCCATGATCAACAGACTTATTAACTTCTCAATAAGTCCTTCTTTGACCTATGTCCTCGAGGTACCAATCTAAATCCCCCCGTAGGCACACAAAGATTAGATGGCCCTAATCGAACGCAAACCTCCCATGATAGCAAGTATGGTAGGTATGTTATACACATAAAACCACATATACTAAGCATTAGCACATCTTAGATATCTCGAATTATTAATATAGGCATACTTTTCGTTCTTATACTGTCATTTAGTGTTATACGTTTACAAGTCCCCGATTCATGTATATTAACGTTGTCAACTCTTCTCACGTCGTAATTAGGTATTCGTTTCCTAATCCACAAATGTCATCCGGTTTACTCCAAGATTCTAAGTTTTACTCCTCACGTACTCCAATCTCTCAATTATACTCATTGGTTAATAAGGGGAGGTTATCACTCCATTAAATAAGTCTACGAGAACATTTGAAATGAAATTTGGCCTAAAAGGCCATTTCATCAACTCGTTAGAAGTCTCGTTCGAATGAGGTCGTTCGAACGAACTACCAACTCGTTAGAAGGGATACTGTCATCTCGTTAGAAGTTCGTTCGAACGACCTGGGCAGGTCTTTTAACGAGATGGCAAAACACGCCCAAAAGTCCCAAAATCCGTTTTTTCTTTATTCTTCTCTTCTCTAAATCCATTCTATGATCATCCAAACTAAGTTTTAATGTGTTTAAACTACATTAAATCCTCCTAGGTCACTCTTTAGCATATATATGGGGTCAATACCTCCTAAATCAACATGTAATCATCAAAATTCCCAAATCTTATCCCAAATCCTATAAACATGAACACAGAATTTAATGCCCACAACTACTTCTTATAAATCCATTTTTTCATCATCAATAGATATATTTCTGGATGTGAAATTCGTCCATAACTATTCTACATGCGATCCTCATATAAGATTTCGTTTGCTATCTCCAATTTCATGGGTTTTCATCAAACTTTCAATACAAGACATATATTCAATTCTAAACATGGAGGAAACATTCACTTGAATTTATGTAATTAAACCACTTGCCTTAGATGTTCTGATTTGATGTTGAAGGATGAAGGTTGATTCTCCTCTTTCTCTCTACAGATTTCTCCCAAAGATGGTGATGGTGGCTAGGGGTTTCTTTTGGAACCTCTTAGGACTCTCCCTTTAACTCCCGTAGTCCACTACTTGATAAATGCTGATAATGGAATTAATGGGTTCATTAATAATATAAAATTAACTCCTAAAATTCGTGGGTTTTAATTCCCCTATTTTTAAAATTACCAAACTACCCTTCTAGGTTGCCTGTATGGCCCAAAAATGCCCCGGGACCCAAATTAAACCCCCGGCTAGTGTTTTCTGACTATTTCGACCCTTCCGGACACGTTGGCGCACTCAAAATGACCATTCGGTTGATAAAAATATAATTCACTTTTTAATTCAAATAATTACAGTCCTGACGCGACTCAGAGGCGCGTCCCAATTAAATTTCCAAATTGTCATATTTCTGTCTCGTGACAATTTAAATATTTTCAATACTCATGACATTTTTAATTTTAACATCATAATCAAATACCAACTCACATCTCGCTAGTATTTATATCTGGATTAATTCCCAATTAATTCTCATTTAATTCAATTAATCCCTTAAATTAATATTAGTAAAATTACGGGGTATTACAGAAGTTTAGGTTTTCTCACAAAGACTAAAACCCATAAAAGCCCTAGAAATGGTGTGATCCTAGGCCAACCAACTCAATGTCCACCTAAACGATTAGCCTTCCAAATATCAACACCAAGTACCATGCGATTAAAAAATAGAAAAAGAATAGACACAAATAACTGTGAAGAACTTGTAGAAGATGGGAGAAAACCATAAGAACTTAAGAGGTAAAGCAGTTATGTATCTTCAAATCCTAAAGAGGGTTGAATACAAACATGAGAAAGCGGGAACTTCATAAAAAATGGAGGAAACTTGTCGAAAATTAAGAAGCTATGGAGACGGGACAATCTTTTTCTTTCTATCTCTAAAAACATTCGGAAGATTTGAAACGTTATGGTAGTTCAAATAATAAGGCCTTGTGCCTTTAAATACTTTTCATTTGGCAAAAAGTTTGTTTAATCATGACATGTGATGCCATATTAGAAAAACAAATGGCGCGGTAGGCACAAGGAACATAAATGCGCTCACATGATGATTGCCTCAAACACCGGTCCAAATCATTTGACACGTGTCATTTCACGGTAAAAAAACAAATATTACAAGTGTATCTGCTCGGCGTGTACCGAACATAATTTAAAAAAAACCACAACATACTTTTAAATACTCCATCCATTCACTTCACCTAGCAAACTGCTCCAAATATATAATACTCTAGAGGACATGCTACAAGTTCTAATCATGAATGAAGTTTTGGGGGATTTTGGTATAACATATATACGGGACATTATATAGACCAATTAGATAGTGACACATATCACAAGGAGGTGCTGGAAAAAGCTCGACCTGGTTATTAAATATGGTCAGTAATAGTAATCGGGCCAACTCAGTTATAATTCTGCTCGGCCGGACAGTGCCATGTCATCAGTTAACATTGTTAATTGATTTAGTCTACGCCAACCTTACACTAGCTTATGTCATGTGACCGAATACATACAGTTATCCAATCATATTTGTGAGGGAATATTCCACATTTGTCTCGTGGTAACTTACTCATGATTATCCACCTCATGACATGTAAAAGGTGTAACTACCTGACCTATAAAGACACTCCACCAATCCTACTACACATGCTTTCTCTCAGATAACGACCTATATATACTCAATCCCATGTGATAAGGAAATCTAAGATTATTCTGACTAACGGATATACACAAACCCTAGAGAGAGAATCTTAAGAGCTCGTATCCATCTTTTTCAGGGCTTTGGCCTATTGAATTTTATAGAGTAAAAAAATTGCTTCTAATGTATTTTGTAGTTGTTGCAACTTCTTTTCCATCAAAATTCCCTTAAACCTACACATAAACTCAAAATATGTATAGGGGTAAGTATGGGAGTATCAATCCAACTCTACGGATGAAACACAAAATATGAGAAGACATGTGTAATTCATTTGCATATTATTATGATTTTTCTATTTTTCTATTTATATTTTTATGGATTTTTCAAGGGATTATTAATTAACTAACTATATACTAATTTTTAAAGTAGATGTAAAAGCTAATAAAAAATGAGGTAAACAAAATTGTGCTAAAAAGTAAGCTAACTAAATTGGACTCATGAGGGATTTAAAATACATCCCATGAATGGGAGATTAGCGCTCAATAACCATCATCCAAAAATATAAGATAAACAATTGAAAGCATGTGATTATTAAAATAAAAGTAATAAGAGAGGAATAGATCAAACCCATTTAAGCCTTTAATTGGAATGAAATCTTCAATCACATCAATAATCTCTCAATTACAATCACTCACTAATTTATTTATTGAATCTAAAATAAAAACTGCAAAAAAAAGATAATGGATGAATTCATAATGGACAATTAAATAATAAAAGAGATTTGCTAAAAATGCAAATCCTAACATTATAAAATTGTACATTAAAACTCATCCAAATAAATAAATTCTAGGTCATTACTTTATATTGAGATAATTGCTAAAAATGCAAAATCTCAACATAAAGGAATAATTTAGAATTTACCTCCCATAAGGGATGAATTCAACTACATCAATCTATTTTGAAATAATTGCTAACAATGCAAAAATTCATTATAGAGGGGTGGGGTGAAATTCATCGTAGAGATAAACTTCACTACACACCTCTATATTGAGATATTTGCTAAAAATGCAAATACTCTCTATAGAGGAGTGTAGAGAAATTTTTCACACAAGAGTTTTAAAAACAAAGTTGAAGAGCCTCTTGAAAATGGTCAACGTCTTCAATTTATATGGTGCACATGGAGGCTAGGGGTATTTTTGGACAATGCACACATGTGTGCATGTGTGTTGGGTGTGTCATGTGGTTTGAGTGTGTCATGTGAGAAGGAATACAAATTAGATTGCTGATGAGGGTATTTTGGGTATTGGGTTAAAAGATGTAGGTTGGGGGTAAAATGGGTAAGGGGTAAATGAGGTTTATTAGGCATGTGACTTTTATTTGTTTTGGTCTTGGTTTGTTTTTGATCGATTTTGGCTTACATGGTGGGAATGGGTTCAAGTGGGACAGGGGTAGGAGGTAAGGCATGGGTTTGAGCAGGTGGTTTGGTCGCATTTTGGGATTCGGAGATGGGAATATAAGGGAGGTGCTGGCCGGAGCTCGGGTTGCGAAGGAGGTCGACCCAGATTGGGTACGGGTTGGGTTGTTCGCTGGTTGGGTTAAGGGGGTTTGGTCACCGGTTTCAGGTGGCTCCTGGTTGGGAAGCTGGGTTAAAAGGGTATGGAAGGTGGGCGAGGGTTGGAGTTAAATCAAGCAGGGGATGGGATATGGGTGATGGGTTTACAATGTTGGGTTATGGATGTTGGGTGGTGTAAGATGAGGTGAAGAGGGTTATGGTGGAGGTTTGATTGGTGGGTGTTGTTGTTTTAATGGAGTAGGAGAGAGAGTGAGATGGTGATATGTGAAAGATAATGGAGAAGAGAGAAAGGGTGTGTGTTGGAAGGTTGAAGATGGGTTGGGTGAGGTTAGTGTGTAGGTGATGTGCATGGTGTTAGGGTGAGGAGTTAGTTATGTATATGTGAGTGTGTATGTAGGATTTGCGTGAGTGAGTGTGTTGTTTGGGTGTTGTGTGCGTTTAAGTTGTGACCCTAAAAATAAAAATAAAATTAAGACTCAACTGAAACTATAAAAAAAAATCTAATTAAAAGGCTAACCTAAAACAAATTAAAATAAAACTAAAGAAATATAAACTAAAAAATTAAATTCCTAGTCTAGAAGTAAAAGACTCAAATAAAATAATACTAATAAACCTAGCTTAATAAGAACTAACAAAACTAAATTAATACTAAAAACTAAAAATCAAATAAAAATAAAAATTAAATAAAATAAAACGCACACCTAAAAAATATAAAAATATAATAAAAATAATAAAAATACAAGCGACACACAAAATAAAATATAAAAATAAATCCTAAAAATATATACTTGACTCAAAACAAAATATAACATGAAAAAAAAAAATACAAACGACACAAATAGAAATCTAGAAAAAATAAAATAAAAGAAAAGAAATAAAAGGGGACAAACCAAACACACACGGGGCACGTGTGATGGTTTGGGCTACGTTAGGCTTGGGTAATGTTACGGGATTAAGCCACTTTTTTCGCTCATTTACCCCGAATTATCACTTTAAACTCCACAAACGCTTATTGAGCTACAAAACAAATAAATTCTATCATAAGTCCGATTTAACTGAGAATTAGCAATTAAAAAAGGTCTATTTGAGGTTTTATTTAAATATTTTTTAGTACTTATCAGAATTACAGAGAATCAATACCGTACATATGGACGTAGGCACCTCATTGGACCGAACCACGTTAATCACTGTTTTCCTTATTCATCTCCATCCCTCTCTATTCTTTCCAAATTTACATGTAGATAGTGATAATTTCTTTATTTGTTATTATTACTTATTAAGGTATTATAGCTAAGGCCCAAAAATATTAATTTTAGACATTTACAACTTCTAATATTGACAAAGAAAATTTTATATCGAAACATGCATTGGCCTAACGCTTGCGAGGGGAAAAAGTGAAACTCAAGGCGGCATGCCATTGGTTTGGGCTAGGGTTGTGTTTCGGTCGGATCGGATAGGAAAATGTCTCTTCAGAAAAAATTTTGATTTTTTCGAAAATAAAATAATTATTCCGATTTCTGATATGATTTTTTCGGAAAAAAAAAATCGAATTCGAAAAAATCGGAAAAAATTGAAAATTCACAAAATATATTAAAAATCCAGAAATTTCGGAAATTCCAAAATTTCAAAAAAATAAATTATGGATTTTCGATTATTCGAAATTCTCATTTTAAAGAAACTAAGAAAATGACTTAACCCAACATGTAGATACATGAGGATTTGACCATTTTTTTCATTTCGGTAGAAATTAAGAGGATACTCTCCTTTTATAGAGCACATTTTAGAGCCCTCTCCCTCTCCCAACCGATGTGGGATATGTAAAACTTTCAAAAAATTGAAAATCGGAAAATAATTCTGAAAAAATCAAATCCGCATACTTTCGGAAAAATCAGAATTGTTTTCGATTTCCGATCCAATTTTTTTCAAAAAAATCATAAATCGACAAACTAAAATTTCATTTCAAATTCGAAAAAAATCGGATCAAAGTTCGAAAAAAAAAGCCCTAGTTTGGGCATACAAGTAATTGATAGCAAAGGGGAGTTTGGGGCCCATAGGATGGGGACGAGAGAAGATTTTGGTTTTCCCTGTAGGTGGTTGTAACCCTAGGTGGTGAAGGAGAGACGGCGATGGGTGGTTGTTTTTCGGATGTACGGGGTGGGCAACAAGCAATAGGAGGAATGCCACAAGAGAGGACCCAATCCAATGATGCTGTTGACTTGTTCTTCAATGCCAAGGGTTTTCACCCTCTATTTACCCAAATAGAGGTTTCTCTTTTTGTTTTTTCACACACACACACACACACATATATATATATATATATATATATATATATATATATATATATTGCTGACTGGCCACTATTATTGTATTCGACTCCCTGTCTATTTAATCTAATTCTCTTGCCCTACCTGTGCCTGTGGGACATACGCCACACGAGGGTTATTCCTTTCTTGAATTTTATTATATAAATTTAAAACTCTCTCTCTCTCTCTCTCTCTCTCTCTCTCTCTATACTTGTTGAAGAAAATTGATTATTTTATTATTGATGACACCTCCCTCAAATTTATGCACAGTATTTAACGTAGGGGTGGCAATTCGTGTAATTGGGTCGTGTTTCGGACCGACACGATAATGGATTTTTGAACACAAACATGACACGACACGAATTCGTGTTTTTTTTAATTGAAATGAACACGACCCAAATAAAAACGACACGACACGAATAACAAGATTTCTTAACATTTCACGCTAAATTAAACACGGAATCGGGACTCATGCTTACATGGCGAGTTGTCATTGGTTAATCGTGAGTCCGCGTGCCAGCGGTACTAACCAATCGCGACACGCCATGTCAGCGAGTCACGGTTTTGAGTCCCAATTTTGAATGGACACGAAAACCCGAATAAAAACACGATTAACCCGACAAGACACGATAATACGACTCGTAATTTTGACACGAACACGACCAGATACGACTTCGCACAAAAAAATTCGACACGAACACGAAATATCGTGTCAATTTCGGATCAATTTCGTGTCGTTCCATGACATGTTTTCGTGTCGTTTCTAAAATTGTCACCCTTAATTTAAAGTCAATCTGGTATGCCCAATGTTTGCACAGTTATGGTTCAGCTGAGAACTCAAGTGTACACACTAGACATTCAAGCAACCTTTTAATGGAAATGGGAATGGGATTATCTCACTTAACAGATTTTGATGCTTAGAGTTGTAAAAATTACCAGATTTTTATCAGGGATTTTTTTTGTTTTTTATTTTGCCCCCGTGCCGTGTTTCTACTCATACTTGGTGCTTTACACCCTTTTTTTATTTTTTATTTTTTTGTCAAGATTAATTAGATGAGATCAAAATGTTTGATGCTTTTAGGGAATGACAAAGTTGACTTATTTTGTGGTGGAATTTGCTTTTATTTAGATGGTCCCTCTCTTCCATACTCACACTCATAGTTGTCAAAATCTTACGATTCGCGATTCGAATCTCACGATTCGATTCGATTCTGACATAAAACGATTCGAATCGAGTTGAGAATCGCAAATGTCTAAAGAATCAGACTGAATCGGCGATTCACGATTCGAATCTTCCGATTCGGGTCCGATTCCCGATTCGGTTCCGATTCAACTTTTTTTTTCGCGATTTTTTTACCTTATAACCATACGTGTGTTTTAATAAAACAAATAAAAAAAGAAACAAACAACAAAGGATACCGTTATGATACTGAGTTTTAGAGAAACATGTTCTCTTGGCTCGGTTATTTTTAGCCGACTTTTCATGTCTATTCTCTTGGCTGAGTGTCTTTTATCTTTTGCTTTTTTTTTGTTATAAAACTTTTGTATTTGTTATAAAATCTTTGAAGGTATATTTGTTTTGTTGCTTTAAATTAATATGAACGTTGTTTTAAATTAATATTGTTTTATAGTTAATCTTAGCATATGTTTTATTATTTTAAATTAATATGGTTTACTATGTTAAATTAATATTGTTGTAATTTTGTAGTCTGTTTTAAATTAATATTGTTAATCTTAGTAGGTAGGTCTGTTTAAAATTTTTGGAAGAATTTGTTTTACAGTTTTACTGTTTTAAATTAACCTTTGTATTTATTTTATTGTTTTAAATTAATATGTAGGATGTTTTAAATCAATATGTAGGTTGTTTTATGATATATTTTTATTTTTTACATTTTTAATCTTAAAATGAATGAGAACATGTGCTACGGTTAATTTTTGTGATATATTTTAGTATATTATCATGTGCTACGATTAGTTTTTTGTCATATTACGCTGAATTACCAATTCTATAGTGTTAAATCCCATTTACATATGTTTTACTACATTTTTATCATTTGGTTCCGATTCGACCGATTTGATTCACGATTCGATTCACGATTTGCGATTCGAGGGGTAAACGATTCACGATACGATTCCCGATTTGACAACTATGCTCACACTACCCTACCACTACTCCCTTATATGAAACAAAGAAAGATTCCCATATGATACAAGACAAGCCCACATTGTCCCTGTTTTAAATATTTTCATGATTGAGATTCTATCAAGATTAGATGAGGTAGAATTGGATAATTATTGTATTGTCCCTGCATACCTTGGCCCACTATATGTTTACTGTAATTTCTTTTATTTTTTGGACTTTTGTCCTCGCATTCCATTGAGATAATCTCCAAGGCAATTGCCCATATTCAATTCTCCAGCTTGACTTTGGCCACTACTATTCACTAGTCTATTATTAAGGTTTCCAAACCCACTAAGAGCATCCACAATGGAGATGCAAAATGCCAAGGAAATTTGTATCTTTACAAATTGGACTGTCAGCACTGGTGAAGTTTAGCGAACAAATTCCGTTGTTCAATTTGTAAGGGTTCCGTAAAGATACAATTGGTTGGAGAATTTGTTAAGGGTTCCTACGAACTTCAGAAGTTTGTAGGAAGTATTATTAACACATTAAAAATCTAAATTTGGATTCCTACGAACTATATTAATTCGTTAAAATTTCCTACGAACCATTATGGTTCGTAGGAACTTATTTTAGCTTTCACCAGTGTATATGTTGTGTGTGAACGAAACAAAAGGCAACTCACCTTTTAAGTTTGTAAATATACCTATTCATCTCCTCCCCCACTATGGATGCTCTAAGTACGGATAAGGACGAATACTGGGACACGAAAAAACTTAAAAAACTAAGACACGATATGGTCGGGATATAGTAATAAAACTAATAATATAATATATTGTTCTACATGTATAAAACTTACGAATTTAGCTACTCAATGAATAATATGAATAATTTTTTTTAACTTAATAACATTTGTATAAAAGATAAATCTAATGATTAATATATACCTTAAACGTTTAAACATTATTTGTGTACTTGTAGGGCAATAAAGTAGTTAGGAGAGAATGGAATTTAATTTAGTTTTTGTCATTCTGTTGTATTTTGTGATCAAACAAATGACTAATTTGAGTTTCGCTTATGAAAACTTAGTTTATATTAGACAAGTTTTTAAAATGATCAGAATTACATCATTAAAAAACGGCAATGATGTCCCCACCTTACTTGCCAAGTATCTCACCATACAGCCTCACATATCTAAAAATGAAAAATAAATCAGGATACAAATATTTATACAGGGAACGTGTCCATCTATCCAGTTTTTTGTTTTTATTTTTTTAATATGATTGGGATACGTATCGGGCAAGTTTCTGTGTATCCGAACGCAGTATCCGGTCTCATAGTTTCATACGCTTATGCTTCTTAAAAAAGAATAAATGTTGAGCGTCAAGCAGGCTGAAAACATCTTTCATGATGATTTTTCTTTTACTTAGTTATATTTGTCCTTTTTCTAAGTGATGTTGCTTTCCTCTAATACCAGTTTCAACCAGACTTATTAAAAAAAAAGCGTTTCAGATAGCGCAAAATTCTATAATAGATTTGTTTCTAGTAGCACGAATTTTTTTAAATATTTATAATGCACACGTTAATGAAGCAATGTTCTAAAAGGCATGATGCGTGATCGATGCGTGGTTGTCAATCATCAAGTATTAGGGGCATAGGCGCGCCTATGCATGAAAAGGTGTTTTTCCTTTTTTTAATATTTTTTAATTATACCCAGGCTTTTAAAATAATAAAAGCAGAAATATAAGCATAACTTACATAAAAAAAAAACATAATCATAAATATTGAATTAAAATTATGAATAAAATAAAACATACCTTGAAATTTGAAATTATATTCGTATATTTGGTAGTCCTTTTTCCCATATCCGTGCTACCTAAGTTCATATCACCCTATAACATGCAATTAAAATGAAAAACAAGTTAGTAAATAATATATTTCAAATATAATGTGAATGCAATCAAAATTTTAAAGTAAGTGACTAATAATCTTCTAAATTAGAGATGTAATATATAACTACTCATAAAAGATTCATAAGCACTTGATTCATTCCAAGTTTCCAACAAAAAAATAAGAGGAGAATTTTTTATTAACTGTTAGCCTTCAACATTATAAATTGTTAACACTTCTTAAACATTAACATTTCTTAACTGTCAGCCTTCAACATTAACATTTCTTAGCTGTTGACATTTCTTAAACATTATAAACATTTCTTAAACTAAAATAGAAATAAGAAACATTACAATGTTTATGGTAAAGAATTTATAAAATCATAAATCATAAACATTATAACGACTAAATTGTTTATAAACATTACAATGTTTTGGGGTTTCGGCCTATTTGAACAACTTACGGCCGGAAGAAAGAAATAAGCCAAGAAAGAAATAAGAAATCAAAAGAAAAAAAATCAGAAAACTTACAGCTGGAAGGTAGAAAATCAGAGTGCGGAGGTAAAGGCCGAAGGGTTTTCGGGTTTTCGGCAATGGAGTTTTGGGAAAAGCAGGATACGTTTTGTTGTTGTTTTGGAACGGAACGGGTAAACATTACAATGTTTTTTTTAATACAAGTTTGTTTGTTTTTTAAGTCTGTTAAAAACAGAGATCGAGGCACCTTTTTTTTATATATATCTGTTTTATGAACGTAGTACATGAGAAAAAAAATATATATTAAAAAAAACCCAGGTAAAATAACGTCATTTTGCTTAATAAAAAAACGCTTTTTGCGCGAAATGCGCGCCTCACGCCCATTGACCGCCTTAAAAATCGTTGACCACGCATTTTCCCACGCATACCCCCTATGTGTTGCGTTTCTAAAAAGTATCACGCATATGCGCGCCTTTTAGAACACTGCATAAAAGCAAGATCTTACACCAAGTGGCTGTGCACGAGAAATTTTTATGCTGTTTCGTTTAAAGAAAACAAAAACTATACGGGAGTTCAGATGAACCATTTTATGCCAAACCATCTGTTGCTAAATAAGAATGGAACTTTATACAACTCTAGAAGTAACACTACGGCTGGAAAAGAAATGTCATTGTTCATTATCATTGTAGTAGTCTTGGTTCTTACTGCTTTTAATGGTTTTCTGAAGAAAATATAGCTATAGATTTTACAAAATGCCATCACAATGTATTATGCTTGCAGCTGTTGGGATGCACTTGTTTCTAAGGTTTTCTGTACTCCTTTATATTCGTTTTTTAGCGTGGCAGCCTATCTGTTTCCATTGCACATGACTAATATGTTCCAATTTCGACCTGCAGATATCCCTGTCAGCTTCAAAATTATGTGATCGTGACATTATGTCAAAGTTATCTCAGCAAGGGTCCACCGTCTACCTTATACACCTATACACATATTTTTTTATATTAATCACTTGTCATCGTACCTTTGTAGGAAATGTTTATTACTCGGGGTGTTTGGTTTTTTGCGAGTGCTTAGTACATTGGTGTTTAAGAAATCAATTAAGGCAGACCAATGTTAAATACAAATCAAGTCTGGGCCCCCTTAACTTCAATTCCTGGCTTCTTCTCTGCATGCACAACACACAAAATGACCTTTTACAGCCCACTACTTCACAAGTAGTCGGTCGTAACGGTTGCGAGGAGGAAATGCATAATCCCACATCCACATTTGATGGATTTCCCTTTTTTATCCCCTTTTCAACATACCCAACCATCACTAATAAATAAACCCACAATCGAACAACCAAGCCGACCAACGATGGGTCAGTCTTCTTCCTCGTAGATCTACAAATCAAACCACCGCTACAAATCAAACCAGTATCCACAACCGGGAAACACTTTTTCAGAGATTTTCTCTTTCATCCATTGAAACAAAAACAATATTAAATATGAATTTACCGAACAATATATCTAGGAGACGATCATTTTCTGCGCTTGAGAGGGAGTGATCCCAACAACGCTGTGACATGTGATGGCGGAGGTGATATGGTGACTGGCCATGGTGGCTCTGAAGCAAGACTGAGAGACCGTGAGATGAGTGTCCATAATAAATATAGAGAATAAAATTTTCGGTCATTTGTGTTGTCAGGGGCTTATATGGAAGCTTATTTATGTTACTTTTATTCTGTAGGGTATCTATGTATAATTAGTGAAATCTTATGTTATAAATAGAATGAGATGGGATAATGAATGACCTAATTCATTTCATTCTTTCTCCTCTTCCCATAACATATTTCTCTCCTCTGTTCTTCCTCTCTTATACCTTAATCTCTTATAAACATAATCTAGGGTTTGATTACGTCATAACTCAACATGGTATCAAAGCATGGTGTATAAATCCCTAAGTTTATGGAGGTGGAATCCTAGGGTTGACCTGAAGAACCCCTAGTGTATAGAGGGTCAATTGAAGATGAGAAGTGTTAATTCCATCCACAGTTTTTTGAGCTTGTATTCTTGAGTTGTTCTGTTTCTGAGGTTGTGTTGCCTAGAAACTGTTTGAAAAAATGTTTGAAGTAAATTGTGGAGGAGGTATCTCTTCTGTTGGTGTGAATCCAACGATGAGAAGTAGTAATGACCATCATCCCGCCATGTGTATCACCATGGTTAAGCTGGACGAAACCAACTATATGCAGTGGGCCCAATCTGCTAGTATGTATATTACTAGACGTCAAATGATTTTTCATGTTTATGAATGTTAAGTACCCCACCCTGGAAGATCCTAAATACAATGATTGGGCAGCTGAAAATGCACTAGTTATGACATGGTTATTACAATTCATGCCACCGCAGATGCAAGGGATTAGGTCATTTTATTACAATCCATCCTCAACCCACCACCAACATGACCCGTTATCACCGCAACCACAAATTCCCAACAACAACAAATCAAAATGAACCCAAATAATACAAACAATTGCTTTGATTCGGCCAAGTTCGAGAGAGAGGAGGTGGGGGCCACGGGGAGGACAGTCAGGGGAGGGAGAGCGGACGGAGAAGAAATATGGACCGGGGGTGAGGGGTGAAATGGGGTCTATGGGTGGGTGTTCTTTTTCCTTTTTCTTTTCTTTTATATTATTATTTTTTTGGATAGTTATATTACTTTTGATTTAAAATGCCACCTGGCTGTCAACACTAACAAAATTTTTAACAATTTTTGGCAAAGTCTAATTTTTAAATTAAAGATGTATTAAAGTCTAAAATCGAGAATTAGTAATGTATTAAAGTAAAAAAAAAACCTAAAATTTTGAATGGTAGTAGTTGATAGGGTTCTCAAATTTAATGAAAGACATTTCAATTCAGTAAGGATTGGATTCCCAAATGAAATTAAATGGTTTGTTAGAACTGAAATTTTATGGTAAATGACGGGGAAGACGTCAAACTTGTACTATTTCAATTTTTACATACCTTTTGTTTGGTGGAGAAACCATTAAAGAGAGAGGAAGATGTGTGGGCGCTTGGGTTGGAGGTGAGATGGAGCCGGAGATGAGATTGTGTTTAACGAGTTTTAGTAATAATTGATGGGATGAAACTCATGTAAATTTAGGGGAATTTGGGGGTAAACTGATAAAATATTTGCTATCTATTGTATTCGTGCTTTTCAGGTAGTAGAGATATATATAGAGAGAGTGCTTTTTTTTAATATTTTGAAGTTGGTTTCCCTTTTTATGTACCTCATTTTTTCTCAAGATAAGTTTACATTTTGCACCTCAATGCCCGCTTTGTATAACATGTCCAAAATATAGGGCCTTTGTTGTCAAATCAGAGGTGTGTCAACAAGAGGACAAAACTGATGCGTTCAATTCTTTTTAGCTATATGATAGGAATGAGAGTTTTAAATACGTAGTAATGTGATGAGTTGCATGCTAAGAAGCACGGATGTGTGCCCTACATGATGTTGGTGATGTGATTCAAAAATTCTCAAACAAAAAGAATACGGGTGCGAGGTGTGTCAACAAGAGGACAAAATTGATGCGTTCAATTCTTTTTAGCTATTTGATAGGAATGGGCGTTTTAAGTACTTAGAAATGCGATGAGTTGCATGCTAAGTAGCAAGGGTGTGTGTCCGACATGATGTGGGGGTGGTGATTAAAAAATTCTCAAACAAAAAGAATACGGGTGCGACACGAAAAATAGTATAAAAATATTATGTTATTCCTTAACTAATATAGATTAATATATACCATTATAACAATTTGTCATTCACCAACTCTGATAATATTTCATTCATCATTTTCCAAGAGTAAAAGCATGCAACATCATAACAACCAAGTACCGTAACAAAAGCATCGTATGATTCATGTAACAATTGTTGTAAAAGACATTACAAATCTAAACATCACCTATCATCATGTTGCATTGTTCTTTCTTCATTAAAATACTTCTTCAATGAATCATAACAAAGGCAATTTAATTCATGAGTAAAAACAAAAAACACTCGCACTCCCCTGTTTAAAAATTTTCAATGACCACATCGTCATCTCCACCACCATCATTTGTAAATAAAATGGCCTCTCATCATCAATCGAAAGATTACTAAATCAAGAATGCAGACACCTTCCACGTTATCATATGCATTACCACCAACGTCCTGCATCTTACATTCCCTCTACGAGTATGGGGCACTCCTTGATAAGAAATGGAGATTGGAATGTTCACATATTAGCCTCATCAATCAAATATTTGTAAAGTTTTGAATCCTTCAAAAAAGCTGATGAAATAGCCACATTAAATCATTCAATGGAAATAATGACAAGTGATACAAATGCTGAATTAATATGATAGTTACTCATGTATTCATTGTAAATTATATGAAGCACTGCCACTTCCCAGAGTTCGAGTCAGGTTTGGACGCGTATCTGGCTCAGATACATGTTGGACATACTGGGTACGTTTAGAATACGTCCAAGACACGCAACTTCAGTTCGTTTAGATGAGGGTTTAGGTTGCTTCAGTTCCTTCACTTTGTAGTGTTCGGTCGTTGATTCCTTTAGATTGTAGCTCATTCTTTCCTGCAGAAATGTGAGACTATGGAGTTATGCTATTTTGCGGTCTTGGATATGTTGGATCTAAGATCTTGAAGGGAATATATTTTTGACTTGATGATTTGTGGTTGTACTTTACACTAGAAAGGTCAATATATTTTAATTCTTAGATTCATTTGAAAAAACTATAATTTTCTGATTATATGTGAAATATCTAATTAAATACATCAACGTACGAGTTTTTCGTGAAAATCACGTGTCTGAGTCATATCGGATTCCGTGTCTGAGTCGTGCTTCTTCGTTTGTACGCCACTTATTTTTATAAACATTGTAGACCTTTAGATGCACTGATCACAAAAGAATGACAAGTTAAAATTGAAGGTAAATGACGGAGAGGTTGATGAAACTAATTTTGGAGGTCGCATTGTGGCAAGGAAATATTTCAAGAAAATAAAGTTGGTGGCTAAAACATGTTTGGTTGAAAAAAAAGATTTATGTAGCTGATCCATTGTGATTGGGATAAGGCAAGTATGATGCTGGTGATGAATATCACTTTTTCCTTTTATTGTGCTATTATGCTAAGACAATGTGATATCTTCAATCTTTGTGAAAGGAATATAGTAATAATACTATCCAAAAACACAGCTGTTGGTTCTAGATAACACGTTAAAATTTTACTTCTATTTTTTAGGTATATAAATATGCCAAAAGTGAACCTTAAAGTTCTCAAACAATATCTTGATAACAGGTTTCTCCCATCAATAAAATTCGTAGAATTCATGTTCATAAGAATCTGTCAAAGTATTAATTGCCTGTCAGCTACCTAATT
This sequence comes from Sambucus nigra, assembly GCA_949130495.1. Classification (NCBI taxonomy): domain Eukaryota; kingdom Viridiplantae; phylum Streptophyta; class Magnoliopsida; order Dipsacales; family Adoxaceae; genus Sambucus; species Sambucus nigra. Next base: position 3,430,810 of record OX422224.1, read on the forward strand.
AACGCAAACGCAACCATATGAAGTACAAGGGGAGGTTCTGCAAGACGGGACTTGACTTACATGTAATGTGGGACAGAGTATTGGGCTACCAAGTAGCTACATGCTAAGAAAATGAGTGGCGGAAATACGGGAGTTAAGATGGTTGCATGGTAAAACTCGAAAGGATAAGATTAGAAATGAATATATCGGTGAAAAAGTAGAAGTAGCGATTGTAAAGATTAATTAAGGAAGAGTGACTTAGTTAATATTGATGGTAATGCTAGGGGAAAAGGTAGACGTAAGCAAACTTGGTGGGAGATTGTTAAGGACATGATATCGCCTGGTTTAAACGGAAATGGAAAATATTTACTTTTCTAATCCACGACCACCTCGTTGCTTTGAGAAGACATTGAGCAATTAATACAATCTGTGTGCTATATTATTTGATGCATAAAATTATCTAATGTTACTACAGTTGAAACTAAAGCTATATTGTTTGTTGCCTGCAGAGTGATCCTCTGGCAGTAGTATATGTAAAGAAAAGAGATGGAACACATGAATAACTTGGTCGCACTTAAGTGATAATGAACAATTTGGATCCTGTTTGGATTCAAAAAGTGAATGTTGTTTATCAGTTTGAGACTGTCCAGCTATTGGTGTAAGCCTTTTGTATCTCTTTAATTATATTGTTCATCACATCAATGGACGTCTTTTTAGCCTTAAGTAATTCTCTAACATGTTTACCTTTTTTTTAAAAAAAGTTTTCAGGTGTATGATATAGATTCAAAGTATCACAATCTTCCTGTAAAGGTACATTATGATTTCAGCTTCTAAAAGAATCATCAGTTTTCTAATTTTAATTCAGTTTCATGCCCCGTATTTGAGATTGTTCAAAATATGCCAATGTATTAAGAATTGGGGGATCTTCCTATTAAGTCCTATTTACATGGGACATTTCCTAATAGGCCTATCGCAATATTTTTTTCTTAATAGGTCCTACTTGTACATATAGTGAATATTCACTGTATGTTTATAAATAGGACCTATTGGAACAAAAATCTTTTTTCATGGAACCTGATGGAGCAAAAAAAAAATATTAAGACCTATTAGTAAACGGGACTAATTAGTAAAAAACCCAATTGTGAGAGATAAATATTGAAGGATTTTCACCAAGGAGCAATTAGGGTAATAAGCAATATATAATTTAGCATCTTCTGCTTGTGAGTTGGTTTTGGCATTCCAATGGAAAATATTTTTTGTTTTGATAAGAATGGAGAAAAATAATAGGAAGATTAAAACGTCTACATTCTAAAAATCACACGTTTATAGGTTATCCAATTTTCATCGCCAGTTTTACTAGTTCAATGCACTAATGGTGAAGTGAAGAGAGATAAAGCTGAAATTCATAATGGTTTGGCTTTTGGCCATGTGCACTTTCTAATGAAGAATTCTTCTTTACTCTGTTGTAATAACTTTGTCTTGTAAGGTTTCTTTTGTCATTTATTCATTAGGTTACTTCATAACTAAATCTCGTAATAACTTAGTCGTGTAAGGTTACTCTATTCATTAAATCATTAGGTAACTTAATGAATAAATCTTGTAATAACTTAGTCTTGTAAAGTTACTATAGTCATAAAGTCATTAGGTTACCTAATGACCAAGTCTTGTAAGACTATATATAGGCATTTTTGGTAGCATGAAAAATACACCTTTTATAACACAAGTTATTTCCTCTAGGGTTACTTCTGCAATTTTTGGGTTGTTTTTTCCCTTGAATAAAGGCACTCTTCTTATCTACCTATGATTTGGTAGATTGTATGTGAAGTTTTCTTCTTCACTGATTATATGCAATTGAAGGTTTTCTTCACTCCTTTTCATCTGTTGTGATCTAGAGACTTATTTATTTTTCCTCCGTTACATTTATTGGTGGTCAATTGATAAATTTTGTAAATTGGCTGAGTTTTTCTTTTGTCCATAATAATTGGTTGCTCTCTTACATTTGTTAGTGTCCAATTGGTATGTTATTTGAAGACTCGAGTTCGAGTTAAATGGGAGATTTCAATTTGAGAGAGCAAATTGATTTCAATTTCGCACCTCTTTCAATTTGAGGGGAGTGTTGGAATGTCTGTTTGATAGGCATTGGGATATCCTAAGAAGAAGAAAGGCTTCTTCTATTATGCATTGTTGTGGAGGTTCTTATTCTTACCATGCCTGTTACTCCTACTCTTCTTTGCATTTTCACTTAAGTCATTAGGTTAATTAATGATAAAATCTTGTAATAACTTATCTTGTAAGGTTTATTTAGTCATTAAGTCAGTAAGTTTCATAATGATTAAGTCTTGTAATAACTTAGTCTTCTAAGGTTACTTTAATCATTGTAAGGTTACTTTAATCATTAAGTCATTAGGTTACTTAATGACTAAGTCTTGTAAGCCTACATATAGCTTGTAACTTAAAAAAGACAATTTTACAATAGACGTTACCTTTTTGTAATTTATAGCTATTCCACTGTCAACTCTAGCATTCGTCAATACGAAATTGTCCAAATAAAGCCTTTACAACAGTAATCCCTTGGCTTTGGTGGAGAAAAGGCCTTACACTAGCTGGTGTGCATGGTATAGTGTGGGGCCCTAGGGTCATATCAAGCATAGTTGACTTAAGAGTAGGGTGTATCTTTTTTAATACCATGCACTTTTTAGGAGGTTGCTTAACTTTACGAGTATATTTATTTTCGCCTTTTTGTCCTTTCTTAGGGATGGAGTTGGCACTGCACCCTAGATTAGGGGTTTCTTTATATTTGCTATTCTTGCTCGTTGATAGTCTCTTTTTAGTTAAGAACACATGTGTCTTTTTTTTCCTTTCTTAATGATGTAAAGCCCTTAATGTATGAAAGGGTAATTTTATGCTTTCTAATATTCCTTTATCTAGTAGGATTAATGAAGGGTAGTTTAAACATTTTAGAGTCTTAGATTGATTAGCAAGCTAACTTCATCTATTAATAGATTGTAATTACTTCATTAAGAAGATACATTTTAGTTGAGAGAGAAAGAGAGATTTTGCTTTATGAATTTCTTTGGGCCATTTTTTCTTGTTTCGTCAAATTTGTATCAGAGCCAAGTTGCTATGAATCGTAACTAAATTCAAACATGGGACCCAACAAATCCAACGAAGCCGCTGATGTGGATCGTCGAATTGCAACCTTAGAAAAATCGTTTTAAGAATTTCAATTCGACATTCATAATTTTCTCAGTCCTCTCTTCTCACTACGTCATTCTACCTAGGGATGGCAATGGGGCGTGTTTCTCACAGCCCGAACCCGAAACGGGTTTTATTATTAAAACCCGCCCCCGCCCCGAATTGATTTTTATGAAACCCGAACTTGAACCCGACCCGATCCACTTATTAAATTTAGTTCATTTAATGAACTTATATTTTTACATATTTAAAATAATGCATAAATATACCACCATGATTACCAACTTATATGATTAGTAATGGAGAAAGTATAACTTCCAATATATTTATCCAAAGGTATTTCTTGTAAAATAAATATTTTTATATTTTTTTGTTACAATTTGTATAAACGGGTCTGGGTGGGTTGTTTTTACACCTAAACCCGAACCCGCCCCAAAAAATTAGTTTCAAATGCGACCCGTTTGGGGCGGGTCGAGGTGGTTGAAATTTCCATGCCTAATTCCATCACAAAATTGGGTGTATTTACCCAAATTGACAACACCGAAATCCTTGCCGGCCAGGGACACTCCCTTCCCCGATTGCACATCCGATCGACCCATTCCAAGGGTCCCGATCATTAACAAATGAACCGCCGACCCTATACGGGCTGATCGAACATCACTGTCAGCCAATTGGATGGGTCGGTTGCACCGCCTACTACCGTCATCACCTCCGATCAACGGAGGAACAAAGGCAAAGATTTAATTGGAGCTTTAAACCCTCAAAATTTAAAAAAAAATCCTAGAAATTCAAATGCTAGGGCTATTTGGGCCACTGCCCATTAGGTCTCCAATACGGCCAGCCTTTAATAAAAAATTGTAGGGGTCCTACAAGGTCCTCCTTTAAGGTTTGAATATGCACTGCGACGTTACGACAAACATCAACATCACTGGCATGGATCCGATATTGCATTGACTATTGGAAAGGCTCCAATTAAGCTACTTAGGGTTCTGATTGATGTTCGGTCCACGACTTTTGCCTTGTCGGATTCAAGGTATTACGAGAGGGACTAAGGCCCACTCCACACTAAAAAAGGGGCCCAACACGTGCCGCCGAAGAAAATTGGGTTTGGTGATTTTTCCAGTACCGAGTATGACTAAACGATTGGTTCATAAAGAGAACTTGACCAAATTGTGAAGAATGGAGGTTGGATTGATCTAGGGAACCGTTTAGGACATGAGATGGATAAATGTACCACTCGTGAGATTGAGCAAGGTGAGGTGGCAGAGATTCCACGACCATATTTGGGGGGACAAAGGCAATGTGCTTTGGGTCGTCCATATGATCATGAGGATTATTTATGACCTTCGAGGAGCCGTATGAGATGACAATCTGATGTACGGCTCTGTACTAGCAATGGGAACAGTGATGTTATCATCGACTATGATTATCTAACAGTCCAAGTAAAATTGATATAGTTGAAGCACAGTCATAGTATGACTTTTGGGGATGGAATTTGTGGTGCCAACCTATTTTCGATTTTCTCGATCGGGAGTCCAGTTCAACGTCACAAACGTTTTTGTTTTCACACCGGAAGGCTTTTAATAATATTTATGTTATGAAATTCCTAAAAAGACATGATCCCAAGATGATACTTGACACGTCTCCCCTCTTCCAAGTCAATCACAAGGAAAATGATGTTGATGATGTGACTTGGCCCTAATCATGTAGGTTTTGAAGCTATGGGCCAAGAGCCTTCATGAGGATCTTATGGTGGAGGTGTCAATGTTTGATGGGCGGATGAATCCGGATACTTTCGTAGATTGGTTGGATACTTTTGTAGATTGGTTGGATAGTGTGGAGAAGGTGTTCGAGTATAAGCAGTTGCGTGGGGTTAAGTGTGTGCTATTGGTGATGACCAAATTTCAGAAGCATACCAAAGTGTGGTGGAATAAAATAGTGAAGAGACAAGGCTTGGATAGATTAGAGTATGTGAGATTTTGGTCGGTGATGTGGCATCTTCAGAGAGGGACTTTCCTTCATCGGACTTATCAGCCTGATTTTTTGACACATTTATAGAGTTTGATTTGTTCACACATTTATAGAGTTTGAGGAAGGGTACACTTTCAGTGGTATCTAAATAGGTTGCCACTCTTGCGACTCGAACCCATGACCTAGATCTGATACCAAATGACGGGGAAGTGCTTACCATTGTACCAAAAACTATAGCTGCCCTATATAGCCCAAGTCCAGCGAGCCTTAGCCCATTTAGGTTAGAATATGCTCTTGCATCAGATATTCTATAGACAATATGAATAGAATTTCTGACTTGTATTTCTCTAAGATGTGTTTACAATTTATAGATACAACGACTTAGTTACAAAAAAATAAAAAATAAAAAAAGCAGAAACTGCTGTTTAGATTTTCAACAAACTGCTGTCCAGATTTTAGGGAATTTGTCACCAGAAAAGCTGCCCAGATTTTAGGGAATCTGTCATCAGTTTTTCTGCCAGATTAACACTCCCCCTCAAACTGCTATGCAAATGTTGTCCATTCCCAGCTTGCTTGTGATTCATTGGAATGAATGACTCGATAATCTTCTGATGAGGATGTCCGCAAGTTGTCCATTGGTTGGGATGTAGGGCATGCAAATCAGAGCACAATCTAGTTTTTCTTTGATAAAATGGCGATCCACTTCTATTTAGTGAGATCATGTTGTACCAGATTATGAGCTATATTAATTACGGACTTGGTATCACAATATAGGATCATACTTCCTTCCCCACTTGATACCCAAGTCTTCCATGAGAATTTTGAGCCACAAAAGCTCACAAATTCCATGTGCCATAGCTATAAACTCTGCCTTGGCGCTTGATCTCGCTACCATGGCTTGTGTTTTACTCCTCCAAGTCACCAGGTTCCCCTAAGAAAGTACAATACCCAGATGTTGATCTGCGTTCCACCACTGAGGATGCCCTATCTGCGTCTGTGTAGGCATCCATATCGAGTTTTCGATTATTTTTTAAGAGCACCTTTTCCTGGGGGTTGACTTCAAATATTGTAAGATTCGGTGAACAACTTCCAAATAACACTCCTTTGGAGAATGCATGAACTAACTTACTACACTCACAGTGTACGCAATGTCTGGCTGTGTATGAGACAAATAAATGAGTTTCCGTACCAATCTTTGGCATCTCCCCCTCTATATGATTGTATCTTCTATAGCTTCTCCTAGCTTGTGATTTTGTTTGATGAGAGTTTCAGAGGGCTTTCAACCCAACATCCCTGTCTCCTTAGTAGGTCAAGAATGATTTTTTGTTGGGAAATAAATATGCCATTTTTGGATTATGCAACTTCAAACCCCAAGAAGTATTTCAGCTTCCTTAGTTCTTTTATCTCAAATTATTCAGCTTATTGTTTTTTAAGCTTCTCAATTTCTTCAAAATCATTCCCAGTTATGATATTATCATCAACATAGACAATTAAAGCAGTGATTTTATCGATTCTTGATTTCTTGATGAAAAACAGTGATTTTAACGATTCTTGATTTCTTGATGAAGAGGGTATGATCACCTTGTGATTGTTTGAACTCTATCTTTTTCATTACTATGGTAAACCTTCCAAACCATGTTCGAGGAGATTGCTTCAATCTGTATAGAGCTTTCTTCAACCTGCACATACCATTACTCTCAAAATCTGAGGTAAAACCTGGAGGTACCTCCATATAGACTTTTTCTTCATCTTGTAAGAGTGCATTTTTTTACATCCAACTGCTGCAAGGACCATTGAACATTAGCTGCTAAGGTCAACAAGACCCTAGCAATATTCATTTTTACAACCGGGGTGAACGTTTCTTGATAGTCTACCTATACGTTTGAGTGTACCACTATATTATGAGCCTCACATTATATCTCTCCAAAGCAATGTTTTTAATCGCGGTCGCGCAAGGTGTCGCGTTTTGGCTCCGGGGTCGCGCAAGCAATTCGTGCATTTTAGTTTTTTTATTAGAAAAGCATATAAAATAACATTTTAAACTGGTATTTGTAAAATAATTAACATTTTAATTTGAAAATTATTGAACAAATAACTATTTGGGCTGAAAATTATTTAAAAAAAAAACATATTAAGCTCCACTTTTGTAAATAAGTATCATTTAAACTGAAAATTAAAAAAGATTAACATTTTAAACTTAAAATTATAAAATATTAACATTCTAACTGAAATTATAAAGACAAATTACAGTTTAAAATCAAAATTATAAAACAAATAACATTTTAAGCTGAAATTTTATAAATAAATACCATTTTAAACTGATAATCTTTTTCATATGCATGCTTCCATCCATAATCTTTTTTGTGTGCCATTTTTTAATTTGAAAAATAAAAAATAGAAAACATTTTACACTGAAATTTAAAAATATACATTTTCTACTGAATTTATGAAAGAAATTACATTATTTGAGATTTGAAAAAAAGTTGCTGAAATATGAATAAAAAAAGTGAGTTATTGAAAAAAAGTTACAAAAAAAGTAAGTTTTTAAAGCTCCCAAACAAAAAAAGTTAACTGAAAAAAAAAGTATACTGAGAAAAAAAAAAAAAGGTGTTAACAGCCCGTAAGTTTTTGAAGGGTTAAGGGTTGGGTTAAACACCTCATGCATTTCCCTTTTTTCAAAATGGCAGTATTTTCTTTTTTTTTCCAAAGCTCCAATTGCGCTCCAATTGCGAACTTTCGCGCAAAATAGAGCACTTTCGCGCAAAATTGCGCACTTTCGCGCCCAATAGCGCACGCAAAAGGAGCATCTTGTTTAGCAGTGCCAATAGCGTGGCGTTTTTCAATCGCAAAAGGCAATAGCGCGCTATTGCGTTCGCAATAGCGCGCTTTTTAAAACATTGCTCCAAAGTACAAATCTTTTTTTGGGGGAATCTTATCTTCAGGGAGAGAGTTCATTGGAAGGTAAGATGAGTTTTGAGTCTTGGATTCCTTGAAATAAATCTTTCACCTCTTGAAATTCAAGAAAAAGCTCCTGAGATTACACAAACCACCCTTGAAATTCCAAAAAAATCTCCCAAAATAACAAAAAGAACCCTTGAAATTCCAGAATCACCCCTGAAATAGTCACTACTTCATCATACCTTAAGCCTCTTTCATCTCTTCCATCTCCCAAAAATACTAATAATGAGAAAACAGGGAAAAACGACCTACTTTGCCACTGCAGGTCTATTTAAGGAGGAAAGTTAAGCCCAAACCGGTGCAAGCTCAAGAGTCCGAACCTATAATAGGTAACGAAAATCTTCCAAATTCTTGTTCACCACAAAACCTTCCTCTTAAAAGTGATATTGATATTCCCCATCAGAAAGGGTACACGAAAATGTACACAACACCCCATAGCCAAGTTTATCTCCTTTAATAGTCCCTCGTCTTCACATAAAGTGTTTCTCATAAAGTTACACACCATTAAAATTCCAAAATCAGTCCAAGAGGCAATTAAGAGTGAGGAGTAGAAACAAGACATGGACGAAGAAATAAAGGCCCCAAAAAGGAGGGAGATGTGGGATGTAGTCGAGTTCCAAACGGAAAAAAACCAATGGGATGCAAATGGGTGTATACTGTTAAATATAATGCTGATGGGACTTTGAAGAGTTATAAGGCGAGGCTTGTAGAAAAGGGGTACACTCAAACGTATGGGGTAAACTACCAAGAAACGTTCGCCCAGTTGCAAAAATGAATATTGTTAGTATTTTGTTGACCTTAGCATCTAATCTTCAATGGCCTCAATGGTCCTTGCAGCAATTGGATGTAAAAAATGCATTCTTACATGGTAACATAGAGGAAAAAGTCTATATGGAGGCACCTCCAGGTTTTACCTCAAATTTTGAGAGTAATAATGTGTGGGGGTTGAAGAAAGCTCTATACGGATTGAAGCAATCTCCTCGAGCATGGTTTTGAGGGTTTACCGGTGTAGTGAAAAAGATGGAATTCAAATAATCACAAGGTGACTATACACTCTTCATCAAGAAATCAAGAATCGATAAAATCATTGTTTTAATTGTTTATGTTGATGATATTATCATAAATGGGAATCATCTTGAAGAAATTGAGAAGCTTAAAAAAACAATTGCCGAAGAATTTGAGATAAAAGAAAGGGAAGCTGAAATACTTCTTGGGGATTGAGGTTGCATACTCTAAAAATGGCATATTTATTTTCCAACAAAAAATACATTCTTGACACTACAGGAGACAAGGATGCTGTGTTGTAAGCCCTCTGAAACTCCCATTGAACAAAATCATAAGCTAAGAAAAACTACAAAAGATACAATCATATAGAGGGGGAGATACCAAAGATTGGTAGGTTAACATATTTATTTGTCCTATATACGGCCAACCATTGCGTACGCTGTGAGTGTAGTAAGTCAGTTCATACATTCTCCAAGGGAGTGTCATTTGGAAGATGTTCACCGAATCTTACAATATTTGAAGTTAATCCCAGAAAAAAGGTGTTCTCTTCAGAAATAACAAAGAACTCAATATGGAAGCCTACATAGACGCAAATTGGACAGGCTCAGTGGTGGATCGCAGATCAACATTTGGTATTTTACTTTCTTAGTATGGAACCTGATGACTTGGAGGAGTAAAAAACAAGCTATGTTATCCAGATCAAGCGCCGAGACAAAGTTTAGAGCTATGGCACATGGAATTTATGAGCTTTTGTGGCTCAATATTCTCATGGAATACTTGGGTATCAAGTGGGAAGGAAGTATTAAGTTATAGTGTGATAACAAGTCCACAATTAATATAGCTCACAATCCGGTACAACATGGTCGCACTAAACACGTAGAAGTGGATCGACTCTTTATCAAAGAAAAATTTGATTGTGGTCTAGTTTGCACTCCCCTCTTCTCAACCAATGAAAAACTTGCGGACATCCTCATCAAAAGGTTACCGAGGGAACGGACAACATTTGCACAACAACTTGAGGGGGAGTGTTGACAGATTCCTTGAATCTGGGCAGAAAAGTTGGTGACAGATTCCCTCAAATCTGGACAGCTTTTCTGGTGACAAATTCTCTAAAATCTGTGCAGCAGTTTGCTGAGAATCTGGTCTGCTTTTTTATTTTTTTATTTTTTTGTAACCAAGTCATTGTATTCATAAATTGTAAACACATCTTAGAGAAATTGATGTGTATGGGATTTATAGCTACACGTGGCGCGCGGTTGTGCTTTTGGGACAGGCACAACCACGCGCCACGTGTCGATATAAATCCCATACACATCAGAAATACAAGTCAGAATTCAATTCATATTGTCTGTAGATAACATTATTCTCATAAACTGAGACGTGGCATCCATATGGAAAAATAACCTCCATCATGTACATATTATTATTCCCCAATTCATAAAGACCTAGATCCACAAATGAATTCACACTCATAAGCTGATTAAAGTAATAATAATATCTACACCTGTCAATTTTATATTTCTCAAGCTTTAGAGCCTAAGCAATCTCTAATAACCACGAGGAGTTTGTGGGTGGACTAAAAATAATGTTGCGGTTAAGAGCAAATTGCAAAGAAATTGCAACAAAGTAGACATCGGACATGTCCGGAATCAATTTCCTTGGGGATTGGACCCTTAAAGAAAAAATTGGGGTTATAATTGTTCACTAAATATCACAAATAAAAGGAAAAGATGATTAAGTGGTTGGGTGGTTTGAGTTTAACAACTACAATTGAGGAAAAATTGGAAAATTAATGAAGGATAAAGGTTCGGGATCATTCCCTCACCTTGGATTCAAATAGAAATTAGGTTGTAAGGTTTAAAGAACAATTAATTGGTAAAAACTCTTTGAGACAAAATATAAAACATGTGAGGTGCAAACCCCACAATGAAAGATTAAAGTACATAAAAATATTCAAGAACAAGGGTTGAAAGTGTACTTATCGTTGAGGATCTCCTTTTCATGACACTGGAGGTGAAGACACTAAATTAATAGACACCCAACACCCATATAGCCATTGAAGTGCTTTAAACTTTGAACCTCTTAAAAAACCAATGATCCATTGGCTTTATGATCCTCAACCTATATGCTTAGCTAGTCACACTCAATAAACAAGCAAGTGAAGTAAATTAAAGACTAAAGAGAGAAGAAATACAAAGCCATAAGTAGATGAATCCTTCAAGCCTTCAATTTACACAAAGTTAAAACAAAATAAATCTTACAATCTTCTATAAGTGCAATGACTAAGCTAATTTATGGTGATTGAGAGAGAGAAGAGTAAATGCATAACAAGAGAGAAGGACATCTTAAAAGAAGAGGAGAACCCTACAACAAAGTCAAATTATTCTATGATAAACCCAAGCAAGAAAGGGGGAAAATGGTGATTTTCGCACTACACAACCCATGGATTGGTTGGAATCCTCAATCAATAAAATTGCTATCGTAAGAGATTGTGATGTAGGAGCATATTCTATCCTGAATGACTTAGGTTTGCTTGCCTAAATGAGGCTCGTTGGACTTGAAGGCCGTATAAGGTGTGGCCTCCCTCACTTGACATCATATGGTTTATAGATGAGATGGCACACCCAATCCCGTTTACACAAGATTTTGTTGTTTTTAGGTCCGATCTTGGGATTGTCATAATAATTTGCTTCGAACTCCGATTGACGCAATATTTTCGTCCAAGCGAAGATAACTCGATGACTTACAACTTTCATGCTTCGAGCTCGTCCATATTCCAAAGTATCGGGCATCCAAATCAGGCCCGAACATGCAACAAAGCCATAGCTTCTCTTCCCACCCCAACAAAAAAGTTCCGATTACCAAGTTAGCATCACCAACACCTCTAAGAGATCAAATAAACTTGAAATATGATGTGAACAATGATTATAGAAGTTATACAATAAGTGCATTGGATTTAAGGCAATAAGGCTATACTGTACGTGTAAAGGACTATACAAATGCAATATTCAAGGCTAATTATTTGTCATTCTTATTAAAGTCGGTATAAAGAAGGCTACCTCAAATTTGTTCTCGTTGAATACACATAAAGTGTACAAGTCCAGTCTTTCAAAACTATGAACTATTTCGTGTAACCTATAGGTATTAAAGGCACAAGGCACATCTCAGCGAAAAAGGTTTCCCAAAAGCTCAGGCGCAAGGTGAGGCGTGCATCTTATCAAAGTAAGGAACATTGTAGAGTAAAAGGTAAATTTGATGGTATATTTGTAATAATGAAGTGGTGTTATTATCAGGTATGAAATATATAACATAATTCACACTTATACTTAATTTTAAATAGACAAATAATAAGATATATTCAACACGTCTTATGCTTAAATTTAGATTGACTCAAGTAACTCAAATCATCCAACATACCAATGATTAACTAGTCAATAAAAGCAAAAAGATCCAAATGTTCCAAATCAATGTAGTGCAACAATTGTCTTAAAAAAAGTCAGCATGTTAATTGGTGTAAGATCACTACATGGTTGCAGATTTTCAGTATTTTTTGCCTAATTTATTTTATAGGGAACAAGAAAGTTTGCTTCGATTTCAATAGTAAGAGAAAAAAATGCTAAGCTTTGAAGGAAGGCTTCTTATATTTTCCGTTGGTCAACTTTGGGGTGAGAGTGATCCAATGCTACATGTCTTATTGTAATAATGAAATCAATATATTGTTCAGGATTTCTATAAGACATTTTTCTCTTAAAAAAAAATAATGTAGCAGACTTAAGCCACGCCTTGATCTTGGGACAGGCGCACAAGGTGCGCACCATACTAAAGAGAGGCACAATGTTTGCCTTTGTGAGCTTAGGGCCTAGGCACGTCTTTAACAACTATGATGTAGCCAATACTCACTGCACTAGAAGATTATTAACATTGTTCCATGTTTGCTAACATTTCTCAACCTCTCCACATGTTTTTAAGAGTTGGTTACGGGAAAATAGTCTTAATTGTCCATCGGGAACAGTATGCACACGCATAGCGTGTGCCTTGTTATCTAGTTTACTTTAGAAGGAAGGGACCAATTATATCATCTGCTTGTAATAATAAATGACACATGCATATATATAGATATATATATATATATATATACATATATATATATATATATATATATATATATATATATATATATATATATATATATATATATATATATTAAAGTAAATGCAAACCATCCTAACACCAGATTCTCGTTACAATAAAAATAATGATCTTATCAACCATATAATTAAAGTTTTTTTTTTGATACATTACTATTCTTTGATTTTAGACTGCAATACAATTTTGTTTAAAAAATAGACTTTACCCCAAATCGTTAATAAATCCGTTAACTATAACTGATACATGTCATTTTGAATTAAAATAATATAAAAATCCAAAAAAATTTAAAAAATAAAAAAGAAAATGCATTACTAGTTAAAACAATTAAAAATACAGAAAAATCTGAAAAAATAGAAACAAAACAAAGAAGAGAAGAGAAAAAAAAAGACGCTTCGTCTTCACTGCCCCCCTCCCCCCCCACCCCACAACATACACACACACACTCCCTCGACAACCACCCTCTCTCCCATAAACTAACCCCCTACCCCTACAACTCTCTCCCCCACCGGCCACCTCCTCTGCTCACCCCCCACCGGCCACCTCCTCTGCTCATCCCCCCACCGGCCAACACACAACCCCCTCTCTCTTTGAATAAAAACTGACAATCCGCCACCACCATTACCTCCTCCTCCTCCAAACGCCAACTTCTCTATTTAAAACCAAATCTGAAATCACCTCTTACTGACCAACCTATCGAGAACCACACTACTTCTCTCTCCACAAAAACCAAATAGATTTCAAATCAAATCTGAAACCAAACCCAATTTGCAAGAAAATGAAGTAACACGCCGGAAATATGAGATCGCCATGTGCCATCATTTGACTAGATTGCACTGACCGGAAATTTGAAATCGCCATTAAAATCATGTGTCGCCATTTTACACATGTTATCTTCTTGTCTTGTCTGTGTTTGTTGAGAGAGAGAGGGGGTGGGGTGGTTGTGGGAGAGGTGGTGTTCTGGGTGGTTGTGGGGAGATGGGTTGAGGTTGACATGTAATGGCCGGTGGGTGGGGGAATAGCAGAGGAGGTGGTGGAGAGAGTTGGGGGGGGGGGGGGGGAGGGATTAAATATTGGAATGGGATTTTTATTTTCTTTGTGGTTTTTGATTTTTATTTTCAAATTAAAATGAATTTTCTTTTTTAGCTTTCTATTTTATAGTTATTTTAATTCAAATGGGTGGGTGATGTTGGGGGGGACTAAACATGGGAAAGGTATTTTTATTTTCTTTGTTATTTTTTTTTCAAACTAAAATGAATTTTCTTTTTAGTTTTCTATTTTTTTAGGTTTTTTAATTATTTTAATTCAAAATGACATGTTGCAGTTATAGTTAAGGGATTTAGTAACAAATTTGGGCAAACTCTAATTTTTAAACAAAATTGTATATAAGTCTAAAATCGAAGCTTAGTAATGTATTAAAGTAAAAAAAAATCGATAATTTAATCACAAAGAAGATCCACCACTCGATAACACGACTTTTAATATATATTTTAACAATCTCCCACCTAGACTAAAAGTCATGCTGTCATGGTTTTGACTCCCATCCTCTTTACATGACTATGAAAAGTAAGCTCTTCATGAAAAGGGTACATTGGGTTGTTCTCTGATGCAATCTTATGGTGCCATCACCTTTTTGCACTATCTTCCGGATTAGCTGATAGTTACCACTGTGCTTATCCTTCTTTTGAGCGCCCTTTTGCTGCAAGCCTTGCTTTTAAGGTTTTTACCTGTCTATCTTCCCTACTCTTTCTCTTGTAAACCCACTTGATTTTAATAGGTTTGATCTCATTAGGTGGATCAACAGATCCTAACACTTGATTGAAATATTAAAGATTTTATCTCAAACTTCATTGCTTTGTGCCAAAGATTTGGATGTGTCATGGATAGTTTAATTGTAGATCTGGGAATTTTTTTCTTGTTTTTTTTGGACTTTGTTAGATGAATCACCAAAACATAAAATGACCTAGTCGACGAACAACCATCCCACTACGATGACATGTTTAAATAATGTCGTTCTTACAGTGAACCTAGTGTTTTGATGCTAGTATCTTGAACTAGTTCATTTTTTTTGCTTGAGTTACGACAATCCTCCTACTACGATGGGGTAATGGAATTTTGACGACTCTTTTATTTCTCCTTTATAATTTTTCTTTTGAGTTTGTTATCTATAATATAACTCTCATAAAATTGGGCATTGGGTTAACAATGACCTTTTTATCCATAACACTTTTAAATAAACCACCATTTGTTCTTGTGGGATACCCTACAAAGAAACATGCCTTTATTCTTGTCTTCAACTTGCATGTATCTTCTTTTTAGCACGTGTGCTAGACCACCCCAAATCTAAATGTGTTGTTGACTGGGCTTGCACCTAGTCATAATTCTACGAGGGTGGTGGAGATAGACTTTGGATGGTACCTTGCTTAAAAGATATGTAGTTGATTCTAGTTCATACAACTAAAAATATTTAGGTAGAGTCCCATTCAATTACTCTTCTTTGCAACCCCATTCAATTGAGGCGTTCTTGGTTGGAATAACTAAGATGTAATCCCTTTATCTTTCAAGTATTCCTTGAACTCTCCTAAGAGGTATTATACTTTTGTCCCGATGGTTCTCCGTATGCACTGTAAAATTATTGAAGGCTTTAGACTTACGATGCATCAGATAAATATATTCATTCTTAGACAACTTATAATATAAATAAGATTCCTTCTAGTGGATGGTTTATTTAGGCAATCTTGATAGTTTAAACTTTTATCACTACCAAAACTAATATATGTATCCCCCACTGCTAGAGTTAATGCTTTTGAGGCATCTCCCATGTATAAATAAACTTCACCATCAGAGTTGTCTATTTGCTTGGAACCACTACAAATAATTGCAGATATGATTAGTGCTTCTGTATTGGTAGAATGACCTCAAACCATGATTTAACTAAGAGTGATTGCATTTTACATTGGTTCTCTTTTTGTTTGTTACTGGTATGGGAACCTAATGAAATATTTGTGCTTTATAGTCTATCATTTTAAAAACACGATCCCTTATAGGTGTCCCTTTGGCCATAGTAGTGTTCAGATTTATCATCGCAACTTGCCTTGCTGCACCATTTTGATTGCGCTATCTCATCATCCTGTAAGCTGGTAAATCACTTAGAGTTATAAGCAGGAGTTAACATTAATATAGAAACTAAATTGTAACATTGCGCCATCTCATAATCCTTGACTAATTTCCTGTGAGCCAGGCGCGGTAGACGCGCATGAGTGAGAATAAACTTGTATTATACAACAATATGCACACTATCAAGATTATGTTTCGATATAGTTGGGTCCTACACAAAGGAGAAAATGGACTTCCTAAAAATATTTTTCCAAAGGCTCGAACAATTTTGGTGCGCATATAAAAAAAATTGAATTATATTTAAAAAGCAACCTAATTCCTTTTAAATAACACTTCTCATTGGGAGGATGTTTATTATGAACTGTGAATTAGAGAGGCTTATGCCTATTATTTTTATTTTCATTGAGGTTTTTCGGTAATTCAATTACCCTTCTTGTTTGATCATAGATAAACCTCCATAATGGACATGATTATTGTAGAATTACCACTACAAATTCAATAGGGGTAAATTTCTTATTTGGACTATCTCCTCGAGATTTTATTACAAGTTAATACTAAAATTCGTTAATGGTTAGGGAATACGAATAACTGTACTTAACCATGATAGCATTGATCGCACGATTATCGACACACAATTTACGGTCACCATTAGTTAGGTGACATGCTCTCACGTAGCAATCCATAGGCACACAACTCATATACCAACCTTTGCAACTCGTGGTGCTTAGCCGGACACATGCGATAGTAGGGCAAGTTTGGTAGGGGGGCGCCCTAAACAAGATCGATCGCATGTTGAATGTCACGAAGGGGTGGAATACTTTTTGACGGGGTGCATATATCCTCAAAGAGTGAAAGGTATCAAGAATATCTACCAATGAACATTTATCTTTGAATGGTTATGCTACTCACTAGGGCGTAGCAATAGCCCCATGCCCGAGTCTCAGAGATCAGGGTCATCGCAGTCACTAGTGTAACCACGGGAAGGGTGGGACATGGACTACGCATTGGAAGGTTCTCCACCTGCGCTATATCATGCTAGAAGGTACAACTTTATGATCAACCATCGTGTATGGTGCATCAATCAAATTGCCCTGGTCTCCCTAACGTAAGGTGGTTATATCAATCACCATACATAATATCTCATGGAGAAAGGAACGTGACGCAGGGGAATCACCTCCAAGCATGGTTCAAAGTCACGGTATCAATCTATAACTCGGACACTCACTTTTTGACTCGGTATCAGTATCGGTATCGGTCTCGATCTCGATCTCGGGGCGATACACGACTATACACTATTTAGAGAACTCAGAAAAATTTGAAAAAAATACGAAAAAGTTTAAAAAAATAAGAATAATAATATGGCTCAATTAGACAAGTACAAAATCATCATTTAGTATGCATAACATTATCTAATTGTTATACTGAATCATCATTTAGTATGCATACCATTGTTTAAATAAATATATATTTAGTAATATATTCTTTGTGAATGTTATAATAGTACCTATTACTAGTTAATGGTATATATAATGTAATTAATCACACACTTTAAGGATAGATGAATAATGATACATTTTAATACAAATTAAGTAAATACAAAAAGAAGGTTAAATGAGAGATAATCCATTTAGTAACACAAGAAGAAAAGAAATGAGAGATTCAATCAAAAAACCGGATTTACGATCACAAAACATCATATACCCTGTACCGAATTGAAAGCGATTGTTTCGATCGTGACATGGATGCAAAATCGAGGCTCAATTGAGTGAGTTAGAAGTTGAGATAGAGAGATCGATGCTTAGTAATTTATATCATCTCAGTCGATATATCACCAATGTAGGTCGATACTACTTTGATATCGCCGATATGGGCCGATTCTACCGCGATATCACTAATATGAGCCGATACTATCGAGAAATTACTGATACAGGGTCGATTCACATCAATAATTGAAAACTCAACTCGTAACTCGGAATCGGATCGGTGGGTACCGATACCTAGTCAACTCAGCCGTATCACCGCGATATCGGCCTTGACTTTGAAATATGCCCCCAAGCCACCCAATGCTACAAGGAGTCTGAAATGGCTTCACTGGCAAGCAAATCTTCTATACCATCTTCATCGCAACAATGTTGTGGATGGAATCACCTTCAATGATCACGGTATATAGTTGACCTTGGGATGTGCATCAAGTATAGAATAAGTTGTGGCGACGACAATCGCTACTCTCGACTAATGGAGATAGGTCTGCTAGGATATGGTGGTAAACCAAATACGTGGTGAATTAGGGCGTAAAGTCGATGTAATCATTGGAGGGGCCTGAGGCTAGGCCGCGGTGACTAGAAGGTGGCGGAGTTGCTATCGGGAGTGGGTGAACCGGAAATGGAGGACCGATGCCGTAATGAAGGAGGGAGCATTTCATGACTGGCGGTATAGGTTCCAACCTAGGTGGTGGCTGAAAATGGCTTGGTAGTGGAAGTGGTAGGTTGTCGATCATAATTGGACTCCACTAAAGGGTGGCGATGGGAGATCGAAGGAGTAGCCGTCGTCACGGATGGAGCAGAAAGATATTCAACATCATGTCGTGCCAAACAAGGGCAGGGGAAGGAGCAATACTCTTTAAAAATCAAGATGAATGTTGCGCCGCACAGTAGGTGGCCAAGGCAAGGTCACTTAAATCTAGTTAAACCATCAGGGAGGTCACCCGACACTCGTTGCCGCAATGGGAGGCTACGCGGGTGATGGGTGGTCCGCCTGGGGCGTCTAAACGTCTGAAACATCGAAAGTCTACGGTGGATCCATGCCTTGCATGCTGGGGAAAAATCTAGGGTCAATCCAACCCTCCTCCCAATCGCTGTAAATATCCTCCAAGGCTGAAACCCCAGGAAAAGGAAAGAGGAATAAAGAGTGAACCATTCTCTGATAATTTTTATGTACATAAGCGGAACAATCTAAACAACCATAAAGAAATTAAAGCTGAAATGCTCTCTTGTTCTTATTCATACTCTGATGAGGTATAAATCTAACGAACTCTTTATATACTAAAAGGGGGTTGGGTTGGGTGGGGGGGGGGGGGGGAGTTGGGAATCCTTATATATGACGGGGAGGAATTGCATAACTACAAAAATACCCTCAAATCATACAGACATCAACGTAGGAAAGAAAAGGCTAATAACTATGCCCTTTCATCATATTCACTCCCGTGAGTTAAAATTAGCGGTGGTTATTGATCGGTTTGGTCGGTATTTTGCATATACTAATACCATACCAATTTTTCTCGGTATGTTCGGTTTTTCAAAACCCTTGCTGATACCAAATCGCTTGGTATTTCATTTTTTTTATAAATTTTGCTTTTGATAATTTCGTTTTTTTTTGTATTTTTAGTTTTGGGATTCTTAGTATTTTTCTTATTTTAAAAAAAAAAATTTATTGATTATTTTTCAGGCATTTTCAATTTTCAAATGCAATATATATAACCTAACACATAAACTAAATACATAGTTATAAGCAACACACATAAAATATCCAATAATCTAGTGTAAACCCAGATTCATCACACAAGAACATAAAAAAGTTAGTCCTAGAAACAAAACAAATGAATAAGCATGCGTTCTAAACTTGAAAAACTTATTTACTTTCTAAAAATTAAAATACCACTCACTTTTGATATCAAATTTTCTAATAAATGAATCCTCTAATGATATAAATTTAAAAATATAATATAAAATTTGTATTTTGGTTGGTAGTTTCGGTATTTAATTTATTACTGTAATACTGGTAAATCGGCTTTTTAAAAGTGTAAACCAAAACCAAACACTAGTAATTTCGGTTTGTGGTAATGAAAAGTAGTAAACCCAAACCATAATTTTTCAGTACGATAAAAATTGTACCGTAACCACGCCAGTTAAAATTTATTATGAAAGATAGAATCCAAGTCATAAATCATTAGATTAAGAACTTTATTTGAGAATGAGAGTCTTAGTATTAAGTGTTTATAAGCATAATGAGTTGAATGTGCTGCTGTGTATGATAAGCTATGCCCAACAACTAGAATCCTGTCTTTGTTTATTATTGTTAGTATGTTTTGGCGGGCTTTTAATCATATGAGGTCTGCAGAAGTTGAACTTTGAAGTTTAACTCTTTTTATGATGCCTTGCAGATGCTGAAGTTGAAGGATCAAGATTTCCTTGGTGAATCTAGCTGTGTTCTGTCTGAGGTAACTTACCATGCATTAGTATGGCCAAATGTCAATTCAAATTTTAAAAAAGTATACCAAATGAATGTGGAAGCAGCCAATACAACCTTACTGAGCATTCATGGAAGAATTGCAGATTAAAATATGTTGACCCCCATTAATGAGGGTTAACATGACCTCAAATGTTTGTGATTGTAGCATTGATGACTTATTAGGAACTGAGGAACTGCTATAGCATTTTAAGGTTATGCAAACTAAAGGAGGGCCAACAAATTTGAGCTCTAGATTTTTTTGTTTTGTTGTGTTTCTCTCTTTAATAATGCTAATATATAGACAGTTCACTAAAGCTCCTTGAATTTTAGTTTGGCAAATTAAACTGGGATGATTTTTAGATTTTGAAAATAGCATGAATTTTCAGTATAAAAAATAAGATGCGTACCCGCTTATCTTCATAAACCTAACTTATGGCACTATCTAGGCAAAGTGGTTGCTTCCATATCCACACCCGCATCCTCACAGATTGTTCTAGAATTTTAGAAGGAAAAGAGATAGAAGACAATGAGATCTCGAGAGATATTATTATATTCCAGTAGATAATGTACCCTTTCTTGGCTTGACCCACTTGACACGCATGTATATGGTGTGTAGTAGTTTATTCTTTCCATCTTTAAAAGAGGGATTCTCTCTTAGTTTTCAAATTTATATTAGTCCATTTACTTATTAAATAATTTTCTTACGATGTAAAGCCTCATACAGTAGTGTACTTATTTTTCCTTTTTAACTCATGGAAGATTGTGACTCAACAAAGCCGAAGTCTGACACTAAATCTTCACAATAGAAATGGGAACGGGTTGAAAAACTTGGGGACACTTATTGTTCATGCAGAGGAAGCTGTTGTTCTAAGAATGCCATTGAGATGACATTCCGTTGTTCTCATTTGGAAAACAAGGATCTATTCTCTAAAAGTGTACGTATATCCAAGGATAGATTCTTATGGAGTTGTATATAATTTTATGGGTAATTTGACCCTCATTTTTTCCCTTTTTTCATTAGGATCCTTTCCTAAGAATCTCCAGGATTTTGGAGGCTGGAGCTCCTGTTCCAATTTGCAAGACAGAAGTCGTGAACAACAACTTGAATCCCATTTGGAAGACTATATCTTTAACGATGCAGCAATATGGGAGCAAGGCTGCCTGTTTTCATCATTAGATGATAGAATAGATTATAGGGTAGAATGCAATAAACCACCCAAAGTATTGCTCTGATTGCAAATGGACGTAAATTATGATTTTTTTGCAAATAGTCTCATATTTATCACTAAAAATATCTTTTTGGCAACTAGTACATTACTTTAGGGGTTTCTCACAAGTTACCCTAGATTATATTCATGTTTCAATATGTGTAGTTGCTCATCAGGCAATATATATGTGGTTCTCATTGTTTTGGGCAGCGACTAATAATCAGCTACCTGAACATAAAGAGACTTGTGTTTCTGTAATTCGAATGCATGTTCACTCTTTTAGAATTGTAACTGAGGAACCAAAAGACCCCAAAACAGCCACTGGGGTGGAGCTATATATTACCAAAACTTTTAAGTTATGCTTGTTTGTTGATGTTGTCACTTTGTCGCAGGATAACCCATTACTCATTGAGTGCTTTGATTTTAATAGCAGTGGCAATCACGTACTTATTGGGTAACTTCTGATTTTTTTTGTGATTTCTGCTTCATTCTTTCTATATTGCTTTTTTTTTCCTGAATCTTTTATTTGTTCTTCTTCAACCCCCTCCCATCATGTTCTCATATTTTTCGTCCTTTTCTATTATCATAAATGTTAATACCGCAGTGTAACAGTAAATTACAAAAATCGATGACAGACCTAGAAAAACTTCACAAAGAAAAAGTTGGTGCAAATTTTGTTTCATCTCGTTCTGGTTACCAGCATGAGAAGGTACCTTCCCTTCATGGCTCTTTTGGTACAAATCGCTCATCCTTGAGGCCTGAGCCTGACTTGTGTATATCTGTAGGTTCTGAAGGGTCAACTATTTGTGGATGGATTTGTTGAAAAGCAACTGTACACTTTTATCGATTATATTTCTAGTGGATTTGATCTCAACTTCATGGTTGCTGTTGATTTTACTGGTAATAGCCTTAAACAGTTTCGATAATCCATGGTGTAACTTCTCTTCTACACACACACACACACACACACACACATATTTTGTACTCGGAGTTCATTCATTGATTTTTTTCATTTCTCTAGCTTCAAATGGAAATCCTCGAAGTTCAGATTCTTTGCACTATATTGATCCTTCAGGCCAGTTGAATGCTTACCAGCAGGTAAGGCGAGTGCTACCATTGTTGTTTTTAAATCTGGTACTATTTATGTTGTAAGAGTCATGTAATTATCACTTTGCATAAAAATTAGACTAAACATATAAGATGATATCCACTATTCAATCAGATACCTTGAGACTCGAAGGAATCTATGTAGCCACATGTTTTTAATTGAAGATAGTGATATGAACCTATAATTTTGGTAATCATCAGTGGAGAAGCACATATGTTTTGATGATGAATATTTGGTTCGGTATGATTAGACCATAATTTTTGATTAGTCAACACAACTTGTATGTCCTACTTATCTATTTACTATGTGACTGCACCACCAAGTTTCTGATGCATTTTTGGGTCATTTGACTTTAACGTCCAATTTTGCGTTACACCCCTACTTCTTTGACAACTGAGATACAGCCCCAAAATCATTGCTAAAGCTCACGATGTCAACTTTATAAGGTTTCTAATGAATCTGAGCTTTAGCAGGGCTTCTGGGGGTGCATCTCAAACTTTTAATTAAGTGGGGTAAAAGTTAAAATCGCCTTTTTTTGTCACATGAAGTCTTCTGTTTGCATGCATTATACATTTTAGTCATATTGTGGGTTCTTTAGTTTTTGATTTAACTCATCACAGGCTATAATGGCGGTTGGGGAAGTGATACAGTTCTATGATTCTGATAAGCGGTTTCCTGCTTGGGCCTTTGGTGGAAGCACTTATGGTGGCTCGGTATCTCATTGTTTCAACTTGAATGGAAGTCCCCATGTCTTTGAGGTAAAAAAAACTAAGTTCTGCAAGCGATGGATTTCTGCTTCTTTTTGCGTGTATTTTTCTTTCTTTTTTTGATAATTAAATGGTTGTATTAAACACCAAACGCTAAGGGAGCGAACCCGTATACAGGATGTATACAAAGCAAAAGTAATACAAGAAAAGCCAGAAAAGAAACATACACCTGCCGCTCAGATTCCAAAATTACAACACAGAGCGGATCTTCTCTATAAACTCAACAAAATCCTGAGTCGTGACAGAGATCTTCCCCTTAGACCAGCTGAGAAGGGTGCTTAAAAATAGATAACGAAGTCTCGAGGGCGACATCTCTATACCTTCGAAACAACGAGCATTCCTCTCCTTCCATATCGTCCACAAAATGCAGTGAGGAACCATGCGCCAAACCCGTTTGTCTCCAACCCACCCCAAGGAGGTCTCCACGTCTCTAAAAGATCCCTCACTGACTCAGGCATGACCCATACAGTTTTAGATATGGCCAGAAAAATATCCCACAATCCTCTCATCACCCTGCAGTACAGAAGAAAATGGTTGATCTTCTCCTCTTCCTCCTTGTATAACCAACACCGGCTAGCCGGACGATATCTACTCTTCTGCTGACCTTCCATCGTCAAAATGGCTTGTCTATCCGCCATCCAAACGAAGAATCTAACCTTAGGAGGCACCTTAACCTTCCAAATCTTCTACCAGGGGAATCGGTCCTAGGGATTACCCTGTCACTCAGTATAGCATAGAACCCTTTAATCGTGAAAGCCCCAGTACCACCCCCCTTCCACCTCAAAGAATTATCCCTTGCCGTCGGACGGGGAGCCGAGCTCAACCATTTAAAGATCAAATCCACCCCTTGGAGTTCCCAGTCCCATAGCCTCCTAAGTTGAGGTCTCCACGTGACATCATCACCGCTGACATTCACATGATCTACCACCGTACCCTCTTGATTCACCCCTAGATTATAGATACCAGGAAAAAGATCCTTAATAGACCCATTCTCACCCCATTTGTCTTTCCAGAATCTAATCTTATCCCCTTTTCCTAAGGTAAACTCAGTATTTCTAGAATAATCCTCCCACTCCCTCGCAATATGCTTCCACAAACCCACTCCGTGGGCTAAAGACCCCACAACCGGCCTCCACCCCATCTGCTAAGAACCCCACCTCGCACCCACAACCCTTATCCACAATCTATTTTCCTCTCGAGGGAAGCGCCACAGCCACTTCCCAAGAAGAGCTCTATTAAAAAGCCTCAAGTTCCTCACACCCGCCCCGCCCTCCTTAATGGGTTTGCAAACCTCCTCCCATATGACTAAGTTGTGCTTAAATCCATCTTCAGTTCCTCTCCACAAGAAATCTCTCATGGGCTTCTCCATGTTTTTATGCACGATCGCAGGTAAAGGCAATATGGACATGAAATACGTTGGCAAACTCGACAAGTAGCTCTTGATAAGAGTTAGCCTTCCCCCTTTCGATAAAAACCCAATCTTCCATCCTGCCAGCATCTTTCTCATTCTTTCCAAAATCGGGTCCCAAATTGCCTTGAACTTATACTTGGCTCCGAGAGGCAAACCAAGATAAGTATTTGGAAAGGCCTCTCTCCTGCCACCCAGAATAACGACAAGCTCATCCACATTACCCGCTCCCCCAATCGGGATCAACTAACACTTCCCCGCATTGATCCTCAGCCCCGACACCGCCTCAAAACAAATCAGAAGAAGCCTCAGAGGACGAATTTGTCTACGATCAGCATCGCAAAAAATAATTGCATCATCAGCAAACAAGAGATGAGAAATCGTAATCGTCCCAATACTCAAAGACCCAAATCTGAATCCCCTGATCCACCCAGTTGCAACCACCCGTCCCATCGTCCTACTAAATTCCTCCATAACCAAGATGAATAAAAATGGGGATAACGGATCACCTTGACGAAGACCACGCGAACTAGGGAAAAAGCCTTCAGGTACCCCGTTAATCAGCACCGAAAATCTAGCCGTAGAAACACACCTCTTAATCCAGCGGCACCATCGTTCGCCAAAACCCATCCTTCTTAATAAGTGAAGAAGAAAATTCCAATTCACGTGATCATACGCCTTCTCAATGTCGAGCTTACAAGCAATGCCAGGAATCCCACTTTTATCCCTAGCCTCCACACACTCATTAGCCACCAATATAGCGTCGAGAATCTGTCTACCCCCAACGAAGGCATTTTGAGACTCCGAAATCAAAGGGTCAATAATCTTCCTGAGCCGAACTGACAAGACTTTGTCTAAAAGCTTGTAAATACTTCCAATCAAACTAATCGGTCTGTAATATCTAATGTCAATAGAGCCCCCCTTCTTAGAGATTAGGGTGATAAAAGCCGCATTTAACCTCGGCAAAAAGTACCCCCGATCATGAAACTCATCAAAAAAGGCCAACACATCAATCCTGACAACCGTCCACAATTGCTGAAAAAAAGCCATTGTGAATCCGTTCGGCCCCGGCGCCTTATCCCCGCTCATAGACTTACCCACCTGCACACTTTCCTCTTCAGTGAAGGGAGCCTCAATGCCTTCAGCCTCGGACGCCGAAATACTCTCCAACTCAGCCCCATCAAGAGAAGGCCTCCACTCCGCTTCTTCCCTGAAAAAATCCTCATAATACTGAGCAATAACCCCCCACACCCCTCTCTTCTTCGGACAACTCACCCCCCAAAGAGATTTTCCCAATATGGTTGCCCCGCCTGTGCGAGTTTGCCACCGAGTGGAAAAACTTTGTATTCGAGTCCCCTTCCCTCGACCACAAAACCCTCGATTTCTGTCTCCAACTAATTTCCTCTTGTATTAACCTCTTCCCCAACTCCTCTTTATTAACCTCCCTCCCTCTCCTTTCCTCCTCAGAGAGACCGACTCTCCCTTCTTTCTCGTCTAACCTCCTTATCTCTTCCATGTAACTCGCTGTAACCAGGCGCACCTGACCGAAGACCTCTCTATTCCACCTTTTAATATCTTCATTAATCAAACCCAACTTTGTCTCCAATCGAAAACTGGCCTTCCCCTCCACCTCATACCCAGACCACTAGATATTCACCCTCTCGGCAAAATCCTGCTCTTTGAGCCACATATTCTCGAATCTGAAAGGAATCCTACCCTCCCTCCACCCTCCACAACAATATAGGGCAATGATCAGAAGTAACCCTAGGTAAGGTAGATTGTATCACCCCAGGGAAGTGCTCCTCCCACCTTTGAGAAATAAGAAATCGATCCAATCGTGACATCGACGGCCTATCCCTAAAACTGATTCAAGTAAACAAGCCCCCTTCTAGAGGCAAATCAATCAACTCCAATTCATCAATAAAATTGGAGAACTCGCTCATGTATTTGCATACTCTACCTCCGCTACTTTTCTCTACTCCAAATCTCACCACATTGTAATCCCCCCCCCCCTACACGATGGGGCACCCCACACCGTACTCATTCCTGCCAATTCCTCCCACAACTCCCACCTACTTGTATCCTCCACTGGCCCGTAAATGCCCGAGAAACTCCAAATAAAACCATCCTCCAAATTTTTAAAAAGACATGATAAAGACCAACTACCCTCAAGGCACTCCATCAATTCAACCACGACTGAATTCCACAAAATCATCACTCCTACCGACATGCCCACCGCATCCAAACTGACCCATTTGATCCCACGCCCTCCCCAGATATCTTATGCAACCATCATCCATATCACTCATCTTAGTCTCCTATAAACACAATATATCGGGCTTCCACCTAGTAATAACCCCACCAACTATACCCCTTTTGTTAGTATCGTTCAACCCCCTCACATTCCACGAGATAATGCGTAATCTCATTAAACACAATACCGCTCTTTGGACCTCCCCTCTTTCCCCCGCATACCCCTCTCTGCTCCCCTCGCACCTCCTTGTATTTTCTCGAATAATTCCCACGCCTCACTCTCTAACCCCTCAAAAATAACTCCCGAATCTTTGCTAAAAGATCCTAACAAATCCTCCCTCCCCCCCACTAGATCTTCATCCCACCCTTCTTCCTCACATCCCCCAATTTTCTCCTCGACTCAAAATCTCTAAATCCACCCACAGCCTAAAATCATTTAATTCATCAAAATACGAGCCTCCTCTCCCAGCCCCACGACCCTTCATAGTAGACTTCTCACTCGCCACCACAACAGTCTTGCCACTATTCACTGGATCCCCATGGAGTTTCCTGATCATTTTACCCTCTTGTATACGCCCCATCTGAGTTACTAATTTCCCGCCATTTGACTTCCCCACTACTTTCTTTTGATTGCAATATTTCCCCGTGTTCCTAAACGTCTTGATATTTTTTAGCCCTAACATAGCATTACCAAGGTATACATCTTTTTTTTCATTGCCAACTTCAGGCCCCGCCTTTTTTTTAGACCCGCTTATGTAACTCTTCAACTTTTAAATCAGCTTTCAATATATTATTTTGAAATTCAAGCACTGCTAAATCAACCACCACCTCACCTGTTCCCGACATCCTTATAACCTTCTTACCTTTAACACTATTTTGGGGACTAAACCCTTTATGAGAATATGCATTGTTAATTGCACGCTCTCTCAACACTAAGTCAGGAAACCCTCAAGTCTTTGTACTTATAAAATTGTTTACCACCTGACATTTCTATTCAGAAAATGCCCCCACATGTTCCATTCCTGCTTTAGCCGACATTAGACCCTCCTTATATCAACAGCTTCCCACACTTCATCCCTTCCCCATCATTTTTGTCCCTTGTACTGAAATATCGGACAACTGAATTTCTGCAGAAAACTGTCCCCCAGACGTCAGCTCCTGCCGTGGCTTCATTCCATTAGAATTCCCCGGAGAGCTGCTCCTCCGACCAACGTTGCTAGAAACTTGGGTCCCCTCATTGAAAGAACCTCTGCGATCAAGAGGATTGGCAGCACAAGAATTACAAGAAATAATAATTTTTGTGTGTATCCTCTTAGCTAGCACAGCACCAACGTCACCAGCGACCACATCTTGACGCCTTCTATGGAGTCAACCCCCATAGAGAAGTCTTACACACCTAGTTGTACGCTACTGTCCAGTTCAAGAGACCCACAACACTTGCCTTCATTAAATGCAGATTCAGACACCTGCAAAGTTACATCGAGCACTGGTTTCTTCCCGTTGGAATCGTTCGGAGAACGGCATTCCTGACCAACCTCGTCGGAGACTGATTTCTCCAGAGAACAAGCTCGAACACTATGCTCAACACAACTGTTAATCGGACATACCTGCTCACGCACCATGCCAGAAACCGCCTGATCCACGAAGCCAGATTCCCGATGCCGGTCATTCTTATCCACAGCCCAAGATACTTTCATGCCAGTTTGCTCACCCACCCACTCAAGTCCCCCATCCATAGAAGGGACAGACCCAGCTGTAACAACCCCGCTGAAGGCGCACAAGACGAACAAGTTGCCAGAGCAGTGTCTCTTTTCAAGAGCTGCACGCCACCCTTGTGCTGCACAAAGGAGCTGCTACGGACCTTCTTAAAGGACTCTGAAGAGTATACAACTTCCGTTTCATAGGTCCCCTCCACTGTATACGTGCCACCAGTAGCTCCTCTCTCAGATTTAAAGGTCTCGTGACCCTTAATGACCAGTTGGTACGATGGTGGTTGCCGCTAGATCGTATAGTAATGTGGGTTACTATATAATATATTTCTCCAAACAAATCTTGGGCTAAGGGCTGAAATAACAATTTTGCAGCTTGAGGTTGCTGTGGTGCCTTTAGTTATTGACTAGATTATTGCCTCAAGTGAGAAGACATCAGCTAGTTCATGATGCATTGTTGTTCGCATGTGCTTATGGAATTGATTAACTTTGCACTAATTACTCATTGGTGCGATTGGAAATTATGTTCCGGGGTGTTTCAGATTTGTTGGCGGTGCTGATTATTGCAAGTGATGTTCAAGTTGATGGACTTTTATTGACTATGGTCTAAACCCTATGTTAAGTTGACTTCTAAATTATATTTAAACCTCACTTATTATGTTTATTTGTTAGAAGATTGTTTCTGAATGGATCGATTTCACTAGCCACCCTTTGCTGCATGAACTTTACATTTTATGTTATGGAATAAAAGAAAAATATTTTTTGACGCATTCAAAATGTGCAAGTATAGGCACCCAAATGCTCATTTCTTTGGGGATCGGAAGATTTCGGCGCCTAAACCCATCCTTGGAGACTCTTGTGATAGTTCATATAACATAGGCCCAATGTGTCACTATATGATGCCCTTCTATGAACTGCACAGATACTGAGAATTAGAGTGACAAACTGAGTTAATTGTGGGGACTTGCAACTGTCTTGGTTTGGTATGTGCTTAATATGGTTCTGCTATCGGGAGTGGGTTTTCGTAGACGTCTTCAAATAAGCAGATTTAATTCTTCAACGAGACGTAGGATATGTATACATGTCTAACACAAATAAATCAGATTTTACTCATCTGAAGCTGGACGATACATGTTGAATATCGAGATGTCTGACCATTTCTTTAGCGGGAAGTATAGCTATTTTTTTGCAATTTGTAAAAAACACTAGGCAGTCCTCGAGTGGACGAGGGCTTTCTAGCTTGTAGGCAGCTAGACGGCCTTCTAGACATTTTTTTTAATATGTTTTTAATATGCACCCTTTAACAAAATTGTTAACTACTAGTTAACGTAAATGACGTCAAATGGGAGCAAGAAAACATAATCTCTCTCTAAACTCTCTCAGATCACAATATCTCAAAATTAAGGAATGACTCAAATGACCCTACATAAGGGGTATTTATAGGAAGGAGGTTGCTTGGCCACTAAGCTAAGAATCTAATTACATTTATGTCCCTAAGGGCCAATAACCTTACTTCTTCTAAATACTAACAAAACAACTAATACAAGAAAATACATCTAAAAAAGGGAAATAAAAGAACCTAACAAAAATACAATAAAACCCTAAAAATTACAAAAAATAACCCTCATTCTTCATTCACATCATTCTCTCTGCCTTCGAAAAAGGTCGTCCTCGAACTTTAAAGTTGAGGTCGAATGCAAAAAGTCCCAAAATTGCGGAAGAGATAAAACTTGAGGGGCCAAAACTGAATTTCTGAAAATTTGAGGAAGATTCTTCAAATATTGCATCAATCTTCATCTTCTTCCTCTTCCCACTTGTGCCAATCATAAAAAATATGTACAACCCGGATCAAAAACCAAGGTTTTGTTGTCAAACCCTAGTTCTTGATTTGGTTCTTGAAAGGTTTGGGGAAAAATGGGTTGAATTGGGATTGAATTTATGGGAGGAGGGATCTTGAGTGGTTTTTGATAATTTTTTTGGGTTAGGGTGGGTTGACTTAGGGTTTCAAAGGATGGGGGATGTGGTGGAGGATTTCCAAACACGAGATGAGAAATAGGGAGACTAGGGTTTGTGTGGGTGGGTTCTTGGACAAGGAATAGTAGAAACCCTAGGGTTTCGTGATCAAAATCTTGATGGGATTGATGTTGTGGTGTTTTGGTAAAAATGGTTTGTTGTGGGATTGAATTTGTAGGACAAGGGTTCTTGAGGGCTTTTGGGTGGATCTTGAATGGGTCGGGGTAAAGAAACGCATGTTCTTGAATGGTGGGGACAATTTCTTGAATTTATGGAGGTTCTTTGAAGCATGAGAGGGGTGGATTGCACCGGATTGCAGTAGCAGGGTCTGAAATCTGGTTGAATAGGCCTTTGGGGGTTCGGGTTGACCCACGTATGGTTCTTGAAGTCGTCGGAGGGTGAATCGGACTCGTATTGATGCTGTATGGCAGCTGCTGAAATTTCCAGCCATTCTGGACAGTTGGAAAGTCTCGACTGACCACCGAGTGGTGGTCTGGTCATATCTTGGAGAGGAAAACATCAGGATGGAGGTGGATGAGGCTGTCGACCTCTGACAGCTTTCCTGTAAGCAGGGCTGCTGCTTCTGACTTTGGATGGGGACTATGGGAGCATCAAACCTTGTTAGAGGGGGAATCCGGCCCTTTGAATGGGTGTCTTGATGTTGGAGGCTTCGTACATGGTGAACAAAGGGCGGGAAGGGATCGTTGGTCATCGGAGAGGTGGATTGATCCCGGTTTGGGATATTCTTCCTCGGGGAAGGGGAAGACTGGTCGGCCGACTCTAGGCGACCTCTGGCGGGACATATGGGTTGACTGTGGTTCTGGATGGGAGCGTTTGGCATTGGAAGGGTTTAAAGGTTTGATCGCTGCAGTACCGGTGGAGCAGTTCGGGAGGGATTTCAACAGGTTTTGCCCATGCTGATTTGGGGAAGGGACGGGTTGGGGTGTTTGGTCAGCGGGTTGGGGCGGTGGGGTGGGGTGGGGTGGGGTAGATGGTGGTGGTGGAGGTTCTTGAGGTGGCGGTGGGGGAAATAGGGTTAGGGTATGAATTTTCTTGGGGTAGTGGGAAAGAGGTTGGGAAATTGGTTGCGGAAGCGTGGGTGGGGTTTTGGGGCCTAGGGTTTTGGTTTCTTGAATTAGGGTTAGGGTTAATTGTGGTGGGTAGAAATGTGGGTGGTGGTGGAGTATTTTGTGCTTCGATCTCATCAAACCGGGCCGTCAATTGGTTGAGGGCCTCCAAGATTTGATTGAAAGTGTTTTCGTTGGAGGTGTTCATCTTTTCTTGAACCCACCTTGACGTTTGTTTACGAGTTTTTGTTTTACAACAACAACAACAACGGGTGGAGCGACTAGGCTCTGATACCAATTGACGTAAATGACGCCAAAAGGGAGCAAGAAAATATAATCTCTCTCTAAACTCTCTCAAAATCAAGGAATGACTCAAATGAGCCTACATAAGGGGTATTTATAGGAAGGAGGTTGCTTGAACTCTAAGCTAAGAATCAAATTACATTTATGTCCCTAAGGGACAATAACCTTCCTTCTTCTAATTACTAACAAAACAACTAATACAAGAAAATACATCTAAAAAGGGAAATAAAAGAAGCTAACAAAAATACAATAAAACCCTAAAAATTACAAAAAATAACCATCATTCTTCATTCACATCATTCTTCATTCACAACACTAGTGATGTCTTATTAGAACAAAAATAAGTCCAAGCATTAAAAAAAGCTACTAAACAACCATTAATAACAATAATACTCGGCGATTATACAGATTTCAGATATGAAATAATTGGAAAAAAAAACAGCTATAAAAAAACAGTTGTAAAAAAAGTTATAACTAGCTTTTAAGAAAAACATTTTTTGGCCTTCCAGCATATTAAGCGGCCTTCCAACATATTAAATAGTCGTTTAAATCCAATACCTTTTTTCAGCCTTTTTTCAATAAACTGCAAGGTTTATCACCTTCTACCTTCTAGGCGGTCTTCCAAACCTTTTTTTAGAACATTGTTTTTTTGGAAGGTAGTAGATTTATAACTAGATGAGAAATATTTTTTAGGCTGTACCCTTTTTATCTTGTAATTCCCGATTTGTTGTTTTTGTCCCGGGATTTAAAATTGTATCTCTTTATTTCTAGTCTAGATGTTATGTATGTAATTGATGAAATGTTTAAGAGATGGTTGAAAACATACATGTAGTAGTATACTTGATGTTCTTTTTGTTAAATCTACATGTTAATCTAATTGACCTTATTAACGGGGATAAAAAACAGCCATATATCTTCTCTGTCCAACGAATCAAATTGTTGAATTGCTTAAAATAAAAAATCAATGCCTTCATTTTATTTGGTTTATTTTATAAATTTGAATTTCAAATTTGTTTTTCATGGTAAATTTAAATTTAGAAGTCTTTTAGTGGACCCATTCATCTACATCTAATTCCTTTTTCAGGCTATTTAGTGTTTCTCACATCTGTCATTTCCGTATCCCAATTCATTATGTGCTTCCTTGAATGTCTTGATACCCGTTTTTTTATTTTAAAAAAAAAAGGTTTATGTAATGGTCAAACTCTCTCATTTTGTAGGTTGAAGGAGTAGAAGGCATCATGGCTGCTTATGCAAGTGCTTTACAGAATGTTAGTCTTGCCGGACCCACTTTATTTGGTCATGTAATTAACAAGGCTGCAGAAGTAGCTGGCCAGTCCCTCTCCTACAATATCAACAAGTATTTTGTCTTGCTGATTATAACAGTATGTATAAAACAGCTTACATTTGCATGAGTTTTCGGTTTTCTTATTCTTTTGGGAATAAAAACTATGAGACTTTTGTAGGATGGTGTCCTTACTGATCTCCAAGAAACTAAAGATGCTTTGGTTAGGGCATCTGATCTACCCCTTTCAGTTCTTATTGTTGGAGTGGGTGGTGCAGATTTTACACAAATGGAGGTCTTTGTTTCTTTTCTGTGGTGACATTTATTCAATTTTTTATTTTTTATTAGCTGTACATTTATATCTTTTAGATAACCTCTCCCTAAAAGGAGTAGGCATTTTTGTTGTTGTAGGGTGTGGTTGCTCTCTGTTTATAGGTCTTGCTATTTTTATATGCTATATAATTCTTCTCCTCTGACAGATCCTTGACGCTGATAATGGATATCGATTAGAAAGCTCTACTGGAAGGATAGCTACACGAGATATTGTACAGTTTGTTCCCATGCGCAACATTCACAGTGAGTACATTTATTTTGTCCGAGTGTTATATGGGTGGTGTAATATTTTGGTTGTTTTTTTGTACAAAGGAAGGAGGACCTTTAGATTCATCCAAGGTTCTAAAAAGCGCAAGGCCTGGGGCGAGCATGGGATGGACGCCTAGACCTAGGCTCGCCTAGGCATTTCTTTGTTTTTTATGTTTTTTTATACAAACCAAGTATTCTTTGAAATTTAAGTTACTAAGTACTAACAATTAATATTGATTTACTTCTAACATTATTTCTTTAAATTCTCATATATACATGAACATCGGTAATGATACTTTAAAGCCTAACACTTTTAACGTTACTAGCATTTCTTTGAAGTCCCATACATAAATAAAATATTGCCAACACTAAGACAAATTATAAAAATATTACACACAAATATTTTGTGCAATTGATATATGATTCCTAAAACAAATAATAGAAATATTACACACATAAAAAATAATGTTATTGTAGATATAAAACTGAGTAACATTTATAAATATTACGCAGAAAAATGCTACTAAAATCATTGTATATATACACAAAAAATCCATGCATATGATATATATATATATATATACTTTTTTTGCTACCGTTGACGCGCGATGCAAAACTGGGGCAAATATTTTAAAAACGACGATTTTTTTCACTGGGTCCACTTTCGAGGCGCTTAGCCCCTAGGCGCGCCTTTTAGAACACTGAAAATACAAATTTGACCTTTCTCAACAAACTTCTCTGTACTTTGAGAATATGTGTGAGAACAGGCAATGAAGGCGTGTGAATGTGGAGTAACATTTGGAGGGAACGACTAACCAAAAGCCTCTGGACAGGAATACATACAAAAACTTGAATTGTGAATATAAGGTTGACCAGAGGTTTTCATTATTGAAGTGGGTCAGTCTTCGGGGGTGGGGGTGTTACATCAGGATGACTTGGGGGGTCTTTGGTTGTATATCTGTGTGCTGCTTATTGGATTCGTGAAAAATTGAGGATTCTAACTCGTAGTATCAGTCCATAATTCACTGCCCAATTTCCACCATTTTGAATATAAAGCATTATAAAATTAATTTCCTGACACTTGTCAATGAAAATATTCCTTAATCCCAACCAATTTTACAGTTAAATTTAATAAATATATTCATTAATTTTTTTTTTTGGTAAATGATATCCCCACATGGGAAAAACCAATTAAGCTTATAAATGACAATGCTATCCTCACTGGACCTATTAGGAGACCTCTGCCAAGCAAGGGCGGAGGCAGAAATTTTGTTTAAGGTGGGCAAAATCTAATATTAACATTTTCTCCAAAAACTAAGGTGGTAAAATTTTATTTTACTTTAATCATACCCAATAATTCTATACAAATCCACATTTCATATTAGTAATTTTAAATTTTCTCAAAACTTAAGGTGGGCAATGGTACCCGTTACCATACATGTAGTTCAACCCTGCTAACTCCAATCGATCGACCTGGAAGGACCCGATCGGTTGTCCCTCTGGACTTGATCGGCCTGCCTAGTGCGCCTCTAAACGACGTCGTATTTTAAAAATCTTTCCAAACTTAATAAAATTTATTTTCTCCATACCGGATCGTAATCAAAGGTTCTCTTAACCCATAATCGGTCCCAAAAAATTCAAATATCATCTCTAAAGGATCCTAAACATGTTTCCAATTCCAACAATATATAATCACTAGCAAGGTTAAATCTATCATTATAAGGGCTTAAACATCAAGTTTCAGCATGTTCTTCATACAAGTTCACTTAATTACGGAATAATCAATTTAATTTACAGCAGATTTAAATCATAATATTTCAACCTAAGCATGTGAATCATCATTATATCATTCCAACAATGATTCGAAACAACATTAAAATATTTATAGTTTCTTCTATAATATATCATAAGATTTAATCCTAACATATCACTAAACTAATATAGATCATATTAGCAATTGAACATAAACAAGTTACAATTAATATGTAGTAAAACAAGTTATTCCTCGCGTGAAATCAGAAGATTGAATGTCTTGTTATGTTCTCTAGTTGATTCTCTTGCTCTCCAATAATCTTCTCTGCAAGTAGGGTGTATCTAGGGTTTGTCTTGTGTTAAGACATGCTAATTATGAGGGTTAACCTTTAAATTTCATAATAAGCCCAAAATAAGTCTAATTTAAGACCTCAAAATAAGCCCAAAATTTTACTCATATGTTCCCAAAAAGGTAGCCAAAAGGGTTACCCAACCCCCGGGTCCAATCCAACACACTTAAAACACAACTTCAGGCTTATGTATCCCATAAAGCACTATCTAACGGTACACACT
Organism: Sambucus nigra; assembly: GCA_949130495.1. NCBI lineage: Eukaryota > Viridiplantae > Streptophyta > Magnoliopsida > Dipsacales > Adoxaceae > Sambucus > Sambucus nigra. The sequence goes on from OX422224.1 coordinate 3,467,433, forward strand.
CGCAATATAAAAAAAATCACAACGTTATTATGAAATTACAAGGTGTTCACATATAATTTAATTTGCCGAATTAAATTAATTATATCATGCATGATATAAAGGTCGTAGTTGGTGCGATGGCAAGTGCCCTCGCCCAAGCTATGGTTGGTCTCGGGTTCGATACATGGGAGAAACCTCTACATATATGGGGGTAAGGCCAGCCGACATCCGCCTCTAAAGACCCTACAGTTAAGCGAGAGCCTTGTGCAATGGGTACGACCTTTATATCATGCAATTAAATGTCACAATAAATCACACAACTATCATGCACACACAACTACCATGCACGATAGCAATAATAATCGATATTCAGTATATAAAAACATACAAGGTATTACATTTGTTAACTACAATATTTAATTAGGACATACTTAGCTCAAAATCCAATATAATAAAATACAACAATAATACAAATTTAAACAAGAAATAGATAAAATTTCGTAAAATCTGAATTAGAATGAATATGGTTTGCAAAAGTTTGGATTTGTTTGGAATTTTGAGTCAGGATTGTTCTTTTTGTGAACAAATGTGGTGTATTTTTTTTATGTTTTACATTCAATGTTTTAAATTATTAAACATTTGACCCATTTAAGTTTTCAAAATATTAAAAAATAACCCATGTGTGTAAAAAAAATTGTCTCAACATATCCTAGTGTTGGAACAGGTCGAATATTCTGATATTAGGGTTGATCAATTCCAAATTTTAGAGTATACAAATTGCTAATACGAATTAAATATCATTTTCAACATGTAAAGAATTAGTAGAATAGAGAGAGGACAAATAAAGAGTGACATGATAATTACCTCAAAATCATAAAAACTAAATCATCACCATCTACTAATGAGAATAAAGAGTATACATCCAAAATAATATCATCAACTCATAATAGTCTCAACAATAAAGTCTAATCATCATTGTCTCCATCAACACAACTAGAATAAAAGATACATGCCTCAAAAGTCTCAACCAATACATGCCACTAAAAAATAGTACAATCTAACTCACACAACTGAAATATAAAAGAATAACTACTGAAAACATCCACATCTTAAGATCCTGTGGGTGATGACTCAGAATTGAGAACGGGAATGAATTTGTACTAGGTGGAGTGAGAACTGCTCAATCCCAATACCAATTCATCGTGAAGTATTAAAGTATTAACAACTCAATTCCAATTCATGAATGAATCCATCAACCATCCATCCTCCCATAATCTAACCAACTACTAGTTAAGGTCCCTCGATTCAATATGGATCACTCGGTGTGAATGACATCAATTCTTTTGCTTTTATTTTTTATTAAATACATTACGAATAATAACAATTTGCATAGTTATAACTGGTGTTGATGGTTGGGTGCCATTGTTTTAGGTACGGCATTCCATTCTTATTGGGCTACAATTTTCCCAAATGTCGGAGGATACAAGTGTGGCGACAGTCGCTCATGGAAAATGTGTATAAGTCACTTACAAGACCATATTTTCAATAGAATCAATCGAACAACAATGTCCTTACTCGACTTGGGGTACACACGACACATATCCCTGTAGAGGCAAGAAAGAACTGCACTGTCCAACTCATCATGTCCCGAGGCCTTTAAGTCTCACAAAGTGATAGTCGACTGGTCATTTTGCAACTCAAGATATTCGTGATTCGATTATAGCTTTCTTCATTTTTACTCCCATAGTCATTAATTATTCCTGGAGAAATCTAGTAAAAGAATTATACATTTTTATTAATTTCAAACTGGAGAATTATACACTGTTGAGTATTGACCTCTGTTATCTCTGTTGAAATTTTGGAACAAAAGGTCAGTGATGGACACAGTTTGTTGGAATTTTTTGTCTTAATAGCTCCTACTGGTGGATGGTGCTCTTTGGAATAATAATTACTTGCACGCATCTTATACGTTCTTATGTATAATATAATAGTAGTATTAGTATTGTCTTAACTATTGATTAGTATGCATAAATTTTATACTCGTACGATTTTTACCGCGAATCTGTCGAGCTGTGACCACTCCATTTGTAATAAGAAAAGCCACATATTCATCTCTCACTTGATATTTTCCAAGTTGATAATTCATCGATATCCCATCATGCCTTGTACCATCCTGTAGCTAACAGTGTTGTGTTGCCAAACTTGATATTTTGTTCTAAAATGTCCTGTAGCTGTCACCTGATATTTTGTTCTAAAATGTTTCCAATCGATAGTTTAATAGACTGGGACTACAGTGGGCTTACAAGGAAGGCTTGTGCCGATAACTTTGCCAAACTTGATATTTTGTTCTAAAATGTCCTGTAGCTGTCACCTGATATTTTGTTCTAAAATGTTTCCAATTGATAGTTTAATAGACTGGGACTGCAGTGGGCTTACAAGTAAGGCTTGTGCCGATAACTTTGCCAAGGTATGCCTCCACTCTATTTAGTAGGTCTTGGAAGGTTAGACTATAAGCCCACTCCTTATCCTTCAACCACTCAAGGCAGTGGTTTTAGTTTATGAGTTTGGTTGTATTGTGATTGTTAATTTTTCTCTTCTTTTATTGGTTGAAATTTAAATTAGCTGCAACACTTCAACCCATTATGTTCTGTCACCTTTCCTTCTATACAGTAATACAATACATACTGATATTCACAATGCAACTTGAGATTGATCAAAATAGTCTGAAAAAACACATAAAGGTTTTCTTTGACACTTATACCACCTCGGATGTCTGTTGCATATGATATATATTGCATTTGGGTAGTGTAGAGTTGAAACGGTATCTTAAATTACATGCTTAAGGTAAATTTTACAGTCTTGAGTCAAGAGTTCATTAAATTACATGTTTGAAATAAATTAATCATGTTTGTTTGTTATGGTTGGCTCAGTTGAGTAAAGTTTTCGAGAAAATTCTGAAGTGAAGCAACGAGTACTAAAATTAATCATAATTTCGCGTGTGTCCCATTCACATCCCACCCCCTTCTAGGACACTTTGGCATACGACATAACATTTCTAAATAGGTATTTCACAAACCTATTTCAGAATTTTCATAGATTTTAAAACTTAGCTACTCATAATGTTTAGATGAACCATTCCCAAAACAATTAGTCCCAAACAGTTACCTATGACCGTTATTTTGCTTCTTGAATAGTAATTTGCCTATGATCGTTATTTTAATATGTGGATAATGTAACTACAGTAGCATTAGTACTGATTTGATAATTCGTCGCTATCACATCGCAGTATAATATAATAGTAGTTGATTATATACTTGGATGAAAATCATATATAAGCTCTTCATGGCAAATAGGGGTTGTAGATGATCCAAACAAAATTTGTATTAACTAACCAGTTAATACAAACAGGGGAAGTAGCTGATCCAATTAGTAATGTTAGAATCGAATAGCCGCTTCGAGCTCAATTGTACTCTGAATTTTTTTTTCTGACAGTACATTGTATAATCCTATCCCGATAGTGGAGAGTTATACACTGGATTAACTTTCCAAACAAAACATGAGCTCAAAGTGGCTATTCGATTCTAACATTTGTTATTTTGTTGCTATAGTGTTATGTTATTCGTCAAGTGGAGTATGAGATGGTAACATATATTTCTTAAAAAAATTATGTTTCATAATTATTATTTTTTTTTGTTATTGATTATGATACTTTATTTATCTCAAATTTGTTTAGCGTGACAAGAAAACTAGAGATCCCGCGCCTATGACAAATGTGTGGTACACGACTCATTGGAGCAAAAGAATGGACAAATGGGTTACTTCAAACGCTGGAAGTGTATATGTAAGATGTTTTTAAGTTTTTTTTTAACTACATTTTTTTTATACTAACATTATGTTAAATTATACATTATTTACAATTGTTAATAGTATGAGGTGAAAGAAATAGTTGCAGCACAATCTGAAGATGATGTGAAGATGGATGATGCAGATGCATATCAAAATGTTTTGGGGTAACGCTCTGGCTTTGTACGTGGATGAGGGGTTGGTTCTAAGACCAAACAACTTGAAGTTATGCAAAGGGAGAAAGATATTGAGAGGGATATACAAGTTGCTGAGGCGAGAAGGGAAGTTGACGAAGCAAAGGGATAAGAAAATGAAGCTCGAAGAAAGAACGCTGCAATGAAATAACAAATGGATGACCTTTTTGGAAGATTTGAGGAGTTATGTACTCGTATAGCGCGTAATAATATTCGAGTTTACTTATTTTTTTTTAACGATGGAACGATTTCTGTAATTGATGTATTTGACTTAATTTTGATGTGGAATTGTTCAAAGATTGATTGTCACATTGAGTATAAAATATCATAAATATATTTTGTGAGACAATGAAGCATAAAAGTTCTTACTACATTGTTTTTATTATCTTAAATATTAAATATGAGAATTGAATGCATTTAGTATTATTGGTTAATTAATTTATGCATAAAATCTTAATATTAAATGCAATAACTATTAGTGGAGGTAATAATTTGATACAGAAAAATATTTTTAGAGGTAAATCTGAATTGCTACATAACTATCTGACCTCAAGCAAAAATTTAGTTTTGGTACAAATCTTATATTTGCTACAAAAAGAACCTTTTAGTGGCAAATCAGTATTGTCACAAATCTATCTTGCCCTTAAGTACAAACTTAGTTTTTGTAGAAAATCATATATTTGTTACAAAAATAACCTTTTAGTGGAAAATAACATGTTTTAGTGCAATTTTGATGGTTTTTTGTAGCAAATAATTTGCCACTAAAAGTGCACCATTTAGAAGCAAAATCCGTTTGCGACTAAATTTGTAACATTTAGTAGCAAATGCAAAAAAATTGCCACTAAAGGTATTAGCAGCAGGTCTTTAGTGGCAAAGCTGTGACAATTTTTTTTTGCCACTAAATGATTTAGTGACAATTTTTTAACGATTCGTCACAATTTTGTTTTGCAATTAAAAGTCTTTTTTCTTGTAGTGTAATCATATAATTACTTAAATACCCTTGGTTATCATTTATATTACTTTAAAACTTGGGTATATATGTGGAAGGTTCAACTTACATTAGTGTAAACGAAGATTAATTTTACACCCTTTAATAACCTTTTATTGTGTACGTAATTCAATAAACTAACCATTAGGTTTGACATACTTGTTTATAATATCCGCATAAAAAATTACATTAACGAGTTATTGACAAGGATATTATCGGTATGCCCACTTTTTTCTAAATTCTATATACTTCATAGTTTATTTAAATCATACAATCATAACGGTGCACCTCTTGAGCTCCGATTGATTTTATTTTTGATATGCACAATCAATGTAAACGTTGGTTTATTGAATCTAAAGATGGTTAATTGCATTTGTATCTGATAAAAGGTTATAAATGGGTGTAAAACTTCTCTTAGTTTACATTCGTGTAAGTTGAACCCTCCTCTCTATATATGATTCCATTCTAAACTATTAATCCTATTATTATAATCAAACTTCATCGACACTATTTGCTCGCACCACACCAAACAAAAACCCTCATCCCTCAATCTGTCATCTGCCGCTGTTCATCTTGTCGCTTCAATTCCGACGTCTTCACTGCCACAAAATGAAGTCCCTCATTCTTAGATTTATAAGGGAGGCTGTTCAGTTATTTTTTATTTTTGAAGTACTCAACTCTTCATTGTATTTGACGGTTATCAAACTGTTATTCTTCTCCCACTCGTGTAGATTCATAATTTGTGTATGCATAATAAAGGAAGTGTGAGGTGTAACCATGTTAATGGATTGTTTTTAAATAGTAAATATAAAGACAATACGAGTAAATCAATATGATTCTTCATTCACAAGGATCCATTGATGGTACAAGAGAATATGAGAGGGAACAAACACGTTATATAGTCTTGAATGGTATGATAGAACACCAAAGTCCTAACCTTTAAATACAAAGAGCTTTAAATATCAAAAGCTCAAGTTTTGAACTTTTGAAAATAATCTCATTGATTTGTCATAATGTTGTGTTTCGCAGAAGCTTTAACCTAATCTAATTATATTGAAATTTTTGGGTGAAAAACTCTTTCATTCCCAAAATAGTAGTGTCTACTATATAAGAGGGCCCCTTTTGTTTATGAATAAAGAATGTTCTAGGCCTAGTGATATCACGAGTGATGCTATGGGGTGGTGACACTATCCATGACATCACTAGAAGGCTCTAGAATCGACTACAAGGTCTTGAATCTTGGAATTGAGTACAAGTAAACAATCCTTAGTGAGAATATTGGAGACTCAATTTTCTCCTCGCCAAAGGGGATACAAATTGCCGATATAAAAAACTTATAACTATGAAGCACCCCTAGGTCCCTGAGACTGACTCTGAGGCATGTTGGACTCTGACACCCCACCGACACGCTGGGACATGCTGAAAAGAGTGTCATATATATATATATATATATATATATATATATATATATATATATATATATATATAACACGCTGGGACACACGGCACACTAGGGCCAAGATTCAAATTTCAGAACAAGAAAAATGGGGAAAGAAAATACTACATCTTTTAATATCAATACAATAGAACATATATAAAACCCTAGTTTCTAATAATGTAAAATGGGAAACACTTCAAACAACGACAAAGAGAACGAAAATCCTCCTATCATCTTTTCCCTTTGGCATCGTACCCTCCAGCATCTCAGCATCTTATCCCTCAAGGGTCCCACCCTTGCAACTTGCAAACACTCACAATTTTGTAGTAAATCTTGTAAGTCCATTCATAAATTCGTGTTTGTATATTCTATTTTAAGATATCTTTGTTGTACATATGTTTATGTTTTGTTAGAGTTTCAAGTTTTATGTTTATATATAATTATATATAATGTTAATGTTTATTTTATGTTAGGGTTTCAAATTATCTATTTATAGATATTGTTAAATGTTAATGTTTAGTTTGCTATATGTTTATGCAAAGATGAATCATGAAATATGCAATTTTTAGATTACCCCATTTGTAATTTGTGGATTTTGGCTCACATGTTGTCACTGGAATTTTGATAATTTCCAACGTGTCCCCGTGCCCTATATTTTTTAAAAATGTCGTGCCAGCGTGTCATGTCCCATATCCGTGCTTCTTAGCTCTTAACCATGTATGAGCCGACGTCTTAATTCACAAGGGAAGAACGGGGTTCTCATACCGTCCTGTGAAGGTCCCTCGACTAGGTTTGCACATGTAATCCGCAACGAATGTGGTAACGAAGGGTGATGGGAAAGTTGTAGCACTCAAGGACAAATAGTCAAAATATCGAGCGAAGTGCTCTGCCCATTTGCGCATACGGAAATCACACGTTTCCTTCTCTCGCGACATTGAATAAGGAGTTGGTGACACTTCTTATCGGTCAACAAAGATGTCTATGAATCAATTAACTCTGGACCTCCCTGTATAATGTCACCCTCACTACAAGTTTCGAGTAGTCGATGCGAACTCAGAGGGTCTCAATGGCTGCACTACTCGCCTTCTCGATTTCCTCGTAGTCCATCGCATCAACAAACTCAAAATAATCATCTTGAGTTTCTCCGTCGGATCATTATACAAAATTAGGTGATAAATTGGTGCCGGTATGAGGTATTAGGGCTGAGTTAGGAGTTCTGAAAAGTTCCAGGGCTGGGCCCTGGGATTGGTAGAAATTTAGAGGAATGAAATGTAATTTTGGAAAGTTGAGTGAGGTGATTGGTAATTTTTTTGAATGCTGGAGGAGTTGTTTTGTAATGAGCAACTTCCTTAAGTCCAGCCTTACAACTTAATGAGGAGGCTCAATCAATTATCCGTAAACCTATTCGTTTTCCCTCCTTGCTTGAAAAGGCATCACCTTTTGCAATACTTGTCTTAAGGTGTAACAGTATATATGCAAATATAATAGAATAAGACATTGCAAGGAACCTTATACGTTAATGAGGTCTCTTGAGTGTAAGGACATAAATTTTCAATTGAGTCCCTGTATTGTTTTGACTTAATTCCGTGAACAAAACTGTGTTTGTAATATGTCATAGGGAGATGTTTATTTGTGTCACGATCCCACTTGGTCTATGACGTATTGAAGAAATTGAAGACGTTGCGGCAAAGCTTCAAAGAATTAAATCATGTCGAAGTTTAATTGGTGCAAGTTTAATCATCTTCAAAGTTAATTTCATTCCGAGATCACTCAGGTATGAATGCGTATAATTAATGGTGCTCGGAATTATTTTATAAAAGATAAGGATGTAATTTTTATAAAGAAAAATGGTTTTAAATGTTTTAAAAGTGTTTTAAGGGTTTACACTACGTTTTATGATGATAAGCTCGTAAACGAGTTTGACATTTTTGGATCTCTCATTGGAAGAGACGTTTTAAACAAAAAGTCAAACTTTTGCGCTGTCGTTCAAATGACATATAATCTCGTTCGAACGAGATGGGATGTCGCTCGAACGAGTTCCTCAAGTTGTTCGAATGACACGTTTTTTGAGGCGGCGTTTAAATCCTATTTAAATCGTGTTTTCATCATAGTTTCGTAAGTGTGCATTCTGGAAAACAGTATTCGATCAAAAACTTGTTTTGCACATGTTTTCTAAGGTTTAAAAGTCTTAAACACATCCTTAGAGTTTGAAAAGATCCGAGTTATCATTATTATATGTTTAAGTGATCTTGCTGCACCAAAGTTGGTTGTTCTACACATTGAACATCAAAGGGTTTTGCGGTGAAGAAGCGACGGACATCGTGTTCGACATCGTAGACGAATCAAAGCCATTCGGTGGACACCGAGATATACGTGGACGCGTGTGTTGTGGACAGGCATCGTGGAAGACGAAATTTTAGCGTGGGCACTATTGAAGAACAGGTGAAGATCAGAAGGAGTGTCAAGATCCGTGGGGATCGAGTCTTAGTGTAAGGCTAATCTGTCTTTGTAAAACCATTGTTCATAGTGATTGTCTGGCTTGGGCCGTCCGAGGTTGTTTTTCCGTTTTGGATTTTTTCCTCGTACATCCAGTGTTGTGAGTATTCTTTACTTTACTTTACTTTCTTTAATCACTAGATGCATGTTTAGGATTAATCAAGATAAAATTGGTTTAAAGTAAGAATTGAGTTTTTCACAACTTGGTTTGGTGCACATTTAAAGGTTGGATCTTTTTCGAAGAAAAATTGGTTTTGTTTAAAACACACATATTGGGCACTCTTCAAATTGGTATCAGAGCCAGAAAACACTTTTTATTTGTTTTGTGATCCCGTGTGTTTTCAAAGATGAGTTCTGGATATAATGAATTTTCTCAAACTCCTGTTTTTGATGGCACTAATTACACTTATTGGAAGATGAGAATGAGATGTGCTTTAAAATCTATTGATGAGCGTGTTTGGCTTGCAGTTGAGAAAGGTTGGACACCCCCTGTCACTGTTGTAGGTGAGGTCACTAGTTTAAAACCTGTTGAGTCATGGACCGAAACTGAACAAAGACTTGCACAATATAATTCTAAGGGTCTGCACGTTATTTCTTCACATGTCAAACAGGAAGAATATAATATAATTATGACTTGTGAAACATCAAAAGAGGCTTGGGATATTTTGGCACTCGCTCACGAGGGAACTAGCACGGTTAGGGCGTCAAAACTTCAAAATCTCACTACACAGTTTGAGACCATTAGGATATTAGAGAGTGAGACCTTTGATGAGTTTTATGCTAGGTTGTGCAATATTGTCAACTCGTCGTTTAACCTAGGTGAGAAAATTCTCGACAACCGTGTCATTAAGAAAATCCTTAGGTCATTGCCAAGTAGATTTGATGCGAAAGTGACCATTTTAAACTTCTTGGGTAGGTTAGAGTCGACGAAACTAGAAGAGATCGTAGGTGACTTACAAACCTATGAAATCGACATGATTACCTCCAAGAAAGTGCCTAAGAAAGAAAAGGGTATTGCTTTGAAAACCCGGAAGGACGAAATTAAAGTTTCGGATTCCGATTCCGATTCCTATTTTGAGGATGTTTCTTTGTTGGCAAAGAAATTTAAAAAATTTATTAAGTTTCAAAAGCAATCGAAAGATGCCAAGAAATTTGAAAAATTCAAGAACAACAAAGTGGATCCCACCTCTAAGGATAAGCTTTAAAAGCCTAAGAGAGATGAGTCAGATAAGTGTTTTGGGTGTGAGGGTTACGGTCACAAAGTTAAGGAGTGTCCTACTAGACTTAAGAAAGAGGGCAAGCAACCCATTGTCTATAATACCACCTTAAGTGATAGTGATCCGGAAGAGGGAGAGAGTCCCCCTAGTGATCGTAACTTTGTTGTGTTTATGGCATGTCATGTGAGTGATGACGATTCTCATGTGCATGACTCTTCTGAGGAGGTTTTGAGTGTATCCCATGTTAGTGAGGGTGAAGAGAGTGACGAGGAGGAGGTAGATGTGAAAGAGTTGCAAAATGCGTTTAATGAATTGTATGCCGAAACGGTGAAGGTGAAAAAGGCTAACTTAAAATTGCAATCTAAGTTGAATGAGCTTGCCATAGAAAATAATGATAGTTTAATTAAGGATCTTAGGGCACGTGAGAAGAAGTTTAGGGAGAAGCTAGAGTTTGTGGAGAAAGAGAGAGATAATCTCCGTGGCTTGATGCAGTCCTTGAAAAAGGAGATTTTAGAGTTTGAGGAGTCTAGGCGTTTGCTCGAGTCTAGGATTCATGAGTTGGAGGAGAGATTGAGAGACTCGTCTAGAGTCAAGTTTGATTTGGAGGCTAGGTCGGAGAAGTTAGATAAGATCCTAGGCACCATCCAAATTAAGGGAGATAGGGGAGGTATAGGTTTTGATGAGAGAGTTGTTCCCATTCCCCCCGCACGTGTGAGAAATACTAGGATGGTTAGAAAAGGTCTACATAAAGGTAATCATTCCCACCACCACTACACTTGCACATTTTGTGGTAGGAAAGGTCACCTTAGGCGTTATTGTTACGACCTTAAACAAGCTCCTAGGAAGTTTGAGAATAAAGTTGCCCCGGTTATCCAAACTCCCATGCGTCATTTTACACCTACTTGGGTTAGGAAATCGGATTTAGTGGCTTTAGGAATTAAACTTCATAATTCTCATTTGGGGGTGCGCTTGATTCTTCCCATGCTAAATATAAAGGATGATAGTGTTGCCATCTTTGTCATATGCTAGTTTGCTTCATGATATATTCATTGCTAGTATAGTGACATGTGTATCATTTTGTACTATAGTTTTCATTTATTTGAGTCCTATTTGAAAAATACAAAAAGATTTTGTTTTTGAGAAAACTTTTGAAAATCTAAAAATATTTTCACTTTTTATTTTTGTGTTTACATATTTGATGTGGCATATTGGTGTGCTTGGACCCCCCATCGTTTCATTATCCATGTGGCTAGGATATTTGGTCATTATTATCGATGCTTAGAATGATCTTAACCATTGTTTACATGGGGTTGTTTCGAAGTTGGTATGCATTTTGATTCGACTTTGTATATATGCCAACATTGCACACATGCACGATTTTATATGGATGTTTGATTTCTCTTGCATATTTGAATTTGGTGAGGCGTTCTTATCTCAATCTTGTCATCTATGAGTAAGTAGATGTAACACCCCGCCCGCCCGGGGAGAGCGAACGGAGCGCTACTCATCGATAAAACTAAACTAATCCACAAATAACAAGGTATAGAGCATCTAAATCCCACAATAAAATAAGAAACCGCTATTCTCATCTTCAAATCAATACAACAAATCTCTCGAAATAATTACAACAATCTAACTATCTCGAAAATAAAATAAATCTCCAATGCTCTATACATCAAAATAAATACAAGTCTTCTCATTTCTTCTATTAAAAATTCTTCCCAAATAATCCACGCTAAAATCAAATCCAAAGCGCCCAAAATCCACACTAACCTGCCACTAAAAGAAAATATGGGGAAGTACATCATATGACAGGAATATGCTCAACAAAGATGTTAGCGATGAACAAAGCGCAACAATACGACTACGAATACTCAAATCAAATAATGCAAATCTCAATAGCATTTTATCAATAAATTTCTCAACAACACATTAACCGGAGTCACCAGGCCTCACCATACCGCGCCATACTTTATCAAGTAGCCGGAAAAGGAGTCTTGGCGAGTGCCCAACATCGGTGCCATATTAAAATCTCATGACAGCGTGCTCAAAACAACATGAATAATACCTCATGAACGAAAATAATTCCAACAATTATTTTTCCAGATTTCCAAGAATTTAACAATTCAAAATATGAGTTCAATTAACAAGAATTCAACGGAATAAACACTCGCGAGATTTCAGGAGCATATTGGGTAAAACCCTATACCTCAAAATCATCAAATGAATCATCACATAATTTCAGCCTCAAAATCTAATCACACCATCACGTTCCTCTCGCGAAAATAATACAATCAAGTTCTAGCCTAAACTCGAGAAAACACCAAATAAGCCTTCTAATCTAAGGTTAAAATCTTGAATAAGCTTAGGGCTATGGTTTGTAGATAAAAGGGAGTAATTTTGGAGAGGTCTTCTGGTTGAAAAGTTTGAGAAAAAGTGATTTGAAAAGTCCATCCACGAATTTGTTGATATATAAAGGATTGAGAGTTTGATTAAGAAAAGAGTTCTAATCAGATACAAACACTAAAATTTTTATTCCGGACGATCGGACCGTTGGAATCGCTTGAAATTTTAGTATGTTGTAGCGAACGGCGAGACAGGACTTCTGACAAAAATTCAGCTTGATCGGACGGTCGGATTTCTAAAAATATTATTTTTACTAGAGAGTTTTATGTTCCGAGGACTTTTGGAGAGTTTTATGTTTTGAGAACTCTTCTAAATAATAAAAATTCAATTAAAACTCCATTTTAATTCCGATTTCGAAATCGTTTGAAATTCTCGCCTTTAAAAATAATAACCAACATATTTGAGCAATACAAATAATTTTATCTCAAAATTTATTTTTCCTCTTTATTTCGAAAATACCCCCAAAATTACGCGGGTTGTTACAGTAGACTTAAGGAGAAGTGTGCATGTAGTAACCGTTTACCGTGAGGATTTACATTGAAAAAAAAATGATGAGTGATTCACGGGAAAGGGCTGCGAGAGTTCAAAATTAACTCGTCGTGAAAGCCATAATTTAAAAGAGCCCCCAAAAAATGCAATATGATAAGAAAAGGGCCAATAAGATTTTCTCTAAGTTGAGAATGCTAGAAACCTCAAAAGAACTTGAAAAAGTATATATATATATATGAGGGAGTTTGGTTGGAGAAAATTTAAACGGGTTTGCACAACTAATCTTAATGTTGAAACGTTGCAATTTGACGCTATTATTTATAGAATCATCAAAATTCTGGATTTGTGTGCATGTAGTATGTTTAGTTCATTAAGCTCACTCTTTAATTGTCATATGGCCATGATAAAGTTTGATGATTAATCGCTATCAATTAGAGCTTCTTGATCGTTTCGATGTGTTGGAATTGTGACTCATTTGCTTTAGATTAACGCCCCTTCATTCCATGTCCATGTTTGAGCACATCGGTACTATGTTTGCATGTAACTCGTATTTTTAATTTTTATGAGTTTTTACATTTTATGCGAAAAGCCTATTGTTTTAGCACTGTTTTGCATCTGTCAGGCCCTTCCTGGAATTGTTTTGTGGAAATTTTTTCACTGGGCAATACTTTATATTATTTCTAGGATTCTGGGAAATTTTGGCAGGTCGCGCGAAGTCGTTCAAACGACATCTCATCTCGCGCGAACGACATCTGTACTTTGTTCGAGTGACATCCTCATCTCGTTTGAGCGATGTTCCTGGCTCGTTCGAACGACAGGCTGAAAAATGTCTTCTGATTGGTTTGCACTCCTCTGGTTCAAATTGGTATATTTTTTTGGTACTGCTGAAGGATTTTTTAGTCTGACTGGTTTATATGCAGGTTCTTTTATTTCAAAATTGGTATTTTGCATATAGTCTATTTATCACACCTGATTAATTTGCGATATTCTTTGTGTGATTCCTTGGTTTACTAGCTACTGATTTTTCATTACATGATCTTATTTAGTTGGTTGTTTCATGGTTATCTAGCATTTTTCATTTCTCAAATTGGTATCACTTGATTCAATTTGGTTTCATATTCTCATGATAGATATTTCAAGTTAGTTTATCTTTTCACTTGATTGTCTATTCGCGGCAAAAAGGGGGAGAGATGTATGTGATGTAAGGGGAGATTTATTGAGATTTGTTGAGCGCTTATATTGATATCTAAATTTATCGATTGTTTGATTATATTTGTTTCAAATTGGTATCAAACAATTGCTCACATGTTTCAAATGATTTGTTCTTATTAGAAATATAAATTGGTATCATTTGTTCCTCCATACTTCACTGGGTATCTGTTTGTCTGTTTCATGTGTGTAGGTATGCTTTCAGCGATTCGAGATTTCAAGTCTACATCACATTCAAACAGTTCATGCTTTTCGGTGCTACATATTCTAGTCCGTGTCCTGTATTTTTGTTTTTGGGTTTATGGGATGGGATTTAGGCATCATACGACTTGACGACCCGGTTAGGCATTTCACTAGTTTAGTTTTGTCTCAGAATAGTGAAAGGGGGAGATTTGTAAGGACATAAATTTCCAATTGAGTCCATGTATTGTTTTGACTTAATTCCGTGAACAAAACTGTGTTTGTAATATGTTATAGGGAGATGTTTATCTGTGTCACGATCCCACTTGGTCTATGACGTATTGAAGAAATTGAAGACGTTGCGACAAAGCTTTAAAGAATTAAATCATGACGAAGTTTAATGGGTGCAAGTTTAATTGTTTTCAAAGTTAAATTCATTCCGAGACCACCCAGGTATGAATGCGTATAATTAATGGTGCTCGAAATTATTTTATAAAAGATAAGGATGTAATTTTTATAAAGAAAAATGGTTTTAAATGTTTTAAAAGTGTTTTAAGGGTTTACACTACGTTTTATGATGATAAGCTCGCAAACAAGTTTGACATTTTTGGATCTCTCATTGGAAGAGACGTTTTAAACAAAAGTCAAAAAGTCAAACTTTCGCGTTGTCGTTCAAATGACATCCAATCTCGTTCGAACGAGATGGGATATCGCTCGAACGAGTTCCTCAAGTCGTTCGAATGACATGTTTGTTGAGGCGACATTTAAATCCTATTTAAATAGTGTTTTCATCATAGTTTCGTAAGTGTGCATTCTGGAAAATAATATTCGATCAGAAACTTGTTTTGCACGTGTTTTCTAAGGTTTAAAAGTCTTAAACACATCCTTAGAGTTTGAAAAGATTCAAGTTATCATTATTATATGTTTAAGTGATCTTGCTGCACCAAAGTTGGTTGTTTTATACATTGAACATCAAAGGGTTTTGCGGTGAAGAAGCGACGGACATCGTGTTCGACATCGTAGACGAATCAAAGCCATTCGGTGGACACCGAGATATACGTGGACGCGTGTGTTATGGACAGGTATCGTGGAAGACGGAATTTCAGCATGGGCACTATTGAAGAACAGGTGAAGATCAGAAGGAGCATCAAGATCCGTGGGGATCGAGTCTTAGTGTAAGGCTAATCTGTCTTTGTAAAACCATTGTTCATAGTGATTGTCTGGCTTGGGCCGTCCGAGGTTGTTTTTCCGTTTTGGGTTTTTTCCTCGTACATCCAGTGTTGTGAGTATTCTTTACTTTACTTTACTTTCTTTAATCACTAGATGCATGTTTAGGATTAATCAAGATAAAATTGGTTTAAAGTAAGAATTGAGTTTTTCACACTTGGTTTGGTGCACATTTAAAAGTTGGAACTTTTTCGAAGAAAAAATGGTTTTGTTTAAAACACACATATTGGGCACTCTTCATTGAGAGACATTGGGAGCTTGCATACTTGGTCAAATCATGCATGTCTTTACATATTATTAGTTTCACATTATTATATTAAAGTTTTTCGAAGAGCCCCTGCTGCCAGAATACACTTTCATTATTTGTGTAGGGGTTATGAATGAGAACGTGATTAACCAAAGTGACCTTATGCTTGAGCAGTTCAATGTTGATCTCATCTTGTTTTGTAATTTGATATAAATAGTAAAGAGAAGATTTTGAGATTTAAGAGTAAGATGTAACGTGATCCTTGGTTTCTCTTAGTGTGTTGGAGTTTAATGTAAATTCCATTGAGAATTGTTTGACATTTAGGGTAAAGCGTGGGACAGGTGCGTTGTGGCCTTTTATGACCTTGGTTTTTGTGCTTGCTTGCTGCACAATGATTTATGGCGTACGGTTTATGATTGTTCCCTTCATATTGCTCTGTTATGGATTTTCCTTTTTGTTCACACGATGTTGTTTTGTTAATTGGTGTGATTGTTATTTGCAGAACGGAGAAATATGAGAAGAAAAATTAAATCTTCAATTGGCTCATAAAATCACAGGGAACAATCAAAACAATTTTATAATGTTATTTATGGGATAGAATTCAGGGGAAATAATCTCTAGATGAGGCCTTGTTATGACCTTAGATGTTATGTTGGTTGTTTAATTATATTTTGGTAATTTAACAAGTATAGCTTCCCATATTAGTACCGGTAGTTTAGCTCTTTAGTATATTAAACTAAGGGTACTGTATATGGGTGTAATTTTGGAAACGACATGACAACATGACATACGCGAAATGAAGTTCACACGAAATTGACTCGGATTGTGGGGTTCGTGTGTTGTGTTCGTGTCGTGTTGATTTGGCACGCTATCGTGTCGTGTTTAATTTGTGCCACGAAATTGACCAGATTAGAGCCAATTAAATACACAATACTGATCATTTAGACCCATTAGGGAATTATTTAAAAGTTAAAATCATTAAAGGCCCAACCCATTACACACACCCATTTGAAGTTTAACCCTAAAACTAAAAAAACCCTTAGAGCAACCCTTATGGGTACGCTAAAAATGTATATATGAGGTAAATGTGTATGTTATGGGTAATGTAAATGTGCATATTTGCAATTTTGCTACCGTATAAAATAACAAATTTAGCATTGCACTAGTTGGTTTTTTGTGGGACCCACCCTTAAGCGGAAAATGATGTTCCGCGGTAGACTGAGGGGGAAAACAGAAAAAAAAAGGCTAAAGCGGAACAGCCTAGCATTCTAATGTAACTTTTCATTTATTATGTTATTACCCCCATATGTTTTGCAACGGTTCTTTATTATATTGCAATGTCTATTTTTTTTTATGTTTTACAATGGCTCTTTACTATTTTGACAATTATTTACTAAATAAAAAAAGCATTAACACTAACAAACCATTAACTAATAGGAGGGACTGTTTTTTTTCTAACAACTAATTCCTAAATAAATTAAGTATTAACATTAACAAAACATTAACTCACTCGAGTGGCTGTTTTTTTTTCTAACAACTAATTACTAAATAAATAAAACATTAAGATAAATAAAACATTAACTAATAACAGTAACTGTTTTTTTTCTAAGAATTATTTACTAATAAATAAAATATTAACTAATTACTAAATAAGTGGACTGTTATTTTTTAGAAAGGGGTACATTAAACGTTACAAATTGACTGTTTTTTTACTAACAATTAATTGCTAAAGAAAAAAATGAGACATAAATTATTGGACAAATTAATTATGCAAAAAAAACTATTAATAACTGTTGGGAGTTGTGACATAAATCATACACAAAATAAATTAATTAATAAACAAAATTAGCATAATCATAACATTCCCAAACCATTGAAAAGTAAGAAAACATTGGAGAAAAAATTTACCTCAATATGTAGATACCAAAAGAGCTATAATTTTGGGGTTAGGGAAATGAAGTTCGGCAGGTAAATATTTGTAGGGATAAATATTTATACGGGCCATTAATTAATTAAGAAAGAGTTTGTAGGAAGAAAATATAATTATGCTAAAACAATACCAAGGCTTAAACGAAAAAAGGTTTTCCGCCTAAGGAATAGTGTCAAAATTCTTAGGCGGAACATGATTTTCCGCGCAATTGTTTTTGTTTCAACACGACATCGTTTTGGGTGTGTGATAGTGCATATTTGGCTTACCCGTAGAATTTTTCTTATTTTTTATGGGGTATATTTGCACTAGTAATGTGTATTTTTAAACTGCCCACAAGCGTTGCTCTTACCCTTACCTCACAAACCCTTACCCTACCATACCTTTTAGCAGCAACAAACCTCTAATCACACAACCATCCCTCCCTCCCATTATAACTAATTAATTAAAACCCTAAAACTATTTATCCCCCAACTCATCTCAACCTTTTCTCCTCTCGTTACTTTCTCGATTTCTCGAAATCGATCTAGGTTTATGGTCCATACCCTAGATTGCAGACCACCTCCCCTCTCCTCTCCTCTCCTCTCCTCTCCTCTTAGAATCTCCCTCTCCCTCTCCCTCTCCCTCTCCCTCTTCCTCTCCAAATCAAATATATTTGTTTTGAGTTAAACACTTCATATCACTGTTTTCCACATAAAACACCACTGGTTCCTCTCTGAGCATTGAATCATGATAAGAAGTGGAGTGTACTATATAGATCAATAGTAGGAAAAGAGAAAAACTGTACTAGAATTGTACGAGTTTCACTAGGTAAGTTTCCAATATTTACTTTGTATACCATTCTCATTTCTAGTGGATTTTTTTAGATTCAAATTAATTCCGAGTATATTTTTGGATATTGTTGAGAATTTTATTGTGTTTATGATTGTATAATTTTCTTGTTTGTATGTGTTATCTACTTGTTTGTTGTCAAAATTTGGGACAAAAATAAGCATAGGCATTTATTAGGAAAATAGTATGTGAAAGGTTTGTAAATTTTTAACAAGGGTTCTAATTTTAAATTGCCCTTTATTTTATGTTTCAAAATTATTAACAAGGGATCTAATTGTAAATTGCCCTTTATTTTATGTTGTTTCCCCTTTTCTCTTAATATCTCTGCAATCAAATTGTTTGTGAAGACTAATATAATAACATATCATTAACTAATCCTCTTGGCCCAGTGGTGGGCAGTCTTGGGGGTGAATTGGGTTTGGTCCCCAGTTCGATCCCCGACACTATCAAAATAATACGTGGCCAGCGAAAATCACGAACCGCGAACGTGGATTAGTCGAGGTGCACTTAATGATGATCCGGACAACACGCGATATGATACCAAAAAAAAGTAGCATATGGTTTATGATAGTTCATTTGACAGTGTCCTATGATCGCCTTTGCTCTTTCTACGCTTGTACCAAATCCCGGACAATCGGTGCGGAATCACCCTCAAACCATAAATTAAATAAACATACAATGAAGGTGAACATAGTTCTAATCCCTTGGGCTACGTACATATCTAACGCACCCAAATGACTGGTAATACTATCGCACACTGAAATAGTGATCATCCTGAAGTTCTATTCTATGGGGCACACATCTGGACCTCGTTGGAATTGCCAAGGTGAGATCGTCCACTACGCGTGACCTTCCGTGATAGTGGGTATCGTAGGTATGCTTCCTCATAAATATCATGTACACATATATTATTTCCATTCGTATATAAATACTCTCTCTCCCTCTCTCTCTCTCTATATATATATATATATATATATATATGAAGTACACTATATACGTGACTTACTTGAGTCTAATGTATGGGAGCTTATCTAGTTTGGAAATAGATAGAAACGTTATGTCATCTTTATTTTTTTCCTAAACCTCATTGCCTTGTCATAATCTTCAAAGATAAAGCTACATCAACAAGGAGATGGTACTACAGGTACAAATTCAACACAAAACATTTTAAAATTGCATATTTTGAGTTTCATACTATATTTATGAGGTATGTATGTTAAAATTGAATTAAAAATATTTTTCTACACTTAATTTGAATTTTTAGGATTTTTTTAAAACATTTAAAAATCATTTTCTAAAAATAATTTTAGGGTTTGTAAAATGTTTGGGGCTGAATTTGTATATTCAAAACTTCCTATAATATGGGTTGGGTAGAATTTGAAAGTGGCAGAGAATATTGTGGTGTAAATGAGATTTAGTAAACATAAAAAACATGCATTCTTTGAGTAATCTAAGCCATATACGTGTTGCACTTAGAGCGGCTAGATTTGTGTTTGTTTACCTCACATGCCTGAGATTCATTTATCAGTGTGGTATCAATCCTTATCAATGGTCTGCATGCGTTTAAGCTTGATCCTAATACCATCCGTTTGAACCAATTAATGCTTGTTTAATTGTGGTGCACTAACAGCCGTAAGATTTGAATTCAAACATTCGATCAAATCTCATCCATTGATTTGGGACATGCCTCTAGATCCTTCCATCGTTGTTATAAATAGGAGCCTTCATCCCTTCAATTACAATATTTGGAAACCTTAGGATTTGAGAAAGGGGGGGGGGGGGGGGGAGAGAGAGAGAGAGAGAGAGAAATTGAGAAATTGTGAAATCCAAACACGACTCTTGTAAAATTTTCATAGAAAATAGTTTTGAGAGTTTGAGGGTTTTCTGTTATTCTATTCCAACCCCTATTTGGCTGTTCTCTCTCTTTTTAACACCATCACTCAAACCAGAACTCATTTCTTCATATAGAAACTTATAGGACTGATTTAAGGTGGTACAGTCAAGTAATTTGTTAAGCCATGATTTCTTTAGGTTAAAAATCAACCTCTCTTGTTAGATCTGGTTTAAAATTGTTTTTATCAAATATTATCCAACAAATCTCGTATCTGTTTTAAAAAACTAAAAAAGGAGCTATAAAGTTTTCCGATCTGAGTTTTTCATTTTGAAAAACTTGGGTATAAATAATATTCGTAGGGTCTTTCCTTTTTAAAGACTCCCAAGGAAACAGATCTGAAAATTTCAAAGTATTAAAGATCAAATCCATTTTTAGTAGTGTGAAATTTTGCATTTCATACTTAGAGATATTTGTAATTCATAGGAACTGTTTGTATAAGAGTGTGTGAGTACATGCATGTGTATATCACACTACAACACTTAAATCAGTGTGTTAGTTGAGAGATTTCAACTTGAGAGTCGACATAAAGAAGGAGCTTAAGGAAACAAGCTGAAGAACGAGAAGGAACCAAATCAGAGCCCTAAACAGTTGGAGTTACTTAATGGAGTTGGTAGAACTTCTTAACTTAGATTTAGGTATGTATTGTGTGTTTAATATTCATTGCTTTCTTGTAACATAAACTCATTCTAGTGGATTTTTTTATTTTGTAGGTGTAGAGACATTCGTGGATGTTTCTCCATTTGGGTGGGATTTTACCACGTTAAAATCCTTGTGTACTGTGATTGTTTATTAATTCTCTCATACTTATTGCTCTACTGCTGCTATAACTAAAATTAATTTTGTTTTTCAAAATTTATTCTCTAAGATCTGAAATAACTCGTTCAATAACTTTTAGACACATCTAGTGTTCTTTCTGGTTTGTTTTATAAAAGAGTTTATTCAAGAAATAGATTCGGAACCTACTAAACTTCTTTAACTCATGTGAAATAACTTAGTTAGGTATTTTCAATATATATATATGGGAGAAGGGTGTTTGAATAGTTCCAACGATCTAACGGTTGTGATTTGTTCTCCTAATGTGATCTAATGGCATGATATTATGCTATGTAATTAGTGAGGCTTATGACACGACAAATGGGGGGAGAAATCACACGCCTTCCAAATTTCTTACATTTTTCTCTTTCCCACGAGACACAACTTTTTTCAAAATTCAAATTTTGAACAAACCACTTTAGCCAAACTCTGCAAACAACCACGAGCCTCAAGCCTTGGGGAGATTTGATTCATTCTGAATTCTTTAATTCAGAAAAAGAAAAGGGCTCTCTTTGACCCTTAAGAGTATGTAACCCATTCCCCGTCTTGTTTCTATTGCATTCTATCTCATCGTATCACTTTCTATTCTGCGAGATTTGAAAATCACCATCAATAGCTAGCCTTTCCCAAGTCCCAAGTCCCATATCTCACTAACTCCCTCTTACACATACCTAGGCGATTACATAGGCGCATAACCTGTCTCTCATAACCTCTTCTTTTCTCACCTACCTTTGGCCTATCAAACTCACTCTTTCATAAATTTCTCTACCTCAAGTCCCTCAAACGCCTCTCTTCTATCGTGCCCATTTTTACTTTTCGCTTTTCAAACCCACTTGCTACCTCACTTTCAAAGCCTCCATCGTTCTCTCCCAAATCACAAACCCACTTGAGATCCACTCACCACCTCAATATCTTCCTCCTCCGACAACCATCATTCGACGGGTAATCTCTCTCTCTCTCTCTCACACACACACACACACACACACTTATAGAGTTTTCTAATTAGAAGTTTCATTCACATCATGATTTTTTTAATATTAAACGACCCATTTCTTCTCACACAATCCCCTCTCACTCTTTGATTTCGATCTCCGAGCACCGCCAAGTTTAGATGTATCTAATTTTGGGGTTTCCTATCGAATATATTTCAAGGATCAAAATCATAAAATTTAAAACTCTTATATGGTGATTATATTTTGTTTTACCGATCCCACAACAGAAGGTATACTCATTGTCAGATCTCACTATGTTTGATTTTAATTAAATATAAGGGTTTCAAAACCATAATATTATGCTTATATTTTATATTTCAAAACACCAGGTAGAAATCAGGTTTTCATTTGTTATTAAATATAAGCGTTTTCTTTTGTGTTTGACTTCAAATTTTAGTTTATCTCATTAAGTTATTTTAGTGTTCAAATTAGATCTGCTATGAATTTAATTTTTGTTTCAGTTTGCAGGTTAAATCTCTGGGAGAAAAATAGAAAATGTATATGGATTAATTATGAGTTGGATTTTTATTTGGGGGTTTGATCTTCTTTTTTTGTGTTATTTATGTATGTATGAGAAATTGTATTTGAACTCGGGATATGTCCCTTTGTATAAACTGTTCGTGAGCTTACTATAATTGTATTTGAACTCACTATTTTGTTACCAACTTAAATTTAGATAAATTGTGACTGATTACCACTTTTAAAGTCTATGTTTCATTTATGGAAGAATGAAGGTAAATTTAAATCTATTTTTTACTTACTTAAGTGTATGGGGTGTTTCCTTGATCTATTTTTTATACACTTCAGTTACAAAGAAAGGTTTCCAACAATATCTGATGCAGCTTCAACGACATCCGTGAGAACTAGGGCTTCAATAACTAGATGCATTTCTCACATTTCCTATGCATTGTTGGGTGCCTCACTAGGAAACCCATTCACTAGAGAATGTTCTACTCCAAGTATATTTTATATTTTTTCAGTGACTAAGTGAATAACAGTGAAGATACTATCTTTTTCTCTAATGTTGCAGGCTTTTGGATGTAATTTTTTTTACTTGAGGGTGTTAGATTTTGGATGGTATCAATTATTGGAAGTGTTACCCATTTTTGATATTGAAGCTACATGAATTCAACTACCCAAAACATGCTACTATTTTTACTACATAAGTTCTTTTACTATGTTTTTGTCATTATTTAATTTATTGGGCCTGGAAAATGTGCTCTTAATGAATTTAGAATTTCCTATTTTTATATGTCAACGATGGTGGGGAGGTAAATTCAGGGGAAACTGTGTGTAATAAGATATGGTGCAATAATTTAAATTCCACTTTTTATATTTCAACGGTGGGTTGTGCTTATTCATATTGTAGATTATATTAGATATTATGTTGTTGATTATTTTCTCAAGCTTGGAATTCAATGTTTGAAGTTTATTTCTTATGGCAGTTTTTAGGTTTTTTCATTATGGCTTATGCATTGCAGGCGTAACAATTTTTTGCAAGTTCCTTACTATCATGTTTCACCTACTTCATTCAGAGAAGATGTGATTTTGGTTTGGCTTAGAGATTTTTTTGGATATGAGTGATCTTAGTTGAGTACTAAGTTCTGCCTTATCATTTGGATGGATTGGATTGGAAACACTCTTCTCCGTATCAAATGGTCTAAAACTTTGCACCCGCTCAATTGTATCTACTATTGTTTGGTGATTATTCTTATCAACTCTTGGTATGATGAGCTCCCTTGACACTTATATCGGATAATTCATAAAAGGATAGACTAGCTCGATGACCAAACCCTGATTTGGTATTAGGATCTGCCCTTGTTCATTACTCACTGTTGTTGGCCTCTCTTCCTATTACAACCATACTTGGGATGCTCTTCTTATTTATCTCCCTTGATCCTCATACCATCAAGTTGTCGCCTTCACTCTTTAGTTGTGTTGCATTTGCCCTACCCTAAGCGTAGATTTCATGGAGGACTGTTTATTCAACACTCGGGTGGTGAAATCTTGCACCTCAATAATCATAGGATGCAATATAACACCAACTCTCATTTTATCATTTTTCACACATGTATCTTCTTCACTAGCATATCTTCTTTATATGTTACAAACACGAAGTACTCACACATTGTTATGTCTATGGTTTGCCATCTCAGTGGCTACTTAGATTGCTCACCCATATGCCCTTTTATACCGATTATGTAACTTTTCATTTCATATATTTTATTTTGCCTCATTATTTGGTGTAAAAAACTCTAACTTAGTTATAGAAGATTCAAAATTTGTCCAATTTTTAAAGTAATAGGATCGTACCATAGGTTGTTTAAAAAAACTATTTATCTGTTACGAGTTAAATACGATGTATGGTCCTATTCATAACTAAAGACATTTTGACATATTTTTTTATAATTTAACTTATTTGTATTGAAATTAAATTTGGGTCGAGCGATATTTTGTTGTTATTATGTTAGCTTTCCCAAATATCATCGAACTCGATCGAATTAAAAGAGGCACAACACGATTTTTTTAAACAAAAAGCGAAGTCGATAAAAATATAAATGTTGGTCGGGTTAGTTTTTTGTTTTAAATAAAATAATTTATGTTGTGTGGCGGATCTGTTTTATTATACATGTTAAAAAATGTGCTATATACATGAGTTTTCATCATACATGGTTTTTGGATGCTATATACATGAGTTTTCATTATACATGATTTTTGGGACAAAAAAACATGAAATGACTAACACGATTAACAATTTAAACAACCAATTTAAGTTGAAAATACACGACTAAAACACAAGTTAACAATTTTGACACCCTATTTTTACATGAGTTAAAACACGACTAAAACGATAATACATGATAACACTACTTATGAACACGTCACACGACCTCATATAACTGTAACAAACTTTTTATTTGTTGAGAACTAAATACGACGTATGCTCCCATCAACGACCTACATGATACTTTGTTTATTTGAGGCACAATGTGAATTCTGCTCATGAATATTGTATATTTCATGTTATATATGAATTTGTTCAGTTAATTTAGACTATTTAAATGTTGTACTATTTGTTATTTATTAAAGAGGATAGATAGTCCTATAAATAGAGACAATTATGGCCAATTGTTTTAAAATTACACTTTGTTTTATTGGGAAACGAAAGTTTTGCCGTTTTGTAATTACGTACTTTAGAATTTTTCACCGTTGTGATTACGTACTTTGGAAAATTTTTGTAATTTTGCGATTTCGTACTCTGAAAAAATTTTGGCGTGCCTTCAGGCACAGGCATACACTAGTATATATATATTCACAAAACCTACCTAACCCGTACCTATCACCCGACACTAACGCTCAAATCTCGAGTCTATCTCACGACTCTTACTTAATTAAATTCTCATCCTATAATTAAAATACAATAGCATCACCATGCCAAAATGCCTCTACTTACCCAACTAGCCCGTCGTATGATCATTAAACTTTATCAAGTAACATCACTCTGATAAAACACCCGAACATAACCCAACTAGCCCGTTCATTTATTCCCGAATTTAACTCATCAATTCGATATTTCAAATTTATTTTTAATCATCTCTCTCACGATTTCTAATTCTAATTTAATTACCCACTCACCCCTATGCAATAAAATCTCTTTAAACCACTCCACTAAACTCTCTCTCACATTTAGGGCATAAAAAATTCAATCGAAACTGCCCGAAATTTACCCAATAACTAAATCCCAAAATTCTCCAAAACTTACCTTTCATCGATCGATTGATAATCCCAAACTACTCAAGTTATGGTTCCAATAATTTATTTCAATTTTTACACCTAAACTAACAAAATTGCCATTTTCTAAGCAACCGAATCGAATCGTAAATTTTCTGGCAGATTAAACACCCTGTAGTAAAATTGTGATTTCTCCCTCTACAGAACTTCAAATGACCTAATTCAAAGCTAATTGGAAAGGTAAGACCTAGAACTTTCCATACATATATGACAAACAATCTAATTCTAAGTAAAATTAAAATGGCATAAGTTTAAAGTAACATCAAAATTCAAACATTCTGGCAGATTGATATGCTAATAGATTAAACACCCTGTAGTAAAATTGTGATTTCTCCCTCTACAAAACTCCAAATTACCTCATTCAAGCAATAAAGTATGCGCACTTATAAGTTTCTCTTGCCAAATGAGAAAAAGTACTTTGAATGATAGTGTATTGATAACGCGTCACATATACCTCTAAAACGATAGATTAGAGGTTTTAATGATCATTAATGCAACTAACTCCAATTAAAAATAATCTATTATCTTTCAATCTCTTATTTCTCCCGACATGTTTGTCTTCACATTTTCCCACTTCCCAACTATTCATTTCTCATTTTCCCCGTCATTTCCTCTCTCACACCCTTATAAATACAAGTCTCACCTGAGACCTTTGTGGGGTGTCTAACTTTGTCCGCTGGTTGCACATCTGATACCTTAGATCCCATGCTAATACTATGCCCATCCGTTTGGTTCTTATTAACACCTCCACATAAGATAACCTTGGACTGAGTGAGAATATCACTTTACGTCTTCTCATAAGATTCCACTTGCACGACATTCTTTGTACTCCCAAATTCTGCTAAAAAACAAAAGACCCATCACCTTTGTTGCTCTTCAGCTCTCCTGTCGATGTGGACTGAGCTCCGCCGTCTTCTCCAGGGAACACTTCTCCAAAATCGGACATCTCTTTGGTTTCGGTAGCATCACTCCTTATCCCATCCGGAGAAAGAGCATGAAAGTTTTGCATATTCAATGTTAAAAAAAGTTACAAGCAGTTTTTTTTTTAATATTAAAAAAAATCTTTTTATTTATAAATAACAAATCATTTTTAAATGTTTACAAAATAGGCCTTTTTTAAGTAAGTATATCCAGCTATTTATTTTTTTTACGATAAGTTAAAGTCCGATTTCTGAAAAAATTAAATAATTTATTTTTTACTTTTTTTTGCAAAATAGTAATCATTTTATAAACAATACAATTTGTTAAAAAATTGCAAACAAGTATTTTTCTATATTAAAAAAAAATCAATTTTTCAGTTAATAAGTTAAATCCAACTATTTGTTTTTTTCTTAAAAAAAACATAACGTCATTTAAGAAAGATTTGGATTAGTCCTTGAGCTATGTATGTGTTGAAAATACGACTCTTGAAAATATTGAATAGTTTTTAATTTCTTACACTTTCTTGTCATTGGCTAAGTTTGCCAGATTTGGTACTACACTACTCTAAATAGTTTTAATTGATTTTTTGTTCATGGATTTTTTTAATTGTATAAAAAATATGTATAGTTCTTAATGAATCTTTGGTTCTTCATATGTGTCACTCTCGGTGGGAGAATGTAGTCTATGTTGATTTTGAAGGGTTTGGGTCTTTTGGGACCGTCATTATGAGCTCAAAGATAAAAATGTGTTTATTCACGTTGAGTTTGGCTAATATTTTCTGCAAATTTTGTAGTAATTTATTTTGAATTTTTGTTTCTATCTGAATGTATATCCTCTCAAATCAAAAGTAAATTTTACTTAAGAGGTCGTGCTTGTGCTTGACTTCATATTTTTAACATGAAATTAAACATGATAATACAAAAAAAAAAATAAGAGTAAAAACATGAATGAGATGACACTATTTATGACTAGAATTCGTAATTTCACATGAACAAGGCATATCATTTTCGCTTTAGGTTAATTTTGGATCATTTTGTTGTATCATGCCTAAAATTATGCCCTATTGTGGGTCCATTATTTTTAAGTGATTCACCATAAATATTAAGCATAATATTGTACACAAGTGTTTATTTTTATCGCGTATGATTATTTAAATTCAATTATAGGTATTTATGTTTAATCAACATATGATTATATTATACCTGTGGACAACTAATTGATATATGTTAAATAAATAGATTTAAACATTATAATAGTAATAAATGGCTAATTTGGAATGAGTAATAATAAATATCACTCTGGTGATACCTAACTTTAATAATGCAATTGCATTCATTTAATAAATTAATACCAATACTTATGCATATTTTATCATAAAATTCCAAAATTCATAAAATTACATAATTGTAAAATTCTTGAATAACAAAAGGTGTACAATCTAGAATTTCATAAGCCTAGAATCCCCAAAGCTTAGAATTTAAAAAAATCATTTATTGATTTAACACATGATTATAGTATACCTGTGGGAAACTAATCGATATGTGTTAAATAAACAGATTCAAATTTCAAGAATTTGAAAAGACATAATTTTTAGAATTCCAAAATGTTATAAAATTTTGAAATTGTAAAAAATACATTATTTAAATAATTGTAAAATGCATAGTAGCATGAATTCCAAAATTCATGATAGCATGAATCTATTATATACCTCTAATATGGTAGATTAGAGATATAAATAGGCATTTAATGATGCAAAGTTATCATAGGGGTTGCATAGAAGAAAGACTCTTCCACCCCCTATTTTTTTAAGCTTGTCCGACAAATGTATATTGTACATTGCAAGACTCTTGGTTATCCCAATCCTCTAAACCCATTTAGTATTCACCTACATAAAAGCCATTAACTTATAGCACTTACATATCAAATGGTCATGAACCCAACACCCATGGACCAAATTGTTGCTAGAGAGAAGGAAAATTTTTTACTTGAAAACACTTGGTATATCCCCCCGGCATAGCATCGGTATTGATATGTGCTTGGGTGTTGAAGGTTGCCTTGCTGGGTTGTAGTCAGCGGCAGAGCCAGGAATTGATCCTGGCCGGGGCAGAAATTAGTGACGGGGGTTCGGGGACGGTAGCACCAGAAAAAAAATTTAGGGTTATTTTTCCGTTTTTACTAAATTTCATTGATAATTTGTATAGGTCACACGTAATGAGCTCTCAAATCATATCATCGGAATTTTTTTCATGAGTTCTTTTAAAATATTTTTTCATATTTGATATTAATTAAAATTATGCATATTGTAAAAATTAGACATATTGCAAAACTCTAAACAACAATTAATTTTAACTCCTCCTCAATAATATAAATAATCACAATATTATGAGACTAAAAAAAAGATCTGAAGATAATTAAATCCCTCAATCCACAATAAGGCAAAAGCAAATTAAAAATCAACCCTAAAAGAAAAAACAACATATAACTCATTTGGGCATAAAAATGCAAAAGAACATATAACAAAATCTTTTGGCATATAACTAAAGATTGAGATACAAAACAATATATGGGCAAAATCCATTTGGGCAGACAAGTTTAGCAAAATCCATTTGGTCAAAACCCATTTGGGTGTTTTGGTGATTACCTTGAATAGAAAAGAGGGATGACACGGCACCACCACTGATCTTTGGAGCTTCGGTATTCAGAAGAAGAACAAAAATGGGGTCACACACGGGCTGTGCGGGAGAAATGGGACAAAAGAGGGCTGGTTTGATAAAAGAATAAATCTCTGTTTTGTTTTTTAGTTGGTTTTAACTACGCACACTCTTGATGTTTTTTTTATTTTACTTTCTAGCTTAATTTTTTTGAGTTTTACAAATTTACTCAAAAAAAAAAAAATTCCCAGCCAAAGGCTGGCTCCGTCCCTGGTTGTAGTGGTGGTTTGCGATGATGGAGGTGCTTGATTGATTTTTTTTATTTTTATGTATATCACTTCTCCAATGGTCATGGAGGTTCATGGCAGTGGTGGAAATAGTGGTTTGTGGTTAGAAATTGTTTAAGTTTGTGGTGGGACTTGGTTGGTACAGGGGGTGCAAATGTGGAAATTGGGTTTAAGAAAGGAAAATGAGTTTTTTTTTGTAAGGGTATCAGTACACTTACCCAATTTCCTACCTACTATTATGTCCGCCTAATAAAACATGGCAACGAAAAATTGTACATTTGGCATTGGCGGGACCCACAGCAACAAGGTATAACACTTTTATGCAGGCGGGTATGGAAAATGGGTAGGAAAGTGGGTTCACCTAACTTTATCCTTTTTTGTAATTGTATTAAAAATAGTACGGGTGTTAAGGTAATTTAGTGTCTCCGGGGCTATTTTTATCCATTTATGCTAAAAATACGCAGGAACTCAATTTTTGAGTTAATTTGAAATGGATTGATAGTTGGGACATATACCAAATAGTCCCTCAAATATTTTTTAATACTCATTTAGTCCAAGCCTTTTTATTTTGCCTCAAAAAGTCGTTTGCCACATATTTTGGAAAGGGAGTGCCGCTGGCGCGGACCTCTAAAAATAAGAGAATATTGAGTGCTTGAGGGACTAAATGGGTTAAACTAAAAATATGTGTCCTTTTTAAAAAATATATATTTATAGTAGGGACTATTAAATAATTGACCCTTGATAGTTTAGTAGGTGACTTTGTCGGATAATTTTCTTGAGGGGTGATCCCTAAATCCGAGATACTTCAAAGGAAAAAAAAGAGAAACTTCAAAGGCTTTAGTGCAATTTATCTTAAAAAATATAATGCCATAATTTTTGGAACCCAAAGTAAACTTGCAAGGATATTTTAATTATTCTATTCTTTTATATTTCATAATTAAAATTTACCCATTTTTTATTTTACTTTAGACATTGCTCATCATTTTTAATCGCGTCTTTATCAGCTATTAAGTATATTTTTAGAGCGATAATTTTTTTGTGGTTGAGTCTTAAAATAACTGTATTTTTAAATAAAAATGTATTTGAAATGTAGTGGTGGTTTTAAAAACGTTGTCTTTCTTTGTTGAATGGAATTCTTAGAACACGTTGTATTAGGAATTTTAAAAGGGTGAGGATGAGATACATAGGTGCAGGGCAAACAGAGAATGAAAAGGCTAAAGACATGAATACGTATTAATGAGCAAAAGTTTGTATTTCTGAATTTCCATTAGACTGCTGCATTTCTCCTCAAGTAGACAACCAACCGATCAGTTACCCAATCCCCCTATATACCTAAAACATAAATATTCATGTGTGCTAAAGGAATGAAAAGGCTAAAGACATGAGTATGTATTAATGAACAAACGTTTGAATTTCCATTAGACCGCCCTTACAGCTGCATTACTCCTCAAGTAGACAACCAACTGGGCCGATCAGTTACCCAATCCGCCTATATAAACCACCACTATTCCTCCCAAACCTAACCCTGTCTCACCCTCCACCGCTTACCTAAAAGAAAACCAATATCAAATGGGATCCACAACACAGAATGATGTCGGTTGGAACAGACGACCCTGGACGCCTGAAGAAGACGAACTATTGAGGAACCTCGTGCAACTTCACGGAGCTCGGAAGTGGGCGCTGATCAGCCAATCAATCACGAGGAGATGTGCGAATTCATGTAGGTCGAGGTGGTGTAATCAGCTCTCCCCCGAGGTGAACCACCAACCCTTTAGTCCCGAGGAAGATGGGATCATCATGCATGCCCAGGCCTGCTTTGGGAACAAGTGGAGCAAGATTGCCAAGCTTCTTCACGGTCGAAGCGATATCGCAGTCAAGAATCGCTGGGACTCTGTTAGAACCCATGGTGCTCAGCATGTTCGGGAGGGATGAAGAGCGGTCGGATAGCGGACAGGTGAATGGGTTGAAACCGAAAATGGATACCCATTGATCTAACTCTGTCTCTCCGAGGGTGCTACTAGGGGATACTCAATTACCACAGTTTGAATTACGATTAATAAATGGGTCTAGACAATGTTTTGGGATACCTTTAGTATTTTGAAGTTTAAGTTTATTACATGTGCTACGGGAGTATATTTGCATTTTGGTTCTCCATATTAATCATATTTTTATATCTATCTTGAATGATTTGAAATATTCTCATTTGTGTCTCTACAAAATAAATAGTTCCTCAAATATTTTTAAATACACGTTTAGTCTAAGCCTTTAAAAAGTCATTTACCATGTCGTTGGCGCGGGTTTTGGTACAAAATAAAAGGTTTTGACTAAATGTGTATTAAAAAATATTTGAGGGACTTTTGGGTAAACTAAAAAAATAATGAGGAAGTTGTAGTAGAAACTTGATACTTTTGAGGGGGTCTTTGAATTTTGAAAAATCTCTTTATTTGGCTCCAATATTTAGTCTTATGTTTATAATTCCCCCTTTTATTATTAAATATTTAGGTTTCCAAACGGGAAATTAAGCTGTTAGATAATTTGGAAAAAAATCATTATTTTTCGCTACAATCCGAAGTAAATTAAAATTTTAAGTTAGTATTAATGTCTAAAAAAAAGGACATAAAAAAACTACACAAGGTCTTAAGACGGTGGAAAGTGAATTGTTTCTTCGAATCTTTTTGTTTTTTTAAATAAGTTTCTTGAGTGTTTACAACATTACATACTCTTTATGTCCAAAAAAAAAAAAATACATACTCTTAACTTAAAACTTTTTGAAAATGATGAAAAAAAATAAACTACGGTTCTGCCCGAATTATATAACGAATTAAAAGGTTAAAACATCAAATTTTGGCCAATTACATGAATGTTGATATTAGCCTTTGATTACATTAGGTCCTAGATATGTTTAAACTTTTTTTCTGTATACGAGAAAGTGCAACCTTAATTTGTGCCTCGCGTGTTTTATTTTGTTATATCGATCTATGTTAAAGTTGGTGAAACATATATCCAACCTATTTACAATTGGTTTTGTGTAAATTCG
The DNA here is from genome assembly GCA_949130495.1 of Sambucus nigra. Classification (NCBI taxonomy): domain Eukaryota; kingdom Viridiplantae; phylum Streptophyta; class Magnoliopsida; order Dipsacales; family Adoxaceae; genus Sambucus; species Sambucus nigra. The sequence goes on from OX422224.1 coordinate 3,500,491, forward strand.
AGGTCGTGTTGTCTTTGTCAGTTTGAGTAAATTTATGTCCCCGTATTGCTCGATATGTTTCCCCAATTAATATAATCGTGTCTAACATGTACCCCCCTCCCCCCCCATTACTGATTCCCTAACTAACTTCACGTAATTCTCTAACTTTGGCTCCAGTTGTGCTGCTTGTGCATTAAAGACGAAGTGTTTTTCACCTGTTACTCGGTTTTTAACTGTAAAATCTATATAATCTTTATCTTTATATTATTCTATAAAATGCTCTACAAGGAGCTTTAATGCACTTTCACCATATTATGTCACGTGGTATCTTAATTCACTTTCATCATCTTTATCTTTATCTTTATCTTTATCTTTATATTCTATAAAATGCTCTACAAGGAGCTTTAATGCATTTTCACCATATTATGCCACGTGACATCTTAATTCAATTTCATCATATCTATCACTTATAAGCCTTCTTGGGAGGCTTTTCTCATTCTTTTCTGCTCCTTCGGTTTCTCCACCCGTTTATTTCCTCTTCAAAACTGTTGTTTTTTTATAAATTACGTTCAATATTTTTTTAAATAACTCACGTACAATATTTTTTAAATTACGCACAGTATTTTTAGCAACATATACATAATTGTTTTTTGTTTTTATAAATTACGTAAAATATTTTTTTAAATAAAAAACAACTTTTTAATTTAAAAAAAAAAAGATTTCACTTAATTAAAAAAATCATTTTAAGTGTTTTTATAAAAAAAGTTGTTTTTTTAACAAAAATAAAAACTGTTAACCATGAAAATTAGGTGTGCAAATTCGTGTATTTGGGTCATGTTTCGGGCCGACACAACATGACACGACAAGAATTTTTTGGACACGAACACAACCTAAATAAAAACGACATAACACGACACGGCACGAATAACCCGATTCTTTAAAATTTCACACTAAATTAAACATAAATAGACACGATAACCCTAATAAAAACACGATTAACATAACAAGACACGATAACATGACTCATAATTTTGACATGAACACACAAGACACGACTTCGTGTAAAAAAAATACGACACGAACACGACATATTGCGTCAATTTTGGGTCAATTTCGTTTCGTTACGAGTCGTGTTTCCGGGTCGTTTCTAAAATTGTCACCACCATATTATGCCATGTGGCTTGTTAATTCACTTCATCATATCTATCACTTATAAACCTTCTTGGGAGGTTTTTCTCATTCTTTCATGCTCCTTCGGTTTCCACACCGTTTATTTCCTTTTCAAAAACATTGTTTTTAATAAATTACGTTCAATATTTTTTTAAATAACTCATGTACACTATTTTTTAAATTACGCACAGTATTTTTAACAACATATACATAATTGTTTTATTGTTTTTATAAATTACGTAAAATATTTTTGAAAATAAAAAACAACTTTTTAATTTAAAAAAAAAAGATTTTTCTTAATTAAAAAAAATCATTTTTAAGTGTTTTATTAAAAAAGTTGTTTTTAACAAAATAAAAACTGTTAACCATGAAAATTAGATGTGAAAATTTGTGTATTTGGGTCATGTTTCGGGCCGACAGGACATGACACGACAAGGATTTTTTGAACACGAACACGACCCAAACAAAAATGACATAATACGACATGGCACGAATAACCCAATTTTTTAAAATTTTACGCTAAATTAAACATAAATAGACACGATAATCCGAATAAAAACACGATTAACATGACAAGACACGATAACACGACTCATAATTTTGACACGACACGATTTCGTGTAAAAAAAACACGACATGAAAACGACATATTGTGTCAATTTTGGGTCAATTTCGTTTCGTTACGTGTCGTGTTTTCGTGTCGTTTCTAAAATTGTCACCCCTAATGAAAATAAATTGTTTTACACTGTTAAAAAATGTTTTTAACTTTTTAAAAACTATTTTTTTTATAAAGAAATTATTTTTAAAGATTTTTTTATACATAAAAGAAATGGTTTTAATGATTTTTTAACTTTTGAACTAAAAAAATGTTTTAAAATAACTATTTTTACCTTTTTCTAATTGTTTTATGAAATTAAGAAACTGTTTCAAAGATAAAGAAAAATATTTAGCTGTTTAATACAAGAAAAATAAATTAATATAAAAATTATTTTACTGTTCCTTTTTAATAAAATAAGTACAATATATCTTATATAAAAATAGTTTTTTTTTTGTTTTTTAAAAACTATTCTTATTATATAAAAAATGTTATAACTATTTTATAAAAAACAAAGTTATTTTTTAAATAAAAATAAAAACAAAAACTTTGCTCTATTTTTGCACGGTGTTTTGTAGTTATATTTTTTTTTACATAACTTGTGATAACAGATCTGAAGTTTTTAATCAATTTTCTATTTTTACTTAGCATCCCTTCATGTATTGACAATTCCATAAATGTTTATCATACACTCAATGTATAACTCACGCATCGCGCGGGTTTCCAACTAGTTATATAAAAATTGCTGCTTCAAATCGTGTGAGCCTGACACGTGGCAGATGTATTAAATATCATTAAGTCTTTAATTACAGGAATCCCAGATGATTCAATAATGCATGTATATAAGCAGGCATTGGGTAGGTGTGACACCCCGCCTAATTAAATACCGGGCGATCACTCCTTTATTAAATTAAATCAAGGTAAACAGTTGGTTCATTCTCAACATCATTGTCGATAAAAATAAATTTTTCAATTTAACACCCTAAATAATTAAGCTAAGCGTCAAAACCATTTTTCATACATAACTTTCCAAATTTTATTTAAAGAAAAATTATTTATTTATTTTATTTAACCACATTCAATAAGTAAGAATCACACCACATTAAATTCTGCAACATAATCTAATTAATTTAATACATTCGTCAAACGAATATCAACATACGAAATCTAAAGTCACATATCCAAACTGAATAAATCCCATAGTAACAAAACTGGAAATAACTGAAATACAAATGTCCAATAAGAACGGAATAATGGAAAGAGCTACACATGCCCAACTAGATGAAAGTACTAAGAGTGGATCCGAATGAACGAAGTCGTCTAATCAAGAGACCTGCAACTCCCACCTAAGCTGCAGCGCGTTCCTTTCAAGAGATCCTAAGCAAGACGCCCCTCTGGCTGGGCACCTGTAATACATACATATATATATATATATACAAGAGAGAGAGAGAGAGAGAAAGAAACGGGTCAGAGCCCGATAGTGTGTTTGATTTAAAATACGTTTAGCAAGTATTTAAATTGATACATGCCAATGCAACAACATATTAGTGCGACACTCTCTTGAGAAATTCTCACCTCTCTTCTAATGTGCACACCTATCGCACTAACCTCCCCAACGGGTTGTCTTATCATTTATTGCACTAATCTTCCCAATGATTTAACTTATCTTATATTACTCGTAAGATTCCAAATTTCACGATTCAATTGTTTGAAAAGAATATTTCAATTAGTAACCAAAGTTCTCATTTTGACTTTATTAAGGGACATATACCAAATAGTCCTTTGAACATTTTTTAATACTCATTTAGTCCAAGCTTTTTTATTTTGCCTCAAAAAGTCCTTTGCCACATATTTTGAAGAGGGAGTGCCGCTGGCGCGGACCTCTAAAAATAAGAGAATATTGAGTGCTTGAGGGACTAAATGGGTTAAATTAAAAATATGTGTCCTTTTTAAAAAATATACATTTATAGTAGGGACTATTCAATAATTGACCCCTTTATTAATCAATAAAGTTTTCCAATTTCATATTATACCTTCTCAAAACAAGTATTTACAATTTGAGTCATCAACCATGTCCTACATATCAAAACACAGTAGGCAGTTCCAGATTTCAGAATTTCATATATATATATTAACTACTCGAGAATATATATATCAAAACAGCACCCCACATAATAACTATGGTGCGGGCATACTCTACTATCCAAACCCCATGTCACTCACATTAAGGGGAATAAAAATTCGGAATCACTCTCGAATTGTATTAACACATACACAAACTTTAGGTTCCAAGTCCCTTAGGACCGTCTGAACTATCACTGCGATAGCCTATACCAAGGATACCTATACACAAACAAAATGAGGCGAAGCATAGATTCCAAGTCTCTAAGAGGAAAGCACATACCCGCATCTCTTAGGATCGTCTGAACTATCATTCCGATAGCCTGTACCAAGGATATCTATCTTCTAGGGTATAAGTCAATATCCCCCATAAAGGTCCCATCGAGATAAGACTGTCCCAGCGCGGAAACCTCAGGGATAGCAAGTAGCGTGGGCATGATTTTCACAAGTATATAATATATGCATACACAATCATATAAATATACCACTTTTATTATATCAATTTAGGTTTATCCAATAACCCACATTCACAACATTTATCCTTATTTTCCCATTATTATTTAACAAGTATAATGGTTCGTTTCTAACTTTAATTCGAAGTATAATGGTTCGTTTCCAACTTTAATTCGAAGTATAATGGTTCGTTTCTAACTTTAATTCGAAGGGTTTTTCCAACTTACTATGTAACCCTCATGGACTCTATTCTTCCAAATATACAATTCAGTAGATATCCATTTATGTTCCAACGTAACTCTCTCTTACGTGTCTCTCCCCTTTAATATATACTTACATTATCCCTTATGCAAAATATCCGAAAAATATAGATTTCGCCTTACATTAAAGGATTTTGAATTTTATTTTCAAAGATGAGAATTTCGAACGGTTTCGAAATCGGAATTAAAATGGAGTTTTAATTGAATTTTTTTATTACTTAGAAGAGTCCTCAAAATATAAAACTCTCTAAGAGTCCTCAAAGCATAAAACTTTCTAGTAAAAATAATAGTTTTAGAAATCCGACCGTCTGATCAAGCTGAATTTTTGTCAGCAGTCCTGTCTCGCCGTTCGCTACAACATACTAAAATTTCAAGCGATTCCAATGGTCCGATCATCCGAAATAATTTTTTTAGTGTTTGTATCTGATTAGAACTCTTTTATTAATCAAACTCTTAATCCTTTACATGACAAAGAGTTTCCATAATATCATATAAATCATCACTACATGCAATTTCCTATCTCAAATTGGGTTTTTCTTCCATACAATTCATCCTAATCATTCCTAAACCAATATGAAAGATGCATCAACGAAATAAGCAAGATAAACACTTGCCTGGGATTTTCGACGTTCTGGTTTGGTGTCGAATTTGGTGTGGTTGCGTTCCCCGTCTCGCGATCTACGCATTGGTGGTGGAGGCGGTGCAAACGGATGGGTTTTGGGCCTTGGATTGCTTTGGAAGCTCTCTCCTTCCCTCTCCTATGGCCATCACTTGTCTTTGGTTGTTCTAACCCTAGAAGACAACCTTAGACATCTGATATAACCCTTGAAATTTCGTTGGTTTAATTACCCAAAAATGTAAAATGACCTAAATGCCCTCCCGAGGTACTAATTAGGCCTAAAAACGCCCCGAGACCCAAACAAAACCCCCGGGTACACTTTTCTGACTATCTCGACCCTTCCGGACGCATTGGCGCACTCAAAATGACCATCCGAACAACTTATAAAATATTCACTTTTATTAATTCACATTTAGTCCCGACACGACACAGGCGCGTCCCGACTTAAATTTCCAAAATTGCCATTTTATTCACACGTGACAATATTATAAAAATAAATCTCATATATTACTATACTCATCCTGTAATATGCAACAAATAACAAATTTCCAATAATTACTAACTCTCGTCACGCTAGTAAATATTTAAAGCAACATTCCGGATTAAAATTAAATTAATTTATCTCAGTTAAATTTAATAAATCCCATAATTTAAAAGCTATACAAATACGGGGTATTACATACTTCCCCCCTAATAACTGAATTTCGTCCCGAAATTCGGAAAATAAGGCCTATCAGGTAGCACAATCCTGGATATCCTTTTCCGTACACAAACTAACTACACATTACGGTGCTCAATCACTATAGCCCTTTCTTCACAACAACATTGTTTTACATTCTCATTGGGGACACTTTACTTGTGCTCCCAACCGATAACATTCGCATAGGTCACGCCTATACGTTATAAATTTCATTATCTCACTAACATTAGGAGTCCGCACCTCACTACATGACAAATACTCGGATTTATTCATATACAAAACTCCCATTCTGAGAAAATATTACGAACATTTGATCACTCTTGCTCGCTTAAAACAGTCGTGGAATTCTACCACATTTATCGGATGTTTTCTCGACCGATCCAAAAATTCTGATTATCTACTCTCCTCTAAACATACGAAAGGATAATTGTCGAGGTTCTTCCATAACAAAACCTTAATAAGTACCTCGTACGCGACAAACATGTACGAGCGCTTCTATAGAGCATTCTTGAAATCATCGTACCAAGATTCCAAAATCTCCTTCACGTGGCTCCACTAATCTTTAATCACCATGCGCTTATTCCCTGGCTAAGGGTGATACATCCTACTCGAAACGAAATCTTATCTCCGATGGTTCCTGAAATTCCATATCAAAGGTGGGATTCACAAATCTCATCCTGATTCAGAAATTTATACTGCGCCGGACCATGCACTGGCGCGATCCTTCCTTTCAAAGGAAGTATGGGGCATACTAGTTAATATTGTAAGCCAGCCCAAAGCAATATCAATCACTTCCTTCTCGGACACTTAATTCACATGTTCGGGATAAATCCTTGATCTTGTTTTGAGGATGGCAACCCATCCAAGAACTTTACCGACTTTACCAACCTCTTCCGATTTCAGGAATTTTCGATAAACACAAAATTCTTTGGTTGATTCTCCTCTTTCAACCAAACCTTACCTATGGGAAGTGCATGTAGAGACTACTCACTACGTCTCTCTAAACATCGATTCTTCCCTTGAAATGTCTCACATTAAGTGACACGTAATACTCCCCTTCCTTCCTTGGAGTATGCCGAAAGTTCCGACCCGTGCTCTTCTCTCCACGAAGCGCACTTCTGGATCTCTTATACTATACTAACATCATTACTCTTTGTATGCGCAAGTCGCTCTCACACTTGACTAATAACAACTCCGCTCCGGGTGTGCTTCATAACAATTAAATTCTACTCTATTCAAGGAATACCAATTCTTGAATGGCTTCCCACAGCCTTCCAATCAAGTTAGGGCGTGCTATTCTAATTGCACACTTATGTATGGATTATCGCCCCTCATGTGACGTTTAATCCACTCTATCACTTCCACTTCGTTATACTAGTCCCACAAACATATATTTCACACGTCTATTACCACGTCCCTTCGACTCGGACTATTTTAACTGTAGTTAACCAAGATGCCCACATTTTTGCAACACTCCGACCGCCCTGGGAGAGCGAACGGCGTGCTACTCATCTGTAGGACTAACTAAATTCAACGGAATAGAAGGAATAGGGCATTAAAATTCCATGACAATAAAAGAGGAATAATAATTCTCAACCTTCCTCAGATAAGTACAACAATTTTCCCAAATAGGTACAACAACCAAAATAAATCACTAACGCTCTATTCATCAAAATAATTACAGGTTATCTCTTTTGTATAATATAAAGTTCTTTCCAGATAATCCATGCTAAAAATCATTCCAACTCTTTATTCACCTTGTGTTCTATACGCGATTATGACATTTAGGTACTCTCAATCACCCTAGAAATCAAAATTCTTAAATTCTCCTTATCATCGTTCCACCCCTCAACTCGTGGGGATAACTTTCAATGCTTTCCTACCACAAAAATCCGGCTCCAATGACCTTAAAATAAAATTCAACTTCCAAGTTACATACATAATTACTTGATCCCATTTCGACCAGGGTACCGAACTCATGGAATAGTGACCAAACGTCTCCCTATTTCCAACCTTACGCTAAGTTTCATGCGTGGGATGTCTCGCAAAGCGAAATCCAAACAAGGAACCCCCCGATACACTACTACCTAGCATTGTGGGATATCGAAATCCATTAGGTCCTTCGTCCATAGTATATACCCCTTTATTCCGTCCCTTGACAGAAAAGTTACAATTTCTCCCATAATTATGCTTAACAAAGAACGTTTCACCAATTTCACTATCGTCCCGTATTGGTTGATGGTAATTACATTCTATAAACCTCGGATACATACGATCGAAATTCTCTAAATTTCCTTTTTCTAAAATTAGGGGTATAACTCTTAACTCCCACATCTCTTAAGGATAAATATAACACTGCACTCTTCCTATCACTAAGTCCGGAGTGCTAAACATAATACCGAGTCAAGTCTTTTCGCTCAACGGTAAATCCCGGTACATACTGAATCATACTGAAAAAGTCTATACATACATTGGTATCGAATATCTCGAGCCCACTATCTCCTCTGAAGTCTCTAGGATAGATAATATAAGTGCGAGTCCAACCTTTTTACAGGTAAAGCCTCGCCAAAACAAACATAAAACATGTCGCACCAATGCAACTACTCCCATAGCCTTGCAATAAATGCCCACTATCATACTACCCATTTCTATAACATTTTAACAAAGATAATATCATACTCGTGTATCGCATCACTACAACGAGTAACCTCAATAAGGTACAAAACTTGTTAATATACTTATCCATCCTCCGCGGATAGCACTAAAGAAAAATCCCGCTACACTAGGGGAAAATATTCACATAATGGTAACATTTATAATTATATGCATTAACTCGTCTCACATGCTAATCTAGCAATGAACAAAATATGGTGACTCGCTCGTGTCACATAAACACGCCGCATCCTCTAAGGATACAACCTCTACTTCCATCCTGGCAATCGTCTTGACTGTACAAATGGTTTTCGGACGTAACACGTCTGCCCAAACCAAAACAAAATTATTTTAATCGTTGCCTTTTACTAGGCACCGTATTCTTGTCCCTTTTCTCATTTTGGAACATATTATCGTGAGCGATCTCACTCCGCACAAAATACCTCAGTACATAATCCACTTACCACCTGTCCTACTAACCAGGTTAGGATTTGTCCTCCTCTCGGACTTTAGTAAATTCGATTCCTGTTAGCCATCCCAGTTGCTCCCTTAGCTTTTTAGGCCATAAAGATCATGTTACTATCTATAATAGTACTTACTGAATTTACCATCACTTGGTAAGAATTTAACTATCTGAAACATTTAAATGGTTTTCCTGATGTGTATCCACATCCTTTTGTGGTGCTATACCACTATCGTTGCATTCAGTCTCATTCTCGACTAAATTCTTCGATTTCCTTTAACTTCCCCCACAAAGAAGTGCTATCATTTATATAGTCAAAATATGACATTGTCAACCTCTGAATCGGTCGTCCATAAGAATTTCCTCCTCGAGTATTATCAACTATTATTACAAGTTGGTCTCCCACTTGGAGTCATTTCCCCCACTTTTATCTACATCTTCCGATACAAAATTCGCTAACGGTTAAGATTCATATTCACGAATGGATCCCTGACATGCCTTCTCTCGATGAGTTCAGAACCATATTTGCTTCTCATCCTGAACAGTTGAGGAAGGAACATACGATCAACACTGTACATAAGGTTCTCCCATAGGCATATCATTCCACTTCTAAAATAGGTGGTTGACTCCAACCATTATAATTTCATCCCGAAAGCCAAGAAAATTTTCTCTAAATTTTCGCTTTCAGTTTGCCACACTCCGTCCTATATTTAATCCTTTGGATACTTTACCTCCTTTGGTAAACACATACAATTTTCGTGTTTCTAAAATTTCCCACTGACAGTCTTTACACATTTTTGTAATACGTTGGGTAAGTTTACCCTCGCACCTCATTTGAATATAACAACATTTGAAAAAAATCATTGCTGCACCTTAGTCACCTTTCTAGTAGTGACTTCTCGCGCCATAATGGAGGTGACCTCGACTACGGTCATCATTCTCGGATATATTCCATCATCTCAACTGAGCCCTGCCTCCTGATGTACGCTTAACGGTCCTCTTCTGACATCCGCCATCGCTCGGTATACGCACACATCCGAACGAAATTAGAATACACTAATGTATACACATTATAGCAGGAGAACGAAATCTCGTCAAGGAATCGACAATCCTAAACATAGGGCTCTATAATAAACAAAGCAACGCTGAAAGCATAATAAGCCGTACAGATCCTAAGGACACTAGAACCTGATGCTCTGATACCACCTGTGACACCCCGCCTAATTAAATACTGGGCGATCATTCGTTTATTAAATTAAATCAAGGTAAACAGTTGGTTCATTCTCAACATCACTGTCGATAAAAATAAATTTTCCAATTTAACACCCTAAATAATTAAGCTAAGTGTCAAAACCATTTTTCATACATAACTTTCCAAATTTTATTTAAAGAAAAATTACTTATTTATTTTATTTAACCACATTCAATAAGTAAGAATCACACCACATTAAATTCTGCAACATAATCTAATTAATTTAATACATTCGTCAAACGAATATCAACATACGAAATCTAAAGTCACATATCCAAACTGAATAAATCCCATAGTAACAAAACTGGGAATAACTGAAATACAAATGTCCAATAACAACGGAATAATGGAAAGAGCTACACATGCCCAACTAGATGAAAGTACTAAGAGTGGATCCAAATGAACGAAGTCGTTTAATCAAGAGACCTGCAACTCCCACCTAAGCTGCAACGCGTTCCTTCCAAGAGATCCTAAGCAAGACGCCCCTGTGGCTGGGCACCTGTAATACATACATATATATATACAAGAGAGAGAGAGAAAGAGAAAAAGAAACGGGTCAGAGCCCTATAGTGTGTTTGATTTAAAATACGTTTAGCAAGTATTTAAATTGATACAGGCCAATGCAACAACATATTAGTGTGACACTCTCTTGAGAAATTCTCACCTCTCTTCTAATGTGCACACCTATCGCACTAACCTCCCCAACGGGTTGTCTTATCATTTATCGCACTAATCTTCATAATGATTTAACTTATCTTATATTACTCGTAAGATTCCAAATTTCACGATTCAATTGTTTGAAAAGAATATTTGAATTAGTAACCAAAGTTCTCATTTTGACTTTATTAATCAATAAAGTTTTCCAATTTCATATTATACTTTCTCAAAACAAGTATTTACAATTTGAGTCATCAACCATGTCCTACATATCAAAACACAGTAGGCAGTTCCAGATTTCCGAATTTCATATATATATATTAACTACTCGAGAATATATATATCAAAACAGCACCCCACATAATAACTATGGTGCGGGCATACTCTACTATCCAAACCCCATATCACTCACATTAAGGGGAATACAAATTCGGAATCACTCTCGAATTGTATTAACACATACAAAAACTTTAGGTTCCAAGTCCCTTAGGACCGTCTGAACTATCACTGCGATAGCCTGTACCAAGGATACCTATACACAAACAAAATGAGGCGAAGCATAGATTCCAAGTCTCTAAGAGGAAAGCACATACCCGCATCTCTTAGGATCGTCTGAACTATCATTCCGATAGCCTGTACCAAGGATATCTATCTTCTAGGGTACAAGTCAATATCCCCCATAAAGGTCCCATCGAGATAAGACTGTCCCAGCGCGGAAACCTCAGGGATAGCAAGTAGCGTGGGCATGATTTTCACAAGTATATAATATATGCATACATAATCATATAAATATACCACTTTTATTATATCAATTTAGGTTTATCCAATAACCCACATTCACAACATTTATCCTTATTTTCCCATTATTATTTAACAAGTATAATGGTTCGTTTCTAACTTTAATTCGAAGTATAATGGTTCGTTTCCAACTTTAATTCGAAGTATAATGGTTCGTTTCTAACTTTAATTCGAAGTGTTTTTCCAACTTACTATGTAACCCTCATGGACTCTATTCTTCCAAATATACAATTCAGTAGATATCCATTTATGTTCCAACATAACTCTCTCTTACGTGTCTCTCCCCTTTAATATATACTTACATTATCCCTTATGCAAAATATCCCAAAAATATAGATTTCGCCTTACATTAAAGGATTTTGAATTTTATTTTCAAAGATGAGAATTTCAAACGGTTTCGAAATCGGAATTAAAATGGAGTTTTAATTGAATTTTTTTATTACTTAGAAGAGTCCTCAAAATATAAAACTCTCTAGGAGTCCTCAAAACATAAAACTTTCTAGTAAAAATAATAGTTTTAGAAATCCGACCGTCTGATCAAGCTGAATTTTTGTCAGCAGTCCTGTCTCGCCGTTCGCTACAACATACTAAAATTTCAAGCGATTCCAATGGTCCGATCATCCGAAATAATTTTTTTTTTGTGTTTGTATCTGATTAGAACTCTTTTATTAATCAAACTCTTAATCCTTTACATGACAAAGGGATTCCATAATATCATATAAATCATCACTACATGCAATTTCCTATCTCAAATTGGGTTTTTCTTCCATACAATTCATCCTAATCATTCCTAAACCAATATGAAAGATGCATCAACGAAATAAGAAAGATAAACACTTGCCTGGGATTTTCGACGTTCTGGTTTGGTGCCGAATTTGGTGTGGTTGCGTTCCCCGTCTCGCGATCTACGCGTTGGTGGTGGAGGCGGTGCAAACGGATGGTTTTCGGGCCTTGGATTGCTTTGGAAGCTCTCTCCTTCCCTCTCCCATGGCCATCAGTTGTCTTTGGTTGTTCTAACCCTAGAAGACAACCTTAGACATCTGATATAACCCTTGAAATTTCGTTGGTTTAATTACCCAAAAATGTAAAATGACCTAAATGCCCTCCCGGGGTACTAATTAGGCCTAAAAACGCCCCGAGACCCAAACTAAACCCCCGGGTACACTTTTCTGACTATCTCGACCCTTACGGACGCGTTGGCGCACTCAAAACGACCATCCGAACAACTTATAAAATATTCACTTTTATTAATTTACATTTAGTCCCGACACGACACAGGCGCGTCCCGACTTAAATTTCCAAAATTGCCATTTTATTCACACGTGACAATATTATAAAAATAAATTTCATATATTACTATACTCATCCAGTAATATGCAACAAATAACAAATTTCCAGTAATTACTAACTCTCGTCACGCTAGTAAATATTTAAAGCAACATTCCGGATTAAAATTAAATTAATTTATCTCAGTTAAATTTAATAAATCCCATAATTTAAAAGCTATAAAAATACGGGGTATTACAGTAGGGGCATTGGAAATACCTTAAAACTTCTTCCAACGCTTTGAAAATAGAAAAAAAAACTATTGCCCTTCCTCTTTTGCAACCTTTCCTCTTCCCTCTTTCTTATACATCTGTATATATACTCATTCACATAGATGTTGTGCTGAAAGAAGAAATGGCAGGAGTATATCGTACGGACCAATATTGGGGTGAGAGAAAATTCTTAACTTTTTATTTTTTTTCCTGGGATGAGGATACATTAACCTGATTTCTGTTTATTTACTTTTCATGAGAATTCAAGATATATCTGTAGAATGAATAAACGATAGAAATGGAGGTAACCAACGTGAGAGAGTACGAGGCTATTGCCAAGAAAAAGTTACCCAAGATGGTATATGACAACTATGCCTCAGGTGATGAGGACCAGTGGACTCTAGAAGATAACATAAATGCTTTCTCAAGAATTCTGTAAGCTTCCTAAATTGCTTCATCATAGTCAAAACAGTCAATGTGTCTCACCCTCTATGAAATAGTTTGTATGGGCTAAACGCTATATAAAATCTGCAAATACCCTCCTACCCTCCTATGTGAAAGTGTAAAAACATTTCTTATCAGCACAAAAGGGGAATTTTTTTTCGTGCAAAATTAATAGTTTATGGAAGTATTTGCAACGAGTGCAATAATAGTTGAGAGGCTCTTTGCAAGTTACCCTTTTTTATGTAGTGTATGGGACACCCCATGCGTTTTTTATAAATTATTTTTTTTGGGTTCTAAACATTTCAAGGTACCCCTAAAAAAAAATTTCAAAATGATTTATTTTGGTGTTTTAAAAAAGTACATCATTATTTAATAGTTTTTAAGCAGTTGACTTAAACGGCTTAAAGACTATCGAAAATTGACTCATTTTTTTTAAATACCAACTTATATTATTTTTTGATAATTTTTTAGCAGTACTCTCATTGAACTAAATCACGATGAGGCGCGAAGGAGAAACACAGGTGATCGTGCGACTTTTTGAAATTACGAGAAATCTTCACTTGGGTTTGGCATTTCATTTGTTGATTGAAAATAGTGGATTTTGTGGGTGTAGGGTTAACTGTGTACTTTTGTGTTCATGGATGCAAAAAAGTATATACTGAGGCAAAGGTTGATTTATGTCGTGATGGGGAGTTGATGATCCACTAGAGCTCATTTTAGAAAGAGGTTTTATCCCAAACTTTATTTTTTGTGATTGCGCGACACATTAGGATAAAATCAATAAGTATGCAAGTTATTTTTGTTCTTTTAACCTCTATGAAGAGGTGCTCTTTTAAATTCATATCTGTTCTTTTGCAGACTTGACAGTTTAAGAAGTTTTCTAAATGTAGCAGTCGCAATTTTTTGTGTTTTTTTTCCGTAATTTGATATTTGACTTTGATTATAAAATAATATTACCTACGAAGCTAAATGATTGGATTCTAATGAGTTGAGTATGATTTTCAGCCACGCATCGCGTCGCCTACATGCTAGTTTGTCTAACAATAATGGAGAGTTACTATTAATTTATGGTACAAATTGATAAAATTTTAATAGGAGTGGACATCCACCCAGAATAAATAGAAATATTTACAACAAAACTCTATTTATTAATGAAAATTTATTTTAGCGTGGATAAAAGGGAGTTCGCAAATAATTCCAACTTTTCGCATAAATAAAATTCTTCACGGTGAGATAGTATCATAGTGTTCAACGTCTAAATCCGTGAGAGTCGGTTGATAAAATACCCAAAACCTGTGCTTACATATACATCTCATTCTCTCATAAACTTGTAAGTCTTTACATATAGATTACTATCGATTATTTTGATCGTATATTTCAAAACCCTTTAAATCAAATCATATCAAAATGAACCCCAAATCCCACCAATTCCAATCCCCATTCAAACCCTAACTCTGAACCCCAACCTAACCCTCCTCCAACTCAAATCCTCCCTCCTCCAAAATTACCAAATTACCCCTGACTCCTTTTTCTTCACCTTCAATGGCAAACCCCTCCTGGACTCCTCCACCCTCCGAAATTCCCAAATTACCCCTCTTTCCACCCTCACCCTCCGCCCCCGCCTCCTAGCGGGGGCGGTGATGGGGGTGCCATGGGCGCCGAATCCCGTGACTGCTATCTCAACATGTATGCTGTTAAAAAGCCCGATAAAGTCGACCCCAACGAGCAACGCCTCTCCAAATGGCTCAATTGCGTGTTTTCGAACGAGCCCTTAAAGCGCCCCATTGTGGTGGATTATTTGCGAAATGTGTTTAGTAAGCAATCCCTTATGGAGGCAATGTTGGGGAAGAAATTATCGAGGGCTTTCAGGCATAATAGGGGGTTGAAGGATATGATTCCGATTAGTTTGGACCGGTTTCAGTGTCCCATTACGGATTTGGAGTTTAACGGGAAGTATAAGTTTTTTGCTTTAAAGAATTGTGGGCATGTTTTGAGTGCCAAGGCTTTGAAGGAGGTTAAATCGAGTGGTTGTCTTGTTTGTCACAAGTAGTTTGGGGAGTTGGATAAGATTGTGATTAATGGGAGTGATGAGGAAGTGGCGGTTTTGAGGAAACGAATGGCGGGGGAAAAAGCCAACTTGAAGGTGAAGAAGATTAAGAAATTGAGCGGGATGAAACACGGGCTTGATGGTAAGGTTGTTAATGGTGGAAATAGGGAGAACGGTGCAAATAATGGTCATGGTAATGGTAAGGCTAATGGTGGTGTGAAGAAATTTAAGGCGATCAATGTAGCACCTGCGAATGCGACCAAGGAAGTTTACACGTCTATTTTTACTTCGTCGAGGAAGTCTGATTTTAAGGAGACGTATTCTTGCAGATCATTGCCTCTTGGAAGAAACTAATGGGGGATGTTTGTGAGGTGATTTTTAGTTTATTGCAATTTGAATTTCAGTGGTAACTAAGAAGAAACAACATTGAACTGATTGCTTGTAATGATTATGCTACCAAAAAAAAAAAAATTGCTTGTAATGACTTTAGTTTTTGTTGTTGATGCACAATGATATTACTTTAATTTGACATATGGTTTATGCTTGTTTATTTGTTGGGTTTCTTTAATTTCTTCACTTGATTTTGATTTGTAGGTATACAATTGTTTTTACTTTTTCTTTCCAGCTCAGTGATTGGTATTAGTTGAAAGGAGGAGATATGTAAGAATCAAAAGACAATGTTCAATTGGATCATAAAATCACAGGGAATAAGCAAAACAAACTATAGAATGGTATTTATATGACAGAAAGTAAATAGTTTCTATATGATGGCTTGTTATGGATGCTACAAAATTACAGTTTTAATGTATCATATGGTTTATGTTTTCTCGTTTGACATTGTCCTATTATTGTGTTTCATCTTTTACACTTGTGATGTTGATTTATTTACTGATGTATGATTGTTATTACTTGAAAGAAAGGGGGGTGTATGGATATGAAAAAATATTTAATTATGATCTAAAAGTATTGGGAACAAATACAACAAACTATGAAATGTTATTTAAAGAAAATAATGTAGGAGTAAAAAGTCTCCTGGTGAAAATTACTTTTGGCCGTCAACTGCCCCGTCCTTAATAGACATACGTGTCTTCATTCATGTGAAACTAAGTTTTTTGTATAAACAAAAATCCTGCTCAAGTATTTGACAGTCATGTTTAGCCTTAATAATATTGAACAATGCATCTTTGGGATATCCGGTACCAGTGTGCAACTACTCTGAAGTTGTTTCATCAGAAACAAATTTCACTGAATTAAAAAAAGTAGGACAGGTAGTTTACTAGTTGGAAACAGAGAAACCGACCACGCAACCACACACTGAAGCTATGGCTGCAACCAACTAAACCCCAAACCTATAACAGTCCCAACACAAATATATGAAATACATGAAGGTAACCTTAAAAAATAAACACATCATGGCTGAACAATAACTAGAATCAAAGACAACAAAAAACACGCTTATATGCAATCACTCCAAGACAAGGATGAAGAAGAGTAGAACCCTTTCAAAGAAGAGTGATGCTATGGGTACCAAACAAATCCCTAAAATCTCCCCCAAATAGCATTAGTGAGTTGTGCCCTGGCTGGACCCATACCACAAGTTATAACACTTAATGCTATTTGGGAGAGAATTTGGGGGAGTTGTTTGGTACACAAAGCATTTTCGTTCAAAGAATGGAGAAGCTGATGATGCCCATGAGAAAGACACAAACTTGATGCTCACTCACATACATTCCTTATCTATGTTCGATGCAGATACGGGTGTATAACTTTGTTTTGTTAATTGTTAGTATTTAATGTAATAAAATAAGATTAGTCAACTTTATCAAATATTGAAGTAAGTGAATGGTCTTTTGGTCTTATAGTATTTCTTAGTTGGAGTAAGATTACTTTAATACAAATAGTAGATGATGTAAAGAGATCAAGGTTCTAAAAGGCGTGAGGCGTGATCGAGGTGTAGAGGTCAAGCCTCAAGCCTTAGTAGCCTAGGCGCGCCTAAGCATAAAAAAGCGTTTTTCATTTTTTAGTATTTCTTAAATTATTTTAAGTCTAGAAAAATAATAAAATAATACATACCTTGATAGTTGAAAATATATCCGTATGTTTGGTAGTCATCATTCAATTATCAATATGAATAATTAATACAAAATGGTTCAATATAAGAAATGTATTTTCAGCTTTCAAATGAAACAAATAGGAAAAAAATAGTGAATGAATTTATATTGTTAAAACTTAATAGGAATTAAAAAAAACACTGAAACGATTTATATTTTTCAATTCAGAGTCCGACTTAGAGCTAAAAATAGGGAAACAAAGAAAAAAACAGAAGTGATTGTGACACCCCGACTAATTAAATACCGGGTAGCTACTCCTTTATTAAATTAATACAAAATGCCAAGTTGGTTCAATTAATAGCAACACTGTCAAAAACATTTTAATGATTACTAACCGCCTAGTATTTAAAAAGTGAGTTGTCAAATTTTAAATTAAATATGATTAACATGCAATAAATGAATTGTAGAAATGTAACACAACCATTCACGATAAAGTCTCAATAAAGTAACCAACAAATAATAATGAGTCCGGAGGTAATACTCCTCACAACAATCCCAATACTGAAATGAATAAAACAGTTTGCATCCTGAATTAATTACAAACCAAAGTCTGAATAACTGAAATATAAAATGTCTCTAAAGGAAATGGGCGACATGCCCTACAAATGATGAAACTGAACATGGAGTCAAGACTAGAAAAGGAGGCGTCTACTGTCAAGGCCCTGTAACTTCCACAACAGCTACAGCTCATCACCTGCATAGAATTCCTATGCATGGTGTCCTTGTGGCTGGGCACCTAAAAAGGTTTTTACAAAAAAAATAGATTTGAAAGCAAACGGGTCAGAGCCCGAATGTGGAGAATATTTTTAAAAACAACAAGTGCTTTAATAACATTAAAACAATGAATGCAAAATACATGTTAGGACGTGCTCTCACATGAAATACTCACCTCTAGACCAAAATGAATTCTAACCTTTCTACTCGATTCGCACTATAAGTTCCAACGTTATCAATTAAATAGAGAGATTTACTTAAATTCTCTGATTCCCAATCATTAGCAATACAATATACTAGAGGTTATCCCCTTTTTTGTCTTCTCAATGCGTTACTATAATTATTCCCACAATTCAATCATGACAATTCTTTTCATTTAACCGTATATTATTCTCAACATAAATATACAATACTAGCACCCCGAGACTAAGCTGCGGTGCACACATACTCTGCTATCCATCCTGGTACATCACGTACATAAGGATCACGCATTCCGAATCTCTCACAAATCGTTCTCAGATAATAGCAAATCACAAACAATGGAGGTGAACACAGTCACATCACATGGGTCTCGCACATACCTACGCTCCCATGATCAACAGACTTATTAACTTCTCAATAAGTCCTTCTCTGACCTATGTCCTCGAGGTACCAATCTATATCCCCCCCCCCCCCGTAGGCACACAAAGATTAGATGGACCAAAACGAATGCAAACCTCCCGTGATAGCAAGTATGGTAGGTATGTCATACACATAAAATCATATATACTAAGCATGCACACATCTTAGTAGTTACCATATTTTATTAGTGGTATACTTCTCATTCTCATACCAAACTGTTAGTGTCACATAGATCATATGCCCCCGGCTTATATTTATTTAAGTCATTAATTATCCTCGCATCGTGATTAGTCACTCGCGTCCTAATCCACAAATATCATTTTGTTCAAACCACTCTTCTATATTTTACTCCTCAATATATCCAAAATCTCCTAACTATACCAATTAGTTAACAAGGGAAAGTTATCTCATCGTTTAAATAAGGTTTTGGGACACTAGGAATCAAATCAGGACAAAAAGGCCATTCTGTCAACTCGTTAGAAGTCTCGTTCGAACGAAAGGGGCATCGAATGAGAGTTCGTTCGAACGAAAGGCATCGAACGAACATCCAACTCGTTAGAAGGCAAACTGTCACCTCGTTAGAAGCTTGGTGCACTCATACATCCTCAAGTGCCTCTTAATATCCTTCCTCCACTGACTTGAAACCACAACATCGGAGCTACCTGCGAACTCCGGAGGGCGTGCTTTATGAAAAGCATCTCGAACGCGTTCCCAAGAAGACGGGAATTCATGTGCCTGAACTGGCGCGGCTACCGGCGCCTGGGGCGGTGCCTATTGTACAACGGCTAGAGCGGCATTTACCGCTTGGGCTACAATAGCTACAACCTCGGCGGCATTCATGGTGTCCTGTACTGGTGTTGGCTGTGGCTCTGGCTGTGCATTCGTAGGAACCCATTGTGCACGTTGGAGGCATCTGAAATAAGAGTAAAGTTTATAAGTTCACAGTTATTAACTCAAAATAACTGAAGAGCGTAGCATACATAAACAATACAACAGTCCTAAAATATAGGGCTCTACATCAAAGAAAGCTCAGTGGAAACATAATAAGCCGTACAGATCCTAAAGGACACTAGAACCTGATACTCTGATACCACCTGTGACACCCCGACTAATTAAATACCGGGTAGCTACTCCTTTATTAAATTAATACAAAATGCCAAGTTGGTTCAGTTAATAGCATCACTGCCGAAAACATTTTAATGATTACTAACCACCTAGTATTTAAAAAGTGAGTTGTCAAATTTTAAATTAAATTTGATTAACATGCAATAAATGAATTGTAGAAATGTAACACAACCATTCACGATAAAGTCTCAATAAAGTAACCAATAAATAATAATGAGCCCGGAGAAAATACTCCTCACAACAATCCCAATACTGAAATGAATAAAACAGTCTACATCCTAAATTAATTACAAACCAAAGTCTGAATAACTGAAATATAAAATGTCTCTAAAGGAAATGGGTTACATGCCCTACAAATGATGAAACTGAACATGGAGTCAAGACTAGAAAAGGAGGCGTCTACTGTCAAGGCCCTGTAACTTCCACAACAGCTACAGCTCGTCACCTGCATAGAATTCCTATGCATGGTGTCCTTGTGGCTGGGCACCTAAAAAGGTTTTTACAAAAAAAAATAGATTTGAAAGCAAACGGGTCAGAGCCCGAATGTGGAGAATATTTTTAAAAACAACCAGTGCTTTAATAACATTAAAACAATGAATGCAAAATACATGTTAGGACGTGCTCTCACATGAAATACTAACCTCTCGACTAATTGTGCACTCCTAACGTACTGTACCCATTCAAGTGATTCTCATATCTATGTAGACCAAAATGAATTCTAACCTTTCTACTCGATTCGCACTATAAGTTCCAACGTTATCAATTAAATAGAGAGATTTACTTAAATTCTATGATTCCCAATCATTAGCAATACAATATACTAGAGGTTATCCCCTTTTTTGTCTTCTCAATGCGTTACTATAATTATTCCCACAATTCAATCATGACAATTCTTTTCATTTAACCATATATTATTCTCAACATAAATATATAATACTATCACCCCGAGACTAAGCTGCGGTGCACACATACTCTGCTATCCATCCTGGTACATCACGTACATAAGGATCACGCATTCCGAATCTCTCAGGAATCGTTCTCAGATAATAGCAAATCACAAACAATGGAGGCGAACACAGTCACATCACATGGGTCACGCACATACCTACGCTCCCATGATCAGCAGACTTATTAACTTCTCAATAAGTCCTTCTCTGACCTATGTCCTCGAGGTACCAATCTATATCCCCCCCGTAGGCACACAAATATTAGATGGCCCAAAACGAATGCAAACCTCCCGTGATAGCAAGTATGGTAGGTATGTCATACACATAAAATCATATATACTAAGCATGCACACATCTTAGTAGTTACCATATTTTATTAGTGGTATACTTCTCATTCTCATACCAAACTATTAGTGTCACATAGATCATATGCCCCCGGCTTATATTTATTTAAGTCATTAATTATCCTCGCATCGTGATTAGTCACTCGTGTCCTAATCCACAAATATCATTTGGTTCAAACCACTCTTCTATATTTTACTCCTCAATATATCCCAAATCTCCTAACTATACCAATTAGTTAACAAGGGAAAGTTATCTCATCGTTTAAATAAGGTTTCGGGACACTAGGAATCAAATCAGGCCAAAAAGGCCATTCTGTCAACCCGTTAGAAGTCTCGTTCGAACGAGGACGTTCGAACGAGAGTTCGTTCGAACGAAAGGGGCATCGAACGAGAGTTCATTCGAACGAAAGGCATCGAATGAACATCCAACTCGTTAGAAGGCAAACTGTCACCTCGTTAGAAGCTCGTTCGAACGACCTGGGCTGGTCTTCTAACGAGATGGCAGTTTCGAGCCCATAATTTTCCTGTCTCGTTTTTCTCAATTTTCTTCTTCTTAAAACTCATCCAAAAAATATCCCAACTGTGTTTTAAGGTTTCTAATCATCACTAAACATTCGTAGGTCATAACTTAACATTTATATTGGGCCAATCTTCCTAAACAACCTATAATTTTCATGTCTCCCCAATTTTCCCAAACCTTATGAGTATGAACCCTAGAAATTTAAAGTCATCAATTTCCATAAATAAATCCGTTTTTGCATCATAAAAGTCGTATTTCTATTAGTATAATCACCCAATAACAATTCTACATGCAATCCCTATATCAAAACCTGAATTTCCAACTCCAATTTCATGGGTTTTTATAAATCTCCCAATACAATGCAATTATATAAATTTCTAAGCATGGAAGAAGCATTCGCTTGAGATTAACGTAATTAAACCACTTGCCTCGGATTGTTCTCTGAATTTGATGTTGGATGTTGGATGTTGCTCTCTTTTCCTCTACAATATCTCCCAAGGTTGAAGGTTGAAGATGGTGGTTATGGTTTTCTCTTTTGGGAACCTCTCCTAACTTCCTCCTATAACTCCCGTAGCCTTCTAATCAGTTAAGTGCTGGTAATGGCTTAGTGGGCTATTAAATATCCCATATTTAATTCCCAAAATTCGTTGGTCAAAATTCCCCAAATTTCAAAATTACTAAAATGCCCTTTTAAGTTGCCGGTATGGCCCAAAAATGCCCCGGGACCCAAACTAAACCCCCGGCTAGTGTTTTCTGACTATTTCGACCCTTACGGACCCGTTGGCGCACTCAAAATGACCATACGATTGATAAAAATAAAATTCACTTTTTAATTTAAATAATTACATTCTTGATGCGACTGTCACGTGCGTCCCAACAAAATTTCCCAAATTGCCGTATTTCAGTCTCGCGACAATTTCAATATTCTCAATATTCATATACTGCCATATATACACATTATAATCAAATACCAACTCACATCTCGTTAGTATTTTATCCGGATTAATTCTCAATTAATTCATATTTAATTTAATTAATCCCATAAATAAATATCAATAAAAGTACGGGGTATTATAGTGATTAGCCAGAAAAGTGAGAAGAGAGATATATACCAATAAATCTGAAGGTTGGAGTCGAAAATGAGTGAGGAGGTTTTGGTCGAAAGTTTGTTGACAATGTAAGTTTTTTTTGTACGAGAAGTGGAAAGATACAAAGGGGTTTAGGTTTACGTTTGATTATTTTGGAGGATATATTGGTCTTGTTTGTAAAAAACAAGGTCTTTATAAAATGACGTCGTTTTGCTAAATCTTTAAAATATATATATATATATATATATATATATATATATATATATATATATATATATATATATATATATATATATATATATATATATATATATATATATATATATATATATATATATTAAAAATGCGCCTTAACACGCTTTGGCGTCGTTGATTACCCCTTAAATGTGCGTTGACCGTCTTTTACCACGCTTAAGGCATAGGTGGGTCCTTTCTCCCACGCCTCACTCCTAGGCGCGCCTTTTAGAACATTGAAAGAGATTACTCGTTCTTTGGTTTGCTAATAAAATTTGATTTTGTGTTTGGTAAACTTTTCTCCATAGTTGTCAAATCGCAAATCGTATCGTCAATCAAAACCCTATGAATCGCGAATCGTGAATCGAATCGTATGATTCGGTAAAAAAAGTAAAAAATGTAGTAAATAATAAATATATGCACAGAGAGCATATTAGAATATGTAACAAAGCATATTATGACCTAGAACCAATTTGAACCAATTTTAAGGCACTATTACATAGTTTAGAGGCAACATTTTCCTTTGTGGCATAATAATATTAGTTCAAAATAAAAATGTAATTTTTTTTATTATAGGAATATTATAATAATAAAAAAATTTATAAAAATATAATATAAAAAGTGTAACACATTATATATAAAGATTAAAGGGAGTATCTTACTCTTTATTCCTTGAAAAGAAATGTCAAGAGGTTTGCAAACCCTAGTTGCCCAAATATGAAACTCCCAAATATGAAACTCTAAAAGTGTCTTTATCTTTAACAATGTGCAAGGGGATGAAGGTTGGTTTTGAACTCAAGGGTTTCGGCATAGATAATAAAAGAGGAAAAGACAAAAGTGGAGAAAAGGATTTCGAACTCACGACTATTCAGGTTCTGAACTGTTCGTGTCCCTCACCCCCCCCCAACAAAAAAAAACTATTCGTGTCTCCCTTCACTCTTTTTTGAAAACTTTGTTTTTTACTAGTATTTTTTCTTTTAGTATTAGAAACGTGCTGGAAATGTTGAGTATAAAATAAACAAATAGAAAAAAAATCCACCTAAAACCGTTTTGCTTAACAGATGGGTAAAAAAAAATTGATTTAAGGGATCTTAAGTATTTAGTCCCATATGAGATGATTTGGTTGCATCCAATCTCATGTTTTTTTTTAGCTACTGGTCTTGTTGAGTGGTGGTTAAGAATTTCATGGGGCGTATGTCATTTTCTATGTTTATGAAGAACGACGGTGGAGGCAGTTATGGGCAGTTATAGGACATTACAATTTAAAAGATACATGGGATGACCGGCCACTAAAACTTTTGAAATGGGATTAAAACCTAAAAAGATATAGATACAAAGCCGACTTAAAAATAGAACCGAATTGGAAATCGCTACGATCCATGATATTCACAAACTGAATAGCCCAATTCACACCAATTTTTTAGACCTTTGCGATTCTACCTTCGAATCTTTTTACCCCTGAATCGGGTTGAATCGTACGATTCGAATATGGCGATTTTGACAACTGTGTTTTTCTTTTTTCTTTGGATCCAAATGGTGATGTTTGCAACATTATTGTATTTGAAAATCGTTGAATTCATCTCGATCCAAATATTCCAAAAACAAGCCACTCAGATATGTTTCCACAGAACACGATACTGCAATAAACGAAGTGATTTTGCAATGAATTAACAAGTGATCCTTGCTCTCATTTTGGTTGCAATGCATAACACACGAATTTAAAGAGAGCAACCAATTAGAACTTCCTAAATCACACGTAATCTCCCTCTATAAGACATGAGAACATTTGTCTTTTGGAAGGAATGTTGGCTTCTGGCAAGAGGTCATTATGGGAAGGAGATTGGAGATATTTGTAAAAAGATATACAAGAGATGACCTGTCCTCCCAACTTCCATTCCCTAACATCCCTCACCCCCTCGCCTCACAAATTTGGACTCCCTCAATCAGATTGGGCAAGGTAGTAATTTGTTCAATTCATCATCTTTAATTTACCCTCTAAAACTTAAATTCTACACTAGTGTGCCATTTGAATTGGGAATATTAGGAGGCAATATGTTGACCCTTATTAGAGGATATCTGATATAATTTGAGAAAAATGATTGATAAACTCCTAGTGTCCACCTTTCCACTCATCCTCCTAAAATTTAATAAAAGATCAGCCCCATCTTTCTGTCCCAATGGAGGAAAGATGAGAGGTCCCCAGAAATGAAGTTCCAAAAACTTCTAAAAGCCCTCCTTGTAGTAGCTATATTAAACTCCCATCAACTCTCATGCATACCATAGTTGCTCTTGATGACAGAACATCAAAAAGTTTCTTTTTCCAAAAGGAAGCGCCACACCCACTTCCCAAAGTGTCTTTTTATAGATTAATTTTCTTTTCTTTTATGTATTCCCTGTTGTTTTATAGATTTGTTATCTCTTCCCATTTGATTCTGCTTTGTCAACTAATCTCATCTTAGGGCTCCTTAATACAATTTTAATGTATTTTCCCTATTTGTTGACAAGGCTGGTTAACTTAATCGTATTAGACTCTAGGAGAAGCTGAAAGAAGTCCTCCTAAAAAATTGTCGAAGAAATTGCTTAATTAAATTTATTTATTTAACTATTTTTAACTCACCCTCTGAGATATATGCCATATTTGAGCACTCCCAATTAAACCCTTGGATCGTATTTTAGGGACCAAAATGTCCTTTCCCCACTTCTTCGTACCCCCAACAATATGTAGCCATATACAATTTTCTACCACAATCCAACAATTAGTCCAATGACTTGTTAAAGAAAAGGCCACCCATTTCTTGGAATTGGAACATTATAAATAAAGAACGTAAAGCACAAGGTTGGCAAGGATGTTGTATAGAGAGAGGAGGAGAGAAAGAAATGGCCCTAATTTACCGATCAAATTTCCGGTAGCAGTTCGACCTTAGGGACTATCCATACAGGGGATTTGAGGAGGAGGACCCTACAATTCTGTTACCTAATCCGTCTAACTCATTTGGGTTTCGACATTAAAGGTGAATTTTCAACATAGAAGTTTTTGTTGGCCTGTTTAGTCTTGGGGTGTAATTATGTGATAATTTTTAGGTTTTGCTCCTGGTTGTTTTAAGCATCCGGATGGTACTGAAAAATCATCTGCCACGAGCTCGGCCAAATTCCCTTTATAGTCCAATCTGTTCTATCAAGATATATTAGTTTATTTTAGTTTATTTATGACAGTCCAAATAATAAATATTTTGTTAATTTTTAATCTAAAATGCTACCTATTTATGCTTTAATTCACTGAAGTTTCTCTATTTATGATTTTTCAGTCTAAAAAAGTTAATTATTTATGATTTGTACTACAAATTACAGTTTAAAATGTTACTTATTTTACAAATATCGGTTTGAAATGTTATTTCTTTTTTACAAATTACAATTTAAAATGTCTAAATAATTCAGTTGAAAATGTTATATTTCTTACAAATTTCAGTTTAAAATGTCAATTATATTACAAATTCAAAAAATCTTTTTTTTTACAAATAATTTTTTTTTACAAATTTCAGTTTAAAATGTTACTGTTCTTACAAATTTCAGTTTAAAATGTTATTTATACTCCAAATTTAAAAAATGTTACTTTTCTTTACAAATTTCTGTTTGAGTGTTCCCTTTTTAACAAATTTCTGTTAAAATTTAAAAAATATAAAATTCAGTTTACAGTGTTATTTATTTTACATTATGGTGCTTATGACTTTATTTGAAATGAAGTAGTACTTGGTTCAGAGTGATTGTTTGAACTTATTTATTCATTTATATTTTTTTATATGTTTTTCTAATTAAAAAACTGAAATGAATGAATTATGCGCGACGCGACCATGGAAACGTGACCTTGCGCAACTATGATTGAAAGCATGTATATATCTGTATCTATATATATCATAATACAAATGAGGCTCATGAAGATAGGAAAAAATGGACAAAAAAAGGACCACATTTGTTAGGGTTTTGTAGGGTGACATATGTGATCTGTTTTCTTTGGGCTGCACCTGAAATCATTGCCATTGGATTGATGTATGATAAATATATGTATATAATTATCATAAGGGTACAACTATTCCCACTCCAACCATTTACTAAGGCACTCCAAAATTTTATAGAATGACCAAACAAACCTTTAACACTTGCACACTCCAATCAACATGTCAAAAGTAAAACATAATTAATAAACCTTCATGAAAAACAAAAGGTTTCTTACTGTTTTTTTCGAAAATAATTAATTATGTATTTTTTTAAACTTTTAATACAGTTTTAAAGAAGAATTACTCTCTTGTTTAATGAAAGTTTAAATCTCTGAAATGCACCCCAAATAACTTAAAAAATGATTTATTTTTAAAAAGGTGATAAGTTTTTTTTATAACACCCAATTGATTGTTTTTAATAAAGAAAACGGAAGCAAAAGAGTAATTTCATTTTATTTATCCCAGTTGTTTTTTATTTTTTTAACAAAAAAATGGTGACAATCCCCAAACAGTTTTTCTTTTATTTCCAGTTTTCTATTATAAAGTTGTTTTTAAATATTGTTAATAGAAAAGCGATAAACATTTAAAATGAAATTACTCTTTTTGCTTTCGTTTTCTATGTTAAAACCACAATAAAATGGGTGTTATAAAATTTGAATATTAAAGCAGTTTTTTTACCCCCTTTAAAAGAAACTCAGATTTTTTTCTAAAAAGAAATGGTTTTTTTATTTATTATTTGGGGTGCATTTAAGAGGTTTTAACTTTTAAAAAAAAGAGAGAATAATTCTTCAAATTTGGAAAAAAAGCAGTTTAAAATTGTTTTGAAAGTAAAAAATAAAAATATTTAATTTTTTTTTTCAAAAAAACTGTAAGAAGCCTTTTGATTTTCATGAAGGTTTATTATTTATATTTTACTTTCAGCATGTTGATTGGACTATCGAAGTGTTAAATGGTTGTCTTGTCTTTCTACAAAATTTTGGAGTGTCTTAGTAAATGGTTGGAGTGGGAATAATAGTACCCTTATCATAATCTAGGTAATGCTTTGATGCGTGAGAGCACAATAATGGCTCAGATTTAGCCGCCCATCCCATCAAACCAAGGGTCAAGATCTTTTTACCCATTTTTTATTTCCCCCCTGCTTTTATCGTACACTTTCTTATTTCATTTTTAAATTCAAATCTCAAACTTTACTTACTTTAACACCATGTAAGTAGCCTAGTGGAAAAGCGCTCCTATCTCCTAAAATGGATGTCTAAAAGTTCAAATTCTCTCGGGGCCACCTTCCATAGCATGTCCATATGTATAGATTTGAGGGTCAAAACATACCCTTGGGCCGAGTGACTACTCACATTTTCATCCTCCCCCAATTGGGGATAGATATATGCGGAATGCAAATTTTCTGCTCTTGAATTTTTGATTGATGAAATAATCGAAGAAAAGCCAAAGCTTGGTTTAAAGAGCAAATCTAGGGCTTCGAACACAATACCTTTGCAGATCCGATTGCAATTCGATGGGGAGAAAAGTATTTGTTAGTGATGAATGACTTTCATCTTTTGGATCTCCAAAAGTTTGCAATAATGTTCTGAAATGCTTGGATCTTCTAATGTATGATCCTCCCAAAGCTAGGTAAGTGTGTGGGCACCTTTTGAGATGAAACCTCTTGCTTTTGAGTGAGACATGGTCCTCTCTCCCTAGGCTCGTCAGAAAACTCTTGCTTAAGAGGTGGGCTTGGGCCAAATTGGGTTCCCCAAGACTCCGGGCCTAACTACTTGGGTAAATGAACTATACTAGGGACCTTGGATTCCAAATAAATACTCAGAAAATTCAAATTACAAAACTCGTAATTTTTTTTGTTTAATCGTAATTAGTTCTCCACTAAATAATTATGATTGCGCTCCCTTTTAATTATTTTATAAATCATTCGGATATAATGAGGTTTTATCTGAAAAGTTGATAATGGTACATAATATGATTCTCCATGTTAAGCTTTCGATACTCGCTTAGTCAAATTAATTTCCCATTAATTGACTTTGGCCAACATCTAATGAATTCCTTGATTCTCAGACTTAACTTCTTTCGCTACTTCACCGGAATGAAATAATCCACTGATTAGGTTTAATCGATGAAAACAATATTATAAGTCTATCAAGGGGGTATCACAATTCAAGGTATCACCGGATGCGAATTCCTCCAAATTAAGATCTCAGACCTATTCACATAACTGTCATCCAATATCCGGAGATCATTTGATTCAATATAAAATTGAATCGCACCCATATCAGTCAAAGCAACAATCATATAACCATTCCAGTCCTCATAATTCTAGAAAGTAAGAATATATGCACCATTTTCTAAATGGTATGAGGTTGCCAGAGTTTAATCAAGATAGCCTTTAGACTTAAATTTCACGTGTGGTCTTATTCAATACATTCCTTGAATGCACTGATCACAATCCTGTATTGAACTATCCTCCAAGTTCTCGAACCGTCTTACAAGTTCTATGGTTTGATTTAAACTACTCGCAATCGTTACGATAAAATGTCAACTCCCTATCTAGGTTGTGAACGTTTTAATAGTGCTAGAATCGAAATTTTGATCTCTTTGTGATCAAGCTGAATCCAACTCACCGGAATTCTACTGAGTTATATTGACCGATATTAATGTAAACCAATCTATTTAAACAAATATACAATATTCTCACAAACACGATTCTCATTTCAAAATGAATAAGAAAATCCTTTTTTAATCAAAATAAAATGTCTTTACACGGTTTAAAGAATAAAACCCCAACAATATCCCAATTAATCTTAAAGCTATGTGACCATGCATAATGAACTTGAATCCCATTCCTTCTACATGACTGTCAAAAGTCCTAGCTGGTTGTCCTGAAATGCAATCGTAGTCACGATGCCCGATATCCTGAATCAAGTGATACTTGTGCTTAATGTGCTTCGCCCTCTTATGAGTCCTTGGTTCTGTTGAGTTTGCAACCGCACCATTATTGTCACAATAAAGTGTAATAGCCGATTGTAATGAAGGAACTACACCCAAGCCACTTAGGAAGTTTTGGAGCCAAATAGCCTCTTTTGCTGCTTCTGAAGCGATAACATACTCGACTATCATGGTCGAATTAGCAATATATGATTGCTTGACACTTTTCCAACTTATGGCTCCACCTCCTAGGGTAAACACATATCGCAAGGTCAATCTCTTGGAATCCTTATCCGACTGAAAGTCCGAGTTCGTGTAATAAACGTGTACTAGACAATCTGTTGTGTAAACTACTGCTCCTCACCTGGATTAGATTGGAACCTGCTGACATAACTGATCTCTGTTCTAGTACACACCATAGCATATATGAGGCTGCCCACCATCGAAGCATAAGGTATATTCCTCATCCCTTCTATTTGATCAGGTGTCTTAAAATAATGATCCTTAGATAAATAAAGTTTATGCTTAAAAGGAAGAAATCTTTTCTTGGAATCTTGCATGCTAAACCTTGTGAGCACTTTGTCGATATAAGTAGCTTAGGATAAAGTCAAACATCCTATTTTTCGATCACACAAAAGCTTGATCTAAAGGATGTTATTAGCTTCTCCTAAGTCCATCACATCGACTTGACTAGACAACCACTCTTATACTAGACAATACACCCACATTTTCCCCGATTAGGAGAATATCATCTACGTAAATAACCAGAACTATTACCACATTTTTTTCATGCTTTTTGTACACACAAGTTTCATCCAAACATTGATCAAAATGAAAAGATTAGATTGCTCGATCAAATCGGATGTTCCAAGACTTCTATGATTGCCTAAGTCCATAAATAGATCTTTTAATCTTGTGCCCTTGCTTTCTTGATTTGTTGCTATGAATCCCATGGGGCGCACCATGTAGATGCACACCGTTCAAGAGCGCAATCTTTAACATCCATTTGCCAAATCACGAAATCGAGATGAGCTGCAATGGATAAGAGAATCCTGATAGACTTTTTCATGGCTACCAGGGAAAAAGTTTTCTTATAGCCGATCCCCTCAGAGAGAATACTTTCACAACAAGCCGTGCCTTGAAGGTTTCCACCTTCCCGTCTATTCCTCTCTTCCTTTTGTAGATCCACTTGCGATCGATAGGTTTTATCTCATCAGTAGTAAAGTCTACAACATCCTATACTTTATTCGAATCCATCTCAGTGTTCATAGCCTTTAACCAAAGCTTAACATCCTTGTCTTGGAATGCTTCGTCTTAGTTGTCGAGATCCACTTCATGTTCCCTTGGGACGTCACTGAAGTGCTCTCCCAAATACACTAACTTATCAAGATGACGATGGACTCTCCCATTATGATGTGATTCCACTTATGGTCCAATATAAGTGACACGTGTATCCTGATCATCGGTAATACCCCACTACCGTTAGGTAGTGTATTATCGAAATCAGGTTGTATTTCATTATGTACGGGTGGTACCAAAGTAGTTACTTGCTCTTCTTGTCCTCTTAGCTCGTACAAGATAATCTTGCTCTTGGATTTGTGGTCAATCATAGAATCTTCCTTTAAGTATTAAGCATTTATGCTAACAAATACTTTCCTGTCCTTAGGATCATAGAATTGACCACCATATCACACAAAGAGACATACATCCTCCCTTGATTCCAACTTCTCTGGCTCATTTCGCAGCACATATGTTAGGCAACCCCATATTCGAACATGTGTTAGACTTGGTTTGGGCCTTCCCATAGTTGTATGGGAGTTGTTGAGATAAATTTAGAAGGAATTAGATCAATAAATATGTAACCTCCTTTAGTGCATAACCCCAAAAGGAATCCGACTGATCCTAATAACTCATTGTGGATCTAATCATGTTCAAAAGTGACATAAACTACACGTTAATGGCTAAAAGAAACAAACCAACCCTAACTTTTAGAGAGACCTAAAAGATGTCTTATATTCAAAAATGGAAAGTTAAGTACAAATGAGCATGCAAGGAGTATTTATATGGGAAAGATTACTTGCTAAACAAGTAATTAGCTAAAATGACTAAAAGGACCAACTAAAAATAAAAGAATACTGAATTAGTACCAAACATGCTTGGAGACTAATTAAAGAGAGAAAATGCCTAAAAATAACTAAAAATAGAAAATAAAATGAAAACTAAAAGAAAATAACAATGAATTCCCATCACTCTCCCCCTCTTTGAAAAAGTTCGTCCTCGAACTTACAAAATTGGAGAATTGCGTGAGAAGTTCTAGAATTGTGCTTGAAAGGAGACACAAAGACTTGTAAGGCCGAAATATTTTTTGAAAATTTCAGGAAGAGGTCATCCTTTAATTCTTACTTCTAAGATTTGTCATCTTCAACTTGCCTCTCATGTCAACCAAAAAAAATAATGTCCACTCGGGTCAAAAACCAAATTTGGCATGTCAAACCTTAGTTCTTGAATTTGTTGGCAGGTTTTTGTGAGGCCGAAAAAATAGGGAGGCTATTTGGTAGGATGACTGACGGTTTTGCGAGGCTTTCCAGGGTCGAACCCCGTTAAGGGCTATTTTTTTTTCTTTCGAATTTCCGATATTGCCGATTTTCAATCAGATTTTTTTCGAATTTGGAATGAAATTTTAGTTTTTCGATTTTTCGATTTCCGATTGTTTTGAAAAAATCGGATCGAAAATTGGAAACAATTCTGAATTTTCGATTTTTTTGAAACTATGACGATCCGATTTTTCCAAATTTTTTTTCGATTTCCAATTTTTCTGATTTTTTGAAAGTTTCCCATATCCCACATCGGTTGGGAGAGTGGGAGGGCTCCAAAGTGTGCTCTATAAAAGGAGAGTGTCATCCTAACTTGGGCACAAATGAAAAAATGGGTCAAATACTCATGTGTTTAATGTTGGGTTAAACCATTTTCTTTGTTTCTTTAAAATGAGAATTTCGAATAATCGAAAAGCAAATTTTATTTTTTTGAAATTTTAGAATTTTTGAAATTTTTGGATTTTTAATATATTTTGTGAATTTTCAATTTTTGCCGATTTTTCGACTTTTTCGAATTCGGATTTTTTTTAATTTGTCAAAAAAATTGGATCGAAAATTGGAGTAAATATTTTATTTTCGAAAAATTGGAACTTTTTCCAAACAGACATTTTCGATCCGATCCGGTCGAAACAAAGGCCTAACCCCATTGATGTTCTTGGATTAGGATTTTAATCTGGACAGCAGGTAATTGGTTTCTTTTTGTGTCGACAGGGTAGCAGGGAGGGTTTGGGGGGTGGATGTTGATCGGTAAGGGTTTTGAGGTTTGACCGCCTTGGTTGACTAGATTGGCGACTGGAGGAAGGGGGTCGGCCACCAGGATAGTGGTATAATCCAGTGGAGATGCTAATTTGAATCTACCTGTGGGTTCTTAAGTAGTAAGTTGTTCTTCCAGTGTCAGGATGTGATTGGAGAGGTGATAGGGTGGTAGGCCGTTTGGGTAGGGAAGATTGGCGACAGTGGGAGGCAATTTCTGGGGTGGGGTAGCGGTGGTTATGGAGAGGATAGGGCAAGGACAAGGGCAAGGGCAAGGGCAAGGGCAAGGGTTTTGGTTTTGCAACATAGACAATTGTTGCATTAGGGTTCCAAATTTGATTTGTTGCTTTCTTATCAATTCCTTAATTTTTCGTTCGTTCTCCTCTTTCATTTGTACCAATTGTTGTGCTAATTGATCTTTCAATTCTTGAATTTTTTCAACTTGAGGTTTGGCTTTTCTTGGTGCCATCGAGAAAGTAGTGTACAATATTTTTGTTACACTATACGCACCGATACAAACTAACACACGAACACCAATGTTTGAAGCGACACCCGCTCTGATACCAATTTTGACGTAAACTACACGTTAATGGCTGAAAGAAAGTTAGGGAGAGATTCAAAAGATGCCTTATATTCAAGAATGTGAAGTTAAGTACAAATGAGAATACAAGGAGTTTATATGGGAAAGATTACTTGCTAATCAAGTAATTAGCTAAAATGACTAAAAGGACCAACTAAAAATAAAAGAATACTGAATTAGTACCAAACATGCTTGGAGACTAATTAAAGAGAGAAAATTCCTAAAAAGAACTAAAAATAGAAAATAAAATGAAAACTAAAAAGAAAATAACAATAAATTCCCATCACCCTCCTCGTCTTCGAAAACGTTCGTCCTCGAACTTACAAAATTGGAGAATTGCGTGAGAAGTTCTAGAATTGTGCTTAAAAGGAGACGCAAAGACTTGTAAGGCCAAAATATTTTTTGAAAATTTGCGGAAGAGGCCATCCTTTAATTCTTACTTCTAAGATTCGTCATCTTCAACTTGCCACTCATGTCAACCAACAAAAATAGTGTCCAACCGGGTCAAAAACCAAATTTGGGATGTCAAACCTTAGTTCTTGAATTTGTTAGCGGGTTTTCGTGAGGCCGAAAAAATAGGGCAGCTGTTTGGTAGGATGAACGACGGTTTTGCAAGGCCTTCCAGGGTCGAACCCCGTTAAGGGCTGTTTTTTTTTTTCGAATTTCCGATTTTGCCGATTTTCAATCAGATTTTTTTTCGAATTTGGAATGAAATTTTAGTTTTTCGATTTCCGATTTTTTCAAAAAAATCGAATCGAAAACAATTTTGAATTTTCAGTTTTTGAATTTTTTTTATTCGATTTTTTCGAAACTATGACGATCCGAATTTTTCCCGAATTTTTGAAAGTTTCCCATATCCCACATCGGTTGGGAGAGTGGGAGGGCTCCAAAGTGTACTCTATGAAAGGAGAGTGTCATCCTAACTTGTACACAAATGAAAAAATAGGTCAAATCCTCATTTATTTAATGTTTGGTTAAACCCTTTTATTTGTTTCTTTAAAATGAGAATTCGAAATAATCGAAAATTATTTTTTTTGAAATTTTGGAATTTCCAAAATTTCATCATTTTTAATATATTTTGTGAATTTTCGATTTTTGCCAATTTTTTCGAATTCGGATTTTTTTTTTAATTTTCTGAAAAAATTGGATCAGAAATCGGAATAAATATTTTATTTCTAAAAAATTGGAACTTTTTTCGAACAGACATTTTTCGATCCGATCTGGTCGAAACAAAGGCCTAACCCCATTGATGTTCTTGGACTGGGATTTTAATCTAGACAGTAGGTAATTGGTTTCTTTTTGTGTCGACAGGGTAGCAAGGAGGGTTTTGGGTTGTTTGGATGTTGATCGCGGGGGTTTTGAGGTTTAACTGCCTTGATTGAGGAGATCGGCGACTGGAGGAAGGGGGTCGACCACCGGGATAGTGGTCTGATCCAGTGGAGATGATGATTTGAATCTACCTGTGGGTTCTTGAGCAGTCAGCTGTTCTTCCAGTGTCGCGATTGATTGGAGAGGTGATAGGGTGGTCGGCCGTTTGGGTTGGGAAGATTAGCGGTAGTGGGAGGCAATTTTTGGGGTGGGCTAGCGGTGGTGATGGAGAGGGTAGGGCAAGGGTTAGGGTTTTGGTTTTGCAACATAGAAAATTGTTGCATTAGGGTTCCAAATTGGATTTGTTGCTTTCTTGTCAACTCCTCTATTTTTCGTTCGTTCTCCACTTTCATTTATACCAATTGCTGTGTTAATTCATCTTTCAATTCTTGAATCTCTTCAACTTGAGGTTTGGCTTTTCTTGGAGCCATCGAGAAAGTAGCGTACAATATTTTTGTTACACTATACGCACCGATACAAACTAACACACGAACACCAATGTTTGGAGCGACACCCGTTCTGATACCAATTTTGACGTAAACTACATGTTAATGGCTAAAAGAAAGTTAGGGAGAGACTTAAAAGATGTCTTATATTCAAGAATGTGAAGTTAAGTACAAATGAGAATACAAGGAGTTTATATGGGAAAGATTACTTGCTAATCAAGTAATTAGCTAAAATGATTAAAAGGACCAACTAAAAATATCAGAATGCCTAAATAGTCTAAAATATGCTTGGAGACTAATTAAAGAGAGAAAATGTCTAGAAAGAACTAAAAATAGAAAATAGAAAATAAAATGAAAATTAAAAAGAAAATAACAATGGATTCCCATAAAAAAAATAGTCTTGTTCATTCTTTCCATTACACCATTTTGCTGTGGAGTACCCGATACTGACAACTGGGTTGTAATACCGAATCCTAATAAGTGTTCCCTAAGCTCTCCCAAGAGGTATTCCCCTTATCATAGAGTATGAATTAATTTACCGTGCATACGCTACACCTCAGCCTTGTAGTCTTTGAATTTATCAAAGGCGCTAGACTTGTGGTGCATAAGATAAACATATCCAAACCTTGAGTAATCATTGATGAAAGTGATGAAGAACTCGTATCCACCTCTTGCTCGGATAGTCATAGGCCCACACGAATCAGATTGAAATGGTATTCACCTCTTGACCGGATAGTCATAGGCCCACCTGAATCAGAATAAAATGGTTTCAATACATCTTTGGCTCTATAGCTCTTGGTCGTAAACGGCCTCTTGGTAATCTTACCGTCTAGGTAGGATTCATAGACTAGAAGTGCCTCCACTTCCAATGAACTCAATTTTCCATTTGAGACAAGGCTTTGTATTTTTTGAAGATTGATATGACCTAATATCAAGTGTCAAAGATATGTTTGGTTCAACTTTGAAGGTTCCTTTATCTTTAGGTTATTGCCATTTAAGTCATTCGCTTTAGTATTAAACATTTGTGGTGAGACAGGTCCTATAATAAAAAAGATCGTTTTCCAATATACCAAAACATATATGAGATTTTTCATTTTTGATAAAAACAATTTTATTAAAATAAACCAAATATCCATTTTTCCAAGCTTAGAAACCGAAACTAAATAACAATAAACCAATAACAACTTATTGTCTTCACCAATATTTAAAACTAAATTTCCCACTGATACTACTGCTTCCTTTCGACTTGTTATCCACTCCCTGAGGCTTAAAGTTCGTCTTGACCACTTTAGGTTGTGCCTGAGACCTTCTTCTTCTTCTTCTTCTTCTTCTTCTTCTTCTTCTTCTTCTTCTTCTTCTTCTTCTTCTTCTTCTTCTTCTTTTGAGACAGAAGAAGATGGGCCTTTCTCAGCGACCTGAATCACACTCTTACGCCTATCGATGTTCTCTGTAGCCTGGAGTTCTTTAAGCAGTTGCGCCAGAGAGTAATCAAACTTGTTTGTAGAATAGTTTAGGCGATATCACTTAAGGTGTTCCGGTAGTGATTGGAGCACAAAATCGGCTTGGGTTCCTTATCGATTTCGGATCCAAGCACCTCCAGTTCTCTTAAGATGGACATCATCTCTAGAATGCGCTCACGTACGGGAGTACCCAACCTTGCTATAGCATCTAGCCTTACGGCATGATTTTAATCCTCAAACATGTGCTTAATGTTCAGAATCAAATGTTCAGAATTATCTCGTAAGCGATCGACATGTAGGGATGGCCACAGGTCTGTTCGGGGTCGAGTTTTAACTCCCCATCCTCGTCCCCGTTAGAAATATCATTCCCCAT
The DNA here is from genome assembly GCA_949130495.1 of Sambucus nigra. Lineage (NCBI taxonomy): Eukaryota > Viridiplantae > Streptophyta > Magnoliopsida > Dipsacales > Adoxaceae > Sambucus > Sambucus nigra. The sequence goes on from OX422224.1 coordinate 3,538,440, forward strand.
CCCCGCTCCATTCCCCATTGTAATGGGTTCGGGGATCATCGTCCCCGTTTAAAATAGGTAACGGTTTCCCCACGGGGAACCCTATATATCTCCCTAAATACATAAAAAATGAACTAATCAAATCTAAAAATGAACAAATCAGAAAAATGAGAAACGATGAAATGAAAAAATGAACCTGATAAGCCACAAATGAGAAATGCACACACGGATCGATAAAAAAATGAACAAGTCAGATCCAAAAACATGAAATTATAAAATGATGAAACGAAAACCCTAACTAACCAAATTCACAGAGGCAATTGTCATTGGGATCAGTAATGGAGTCGCAAACGGCAGCTAGGTCTAAATTATAACCAAACATTATTTCTAACCTTCCAGTAATGGAGTCACAAAATTTATAAGTTATGTGTATTTGTATGTGAATAGATCTGAATAGATGGGTTTGGTTTTGTGCCGGCTAGTGCAAGAATGGGGAAAACGGGGGTTCGTAACTACAAACACATTTTGTGATTTTAACTTTCTACTTTGAAAGAGTTTAGAGAGAGAGGAAATGGGGGTTAGGGTTATGTCTTATATACCTATTATAATATATTCATATATATTTTATTATATAATAATAATTTCGGGTATCCCCGTGGAGACCCGAGGCTACACTAGAAATCGACCCAAAATTTTTCGGGGATTTTTTTAATTGGAAACAATCCAAATTGGTTTGGGAAGAATGATGAGGTAGATCCACCATGTAAAGCCATCGAAAAACACCACAAAAACCAACAAACGATGCTGGCTCTCATCGTCAGATCGATCCGACCTCCTTTCGAATCAATTCGATCTGCTTCCAAAACGATCCGGCCTCCTTCCGGATCGATTTGACCCTGTTGTGTTTGACAACTTCATCTTCCTTATGGGATTTGCATGCAAAAACGACCATAGCTCATCTGAAACTTCATGAAACGTTATCCAACTCACACCCTAAACACCCGCAAATACATGATTCTAAATGTAAATAAACATTACATCTCCTCACAATCGCCTCCAAATACATCGATAATGAAATAATTACAAAAACCTAATTATCAAAACCATATCGAATCTAGGAGTGAAAAATAACTACGGATAAACCATTGAAGTGCCCATTCACAGAGAAGAAAACATATGTGACCATGATGGAAGGGATTTAAATAAAAAATCTCTACAAAATCATGTTAGTACGATGCCATACACCAAGATGTACAATCCTACAACATGCAAAACTAGGGTTTTCAAGGTTGGACAAAATGGATCTTCCCAATGAATGATTAATCTAAATCAAAGGCTCTGGTGCCAATTGTTGGGGATCGATATATGAGGAATAAATATTTTCTTCCCTTGAATTATCGATTAATCAAACAATAGAAAGAAAAAAAGTCAAAACAAAGTTTGAAGAACAAACCTAGGGTTTTGAACACAATACCTTTGCGGATTTGGTTGCAATATGATGAGGAGAAAAGTATTTGTTGGTGATGAATGGTTGCCTTCTTTTGGATTTCCAAAATCTTGCTACAACATTTCGAAACACTTGGATCTTCTAGTATATAACCTTCCCAAATCTAGGTAGGTGTGTGGGGATGAAAACTCTTGCTTTTGAGTGAGATATGGTCCTCTCTTTAGACTCCTTCACAAAAATGCGAATAGTGTTTCCTTTCACCCTCTCAAACCCTAATAGTGAATTATACTGCTTATAACCCCAACTTAAACCAATATACGCTAGTTTAAGAGGTGGGCTTAGGCCAAGTTAGGTTCCCTGAGAATTTGAGCCTAACTACTTGGCTAAATGAACTATAATAGGTACCCAAGACAAATAATTAAATGGTCTTTTAAATAAATTTTCGAAAATCCCTAATTACAGAACTTGTAATGTAATTTCTTTCATTATTTAATCATAATTAATTCCCTTAAATAATTATGATTGCACTACAATTTAATCATCTCAGAAATCACTCGGATATAATGAGGTATTATTTGCAAAGTTGATAGTGGTTCATAATATGATTCTCCGTGTTAAGCTTCCGATACCCGTTTGTTAAAGTCAATTTGCCGCTAATTTACTTTAACCAATACCTAATCAATTCCTTGATTCTCAGACTCAAATTATTTTGCTACTCCATTGGATTATGAAATAATCCGCTGATCAGTTGGTGAAAACAAATCTTATAAGTTTATCAAGGGCTATCGGAATCCAAGATATCCTTGAACGCGAATTCCTTTGAATTATGATTTCAGACTCACATAACCGTTACCCAATTTGTGGGGATTTGATTCAATCTATAATTAAATCGCACCCATAGCAATCAAACAATAATCATATAAGCTTTTCAATCCTCATAATTCTCGGCATTAAGAATCTATGCACGCTTTCCAAATGGTGTGAGATTTCCAGAGTTTAATGAAGACCCTTAGACTCAAATTTCACGGGTGGTCTTATTCAATAATATCCTTGAATATACCGATTGCAATCCTCTCTTGAACTATCATACAAGTTCTTGAACCATGATACAGGTTTTCGTAGCTGGAGTTTGAGATTAACTACTAGGATTTCATCTCAACTGTTTCTATAAGATGTCAACTTCTTATCTGGGTTGTGAACGTTTCAATAATGCTATAATTGGAATTTTGATCTCCTTACGATCAAGCGGAACCCAATTCACAGGAATTCCTACTGAATTTTATTGACCGACATTTAAATGAAACAGTATATTTAAACAAAAATATAACATTCTCACAAACTTAATTTTCATTTCAAAGTGAATAAGACAATCTTTTATTAATCAAAATAAAATGTCTTTACATGGTTTTAAGAATGAAACCCTAACACCCCCTCCTCTCAAACACACAAACCAAAAAGAAGTACGTATACTACCAACGCGAACCGTCTTTTCCTCCTTTTCTCTGCTAAACCTTTTTCTTCTCACCTCACTTGATCATTCCTCCCACTATCTTGCCCAATTGTCTCCCTTTCACTCAGTTGATTAACTACTTCCCTTTCACTCCGTTGACTAGTGATTTTTATTGTGTGGTGGGAGTTGTAAACAACTAACGAGCTGATCCTAATGGACCAGGTTTGGGTGGTGTTAATTTGGGAGAATTTGGTTTGGTTTGTTTTTTATTATAAAACTTACCAAGCCCTCCATAATTATCACTACAAGAAAAATATTATTTGTGGAAATTTTGTTAGTCGTTAATCATTTATTGCCACTAAAACGTATAATTTGTGGAAAAATTTATGTTTGCCACTAAAAAATAATGTATTCGTGGCAACAAACTAAAATCGCTACTAATTTTGCCACTAAATGTAAGGAGGGAAAACTTAAACGATTAGAGGGAACTAAAAATTCTAATTTGTTGCAAATTTAAAGTTTTTGCCACTAATAATAATTCAGTAGTAGAAAAATATATTAGTATGCCACTCATGCCGATTCTTTAGTATCAAAATATTTTAGGTTTCCATAAACTACTTAAAAATAAATAATTTACTCTAAAAATTACTATATTCTAAACACAAAAAAAACATTTGTGAGATTCATTCCCCCCAAAACACTCACGATTTTGCCCCTAAATCAATTCCCCGAAACCCATTCATCCTTATTAGGTATCTTTGGCTGATTCATTCCCCCAAAATTGGTACGCATATTAATGCATTTTTGTATGTATTTCACGCATCCATTTTGGCTTATTACACATCCATCTTGGCTACCTAATAATTATGCTTGGGTGAAGTTTTGGCTGAATCTCGTTTTCGATAATTACGCATCCAAAATTGGTATGCATAAAATACTTGGTTTGATATTAATTTACCTTTGTGAGTTGTAATATCAGTTTTTATGCCTCTTATCTGGAGATTACATGATTGTTGGGTTATTTTGATGTTTATTTTCATCTCGTTATAATGAGAAGGGCTGCTCATTTGTATCAACTGAAAATGGTGATTGAATGAGTGGGAGGACAACTTCATAATTCTATGTTAATTGAATATAATTCTATGTTTTTTGAATATACATAAGTTGACACATATGGTACTGACCTAAGATTTTATCTTCGGCGTCTTTGTTCAATGGACATAGCCGATAATATGTTCCATGTGTAGTTTTTGTTCTGTCAATGATGAGATCAAGAGTTGGGATGTTATATAGTTTTATTTTTGGTTGTTTTCCTTTTTTTGGTATAATTATTATTGGGTTATCAACATTTGCTTTGACTGTTGTAAGTTTCAATATACAATGGTAAAAAATTATAGATTGTCACCATATAGAGGCCTGTAAAAACACTCAGCAACACAATTTTTATTTTTTATTTTTAACATTTCACTTAAAGGAACATAATATTATTCCAAAATAAAATTTAGAACAAGTGAAAATTTAAATTTTAGTACAACTACCGACTCAGCACACCTGTGACTGAAATTACCCAAGTATATGTTTCTGTTGCTGAGGGGACGCAATAGCGAGCATGATTCCCTTGTTTTGCCTATGCTGACTCTACCTCCTTTTTTCATTTCACACACACGCCTATTTGTCACGTACTTAACCTGTCCAACCCATTGCGGATTGCTTGAATGTTTTAATGAATTCAATGATTGAGTGTGCTGTTGAAAATGTGATACATTTGGATGTGTTTATTGAGAGCCCACCTGACATCAATTTTAATGGTATTAGTGATTCTGGTAGCTCATTTAGAGTAGTTCAATGTGTCTCAATCCAGTTTTATACACTGATTATAGGGACATTCTAGATGATCCTTTGGGTAGTACAAAATATTTGACTATGATACAATTGAGTCATGTTTTAAGTCCTAACTATTTTCAAGATTTCCCATCTCTATATGAAGAAGCTAAAAACAAGTTTATGATGAAGATTTATAGCAACTATATTTTGACATGTTGCTCGATTCTCACGACAAAGTTTAACCCCTATTACTGCAATTTTTAGTCCACTAACCAGATCACAAGCTGTTACACGTAAACTAAGTTACCAACCATGATAGAAGCCTCAGTATTTCTTAATCTCGAGTTTATAGGAGTTCGATAATGAGAATTCTTTAGACCTCAAAAAAATCAGGGTGCCCCGTAAGTGGGACTGAATCACTGTCTCGGCCAAAATTGATCCAGGTCAGTGTGTGGATAATAGGAAGAATTTAGATAAAATTAAGGGAATCGGTGGTCTGATTCTTTTCCAAAAGGAGATAAAACCCGGGATCCTTCGATTTGTTGAGATGGGTTTAGGCCCATTGGAGTTTCTTCGTAGGATTTTTTGAAAATTTTCTAACTTTTATTATCGTTTCATTTGATCTAAGCTGATACTAACAAATGATATTTTTCCTTTTGTAGATCATCCAAAAATACACCAGTTTATACGAGCAAATCAGATACTATACGAGCCACGGTCTGTCTTGACTATGTTCGAGACGTATTCGGTCTGAAGTGTTGGGACACATGTCCAACCCGTGGACACACATGCTTTATCTCATTCACGCGTCCAATATGAACATGCCACTCCTTGAGGAGTGTCTACCCTTGCTTGCTTCTCTGTTGAACCACCTTCACCCAATGAGTAACCATCCTATTAACCAATACAAGAAAATTAAAACCACGTATATTGGCGAGTTGTTGGTCATTTTGATGGAGATCGACAAGTCCATTTTTTTTACCTTTTTGGAGATACGCTGGAATTTTCCATTTTCTAGCTGTTGGGATTTGTATGTTTTCCAAGGTCTAGTGTTGGGGGTACTGTGAAGTTTTGGAAATTATGATGCAACTAATATTTTTTATTGTAAATAATCTTGTCTGTTGTCATTAATTGGTGTTGCCCTATTTTCATGTTTACTTACATTTCTCTTTCTAACCTACATTATTTTTTAGCTTTCAATATTCCCAATCAAGTTTAGTAGATTGCATTAGTTCCTTACATGCTAAATTCGCCCTTTTTCAAATCAACATGTAATACACATGTATTTCTATTAACATTTGGTTAATTTTTAGGATGTCTACTTTCTTGAAATTTCTCGTGTCTCAATCTACTCTGGTTTCGTTCCCTTGTGATACTTAATGTTGGTAGTTTATGTAGGGAAGCCTGGATTGACTTTGGTTGCTTAAGAATTTCGTTTCTGCAAATATTATTGAAGATTTATACAGCCCTAGGACCGCCTCAATGGATTTTGTGAGTGAGTTGGTAAGAAAGCGTGGAAAATAGTACCTTCAAAAGTTTATTTTATTTGCCGTGGAGATTTTGAAAAGGTATAAAATGACCTTTATTGTCTTTGGTAATAAATATCAATTAGAGGATGCTATAATCGTGATCCTTGTTTCATATCTTTTTCTTAATCATTCTCCTAACCAGATATGATGAAGTATAGGTGGAATATAAACCGTATCGACAGAAAAATGGTGCCCTTATTGCCATTGGAGAACTGTGAGATAAATTGAAACAAACTGAACCTTACAAGTTCGAGCTTGAGCGTATGTTAGTGCATCATGTTTTTCTAGAGTTCAGTAGTCCCTTAGGCCATGTTAGAGCCAAGGTGTGTTTTTAGGCATCAACTTTTGTTTCCTTTCCTATCTACTAAAGTAGTATACATATTTTATTACTTTATAGAGTGACTTGTTATATTTCTTATGGTACTACTATTTATCGATAATTACTATTTCCTGAGATAAAATTTGATACCTTATCAGCTCAAATCATCATGTCCAATTAAATTTGAGGTTGTAGCCCAAAGGTCTCCATTCTCCCAATTATTTTATTCAACTCAGACTTCCCATTCATTTTTGAATGAGATTTAACCTTGATAGCCTGGATTGATTTTACAAAATCTTTTTACCCCCTTCCACATTTTTAGCCTCTCTCATAAGGATTTGAGCATCCCTATTACATTTATAACATTTATGCAACCCCCTTGAAAACGTAACAAATGCCTCCAAAACAAATTGAATGGCTTTCACTATTGTTTGGCCACCCCTACTGGATAGGCTTCTGCATGGTTTGTTTCCATGAATTTTGGCATCTTTTGGCCACCCCTACTGGATAGACTTCTATATGGTTTATTTCCATCAATTTTGGCATCTTTTCAACCAAAGATCCCAATAATTTCCCTTACAATCATGCAAAAGAACCCCAACTCCCCCTATGTCTGGAAATAAGGCAGCATCAAAATTCAGGTCTTTTAAGTATTTTGAAGAAACTGAAAATGAAATGTACCATCACAAATACTATCTCTTTAAAGGGCACCATCACAAATAAACCTCAACCAAAAGGTTCGATGCATAAGCGTAATGATGATGGATGAATAGAGCAACAAGATGGGGGATTGTTTATATTATGGCCGGTTGTTCGCCCCTTTGGTGGAAGACAACTCATAAGCTTACCAAAGGGGGATATTGGTAAGACTCATATGTACATCTTGAAATATTTTAGCGAGATAAAATCGTATTTGGAGTAAGTTTCATATTGCCACTTCCTCGAATAAGTAATCTCATATTGATTGTTTTTAAAGATGATGTAATTTGTATATGCAGTGAACATATAGCTGAATTTGAGATGGAATGTCCCGATAACTTGTACCATAGGCAAGAAAAAATAAATCATGTTTGATTTAAAAAGCATGTAAGTTGATTGAAATCTGAGCTGGGTAATTAACTATGATAGAATTTTATTATTGCGTATTGGACATTAAACACTGTTATTAGATTATAAATTTTTATTATTAGTGGAATTATTTCTTTCTGGAATTAACTGTAATTTTTCACACTTTTGGATTCGAATGTGAGTTTGTATGAAATTCTAACTTGTAACAAAATTATGTTACTTCTTTTAGTTAATTTGTTATGTTTTTTTAGTATGGAACCTGGTGGAGGCAATGCATGTAGAAGAGGGTTTATGAGAGGCATTTTTAGGGATTCTCCTTGGTTAATGCATGCACCATCTCTTCCAACATCTAAGATAACTTTTTTTGGTGTTCCCGTTAGTAATGGTATGTTTAATTGCCAATGTTTTTGGTAAATTGATGCATTCTTTTGTAGTTTACAAATGACATGGAATGTTAGTGATGTTTTTTTAGATGAAAATTAAAAACTTTATTTGGACTGGTTCCCCCTTCCAATAAGAAGCTTATCACCCTCTTTTGGTCTACCTTGTGCCTGTCTCTTTTCGAGGGGTATTTGATTTGATAAGCCCCAAAGATCTAAATAGAGCTTTCCTAGTTAAACTTGTTGTTGTAGCCACATGTAAGGGAACAACCTTTCTTCTTTTCTCAGATCCAGGTTGAAGTCTCATATGTATATGACATTTAAATATTCACATCCTATATGCAATACTGATTAGTGGGTTAAAGATGAAAATTCTAGATTTAATAAATTCGTCAAGTTCTGGCAGCCTTTTATTCCTCTAAGAAAATCACTCCTTTTATGGAGAATTATTTACCAAAATACTCACCCTAACAATAATATAAGAAGACATGGATTGAAAATTGTTTCATATTGTCTATTTTGTCATATTACTTCTCCTTATGAGACTGAAGATCACTTATTCTTACACTATGAACATGTTTCATATTACTAAAACTCGTTATCTTCCATATTCAAATTTACTCCCCACCTTGCTACATACATTTCTGACTTGTTAGATCATCTTCCAAATGTTAAAGTTCGTGCCCAAATTTATAATCTTTGGACTGCAGCTATAACTGCCATGTTTAGTTATCCTTGGCAAGAAAGGAGTGGTCTCCAATTTGATAACATGCCAAAATCTCTGGATCACTCGGTGTGAATGACATCAGTTCTTTTGCTTTTATTTTTTATTATATACATTACGAATAATAACAATTTGCATAGTTATAACAGGTGTTGATGGTTGGGTACCATTGTTTTAGGTACGACATTCCATTCTTATTGGGCTACAATTTTCCCAAATGTCGGAGGATACAAGTGTGGCGATAGTCGCTCATGGAAAATGTGTATAAGTCACTTACAAGACCATATTTTCAATAGAATCAATCGAACAACAATGTCCTTACTCTACTTGGGGTACACACGACACATATCCCCGTAGAGGCAAGAAAGAACTGCACTGTCCAACTCATCATGTCCCGAGGCCTTTAGGTCTCACAAAGTGATAATCGACTGGTCATTTTGCAACGCAAGAGATTCGTGATTCGATTCTAGCTTTCTTCATTTTTACACCCATAGTCATTAATTATTACTGGAGAAATCTAGTAAAAGAATTATACACTTTTATTAATTTCAAACTGGAGAATTATACACTGTTGTGTATTGACCTCTGTTATCTCTGTTGAAATTTCGGAACAAAAGGTCAGTGATGGACACAGTTTGTTGAAATTTTTTATCTTAATAGCTCCTACTGGTGGATGGTGCTCTTTGGAATAATAATTACTTACACGCATCTTATACGTTCTTATGTATAATATAATAGTAGTATTAGTATTGTCTTAACTATTGATTAGTATGCATAAATTTTATAAAAAATCAACTTATGTGGTTATCCATCTGAAGAATTTATTCTAACTTACCCAGTATTAGTTAAACATGCAAGTATACAACATCGAATATCTGATTAGGAAAAGAGACTTGAGGCTTGTTTAATTACTTGTACACTTTTTAGACAGTTCTCCAGCCTCAAATTTCTAACACTTGCTTGGCAAAACATTGAGGTACATTTCCTTCATTTAAAGTAAAAGTTATGTGCTGTAAAAATGTTTACTTTAAGAGAACCTATTAAGACCTTCTATTTATTAAGAACAAGGCTCCCACATATAATTAGTATGACACGTATACTCATCCAGGGCACTTGTCCTTATTATCTTGAGACTTAAAACATGTTCCTTACGAAGACAAGTTATCCATTTTCAATTTATTCATGTGACTTAATTGTGTAGTATAATTGATATGTGCTTTCAATGATAAAATATTGAAGAGACTGCTTAACATTCAATAGAGAAATATATTGAAATGGTTAAAATGATGTTGCAAAGTTATTTCAAATGAAAAAATTATTGTTGGCCATGTTATGGACACCAAATTTTCAGTAGCATCACACAAGAAACTGAAATAATGGAAAAATGATTTTAAAAGACAATTTATGTATGTGTAACACTACATGAGTTTTCAAAGAGAATTAACTGTTTGAGTTTTAACTATTTGAGAAATGCACATTTTAATCTTTATGATATGAAATTGTTTATATTGTACACCTTCCCCCTCCCCCTCCCCCCCCCCCCCCAACCAATAAATGACATATTCAATGTTTGGAACACAAATATACATCAAGCTACTGAAACCTTCAGGCCCTGTTTAGTTGTGGAATTTTTTTTATATTTTTTGTTTCCTATTTTCATCTCCATATCTAATTTTCATTTTCCATAGAAAATTTTAGAAAACTAGAAAATTTGTTCATTTGGTAGAAATAAATTATTGTTTTCAAGATGTAGTTTATAAGAAAATTGGATGTGAAATATAATTTACACAAAGTTTAGGATTATAATGTAATCACAGGGTCCAAATCTAATTTACAGAAAGTCAAGGTGCCCAAATATAATTTATAGAATTTCAAGGGTCAAAATGTAGTTTTTAAAAATTTAAAGTTCAAAATGTAATTTATTTCCTAGAAAATTAAAATATTTGGAAAACTCTTTTCCAATTTTCAATTTTGGAATAATATCAAACTTGAACACATATTCGAATTTCCTATTTTCATGGGAAAAAAATGGAACAAATTTCTGGAAAACAAGCTTGTTTACTATAACTAAATAGGGCCTCAGTGTTTTTGAATGTTAGTTAATACTTCAAACAATGATTACAACATATTTGTCTTGCATTATGTGGTTTACAACTTTTGTTCAACTATGAATTGAAAATTTGATAAAAACACCTATTTGGAACAATGATGATTGTTGATGATTGCTAGTTATATTACAGTTTTGCAAATCTTAAACAAACCTTGAAATAGAGCTAAAGGGCAAAATGTTTCACAGTAGTTATGATCTAGTGTTGTTTTTTATGGCTCCTAAATGTACCCAACTGTGATTTTTTGATTGAAACATCCGTTTCTTCTGTCAGAAATTCATTGTCTATAATTTTAATTTTTGCTTTGTTATGTTTTTTCATAGGCTCTAGCATGTATAGAGGATTTACAAGGCTCTCTCCCTAGAGTTAGTAATCTGATCCAATTGACAATAACAACAATGATCATGTCAGGAACTGTACTGGTTGGAAAGCTTATTGCATTTCTCTGGAGATTACCAATTTTGGAATCCTTAAACATTAATCTAGTAAATTGTTAGGCATCTTTTATTTACATTGTTACTTGCGGCTATTTATTTAGTTAGGCTCGTGTTTCCTGGGTTTTTTTCATTATGACCCCAAGTAGTTTAGTTACTTATATTCTACCTTGCATAATGCTCAAAAGATTAACTGGATATCTAGGATTTTTTACTGTTAGTTATTTCAAATATTATAGGCTAACTCAAACATCTAACTAGCGACTTTGTTATGTTTAGGACACTGAACGGTTCTGCAGTGATGAAACGGTATAATAAATGGTGCCTCCGTGTTTCCAGACTCAACTCAAGGTAGTTAAATTTCAAATTTCTAAGAGTACAAAAGGTGGGCTTGAATTTGTGAAGTTGTTGTTGAAGAATGCAAATGGTCTTGGAGAAAATGAGTATCTACGGCCTAGAAATTGATATTGAGGAAATAAAAGAAAAGTTGTTAAAATCTCCTAGAGGCTCAAATCATGCTTCAATATCTTTTAATGAATAGTGTCCAGATGACCTGGGTTTGGTTGCGTAGAAGAAACTTGAAGCATCTTAATGGTTGTATGTCGATTTTTTAAAATATTATCTCATTTGATGGGAATTGTCTTTTGGATTAAAATATCATAGTTCCCTTTTTCTTAATGCCGAAAATTGTTGAGGAGGGGGCTTGATTGCTTGCTTGAATGTTGAAAGCTGATTTTGTGATATATTCTTTGGCTGTTTGGTTTGTCCCATATGACATATAATAATATATATTGTTTTTGTAATAATTTCATGTTATTTGAAGTAAGATTCATTTTATAGACATAATGACTACCAGGTGGAAAACAAAATACTTTCTTCTTTTAAAACAAAATATTTGTCTGTAAAATTATCTGCATTGATTACCATTCATGTACTCATTTTCTTAATTTACAATTTAATGATACACTAAAGCAAGATAGGTTCCCTTGCATCGGAATAGAGTTGATGGTGAGTTTGGTGTTGGGTAGTGGAAAGGCAGAAAGGAAGACTAGCGTAAACGGCTTTGCAAGGCCTACATGAACCGGACCTGCAAGCATTAAAATGTTTATCTCATTGGGATAATAAAACAATAGATTTTTCTTCTCTCTTCTTGGCACTTTAGTTTGGATAACAATTTCTTTATATATAGTATCAACAATTCTGCAATTTTTACCTTTGTATCAAGAACTTGCTATCTTCAAAAATTGTCCTTCGTGAAGTTCAATGTTCTCCGTATCTTCCGCCTTTTCAATATAACTATGCACTAAATTGCCTCCTAATGTATTTTATGATCTCGAAGTTGAAACCCAGTTCTTTCTAGATTTCATGTCTCTTGAAATGGCAAAGGATAGTAGTGAGGTGCACAAAACAGGGCACTTCAATTAATAGGAGAGAACATCACCAAAAATATTTTCTCAGCTCAAGAATAAGCTTCAAATGTTCATAGCTCTGGGACATTCTCTGATGGTAAGAAAAAATTGTGCTACTTTATAATCAACTTGGACATATATCCTTTATAGGAGGTCAGAATATCAATTTTTTGAGGTGAAAGATATTTGTAAGTTGGCTATGGAAATGGTGAATGCAAAGAAAGATATCTTTTATCCTTAAGTTTAAGTTGCTGAAAATTGCATTGATATTGCCCATTGCCACCGCTACTATAGAGAGGGAATTTTTAGTCATGTAGACTGTGCAGACCCAATTATGTAATCAAATTGGAGACCAATGGATGATGAGACTTTGGTTACATTGGAAGATAATTTTTTATTGACATTGATGACGATGTTGTCATGGAAGACTTTGAAAATAGGGAATTATAGTTAATCACTTAGATGTAATAGAGAATTTCCACCTCACATATTCAACACAATACGATATGTCTCATGTTCAATCCTGGATTTTTATTGTCGTAAGGTGTAATGCTCGAAAGATTGATATTCAGTATACTAAGGGAAACCATTTATTCTGATTGGCTAATGTAAAAGTGGTTCCTTGATAGATTTGAGATTATGGATGCCATGTACTATAAATGTTCGTACTTCCATTTGCTTCTCAACCCTCAAAATCCTACAATTTTGTTTGGTTACATTTTTTAATGTGTACACTTCTCGCTCAAGTGAACTCCAATTTACTTTCCCAGCCCTTGAAGAGCTATATATATATATATATATATATATATAATCCTCTTGTTGTATAATTAATATGATAGGGTGACTAGTTTTGCAGTAGTCAAGCTTCATCGATCATGTCCTGAAGAATTCCACTGTGGTGGTTATCCATATGTAGACTATATTCTTCCAAGTCTGTCATCAGTTATTGACGCAAGTTTTGAGCATTTCATTACTAATTTAGACTAGAGGCGTAAGATGTGTTTACTTACATATATACTTCTTGGACAGTTCTCCAGCCTAAAGTACTTAACAGTGTCTTTTGAAAACATTAAGTCAAGTTTCCTTCCTACCTAGGAACAGTTATTGCTTAAAATTTATGCATTTGGGGCTTTGATTGTCTATTACTAATGGTATCTTCGGGTCAAGAGGACTTAACACCGGGGAGATTTATTAGTATTTAATAGGGAAATATTTAGAAGGTTTAAATGAATATCATGGAAGTCATGAACAAATCTTAACTGGTACAGAAACCCTTATCTTATGTAATGAAAAACTAAATACTTTCGATTACCATGTATATACAGTATTAATGTGGTGTAAAACTTTCATTCAGTTCTTCAACAACTGCTTCAAATGGATTTTGTGATAAAGTACCTATATAAAGCAATGGTGATTGTTTACGATCTCGGTTGAAAAAAGTTTTGTAAATCATAATCAAATCTTAGGAAATAGGGAAAAGGTAAAATGTTGGGTTAGATACCAGAGTAGTTATACTCAAGTGTTCTATACGTGTCTGGCTCTCAAGTGTACTCAACCCAGTCTTTGAGGCTAATTTCTTGAAAAATTAACTCTTATGTCAAAAATTATCATTTTGATTATATGCAGTGATACAACAAGAAAAAAAATATTTATTGGGATGGAAAAAATTAGTCCTTAAAAATGCATTTACCGTCCTAAATACCTTTTGGGACTAATTTCGGGAGGGGGAAAAATCGTGCCAAAAGGGGTCAGTCCTAAATGTATATGGGATGAATTTTTCCGTCCCTAAAAAGAAATTCAAAAATGTAAATTTCCGTATAAAGGACTGTTTCCAAAACTGCCAAATAATTATGGCATGTATCTTGCCCCTCTTGCCACCTTTAGGCCATTTATTAATTGTTACAAAAAAGAAAAGATTATTACAATCTGGGACCAGTTGACTGTCTCTAAAGTAAATATCAAAAGAAAAACCATTTTATTTATTTCTGGTTTATAATTTCTTAGTAAACCCCTGAACCGTTAATCGAAAACTCAAATGCAATACACTCAACCACATACATTCAGAATAAAACATTGGATTTAACCACATCCACGCATTAGTCAACAATCCACATGGCAAGGCTATACTCTAGAAACTATGCTCAATTTTCTTTTGGTTATTCTACTCATTAGAACACCACGAACACATATGAAGAGTCGTAAGAACGAACGTTGCCCAATTTGACATCAACACCTTCAATGAAAACTATGATAATAATATTGGGAGTCATGTTTACAATATTCTGTAGAGGGGGCTTGATGGTAATCCTGAGATTAGGGATAATTCCCTAATTAGAAATAGTGTTTGAGATTAATAAACCGAGGGAGCTTAAGCGTGGCAACTCACCAGGCAGCCTAGCGTGGCAACTCATACTTTAGCTTGTTGTGTTAGTCATATTGTATCTTTGTTTATATTTATTGTAAGCTATAAAGGTTATAATGATGTAACGAGGATAATAATGAGTTTTAGTGTGAGGTCAAACGGTACTCGCGAGAGACCAGGCTTGGAAGGGCCTGGGAGAGCTTTTATGCTCTATCAAATGACCTCGTCGTGGGAACTTTAAAGGGATTCAATTGGGAGGATTGAGAAGTGAGGTGCCATTGGGGCTTGTCCTGACCATCTTAGATACACCTGGTAAAACACCGAAGGACCCTGATCGTGGAACCTCGGGCAGAGCAGCTTGGAGTTCCATCGGGCGTTGAGTTGTGAACCAAATAGCCCTCTACTCAATGTCACATCTACTGTAGGTGATGTCACTAGCCAGCTAAATAATGTCAGACCTACACTTGAGTAAACCACCATGGTATTTGGGGTTGTCAGGCAGTTGGTAAGCCACCTCTGTGATAATAGCCCCCTGACACACAGTGGTTAGGCAAAACGCATGTCTTGGCATTTAATGTTTATGACGAGGAGACAACTAGTGCATCAGGCATTTAATATTGTGACATAAAGTATGAGGGATGTCTTTCATAGTATTTAATGACTGAGTTACCTCGGGGGTGGCGTGGGGGGCTATTTAAAGACCCAACCACCTTTGAGGAAAGGATGATCTTTTAAGAGTTGAGAAGTTATTGCTAGAGAGAATATACAATAGAGAGAATTTTACTCACCCACCATTGCCATTTATTACGAAGCTTTTAATATTTGACAGAGATTCTTGAGGGTGGTTGGTGTGTGTGGTTGCCCACCAAGGTGTATCTAGGGTGCTTACTTCTCTATCCCTCTAGCTAAGTTACTTCTAAGTTCATTACTGTATTCTGAGTTATACACGAGAGATTTGTGAGTTTAAACTGAGTCTTGTCTTCATTAAGTTTGTGTTTTCATGTCCTATCATTAATCCAAAGCTTTGGCCAAATAACTTATCATTACCATACTCAAAAAGAGGTTACGCCTCCATATTATCTAAACTACCCTCTTACATTTGGTGACTCTACTGAGGAGGCATTCTTCTGAGCAAGGAGTATGGAGCAAGATAACGTCAACTGAAGGCTCAATTTTGATGACATATAACACAATAAAGAACAATCTGCGAGAGAACTGGAGTCTCTAAGGGATGGGGCTCCTCGAATAGAGGTACCTCCAATTCAGGTGATGACAGGTGTTCCAGGGGCGACACAAGCTTCCACGAGTGTAGGGTTGGGACCTACTCAGGTGGCGCTCCTCATGAGTAAGTTTTATGAGTTTTTACAAACTCCAGTAGCTTCAACGATGCTGGGAGGATTGGAGACCAATGCATTTATAACACCAGGGATAGCCCCAACGGCCCCACCAGGCACCGGTGTAATGGGAATAGTCCAAGTGAGAATACCCTCTATTGTGAATCCAGCAGTGGGAACATTAGGAATATCAACTTCCCCAGCTGTGACGATCATTACAGCTGCCATGGGCACCCAGCCCATGGTCCCGTTGGTTGTTGCCCCACTAGCATCACCTATGGAGGAAATGAGGAAGGAGATGCAAACTGCTGGCGAGGTAGCTTCAGTTTATAACGACTTTTGAACACCTTATCCTCAGGAATATAACGATGAGCCCTACTCGAAGGACTATATTCCTCTTATTTTTTAAACATACACAGGGAAAGGGGGGAACCCGAAGGAGCACATTAAGTGCTTCATTGAACACTTGGGAGCACATTGTAATGATAAGAAGCTCAGATTGAGGGAATTTTCTAAATCCTTAACCGATAAAGCCTATATCCGGTATTCCCATATAGCCCCCAAGAGTGTTTCTACGTGGGAGGAGATGCACGTATTGTTTGTCCAGAAGTTCTTTCTGGCAGAAGATGAGTTTACTTTGACCCAACTGGGTAGGGAGAAGCAAAGACCTGGAGAAGAAGTGGTGGCATATGTTCGAAGGTTCAGGGAAAGATCCCTCGACGTGAGGGAGGAGGCCAAAGAGTCCAAGTTATTGCAGATCTGTGTTGAGGGGCTGCTTCCTGAGTACATTTGCCATCTTATCAATGAGACGCACGAGGGGACTTTTTCGGCATTCTTAAAAGCGGCAAGGAATATCTCCTTGGTGGTGCAGCCCAACTCGGTGGTGGTGCCCATAATGTTTAGGCAGCCGATACAATCCGTGGGGGGGAGGTCTCAGCCCGCACGGGTAGGGTACACCAAGAGAGGAGATGGGGGCAAGACATCGAAGAAGGACAATAAGAGGAAGTTCATAAGAAACAGGGAGGGCCCACCACCATTGCCTTGTACAGTAGAGGAGGGTGTCAGCTGTTACAACGCAATGGTCCAAGGCGGAACGGTCTACGAACCAAAAGATATTTCCATAGGGGAACCCGATGCGGCAATGAAGGCGGATCCTAAGTACTGCCACTACACCAAAATGGCCAAATTATCACCTTTTAGCCAGCCACCCTTGTCATGGTCATTGACCGTGACAATAAACACGCGTTTTGTGTCACGGTCATTGACCGTGATAAGACCGTGACAAAGAATTGTCACAGTCAATGGCCGTGATAAGTCCGTGACAAATGTAGTTTTCACGGTCATTGACCGTGACAATTCTTTAAATAATTGTCAGGGTCAAGGACCTTGACAAGACCGTGACAATGTCTTCAGTAAAAAAATCCCTAGGCTTTTTTCCCACCATTTTTTGGTTTTTCCCTATCTCTCTCTCTCTCTCTAAGCGATTTCAGCTCTCTTTCTCTCTCTAAGGTATGTTTTTTCCCTCTCTTTCTCTTTCATTTGTATATGTGTGTGTATGTGTGTGTATGTGTGTATATATATGTGTATATGTATGTGTATATGTGTGTGTATGTGTGTGTATATATGTTTGTGGTGGTGTGTGGTGGGGGAGGGGGCAGGGAGTGGGGTGGGCTGTGTGTGTACGTGTGTCTGTGTGTGTGCAGGTGTGGTGGGGGGAGGGGGCTAGGGGGTGGGGTGGAGGGAGGGGGCAGGGGTTGGTGGGAGTGGGGTGCGGGTGGGGTGTGTGTGTGTGCAGGTGTGTGCGGGTGTGGGGCGGGGGGAGGGGGCGGGGGGAGGGGTGGTGGTGGTGGGTGGGTGGGTGGGTGTGGTGGGGCAATCTTAACAATTGTAAAGCTTAAATTAATAAATTGTATAGCTTTAATTGTAATTTTAATTGTATAGTTTTAGATGAAAGCAAATTAATAATTAGTGTCCATTTCATATGAAAGTAGGATTGCCCCTCATTGTAAATTAGTAAATTATTAATTGTATACTTTAATTGTTAGTTTAATTGATGAAATGAATTAATTGAGTAGATGAAATGTATACTTTAATAATTGTATACTTTAATTGGATACACATTTGTTGTTGGTATTGCTGTTGGATTATAGTGGATCGATGTTGGGTTGGTTAACAGTAAAAGTGGCATTACCACGGGATTATTGTCCATATGGAGGTGGGATTTTTTAACTTTTTTTGAAAATTACTTTGTATACCGAACAATATGTAATTATTAATAATTATTGGATTATTGTCCATATGGGGGTTGGCCAATGTGGGTTTTTAGGTGTATCTGGTGGGTATTCTTTAGTGGTTAATTGTAGATATTATTAATAAAGATAAGTAGGGATCTTTTGTTATGGCTGAAAATGGCTATATTATTAATAATTATTGTGTGTGTGGTGGGGGACAGGGGGTGGTGTGTGTGCGTGTACGTGTGCATGTGTGTGGTGGGGGAGGGGTGGGGGTGGGGTGGGGTGGGGGCAGGGTGGGGGAAGGGGGATGGGGGGTGGGGTAGGGGTGGGGAGCTGCGTGTTTGTCTATGTGTGTGTATGTGCGTAATGTCCCTTGGAAAAGAATTGATTGATTATTAATTTTTTTAGTAAATTAATATATGATTGCCCCTTATAGTAAATTAGTAAATTAATATATGATTAATTATGAAAGTAGGATTGCCACTCAATGTAAATTAGTAAATTAATAATTGTATATTTTAATTGTTAGTTTAATTGATGAAAATAATTATTGTGTGTGGTGGGGGGCAGTGGGTGGTGTGTGTGCATGTACGTGTGCGTGTGTGTGGTGGGGGAGGGGGTGTATGAAAGTAAATTAATAGTTAGTGCTCATTTTTATTTGTAGTAATTATACATATTTGCATGTCTTCTTCTATTTTTTTTTATATGTACTAATAACATTTTTTTACAGCAAATGTCTATTTCAGGTATAAAGGCGAGGATTATGATGCTGGTTATGATGATGTCGTATGGGCTCGGTGGTAGCGGAGGCGACGAGGGCTCCTCGGTCCATAGGCTCCCCAAATATGGCAAATTTGGGATTACCATCGAGAGCAAGTCGGAGCTATTAGCGAGATCCCTCGAGCTGCTAAAGACGATCATCGGCCCGGGGTTTATGAGTTTGAAGGAGGTGCCATATGAGCTCAAGCTAGTTGTTTGGGCGGCACTACAGGTAATATATTTATATTTATATGAATATTTCAATTTCAATTTCGATTTCAATTTCATTTTATATTTATATTTATATTTATATTTATTCGCAACTAACATTGTATTTGTTGGACAGGAAAAATTCAACTTGGATCCAAAGCTACGCGATTTCGTCTTGGAGCAGTTGAGGGAGAAACACAAGACGTGGAAGAAAAATATGTGGACACGGAACTTTGAGAAAATACGAGAGTCCATTATCCAAAGGCGTGAATCCATCCCGCCGAACGAGCCGATCTCATTGGCACAATGTCAAAAGTTCATTGACAATGAGATCGGGGAGCGACAATTGGCATCCTGCCAATCGGGGAGGGAAAATCGGGCAAAAAAGACGGACGTGCACTACTCCGGCCGAACGTCTTACATCGAGGTGGAGCATAGGATGAAGGTAAGATTTAATTTTTCTATAATTACAGAAATATATTATTCTGCATTATTTTACTTTTCAGGGCCGATACTAATTTTACTTTATTTTATTTCAGGGGGTAGGGAGTGGACCTGGGGGTAAGCCACATAGGCTCGATACTTATGTGGCTCTTCGGACGAAGACGGGGAAGGACAAAGAGGTGTACCCGAGCGTCGCGGCCACAATTTTAAGTCATTCGACAGTTTAATTTTTGTTAATTACTTTATCATTTTTTAGTTTACTTATTTTACTAATCATGTGCTTTTTGTTGTTTCAGGAAAAGCTTAAGGAAGTGCATGAGTCGCAGTCTGATGCCGACAAGGCATATTTGTCCACAGACGCACTCATCTGATCGTAAGGGGAGGACAAGGGGGTGAGCTCGCGGGTGGCCAAATCTAGGATCATCGGATTGGAGACGAGCGACACCGGGTTGGCTCGAACGGTGGATTCACATGACCCGAAGTTGTCCCGTTTGGAGGCGATGGTCCAAGATATGTACTCATTCATGAAGCATACGTTGGGCGGAGATCGTAAGGGGAAAGGGAAGGAAAAGGCGGTGGAGGAGGAGGTGCGGGATGATGAGGCGCAGGATGACGAGGATGTGGACCTCGCTGCTTCATCTCCGACACGTGCGTACTTCGATGATCCACTTCCCTATTTGGCTCCCTTTCCCGGACCGATGTCGACACTTGGTTGGCCGAACGTGTTCATATTGGATGTATTTGATGGCCAGCGGATAGGGCGGGGGTTGAGGGACCCGAATATCGTCCAGGGTGGAATAGTAAATGGACGTGAGCTTTAAGAGATCGAGTCCAAAATACTCGTCACGCATGTGATACCCGGGAAGGAGAACTCCCTATTGTGGTTGCGCAAAAAATGCGGCACGATGTATATTAGTGGGTGTGTTAATTCGTATATCGTGTGGCCTACTCATCTCCTCACATTTACACCAGACATGTAGTGACATTATTTTTAAGTTGGTACATTTGAATTATATTTGGATTATATCGTCATGTATATTGTTTCTATTTTGAATATATATTTGCATTATCTTTAGTTTATTTGGATATATGATGTTTGAACAGGTACAACGTTGCTATAACAGGTACAAATATACTGCTGGGCAGTGGCAGTGGCCATACTGCCCAGCAGATTTTTTTTAAATTCTACCCAGAATTGTTACAGTCATTGACTGTGATAAGTCCGTGGCAAAGGATTGTTGTCACGGACTTATCATGGTCAATGACCGTGATAATTTTTAAAAAGGGTCAAGGATTTGTCACGGTTATTAACCGTAACTAAACTTGTCACGGTCATGGACCGTGACACGATCGTGACAAGTTCGTGACAAAAAAGTTGTCTCGCCCCGAATTGTCATTGTCATTGACCTTGAGAAGTTGAACTTATCAAGGTCAATGACCGTGACAATTAGGCAGATTTGGTGTAATGTGCTAGGTTCATCGGAGGATCCAACACCCAACAGAAAGTTTCTTCACACTGAGAAGAATCATTGACAAAGATGTAAAGGCAGGGATGTTGCAGATCCCTCCACAGAATGTCAAAAACAACCCATTGCCTGCATATGGGGCCAATCTCGTGGTGGCCTATGATGAAGAGGCGAAGAGAGGAGAAAGAGAGGAGTACGAGGAAGCTTTGGAGACCTGTACTGAAGGAATGGCTAACGTAGTTTTGGCCTACGACGAAGAAAGCACCAAAGACGTAGATGACGTGTATAGCGTTGAAGGCGGGGAATCAGACCCAGTCCTAGAGTACTGTGCATTTTCAAAATCCCCAAAGTTCACTTAGTTCTTCGACCAAGTGGGGATACCAAAGTAAAGTAGGTTAGAGATAACCCAGGCAATACTTGACATCGCGAGGAAGAATGCAGTCCCTTCGCTGAGGTGGAAGGGACCCATGTCTAGGTTGGTGAGGAGGTTTCTGTCAGAAGTATCCTTCAGTGACGCCGATAAGGCTGTGAGAGTCCACCATAACAGGCAATCGTATGTAACCGCTAGCATTAACGAAGTTAGTTTCGCAAGGACTCTTATGGATGGGGGAGCTTCCATCAATATCATGCCAATTAGATCCTTTCATGCAGCCAATATTCCAGAAGAAAGGTTGGTCCCCATGCCTTTGGTGATTTCGGGGTATGATAACCAATCTTCCAAATCTATCGGATACGTTAATGTTGGGGTTGTAATGGGAAATCTTAGTTCCCATATCAAGTTCCACGTAATAAAGAGTGCAACTTCCTATCATCTGCTAGTAGGAAGGGTGTGGATGCGCAATCAACGGCTAGTTCCTTCTACGTACCACCAATGTGCTAAGGCGAACATCAAGGGGACAGATGTGACCATTAGGGCTACGAAGAGGCCCTTAGCTGTCGAGGAAGCTCACTTGGTAGATGCGGTATTTTACACTGAGTTAGAGGAGGATGTTTGGGTCCTAAAAATAAGAATGGAGGGTGCATGGGTTCCCTCGATCAAAGAAAGGATGGGGCCTTTGAACGAGCAGAGTAAAGAGGTTGCAAGCAGTGCCAGGGTGATGAACGAAGAAGCTCACCAGGTGGTCCCTTGGCCCCAAAACATCTCGAAGCAGCTCAAAGATAGGATGAGGCCCAGATTGTATCTGATGGAGCATGAGGTCCAACGACAAAGCATAGTAAGCCGGTTCTCAGGAAAAAGAGTGGATAAAGCTTCTAGAGAGAAGAAGAGGAAGGTAGTCACCGCTACCAGCAGGCAATGTAAGAAAGTCATTTCTGAATAAGGAAAGGTGGTATATCGATTGTAACGGTGTGATCGGGCAATCGAGGAAGCTAATGATGAGGTTGACCCGATATATTAATGCTTTTTGGTGGATCAACGGGGACAATGTATGGTAATAGACAATTCCAGCATACAGGAATTTATGGAGGAAGTCACCGAGGAATCGAATTACATGGCAGATCAGCCAAAGCCCCAGGTACAAGATTTGGAGCAGCTGAACCTAGCGAAAGAAGGAGAGGATCCGAGGCCCATCTTCATCTCGAAGGATCTTAGTAAGGAGAAATGGGGGGACCTTGGTTGAGTTGATTCGGGAGTTTATAGACGTCTTCGCGTGGAAGTACACAGAGATGGAGGGGCTAGATGAAGAAGTGAGCTGCCACAAGTTAAATGTAATGCCTTCAGATATTCTACTGAAACAGGCAATGAGAACGTACGAGACTGAGCTGGATTTAAAGATCAAGGAATAGGTTCAACGCCTACTAACGGCAGGGTTCATCATACTGATACAGCACCCACTCTGGCTATCTAGCATTATCCCGGTGGGAAAGAAAGACAAAAACCAAATAAGGATCTGCGTGGACTTCTGGGATTTGAATAGAGCTTGCCTCAAGGATGAGTTCCCTCTGCCCTCCATCGATAGCCTGATAGATGCAACGGATGGTCATGAGATGTACAACTTCATGAATGGGTATGTAGGGTACAACTAGATCAAGAAAAACCCTGTGGATGCAGAAAAAATAGCGTTCAGAACCCGTTGGGCAACTTCATATACAAGGTGATGCCGTTTGGACTCAAGAACCCTAGGGAAACTTACCAAAGAACAATTATGGCCATTTTCCATGACTTCTTTCACAAGTTTGTGGAATTCAATGTGGATGATTTAGCCATCAAGTCGAGGAAGGAGGAGTCTCGTCTGAGCGATTTGAGGAAGGTATTTTCCCATTGTCGGAAGTTTAAATTAAAAATGAACCCACTGAAGTGTGTTTTTGGAGTGACAAGTGGGAAATTTCTAGGCTTTGTGGTTGATCGACAAGGGGTGCAGATGGACCAGGACAAACAACGGGCGATCTTGGAAATACCATGTCCAAGAACGGAGAAGGAGTTGAAGAGTTTCCTCGGTAAGGTCTCCTACCTTAGGAGATTTGTGTCTGTATTGGAAAAAATAACACACCCACTGATGCAGCTGTTGCCAAGGAACACGAAGTTCATATGGGAGGAGAGTCACCAGGAGTCTCTTAACAGACTGAAAAAGCTGCCCGTTTCACCACAGACCATGGTTCTCCTAAAGGTAGGAATACCGTTGCAGCTATACTTCACATCCACCACGAGGTCTGTGGGAACTTTGCTGGCACAAGAGGTCGATGGGCAAGAAAGACCAGTTTACTACCTCAGCAGGATCATCCATAAGCCAGAAGTCAGATATAGTAGCTTAGAAAGGCATTGTTTAGCCTTAGTATTTATAGCGCAAAAACTTAGACATTATATGCTGTCTTTTACAATTCATATTGTAACTAGATGTGATCCCATTAAGTATTTTCTAGCAAGAACTATATTGATTGGCAGGGCAGCTAGATGGTTCCTTATCCTCTCCGAATATCACTTGAAGTGCGTGGTTCCTCGCGTAATCAAAAGCGAGGCGTACACAGATCTGTTGGCTATTTTCCCTTCAGGAACATTTGAGCCACCCAAAGAAAGTATCCCAACAGACCACTTGTAGGCAAATCACCTAGATGCACCAGATGAGGAATGGATAATGCAGTTCGATGGATCCTCGACGAAAAAGAAAGGAGGGTCAGGGGTCATCCTTTCAAAGAGGAATGGAGGAGATTTGCCTTTCCTACAAATTAGATTTCCCTTGCTCTAATAACGAGGCGAAATATGAAGCATTGGTGCCAGGGTTGCCAGAATATCTTCGAAGGGGGATTCGTTCACTTTGCATTAAAGGGGATTCAAACTTAGTGGTTCAGCAAGTGAATGGAGAGTACGCATTGAAACATATGAGCCTGGCACCATACAGAACAATCATCCAGAGACTTCTTTTCTATTTCCATCGGACCAAGATCAAGAGGTAGTCTAGAATGATGAACTACCACTCAGATGCCTATGCCACCATTGCCCAGAAAATGGTCATGAGGAGCGACACAACTACCGTCGTGATTCAACGAAGAACATATCCTTCGATGGTACAGTCAATTCTACCAATGGAAGAAGATGGTACTAGAGGGGAGAGATTAAGAGGCAATTGGAGGTTGGTGAAGGAATGATGGGGCTTAGAGAATTGAGCCATTACTTTACAAACCAAGGAAACCTTTACTTTAGAAATGCAGGAGGATGGCTGTCGAGATGCATCGGTCCAGAAGAGGCAGAGCAAAGATTGAAGATAACACACGAAGAGCACTACGAAATAATTGAGATACCCCTCTACCAAAAAATGCAAAGGGAGGGGTATTTTTAGCCTAAGATGAAACAAGATGCGACAGAGCTACAACGGAAGTGCGATAAATGCTAGTTATTCTTGGAGGCGGTTGAATATCACTCCGTGAAGGCTCAACATGACTGGACACAGCCCTGTATCGACTTCATTAAAGATGAAGTTGCCGCAACGAAGAAAATTGATGCGATGGGACTTAGGTGAAGGGCCCCGAAATTCTACATTCAGGAGGGAGAACTTTATCGAAGGGGATACTTCAATAGTCCGTTGCGTTGCATCACGAAGGAAAAAGCAGTCGAGGTCCTCAAACAGGTGCACGATCCAGCTCATATAGGGGGGGCCAAGTTATATGATTAGCTGATGACTTTGGGATACTATTGGACAATAATGGAGAAAGATTAGGCTGAGTTCGTTCGAAAGTGCAAGGCTTGCCAACTTCATGGAAACATGATCCATGCCCCGTCAATGGTCTTACACTCCCTGGCAATGCTTTATCATTTTCACACTTAGGCATTCGACCTCGTAGGGGAAATACACCCTTCTTCGAGGGGGAAGATATGGATATTACTAGCAACGGAGTGTTTCACAAAGTGGGCTGAGGCGATACCACTGAGAAGGGCAACCGTAGGGGTGGTGAGAAACTTCATCAGAGAATACATCATCTGTCGATTTCAGATCCCAAAGGTTATCCTTTTAGATAATGGAACCCCTTTCGTTAATTCAGAAGTAATGATGCTCATAGACAAATACTCCATTATCTATCACACTTCGATAGTGGTATACCCAAAGGGAAACGGTCAAGCCGAAGCGGCTAACAAAACTTTCGTTAATATCTTGGCTAAAATGATGGAGGATTTCCCAGGATCATGGGATTACAAGATATAATCCATTTTATGGGCCTATCGGACGACTAAGAGGAAACCCACAGGGTATACATTGTTCTTTCTTATTTACGGGGCAGAGGCAATTCTCCCAATAGAGTTGGAAGTTCCCTCTGCTCGATATGCTTTACAAAGTAGTATGCTCCCTCAGAATAAACATGTGCAGTCGAAAGCATTAAATTAACACAGAGAGAATGCGATGCAACACTTTCAAATGTATACGAAACAGCTCTCCAGGGCATATGATAACTTAGTGAGACCAAGGAAGTTCGTGGAGGGGGACCTTGTATTGAAGGAAGCAGTGAAACACATCAGGGTGCTTCCTCTACCCAAGTTTGCAGCAAATTGGGAAGGACCTTCCGTTGTAAAGGAATCTCATGACTCAGGTTATTGCTTAATTTCTAAGATGGAAGAAGACAAACCATTCAAAATCAATAATAAATGGTTGAAGGTTTATCATGTGTAAGCAATTATGTTTGGGCCACCGATGTATCTGGGTGATTATGAATATACAAGTTCCTTTTATGATGAGTATACAAGTTCTTTTTATTATAACTCAAGTAGAGATGAAAGAATTATAGAACTTCACATTTCACAACCTATGCAATAAGTTATAACACAAAGGAATGGCATAAGAAAATAAATATCATTTTCATTCATAAACTTTGGGGCATTACAAAATTGGGAGCTATCGCCCAAGAATTACATGAGAAGAATAAAATATACATATACAAAAACTCATTGGCCCAAGAGGAACAACAGATTAGGGGAAGAGAAAAAATCTTCAGGAAGACCCTAGTCCACGAAATTTTGATATTAATTGAGGAATAAATCTGGAAAAACAATGGAGTTCTTGAGAAATTATGAAAATTTAGGTTTTGAATACAAATCTTGAATTGCCCCTGTTGTTGATGATTTCGTTAGGAATTATTGAAATTTTTATGTTAGAAATTGCTTATATGTGTCACTATAATGTTCTTGATTATTGGTTGGGAGTTTGGGATGAAATTATAGAGGTTTTGAGGATTTATAATCATGGAACCCGTAATTGTAATAAGAAAATCTGGGTTGAAACCTGTAGGGTCGATCGATCGACCTATGAATGTCGATCGATCGACTGGTCCATCGATCGAACCCTTTTTGTCGATCGATCAACTCCTGCTGACTTTTGGAAATTGTTTATTCCTTAATGATTAATGTAACAACGCTTCGAGGGAACCTTGCATATGATGTAATTACTATATTGGGACTTAGGAAGGACCAGTAGGGTTGTGATTTAGGTCCGGATAATGTGAATTAATACGAGACTTATCCGTAGAGTCGCGAGGGGTTAAGAATACTAAATTATGATCGTGCATGCAACACGTTAGGTTTAGTGAGAGTGATTGATGACTTAGGCTAGTAGGATAGAGAATGTACACCTACTGATATTATGGATATAAAAATGATACACTTCGAGGGTCGAGAAGTACTTGGAAACTTATGTTCAATGAGAAAAAAGGAATAACTACAATACGTAGGATTTGAGTGTTATATGCCACGTATGGTTAGAATGCGTTATGAATCATGAGTGTACCTACATGAATCATGTAAATAAATATATTGGGTGTATGTAAATTTATTGTATGTACATTTGTAGTTAATCATACCCGCGTTACTTGCTATCACGGAGGTATCCTTGCCGAGACAGTCTTATCCTGCGTGACCTTTATGGGGGATATTGACTCGTGCCCTATAACATAGTATCCTTCGATACAGGCTATCAGAGATTGAAAGTTCAGACAGTTCTAAGAAACGTGGGGGTATGTGCTGACCTCTTAATGACTGGGAACTATGCTTCGCCTCCAATATGTGTATTTTGTGTTAATACGTTTCGAGAGTGGATCCACACTAGTATTTCCATTATTTGTACGAGAGGTAAAATTAATTCGGTATAAATTATAATTATGTGACAACGGGGTTAAGGGCAGTTGAGAGAAGACTGAGTGTGGACTGGTTAACTAGGTGAGTATTAACTATCGTAGTTTAGAAGCACGTTAAGCGTGCACATTAGTTGAGGGGTGAGAATTCACAAGAGAGTAACGAAGCTAACATGTATGGAGTATCTTCTAGTAAGCATTTTAAATACTTGTTAAACTGTTTTAAAGATATTTTCAATCGAGCTCTGACCCGTTTATTGTCCTTTCTCCTCTCCCTCTTGTATATATATATATATATATATTATCAGGCGTTCAGTCACAGGGGCGCCAGGCTTAGACCGTTGGACTGATTGATGTGCTGCAGCTGGTGTGGGAGTTGTAGGTCCTTGCATTAGACGCTTCATCTTATCATCTCAGTGTCACTTTTAGTTATCTCATATTGGGCATGTGTCGCCCCTTGCTATCCTCTATTGTTATTGAGAGAGTTCTTCTTATTTGGATTTTGGTATTTACTATCAGTTGGGATTGTTGCTTCTATTTACTGTTGGTTTGAGACATTGTCACTGGAAGGTTTAATCTAGTTCATTATTATTCAGTTGTTTGATTATCAAATATTTACTGTTGTAGTCTTTGGATGGTTGAATATCTTACTTAATAATGTTGCTGGTTTTTTAATTAATAAAATTTGGAAAATGTTTTGACACTTAGCATAATTATTTATTAGATGTTTAATAAACTGAATTATTTTTCGACAGTGATGCTAAGAATGAGCCAGCCGAACACTTTGATTAAATTTAATAAAGGACTGATCACCCGGTATTTAATTAGGCGGGGTGTCACACGGAAATTCTAATCAAATTGGCCTAAAACACTACTTAAGTCAAACACCAACCCATAAGACGTAAAACTCATGTTTCAATCATAAATGGTCATTCTAAATGTCCCAATAGTCATCCCAAATTATGAGGGAAAACAAACCAATATTGTATTTAGTACGAGTTGAAAATTTATTATTTAATTATATATTAATTTAGTATGACAGGACATTATAGTAAGCTAATTCACGATCGGCGGAGCTCGACACCTTGGGGATAATTCAAATAAGGAAACCCTCGATACCGATTCTCTGACCATTCCATAATCGCCCATTATACACAGTCACTTTTAAATACTTACTTTATGAATTATCATGTATTAAGTCCAATTTCAATTTCGAATTATATAACACGTGTAGAATTTAAATTGTGACATCACATGTCACTACAGTCTAATATAATAATTTCATAATTTAAATTAATGCCATAAAATTTGAGGTATTATAATTATTCTCTTGGGTAAAGCTATCTTATATTTTATTTTGCCCACATTTCAAGTATAATTATGACCTACCCTATCATCTCAAATGAACAAGTTTTACTTATGATTTTTGGATTTTGAAGCACCCAAGTAAATTCTTGATAATTTACGTTACCAAACTACCTCAAATGAACTATAATCATAATTCATATCACATGTGAATTCATAATAACGAAATCATACCGACTCCAAAAGTTGCGAACGTAACGATGTATTATTAGCTTTTAGGTCGGGCAGTATGGGCATGTCCTCAGTTTTCCACATCAACACATCCATACTTAAGTCCTCACTACTCAAATGTTCCTCTTGAAGTAAATTTAACCTAGAAATAATGAAAATATTCACAAACTTTGCCGATTTTAGTAATTTGAATTTGCCATAAAATTGTGTTGTTGTAGTTGTTTCTAAATTAACTCTTGTGATTGTTATCTTGTCAAATCGATGGAAGCATGGTTAGGGTTAGGGTTAGGGTTAAGGTTTTTGAGACAATGATTTAATTTGTTTTTGACATGATGATTGAGTCTCATCCGTTGAGTGTTTTGTACAATAACCAAATTAATCATGTATCATATATACATATATATAATAATTTCTAAGTCCTATAGTTTTTTTTCAAAATTACAAAAGGGTTTAAAAAGCTGGTGGTATTTAGTTTGAGGTGGTGTTAAGGATGTGTTAGCTTGACACCTAAGTGAAAAGGTGTCATCTTGCATGCAACTTTGTTGTTTAGTGTGTTTGTGATGCCTTTTATATGTGACACGAATGTTGTCTTGTATTTAAGACATCATATATGTTAATAGTAGTTATGTTTAAAAAAATAGCTATTTTTAATCCCCGCGTGATGCACAGACAATTTGTAAGTCTTATTATGCAATGCAATGTGGATAAACTCATGAAACTATCAAGGGTATACAAGCATAGGGAATATAAGTATTACGTTAAAAATACTTATTTGATAAATGATTCATGCATTTTCTTTTGAAAAATTTACAGTATACATGTAATTCATGAGCTATGAATATACCCTCACACTCATAACACATGCCTGAATCCATATCCTTTCTGTCCCGATTCCCCGAATATTTTTCTACCATAATTGGTTTTATGTTTCTCAATTTTTCTAAATTTTGAAAAATTATATTTTTCTTTGAGATTTTTTTTTTAATTTTTGCAACCAAAAGGGTAAAATCCTCTCTTTTACTTTTGGATTCGTCATCACAATTAATCGCATCCACATTATATCCTTTCAAACTAATTCCCTTATCCTTTTTGGGCGGACTAAAATTTTCTAACTTTAAGGTTTGGAGAGAACCTATGAGTTCTTGAACTCTCATCCTATCGACATTAACTAAATACATAAGTATGTGATGTGTGGAAGAAACCTAGGAGGTAAAGACCTCAAAATCTTATGCACTACGTTATTATCGAAATTTTTTCTTCAAAATTAAAATAAGGGCTCATGAAATGAGGGAGTTTAAAGTATAACTTCTCAAAAGTATCATTCTCGTGCATTAATAACATCTTGAATGTAGTGGTGATATTTGAAGCTTTCGTACTCATACAATATTGGTACCGTCATTGGTTAGAGTATTTCTCATGCCTCTTTAGATGTTTCACACGTCATACTCCTGAAAATCATTTTTTATTTGCTAGAAATCGTTTTTATATGCTGAAAATAATTTTATATTGCTGAAAATTATTTTTTCATTCCTAGAAATCCTTTTTACTTGCTTGAAATAATTTATTAATGTTGAAATTCATTTTTTATTTATTGAAAATTAGTTTTCTATGCTAAAAATAATTTTATATTGCTAAAAATCATTTTTCTATTGATGAAAAATCTATTGCTGAAAAAACATATTTTATTTACCACTAAATTTTATTAAATGGGAAAAATCTAACTTATTTTATCTGTAAAAGAGACATTTAAAACAGTCTTTAACGTTTATATATATATAAACTATTCATATATGAAAAAACACTTAAAACAATTTTTATACATATTTTTTTTTAACAAACTGTTTTTATATGTATAAACTGTTTCTATATATGAAAATTTAAAAGAATTCTTTAAGTATTTTTTTATATATAAACTGTTTTATATAAAAAAAATGTAAATATTTTTCGCTTTATAAAAAAATAGTGAAAAAAGTTTTTTAATATTATTTAAAAAAACAATTTTTTTCTTTTAACAAAAAAACAAATAAAAATATTTTTTTATTATTATTAATTTTTTTTTGAAAAATAATATTTTTGTATATTAAACATTTTTAAATCACAAACTATGTTGGAAAAAAATTATATACAAAGTTTTTTTAATAAATAAACCCTTAAAATCTATTTTTTTCGAAAAAGTATTTTAAAAACAAAATTATTTTAAAAAAACGTTTTATATATGAAAACATATTTTTTTCTTTTAAATAAATATATATTTTATTTACTAATTTGGATTTTCGTATCATGTTATTTTCTATGATAATGTCATTCTTGACATTCATTTTATCATATTCATTTCAATTCATATGTGTTGTTCACCGTATATTACTGAATTTACATGTTCATGATTATGACTACGCTCATTTTGTAAATACTAGTAAACATTATATATTAGGTTATGTCTTAGAATACAATATTTCAAAATGCGTTACATCGACCGTGCATCGCACGTATCACCACTGGGATAAAAACTTTTTATAACAAACATATCTCCGTTATATATCTACATTTCTTAATTGCTTTAAATCATTTTTTTCTAAAAATAATTTATTACAGTTGAAAATTATTTTTTAATTGCTGGAAATCATTTTTATAAGATGAAAATAATTATATATTACTTAAAATCATTTTTTAAAATCCAAAAAATAATTTTTAATTGATGAAAATAGTTTATTACTCGTGAAAATCATTTTTTTGCAAATAATTTTTATATAATTTTTTGGGAATGTTTTTGATTAAATTCATTTGTTTTTACTAAAAATCATATTTTATTTGCTATAAATTATTTCTTTATGCTAGATATAATTTTATATAATTGAAAATCGTTTTTTTTATTACTATAAATAATTTTTATTTGTTGAAAATAACTTATTAATGCTAAAAGTCATTTTTTGTTGAAAATCATTATATATTAATTTACATATTAAAATAAAATAATTAAAAACGCGTTACACCCGTCGTGCATCCCCTGTGTCACGACTTGTATTTTTATACATCTTAAATAGGCATGTTGATTCCAAATTTAGTCTGCTGATGTGGACCATTCACTTGAAGACACGTGTCAACATATGTGGAAATTACAAATACTTTCAACGAACAACATACTGTCACCGAGCTACTCAAGTGCCCCGAGCAACTCAATCATACCGAACAGCTTAGGAGCCCCGAGGAACTCAAGGCTCCGAGCAACTTAAGCAAATTTAGTCTGTTGACGTGGACCATTCACTTGAAGACACGTGTCAACATGTGTGGCAATTACAAATACGTCCAACGAACGACATACTGTCACCGAGCTACTCAAGCGCCCCGAGCAACTCAATCACACCGAACAGTCAGGAATACAAAAACAGTGAACGTAGGCCATTTTCATCAGGCTGAACCACTTTAAAAATTATTTGTCTTATTACTTTATTTATCTGTGATTGATTAATTAGAGATAATCGAGTTTTTTACATCAACAGATTGGCACCGTCTGTTGAAAACGACTGTACTTTGCGTTTTTCACCAAAACAATTCATCATCTATGGCTGATAATTCGAAATCCAGTAATCGAAATACTGGGGTCCCTCCAAACCCGTCTATTCTCCCAAATGTTCAAGATTTGGCTGGCATAATGGCTAATTTAGCCCAAGGGAAAATGACTATGCAGGAAACTATGCGTCAACTTATACAAACTGTTCAAGGTGGAGTGCCGACCCAATCAGGACAACGAAGCGTTCAGAGAAATACCCATTTGCCTTCTTCAAGAACTAGACGAACGTTATTCCCGGGGGTCTCTCAATCTAGACGTACTGATTCATATCGTACTGAAAGATCTAGTGATCCTTCATATCAACCAGGCCAGACTTCATCAGTACGAGCTACTGATTCCCATCGAAATGTCACTCTCACTCCATAAAGGACTAGTGCTATAGAAAGGTTAAGTAGAGTATCTCCTTTTGATCGATTGGGCCCTACGAGGAATAGAAGTCCTCTTAGGATTACGTCGAGGAACTCTCAACGACCATCCGACTTAAGGGAAGGCTCTGCCTAATCACGACCACCAGCCCGTATTGAAAGATCCCAAGAGGAAAATTCAATACGATCGGTTGCTCGGACGAATAGGCCCGAGGTAGGAAACGATGCGTGGAAAGGCTCTATTCAAAGGTTGGAGGACAGATTAGGGGAAATGTCTAAGGTCAAGAATCCTCTATAAAGAACTTTTGTCCAAGGAACACCATTCGTACGGGCAATTATGGATTTTCCCACACCATCAAAATTCAAAGCTCCTATGGTGACACCTAAATACGATGGAAAAACTGACCCTGTCCTCCATATAGAACAATACCAAGCTGCTGTCGATATCTATGCAGTTCCAGATGAGATGAGATGTAGGGCATTTTCAGGAACTCTCACTGGGTCAGCCCAGGTATGGTACAACAACCTTCCTCGGGGGAAGATTGCGACTTTCCTTTAACTAGCAGAGCTCTTTATAGGGAACTTCTGTTTTGGAGCGAAGCCAGTCAAACGAGTAGCACACTTGTTGAGTGTTAGACAGAAGGCAGGTGAAAGAACCAAAGACTATATTACTCGTTTCAATAACGAGAAACTTAAAGTAATTGATTACGAGGAGAAAATAGTAATTACTGCTCTGATGAGTGGACTATTGCCAGATAAGTTGTACTACACTTTAGCCAAAGATCCGCCTAGGACCATGGCAGAACTGATGGCAAAAGTAGCCAAAATCATAAATGCCAAGGAAGAAGAATGCAGAAACTAAGGAGACCAAGGTGGATGATGGTAAAATCGAAAAAAAAGGATCAAAAGAACAATGGTGGCAGCAGGCAGTCGAAAGGAAAGCAAGCACTGGAGCAGATGAGGAAATTTGGAAATTATACTCCTTTGAAGGTAGATATAAATCACATTCTGGAGGAGATCAAGAACAGCGAGGAGCTAGCCTGGCCAGCGAAAATGAAGGCAGATCCTGACAAAAGGGATAAGTACAAATATTGCAAATTCCACAAAGACCATGGTCATACGACCAAACATTGCATAGCTCTCCAGAATGAAATTGAAGCACTCATCAGACGAGAAAAATTTGCTAAGTATGTTGATCGCCAAAATGGTGGAAAGACCAACGATCAAGGAAGGCAAAGATCTAAATCTCCTCGTTGAGCAAAAGAAGATAAGAAGAGAGATCAATAAGATGATCCAGAAGATGATCCCGACCTTCCTACAAACCCAGACAGCCAGAGCGTGAGGTATTTTCAATACATTTTGGATCATTTGAATGTAATGTTATTACAGGTGGAGATGCATGAGGTGGAGATCTGACCGCGGAGAGAAAAGCTTACCCCAATGAGTCTCAAGCCTGCTCGTACACATAGCGAATAAACTTAGCTTAAGATGATCGCCCGAGGAAGGTGGATAAAGACAAACTAGTCATTGGTTTCTCCAAGAACGACCTGTCAGGTGTACTATATCCTCATGATGACCCATTAGTAATCAAGATGAGAAGGAAGAAGGTGGTGATTTCACGATTACTGGTGGATAATGTAAGTTCGACAGACATCATGTTCTACCCATACTTTGACAGTTTGAATTTGAAGTTAGCCCAGTTGGAACCCTATCATAGGCCCCTCATTGGCTTTACTGGCGAAAAGGTTTTTCCACTTGGGACGATCAAGTTGGATATCCTTATTGGTACTTGGCCTGCTTGTCGAACAGAAAGGGTATACTTTTTCGTAATGGATAAAAATGTCCAATCAGCTTACAATATCATCATGAGAAGGGTAGGTCTGAAGAAATTCGAGGCAGTACCCTCTTATCGTACATCAATGTTTAAAATTCCCAACCAATTTTAGAGTGGGAGTTATGAAAGGCGACCAGAAAGTAGCTCGGGAATGCTACTATTCATTTGCCGAACAGGAGGAACGTGAAGAATCCAGGAAGAAGACTACTACCTATCAAGTGGATGAAATAGAAGATGCCGAGATTGAAACGTTAGACCCTAGAGACGAGTCTCAGCTCGTGAAGGGCCAGGTCATGGAGGCTACCAAAAATATCATTCTGGACGACGAGCATCTAGAATGAACAACTCAAATTGGTTCATCACTGGATGTATCGATAAAATAGGAATTGATAGCATTTCTAAGGTGCAGAAAGCAGACTTTTGCATGGAGTCATGAAGACATGCCAGGGATAGACCCGAGTTTCTTGTGCCACGAGCTCAACGTGAATAAGGAAATCAAGCCAGTGAAGCAGCGAAGAAGAGTGTTTAGCCCTGAAAAGAACCAAGCTATACAGGAAGAAGTAGAGAAACTACAAAAAGACTTTTTTATTGAGGATGTCAAATATCCTGATTGGCTAGCAAATGTGGTGATGGTAAAGAAGAAAAATAACAAGTGGAGGATGCGTGTAGACTTCACTGATCTTAATAAGGCATGCCCAAGGTATCATTTTCCGTTGCCCCGAATCGATCAGTTGGTGGATGCTACCTCGGGGAATGAATTATTGAGTTTCATGGATGCTTATTCTGGTTACAACCAGATTAAAATGAAACCTGAAGACACGGAGAGTACCTCTTTTATCACCCCAAGGGGAACTTATTGCTATAATATTATGCCTTTTGGATTGAAAAATGCAGGTGTAACATATCAGTGGCTGATGAATAAGGTGTTTGCGGAGCAAATCAGTCATAACATGGACGTTTATGTTGACGATATGCTGACGAAGAGCAAGAAAGCTGCTGATCATCTAGTTGACTTAGGTCAGACCTTTGATCAACTAGAAAAATATCAAATGAAGTTAAATCCCACCAAGTGCATATTCGGGGTGCGAGAAGGCATGTTTCCCGGATATATTGTTAACCATCGAGGTATTGAGGCAAACCCCGAAAAGATCAAGGCCCTACTGGAACTGCGATCTCCAACTACGAAGAAGGAAGTGCAAAGTGTCACAGGGCAAGTTGCAGTACTCAACAGATTTATGTCACGAGCAACAGACAGATGCCTCCCATTCTTCAAAACACTTCGAAAAACTTTTGAGTGGAATGATGAATGCGAGAAGGTCTTCCAAGAGTTGAAGAAATATATGGGGACTCCTCCATTGTTATCTAGACCAGTGATGGGAGAAATATTATACTTTTATCTGGCAGTTTCAGAGAATGTAGTTAGTTCGACATTGATAAGAGTGGAAGACGGAGTCCAAAAATCGGTCTATTACACCAGCAAAGCTTTCCGAGGAGCAGAGATCGGATATCCAAGGTTGGAAAAGTTGGCACTGGCACTAATCGAAACGAGCAGAAGGATGAGGCCATACTTCCAAGCCTATACTATAGTAGTGTACACTGATATGCCATTGAGACAGGCTTTGCATAAACTAGAGAAATCGGGAAGATTGATGTACTGGGCAGTAGAACATGGTGAATATGATATAATTTACGAGCCTCGATCGTCGCTCAAGGGACAGGCAGTAGCTGATTTTATTACAGAATTTACTCATTCTGATTACCCCGAAGAACAGGAGTTTAATACAGACCAACCTGTGGATATTATGGGATCACCAAATTTAACCTCCGACCAACTTCCATTTGTGGACGATCAAGACAAGACAATCAACGAGCAGCAAGAAGTGTTGGGGGAAGACAAAAAGAAGCATCAAATATTCCACCGAGGAGCTCTGTCTGACCAAGAGTTTGATAATGAAGTACCTGTGTGGAATCTGTATGTGGATGGCTATTCGTGCACTATAGGCAGTGGAGCAGGAATTATTTTAAATAGTCCGGATGAGATTGATATGGAGTATGCTCTGCGCTTTAAATTTAAGGCTTCTAATAATGAGGACGAATATGAAGCTATGATCGTGGGCCTAAGTCTGGCCAAAACCATGAAGGCAGAGCAGGTCGTTGTATTCAGTGATTCACAGTTAATCGTAAATCAAATTCTGGGGGTGTATGCAATAAAGGGATAATTAATGGTCAAGTATCATGCAAAAGCAATGGAGGTTGTATCGATTTTTACTGCAGTTCGATTGATTAGAATACCGAGATTGGATAATGCATGATCAGACGCCCTAGCTCGGCTAGCATCAGCCACACGCACCAAGCTACGAAGAACAATCCCAATAGAAGTCCTGGTTGGTCGGAGCATAGACGAATATTTAATGATGAATGTCATTGCCCTTGACTTGGGACCTTCCTGGATGGATCTCATCAGGGCTTATATCGAAGAAGGGATTCTGCCACCTGATAAACTCGTAGCTAAGAAACTAAAGTTTAAAGCTGCTCATTATGTATTGACCAATGGCATTTTATATAGAAGAGGAGCTATAACAGCACTCCAGAAATGTG
The DNA here is from genome assembly GCA_949130495.1 of Sambucus nigra. Lineage (NCBI taxonomy): Eukaryota > Viridiplantae > Streptophyta > Magnoliopsida > Dipsacales > Adoxaceae > Sambucus > Sambucus nigra. The sequence continues at coordinate 3,576,370 of OX422224.1, forward strand.
TCCATCCCTCCGAAGTTAAGGACTTGATTGAAGAGGTTCATGAAGGATCCTGTGGAGCCCATGTAGCAGGTCAGACGCTTTTGCAGAGAATAATGACACAGGGGTATTATTGGCCAACGATGAGGGTTGACTGCGCTGCTTATGCTAAAAAGTGCGATAAATGCTAACGCTTCTCTTCCATCTGAAGAACTCCTCAAGCATTGTTAACATCCATTACATCACCTTGGCCATTCGCCATGTGGGGGATAGACTTGGTCGGGCCACTTCCAACGACAAGGGGAAGATTCAAATACATCGTCGTCGCTGTGGATTATTTTACTAAATGGGTTGAAGCTGAACCTCTAATTAATATGACATATGACAAGATCTATCAGTTTATTTGGAAGAATATTATTTACAGATATGGTCTTCCCCATGCATTCATCACTGACCATGGAACCCAGTTTGACAATGAGGAATTCGCTGCATATTGTCATCAGTCCAATGTATTGAAAATCCATTCCGTGCCAGGCCATCCTCAGAGCAATGGGCAAACTGAAGTGATGAACAGAACTTTACTGAATGGTTTGAAAAAATGACTGGATGATGCAAAGGGAAACTAGATCAACAAGCTACACTCTCTGTTGTGGGCTTATCGCACTACACCACGAACAGCAACAGGGAAGTCTCCATACATGTTGACATTTGGAAGTGAGGTTGTCATACCTGCTGAATTGGGTCTACCCACACACAGGGTGCTGAATTTCAATTCTACTGTCAGTGACTTGATGAGAAGATTAGACCTGAATATGGTCGAAGAAGTCAGGAAAGAAGCAGCAATCAGGAATGCAGCATATCAACAACGAACAACTTTGTTCTATAACAAAAGAGTGAAGAAATGTGATTTGAAGGAAGGGGACTATGTGCTGAAGAAAGTGATCTAAAAGCATAACAAACTGGAAGCCAACTGGCATGGACCCTACAGAGTAACAAAAGTTGTTCGTCCAGGGACATACAGGATTGAAACTTTGGAAGGAGAAGAATTCAAGAATGCATGGAATGCAGAGCATCTGTGCAAGTATTATTAGTAGTTAAAATTCCTATGTAACACAGTTCTTTCAAAATGAATAAAGTGATGTTTCATCCCCATTTCCTTTTTGTTGAAGTTTTTTCGGAATATTAGTGCTACACACTACACAAACCCAAATTCAGAGCAGCACACCACCAACTCCGGTTGGTCGGCAAATCAATTACTACCAACTCCGGTTGATCGGGAACTAATTACCACCAACTCCGGTTGGTCGGGAAATCAATACCACCAACTCCGGTTGGTCGGGAAATCAATTATCACCAACTCCGATTGGTTGGGAAATCAATACCACCAACTCCGTTTGGTTAGCAAATTAATTACCACCAACTCCGATTGGTAGGGAAATTAATACCACCAACTCCGGTTGGTCGGGAAATCAATTACCACCAACTCCGGTTGGTCAAAAACTAATTACCAGGGAAATCAATACCACCAACTCCGGTTGGTCGGAAAATCAATTACCACCAACTCCGGTTGGTCGGAAAATCAATTACCACCAACTCCGGTTGGTCGGAAAATCAATTACCACCAACTCCGGTTGGTCGGGAACTAAATACCACCAACTCCGGTTGGTCGGTAAATCAATTACCAACAACTCCGGCTGGTCGGGAACTAAATACCACCAACTCCGGTTGGTCGAAAAATCAATTACCTCCAACTCCGGTTGGTCGAGAACTAAATACCACCAACTCCGATTGGTCGGCAAATCAATTACCTCCAACTCCGGTTGATCGGGAACTAAATACCGCCAACTTCTGGGAATTCAAGGTCTAGATTACTAAAACTAAGCAGGAACATGGGATGAAAATCATTCCATTGCTTAGGCCCAAAAAGTGACAAGTCACTGTAATAAAAAAGTTAGATAAGTATAGGGCATATATATTTACCAGCCAACAAACAAGGACATTCTACAAATTATTTCAAAGAAAATAAAATGGCAAAAGACAAACTTTTTCTTCATTAAATAAAAGAAAATTACACAAAATATGAAGTCTAATTCATTACATCAAATATCCTATTCTATAGGTTTCTTTCCTTCTGCCTTTGAAACAGGGTCCACCCCAGCCGGAGGATCATCTAATGCATAAGGAGAATTTATAAAATTTAGATCTCGTAGCATTCTGACGTTCATTAGGGATGGATGATTAAGTAATTGTTCTAGATGAACTATCTAAAAGTTTGCATGAAGACTGTAATCACCAAGATACTTGGAAATCAGGCATCGAGGAATTGCACGAGCATAAATCCAACTAATATCAAGCTTAAAAGGAGGCACGGGCAAATCGAGCACTCCAGGATCATAATAATCCCATAAGTAGTATCCTTGCTCCAATTTGAGCACACACATAACGTTCAACCTTCCCTGCTTGTACCCCTCATTATTTGACCACTCTATTCGAGCATCAAGATGGTACAGAGCTTTATTATACCCAGCCATCCAAAATTCTCTGGGTTGTTTGTGAAACTGATAAGTTAACTTCTTTAGTTGCTCGTGGAGTTTCTTCACAAGAATTTCTGTACTTTCAAGAGCAGAATTCTGATTAGAGAGTTTCTCGGTAAAGTTCAGAATCTTCTTAGACATTTCTGCCAAGGCTTGGTTCTTCGCCATTAACTGAACGGCTTGATTCTCTAAAGCAGACTGAGTTCTTGCTTCTTTAATGGTAATCTGACCAGCCCTTACTCGTCTCCGAGAAGAAGATCTTTCTCATCCACGAGTAGATGTGGAAGGTCCAACTCGTTTCAAAGTTTCTAACTCATCTCGTAAGTTAGCATTTTCTACCTCCAAGAAGGAAAAACCTTCATCATTAATGGGGACCAAGGCTCCCGAGGAAGAGGCAACAGATTTAAGTTATTTCATTTCCTCCTGCAAAGCAATGTTTTCCTGCTCCAACAACTTGGCAATATGCCTATGCTCTTCAATTTCAAGCTTCAGAACACTCTCCTTCTTCTCATGAGCAGAGATGAATTTGTCATACCCTTTGTCAGCACTCAATTTTTGATATTTTTTCTCGTATACTTGATGCAAAAGGGTAGTAGATTGTATATACTGTTGTTGAAGTTCCTCGATCGTTCCTTGAAGATCTTCAATCATTTCGTAGTAGGCTACATTGTTGGCCACAACACGATCAAGTAAGCACTTCAAGTATTGGTAAGCTTCAACTGCTCTATCAGAAGCACCTGATCCGAAGATGTCAGTTATCTGGGCCTCATTAAGATCTACATGACCAGCTTTAAAATAATCATTGCATTTTTTCATCAATTCTGTATCATGAGCTGATAAGAGCTCCATCCTGGCTATAAACTAGCAAAGAGAAGAAATAAAAAGAATCAATAATGATGCAGACAGAGTTAGTAAAGAAGGAATTCCAGACGAACAACGAAAGTTCAAATTTTTATTCTTCATAATCAAGAGAAACATAGTTCAGAGTTACATTCCAGAAAATAACAAAACTAAAGACCCGAACAACTTTACACCTTCTCCTTATTTCCTACGACTTCTTCGGAGGGTTGGGATGAAGGGGTTGGTTACTCGGAGAGCAATGGTAGCTGCTCGGTAGAAGTGTTGGCTGATTGGAGTTGCTCGAAAGGTCGAACAACAGGAACAGTAAGGGCCTGATCTCCAGTCATCATAGAAGATTCATCTGAAGCAGCTTCATCTTCTTCTTCTTCTCTAGGAGAGGGAGGAGGGCCATGAGTGTGCTGCTAAAATAACTCAGAATTTTTAGCAACCTTCAACTCCTGCAAGGCTGCTACCCATTTATCCCTAAAATATTTGACACTGGCATACTCCATTTGAGAGGACATGACAGCTAGGCCCTTGTTCCACCCTTTGTCCCAGCCAACACTGAATGATTTTTTAACTACAGCTTTCCTTTTTGCCTTCTCCTAAGAGGTCCTTTCCCTTAGGAGCTCTTCGGTAGACTTCATCTTTTCTTCCACCTCTATTTTGTATCTCTCAACATCTTGAAGTTTAGCAACATTTTCCTCAGCAGCTTTGAGCTTGACTTCAAGCTCACTGTTATGTCGTTCGACCTCCTTCAATTTCTTCTCCAGCTCTTTAGAGGTAGTCACAGCCTGGTCTCGATTTGCTTCCACAGACTTGAATTGCTTCTCTCAAGCAACTTTGTTTTCCTCGTACTTTTGACGAGAATCTTTCAAAGATTGGGTCAGTCCAGTAAAAGCCTATTCTACCCCACCCGAGAAGCAGGAAGCCCTGATGGCTTCATCTTTCTTCAAAATGCTGTTGAAACACGTCACAAGCTGAAAAAAGAAAGAACTTTAAGTCAATAAATGAACATAGTATTAAAAAATAAAGGGATTAAGCTAAGGGTACTTACTGAAGTAATGTGTTGAGCAACCAGAGTAGTGAGTTTCTCGCGAGAAAAGGTGTCTTCAACACCTTGGGATTCTGGAACAGTCCAGGATCTTACCAAGCTCACAGCAGAGCTCGGAGTAACAAGAGCACTACCTTCAACATTTGAAGGTTGAGAGATAGGTTCAGAAGGTCTCTCAGAAGAACTTCTATTTAACCTCCTCAGAGGAGTAGGAGCATTTTTAATTAAAGATATTGTCTCTGTTGGGGAGATGATAACAGTTTCACTTGAAGGTGTGATGACAACAGTCTTACTCGGAGGCACAAGGGGCTTCTTAACAGTTTTTTTGGCAGTAACGGAGGGGGGTACATCTATATTCTTTGTCCTTTCTTCTAGGATAACTTGTTTACTCTTCTTTGCCTCCACAGTGGCAGAAGTAGACTTGTCAAAAAAGGTAGGAGCTCTTCTCTTCTTCATCAGATCAATGATGGGAATGCTTAAGTCAGAAGAATAACCTTACACACTGGTTTCAGAGGTTGGTACTTGGTCAAGATCAACCACCACATGACAAGGATGAGCAATAAAAGACGAAGTGTAGCTACTGTATTGCAGCAAATAAGAAGCAGATCTAATATGCTCCTCAACAACAGATTGATGCAAGCCCCAAATAAGTTTCAAATGCTTTATATTAACCTCGATTTCTTTTGGAGATTTCCTTTTACTGTCAACAATAACAAACAAAATCAAATGTCAGTGATGCATTTTATCAAATACAAAGAAAATAAGATTTCAAAAATAAAAACAACCTATCCCATTGCCATAAAGTGGACACCTGGGACCTTGGTATACATCATCTCCATTTAATGGAGGGTGTTGCCAATTTTTCATCACAACCCCATGATCAAAATAATCCCTATTGGCATCAGAAAGATTGACAACTAACGCTCTATTTAAAAACCTAGTTTTTAAATAGAAAGTAATGTCACTGGTAACCCATCTGTAGCAATACATAATATCTAGAATCCCTGAACGAGTTCCATAAAGTTGATTCAACCTATATACGCCATTAACTATCCTCCATGTATTTGGAGCTATTTTTGCAGGTACAACGTCAAAATATTGGCAAAACTCCAACCACAGGGGATTTGGCGGGAAAGAAAAGTCACATTCGGCTACAAAAAGACTTGGGAACCAATGTCCCTCAGCTAAAGAAAAATAATCAGAAGGACCAGAAATTTCTTCCAAGATAACCCACGAAGGGATTGAAAACTCAGATCGAAATCTGTCTAACGATTCAACAAGATAAACCATGGTGAATAAAGAAAATAAAGAAGAAGGGAGAAAATCTTACAAAGTAAATAGAGATCAGTTGTCAATGAACGATGGAAAGAAAGAAGGCACAAGATAGAGAGAAGATGAAGAGTTCAGAGATACAGATTTGAAAACTGAAAAACGATAGGATTTCTGTCACACTTAAATACTTTACCTCGGGAATAGAGAAAAATAATGATTACAAGGAAAGACGTTTGCATTTTCGGCTTCTAAAATAAGAAAAGGGAACAAATATCGAAGTGATCGTGAAAATTCAAAATATTTATGAAGTTTGATATTATGCGCTCAAAAAGGAATTATAAATTTTTTCTAAAATCCATGAAGATCCGTAATCCAAGCAGTTTTCAAGCAAAATGTTCCACACTCTCCTTGAACCTCAACTGTGAAACATTAGGGGCTTTTTTTTATACCAAATTTAGTCTGTTGACGTGGACCATTCACTTAAAGACACGTGTCAACATATGTGGAAATTACAAATACTTCCAATGAACAACATACTGTCACCGAGCTACTCTAGTGCCCCGAGCAACTCAATCACACCGAACAGCTTAGGAGCCCCGAGGAACTCAAGGCTCCGAGCAACTTAAGCGTGCCGAGCAACTCAGGCGGTTCGAGATACTTAGCGTGCAGAGCATCCGAATAAAGAGAATTAAAAGACAGCTGCACATTAAATGCACATTATTATCATACATATGTATATGTCTACTAGATAACAACGCATTATCTTTTCATACGTACGGCCTCAAGGCTATAAATACATTGTAACCTCCTCATAATAAGGGGACTTTGGATATTTTGATAAACCTATTATCGAGAATCCAAATAAACAGTCAGCAATACAAAAACAGTGGACGTAGGCCATTTTCACCAGGCTGAACCACTTTAAAAATTCTTTGTCTTATTAGTTTATTTATCTGTGATTGATTAATTAGAGATAATGTAGTTTTTTACATCAACAAGGCACTTCTCTTATAAGAAAATTTTGGCATGTGGCATTTATAAATTTTGTAATTAGAGCAACCTTTTAACTCATGTACAATACAAATCTATCTCCCGTACCCATCCCCTTCTCTCTATCTATCCAGTGTCTATTCTTTCTTCTCTATCTTTATACCCTTTCTTCTTCCTTTTACACTTTTATCTCTTATTATGCCACCACCCTTTCTTCTCTCATTCCTAAAATAATTCAAATTCACACGATCATATCCCTTTTCAAAATCCAAAATCGTCAATTTCCTTTAAAAAACAAAATTATTTTCTTTATCCTCATAGACTCTCTCTCTTTAAGCCTTTCATTTCCCAACAAGCCCTTAACAGTAGCAATTGTGATTTCAAAGCTCACTCTAGAACTCCAAATCTTTATGAAGTGGTGACCGAAGAGGTTAGCAAACCCAAGCCTACCATGTTGAGGGGGTGAGTTTGTCGTAATCTATCTCCGAATATATATAGTTTCCACGTAGTTAGGGTTGCAAACAAGGGCAGACCTACCGTACCTCACCCATTGATTTTTTGACATTTTTGCATTTATGGGAAAACTAAAATTAGGGACTAAATGCAACTTTTTGTAGTAAAAGGTAAGCAAAAATTGGGAGGTGAAATTATAATTATTTTGATAACTTTTTAAAACACACGGTCGCCCAAATGACACATTTCTCTCAAAACTTCAGGTTTTCACCTCTCATTCCATCACATCTTGCCCCCCTCTCTCTCTCTCAATTTTCGATATTCTTGCGTAGTTAGTCATATTGATTTTTATTAGGGGCGATCGCGGTCCGATCCAATCCGGTTTTGAGGTATTTTTGGGACCGAATCACATTAATCGGTCCTAGAAAATTATGGACCGAGACCGGACCAGAATAATCGGTCTCGGCCCTTTTTAGTTTTCAAGCGGTCCGTGTTCGGTCCTATTCTCTCCATACTCATAAAAAAATAGCACATTTTTTTAAATTAAAAACATTACTTTTTTTTAATTAAAAACAACACGTTTTTTATAAAACAATATTTAAAAAAAACACTTCTTAAATATAAACAATACATTATTCAAAAGCAACGCTTTTTTATTATTAAAAAGGGCTATCTTCTTTAAAAAAAAAACAACTCATGTTTTTTTATATTAAAAACAACATTTTTCTTAACAATATGTCAATATTCCCCAATCAAGTGCTACTAATTATGGCTTTGAGTATGCTCAGCCAACCCATGACCAAGTATACTACACTCAGCGTCCAATTGCACCTCATCAGTACCAAATTATAACCATAGCCACAGCAAATTTGTTATCACAAGCTTAAGTGCAACAAAATATAGACAACCCAACACAACAAATTGGATCCTCTCAGCTATTATGAATTGAGCCATTGGTTCTTATCATGCGTTGAGGCATCTAAACATTACTTGATTCTCACCACGGTTGAATTATAATAAAAAAACTATATACTAACAAATCCTAATAATCTGTATACTAACAACAAAGTATCATGTATACTAACAATCTGTATACTAACAAATACTAACAATGATTTATATATACCCAATTTTAAACATCACGTTTACTAACAAATACCCCAATATGTATACTAACAAATACGTTATATGTATACTAACAAATACCCAATCCGAAACATCACGTATACTAACAAATACCCAATCTGTATAGTAACAAATACCCAATTTGAAACATCACGTACATCTGTATACTAACAAATACTAACAATGATCTTAGAGATATCTACAGTTAACATATCGTAAGGATCTTAGAGAGAGAGAGAGAAACCGTTAAAGCCAGACGAAGTGAGGGAGACAGCCAAACAAGGTGAGGGAAAAACCGTTGAAGCCGTAAGAGGAGATGAGGGGTTACCGTCGGAGGAGGAGACAACCGGATGAGTGCTCTGCCTATAGGCTACCGCCGTTGCTTAGAAAGAGAGAAGAGAAAATAAGAAATGAGGGGTACTTAGGGTTATGTTTGGGTGTTTGGGCGTGAGGGGAGTATAACGATTTGCTATTAAGGTTAAAAAAATACATACATACATATATATATATATATATATAATAAAAGCGGTCCGATTAGGTCCAACCCCGAATTTTACGAGCCAAGACCGAAACCAAACTGAATTATGCGGTCCTATATATTTTTAGATCGAATTAAAAAACAAACGCAAAAGCGTGTTCGGTTCGGTTCGATTTTTTCAGTCTATTTGGTCATACACACCCCAAATTTTTATTACTATCTTGGGTAAATATACCTTATATTTATTCAATCCACATTTCTGGTTTCATTATGAAATTTTTTTTTGGGTAGCATACCATGAGGTGTTCGATAAAAAAAAATTTTGGGTAGCATAATATCACAAGACTGATCAAAATGTAACTATATTTCCATAATATTGAATTTCCGATAATTTATTACACTAACCAAAAAGAACAACTTAAGTACATGTGTGCCCGGTAAACAACAATGAGAAGTGGAAAAAAAATCCATCAAACAAAAATGGCCAATAAAACTAAACATTAAATAGTGACCAATAATAAAAACATGTGTTTTTCACGCTCATAAACCCAGCGTAAAAAAATAAAAATAATCATATATAATATCTGCAAATAAAATCAAATTCAATAATCAATGCAACAGGTACCTAAATGAAAATTATTTATACATGTAATCAATGCATACTGATTTTTATCATTGTGACACCTCGTAAAATCTAAACTAGATTGATCACAATAGAATATCATTCTAAGCATGACGAAAAAAAAACTAAATGTATAAAGATTATAAGTGAATACAACCATAAGAGTAAACCAAGGTAAACCTCGGATACCAAAATACCACAATAATAGAATCTAACACTGAAAGTAGCATCATCTCAACATAAATCCCATTTTTCAAATAAAATAACAACAATGATAATACACGACACAACTAAAAAGTAAATAGTAATAAAAGAGTGAACACGCAGGCTCGACACCTACATACAATATGAGCAACAACTAAAGAAAATAACAAGTAAATGGATCAAGGCGGCGGTGGCAACAACGGACTAGTTCCTGAAAAACATAATAAACAAAAATATAAACAAGTCTACGAAGAATAAATATTTAACCAAATTTGGGATACAATAAATAACTACACATTTTCTCCAATATTTTAGTTATTTTTAAGTTATCCCAACCCAAGCAACCCTAAATATCACATGCGTTCAATCCCAATCCTAGTGAACCCAATATTTAATTATGTTCTCAAATGAATTTACTTAAAAGGGTTATGTCGTATATGTTAAGGCATTCCTTTCAAGTATAATACCTAATAATAATAATACAATCTCAAGTATGATATCCACATAAGTATATACAATCTTAAGTCTAATATCCACATAAGTACGATCCCCGACACGTACAAGTAAATGAACTATTCTTAAGTCCGCACATAAAGCATATGAAGGCATATCCATATCGCCTTCAAAGATCACTCGTGCATATAAGGCATAGTTATAGGCCATCACGAATCTATAACCTCAAAATCCATTGGCACGGAATAGTCACTACACATTCCCATCATAATGCACAACCTCCATACCCAAGGTTATACGCAAGAGCTCCCCAATATATTCCCCCTCATGATATATGTACTATCACATCCTGCCTTAATTAGGTCAAAATCATCCTTATATTGTATATAAATTCCCTTATTCAATAATTTATTATAATATCTTGGAAAATAACACACAATTTTTTTCCTCCAAAGACACGTTTATATGAAAACATAACTACCTTTAGATATAACTTACTAAGTACAAAATAAGAACATCATCACACTTACATATAACTTACGAAATACAAAACAACTTTACATAAAGAAGTTTCTTAATTTAATATTTACAAAAAAATTGTTAATATTCAAACCATATTACATATCCTTCACTCTCCCGTAATGTCCTAACTTGGCAGTGAGCTCTAAACGATTGGCATACCTGAAACAAAATATTATAAGAGTGTAAGATACAAAATCATAGTGAATGACCTTACACGCACACACACCATACATATAACACGTTTAGTTAAATATTTTAAATCACATAACACAAGTAGGAATTGTGAACTCTCGCAAGCGTGGACCCACCTTAGTCCAATTAACCCATCGCGGTATATAGGGACCATTGCATCCCTTCATTTTGTCCCGAGTACACAAAACCATAAGTTGGATTCTCTAATTAAAACGATGCCACCACATACTGTAGGACCAACCACTTTCCATTTAATTACATAAATTCACTTAACATTTTTAATCATATTCATATGGACCATAAACACAACATATATGCACGAGTATCTCAATACAAGTATTTAACTATAAATTTCCACGTAAAAGTATAAGTGTTCAAAATTCATAGGGTATTTCACTTGCCTCAAATTAAGTAACTATAGTAGTACAAAATCAACTTCTTTAATATAGTAGTATTATTCGCTTCCCCACCTATCAATTCAATAACATTAGTATTTGAATACAAAAAATAACATTAAATCGAGTCACACATCACATTAGTTGACCAATTTGAAATAATTGCGAAAAAATTAGGTATTCTGGTTTATATTTATGTAAACCCCTGTATATTAAGGCTCTAACACAATTTATACACTGAAATTCTTTATTTTCTAGAGAGAGTTATGCCTTTTTTACTACAACATTTTTAAGCTATTTTTGCAAAAAAACAGAAACAAAGTTTCAAATTTAAAACACCACCTAGATCAAACCAAAAGGCATTTTATGCTAATCTTAGAAAATATTACACTCATATATGTTATCTAACATCTCCAACAGGAATAAATTGATTTGAATAAGTATCCAACGAGCTGTGACACTTTGAACACATCTAGGTCCAAAATAGAACGCTAGAGCATAACATGACACGATTAAGCATACTTAATATCTACTTTGAGTTTTAATTCATGGAAATAAATACCTAAAAAATGTAAACATATATACACATAACATACACAAATCTCATAAAATAAAACTCTCATAAGATGATGATTCAAGTCTATGATTTTTAAGTTTCACTTTTATCCCCTTAGAAAAATTTCTCAATTATGGTGTTGAACCTTTCTTCACTCTGTTTTAGTGTTGTGTATCATTTAAATATTTTCCAAATTATAAATAAAAATAAATAAATTTTAAACCTCATTCATGTGAACAAGTTTAATAAAAATACAACTACCTTATAAGAACTTCGTGATTTATGATAATTTTTTTAAGAAGTCCTTCCTTAACTCCTCTTTCTCTCTCCTCAAGATTATTTCTTCCAAATCTCATGCTATATAATGAAAAAGATGATAAATATCTTCTTTCTAACCATCAAAAACATGGTTACGTGTTCATATTTAGTTTGGTGGTGTATGATTGGATCAAAGAAAGGTACAATCAAAACATTTCAACTTATGGCGGATTCGTCCCTTATTCGTAAATCCATCGTAGCTTACTATTATGGCATCTAATTGAACTCCCATTTACGGCCACTCATAAATAACTTAAAAATGTAAAGCTTCTATATTTCATGTTTTTTTCAAAATCATAACTTTACTATGCTTAAATAGGCTCAAGTAGGAATGTAACAATATGCCCAAAATTTCAAACTTAAACATTTGTCAACCAAGGCTCACCAAATTCGCATCAACACCCCGTTTTAGTTTTACAAACAAAATCCAAAATATACTTTATAATATATTTAACCACATAACAGAAAAATTCCACGTAAGTTGTTTAATTCAAAGTTAAACTGTCTAAGTAGCTCCGAATTTTTTTGGGGTGAAACTCTTTTCTTTTAAATCAAATTGATTAACACAAGGTGTGTTGAATCAAAATATGTACGAGATAATCTTCAAGATTATGTAACAGGTTTTAAACTGTTTAAACCAACACCCCAATAAATAGGAGATGAGATGATTTAGAAAGATTAAGTACACACAATTTTTAACGTGGTAAAATATCACCCAATTGAGGAAACATCCACGGTGACTTCTAAGTCACAAACAAAAAATCCACTAAAACAAAATATACAAGTTACAAGCTATTTAACACACGGACACACAAAACAGATCTATAAAAGTTCAGAATATATACCCTATTGGCTTGATTCTAACTTCTCTGCAGTTTTGATGTTATTGTGGCTTTCTCAACTTCGTAACTTCTTTGATTTTGTTCCAGCTTTACATCGAATCTTGTTGTTTCAAGATCTTATGACCAACACTTCTTGTGTTGTAGCGTGATAAGTGTTTGTGATAGTGTTCTAACACATGAATGCACACACACACACACACACTTATATATACAAACAGTCATATCAAATTACAGAATAGATCTAAATGATTTAGGGTTTTCAGTTTCTCTCCTCTTTAGAAAACAAGGTCTTCTCGATCTTTCAAAATATCCACGTATCCAAGGTTACCTTGCTCTAAAGACGTTCAAGGTCTTAAACAGTTTCAGACTTTGAAAATATTTTTGAAACTGTAAATCACCAATTGTGATTCTAACTAGATTAGAAGTATTGTTTCATAAGAACTAGAAACATAAAATGAATTTGTTGATTCTTTGAGTTTGAAGAGCATTTACAGACGAAAATAATCAACAAATATGATTTCTCAAGATGAGAAACTAAAATATGCAGATCTAAGTGTAATATAACATAAACTAGCCAAATCTACAGTTTCTATAAAAAAAAATCGAGATCTAACCAAAAATGTTTAAGTTGGTTACAAGATCTCAAACACAGAGGAAGAACCACATGAACAACAACAAACCCCCTTCAAAACAACTCTTAAACACTCAGGTTTTCTTTGGTTTTGAAAAAATTAAGGGTTTGAAAAGTGTTTAGGGTTCGGACGAATTAATTTCTCGTTGGTTTCTCTCTCTCTCTCTCTCTCTCTCTCTCTCTTTTTCTCTTAAAGAAAATTGTGAGGAAAATGGAAAACTTCTCAGGCAAGGATGGTTGATTCTCTTTTAAATAGGATAGAAATCGCATGGATCACAAATGAGTGAAACACAACCGTTGATAAGAGAAATAAACGAGCATGATTAAGTCTAAGTAACTGTGAGTAAAGAAAACACAAATCGAACCGTTATAACAATGAAATATGTAAGGCTAAGATCACATTACAGACGCACGTTTTAAACTTAATTACACAATCATCCTGAAGTATCAAGCGGATTTGGATTCTACCCAACCAAACATTTTGATATAAAGAGATGTTATCAGAAATCACACAATGACCCCAAAAGTTTATAATCTCTAATTTTAATTTCTAAAAAATTATTTAAAAATCATTAGAAATTATTTCCTTATCTAAAAAAGTGTTATAAAATTATTTTAGATAAAATAAGTCCAATCACAACCCATGAGATATAAATGTAACATATTATGAGGTCCTATGTACAGTGTTGGTGTGTTTTACCTTCTTGAAACTCAAGAGGAAATTTATGAAACTTCTGATTCTAAAGGCTTTTGGTTCAAGGAAGGGTATGACTCAATTTTGTCACTATTTCCAAATTAGATGAGCACTTATATAATGTAGACTCAAGTAACTCAAGAATATAAGGTGCTTCAATCTCCCCCTTTGGAAATATGAGACAAAATCTCCTTTGAGTCATCTAGAACTCGTAAGGAACAAAGAAGGATAAGAAAAAACTATTCCTATACAAATTTCTATCTACCCAATCCTAGAAAAAAAAAATACAATACTCAACTATTTACAGACCAATACCCTATGAATATGATAAGAAAGAATATTGATTCCTGTAAGAAAACAAACTAAGATCAAGTTTATTAGTTGAGTAATATACAACGAATATATATCCAGGAGGACTAAAAAATTCTCCCCCATTTTGTCTCAAATGGATAAAGTGACAAAAAAGAATGAATCAAAGTGATAAACAGTTATTGAAGTTTTATCATGCCAATGGACTTGCGTAAGAATTCAAACCTAACATTATCAAGAGGTTTGGTAAATAAATCAGTTAATTGCAGTTCAGATGGAAGATAATTTATATCTAATTCCTTAGTTTCCACAAGTTCTCGTATAAAGTGATGACGTATCTTAATATGTTTAGTACGAGAGTGTTGAACTGGATTTTTAGATATATTGATCGCACTTTGATTATCACAATATATACGCAATTTTTTCTTCATAAATGCCATAATCATTTAGCATTTGTTTTAACCAAAGTAATTGGGCACAACAGCTACCGATTGCGATGTATTCGGATTCAGCAGTAGATAAGGATGTACAGTTCTATTTTTTACTATTCCAATCGACCAGATTATTACCAATATAATAGCAAGCTCCTGAGGTGCTTTTTCTATCATCAAAACATCCTGCCCAATCGGCGTCGGTATATCTGATGATGGTGCTAGATGTGTCTTTTGTGTACCATAAACCTAGATTAAGAGTACCTTTTACATACTTGATTATTCGTTTCACACAGTTGAGGTGACTCTCCTTAGGATTACATTGGTAACGAGCACAAACACAGACAGCATACATAATGTCAGGTCTGGAGGCAGTAAGATATAAAAGACTTCCTATCATGCTACGATATAAGGTGGAATCAGTAGGTTTCCCATTTTCATCTTTAGATAATTTTACAGAAGTGCTCATGGGAGTCCTAGATTCTTTAGAGTTTTCTAATCTGAATTTTTTTAATGATCTCTAGAGTGTACTTAGATTGCGATACAAATAAACCTTCTGAATTTTTCTTAACTTGGAGTCCTAAGAAAAATTGCAACTCCCCCATAAGCGACATTTGAAACTCATTATGCATAATTTCTGAAATGTCGTAGCTTCGGTTGGAGAAGTGGATCCAAAAATGATGTCATCAACATACACTTGGGATATGATGATAGTTGTGTCAAACTTTTTGACAAAAAGTCTTGAGTCGTTTCCTCCTCTTTTAAAACCATTTTCTAACAAAAATGAGGAAAGACGCTCATACCAAGCTCTAGGAGCCTGTTTTAACCCATAAAGTGCTTTCTTTATATGGTATACATGGTTTGGGTGTTGTGGATCGATGAATCCTTTTAGTTGTTCTACATAGGTCTCCTTTATTAAGATGACGTTAACAAAGGCTGATTTAACATCCATTGGGTAAAGAGTAAATTTCAAGTAACAAGCTATGGCAAAGAGTAGTCTGACAAATTCCATAGGAGTAACAGGTGCAAAAGTCTCATTAAAATCTTCACCCTCAATTTGAGAATATCACTGAGCTACTAATCTAGATTTGTTTCGAATTACCATCCCAGTCTCATCAGTTTTATTTTTAAATAACCAACGTGTTCCAATAACCTTTTTATTATTGGGACTGGGGACGAGATTCCAAACATCATGAATGATAATTTGATTAAGATATTATTGCATAGACATTATCCACATAGGGTCATTCAAAGCATCATTTACATTCTTTGGTTCCAAAAAGGAAACAAAACATGCAAAATGAGCTAAATTGCGAATTTGAGATCTTGTCCTCACGGGCTCTATAAGGTTACCAACAACACTATCTGTAGGATGGTCTTTGGAAACCCAGATAGGTACTTCAGGAACCTCAGATTGTAAAAGATCATCTATCTCTGAAGAATCAGAGGTTAACAAATTTTTAGACTCATTCATATTAGTTGGCCTTTTATTGCTACTCTCTACATTAGTGTCACCTACAACAACATTAATGGATTCCATAAGAGACTTAGTGTTAAGATTATACACATGATAGGCACGACTATCAGGAGAATATCCTAAAAATATAACTTTATCTACCCTAGACTCAAACTTAGAGAGATGTTCTCTATCCTTACAGATAAAGCAGATACTACCAAATGTCCTGAAGTATTTCAGGTTTGGTTTCTTATTATACCAGAGTTCATAAGGAGTTTGCTTAGTGTTTTTCTTGAGGTATACTCTATTGATTACATCACAAGTTGTTTGAACAGATTCAACCCCAAAGTATTTAGGTAGATCTTTGGCATGGAGCATGACACAAGCCATCTCCTGAATCGTGCGATTCTTTCGTTCAACAATCCCATTTTGTTGGGGTGTCTTAGGTGCACTAAACTCATGTTTATAGCCATTATAATCACAATACTCAATCACTCCAGAGTCAGTAAACTCTCTGCCTCTATCACTTCTAATCTTATTCACTTGGGAGTCCTTTTCCTTTTCAATACGAAGCAAAATTTTCTAAAATTTTCTAAAATTTTCAGATTTCTGTTTTAAAAAGGCCACCCAAGTAAATCGAGTATAATCGTTAACCATGACAAGAATGTAACTATTTCCACAAAGGCTTATAGTTCGAGAAGGACCCATTAGGTCCATATGGATGAGTTCTAGAGGTCTAGTGGATAGAACTTCCTTAATCTTCTTGTGAGGAGCCTTAACCATTTTTCCTACTTGACATGGTCCACAAGTTATGTTGGAAATAAGTTTGATCTTAGGAATACCTCCAACGATCTCTTGAGAGGACAACTTACTTAAGCTATCATAATTTAAGTGACCCAATCTGTTATGCCATATCTCATTGTCATCCGTTCTGTCAATGTTACATACTTTATTACTCGATTTTACAGTATAACAATTTTCTGGAGTACGAAGTCCTGTAATAATGCACTCACCATTTTCATTTAAAATTTTATAATTGTTCTTTAAAAAGGTTATAGTATGATTGGAGTCATAAAATTGCGATATACTAAGTAAGTTGGCTTTGAGACCCTTAACTAAAAACAGATTTTCAAGGACAGGAAACCCTTCTTCTTGGAGTGTTCCTTTACCTATAATTTTGGCTGATACACCATCTCCGAACATGACATTTCCACCGGAGAAGTTAATTTTATTTGAAAGTTTTGTATCATCCCCAGTCATATGTTTGGAACATCCTCAATCCAAATACCATCCAGATGTTGTGTTTTTGGCTTTTAAAGCATTAATAACAATGTTACATTTCATTTGGGGTACAAGGTCATCTTTCCTAACCCAAATTGCTCTAGTTTTCAAAAGTTTGTGCTTTTTCTCTCATTTGATATTACTTTCGAGCATTAGATTTTTGTTGAAAAATGTTTTGGGCATGCCTTTGATTTTTATGAAAAGTTTAAGTATTTTGAGCAATTATTTTAGTAAATAATCTGGAATTCCTATTTGAAGGTGTCCTTTTAGTACTGGGTCTTCTCTTTCTGTTATGATAGTTAGTATTCCTATCAGGCTGTCTAGGTAGGACATAATGATTACGACTCTTCCTAGAATAGTTGAAGTTCTTGTATAAGGGAGAGGAGTAGACAGGTTTATACACGCGTTTAGAAAAAACATCCTTCAAGTGAATGTCCATAGACATCATAATACGAACAGTGGAGGTTATTGATAGTCGGATTTTTTTTAGAAAAATTGCTAAACATATAGATAGTATGAGTTTGAACTCTAGGTTTGTTTCTATTAACCACTGGCTGAAACAGAGGTACGAAACGTCTTATAGGAGGACAAACATACTTGGCATTAGGTTCAACTTTAGCTTTTGAGTTACTAGACTCAACAATGTCTAGAGTTGTGTGTTTTGTTTCAAAATCATTTTTTAAAGACTAAAAGTCTGAACAAACTTCAATAGGTCTTGTTCCCCCAGATACAAACTTAACAGTTTCAAAGGTTTAGGATAGTTTGTTATTTTTGGAACAAAATCCTATTCCCATATCAGAATTGGTTTTGCTATCAGCAATGAATCCCTCAAAATAATTTGAATTGTTTTTAAACTTGGATTTTTTAAAAACAGTTGAGGTTTTTTCCTTGGTTTGTTCCAATTCCAATAGAGTTGCTTTGTATCGTTTCTTCAGAGTTTCATTCTTTTCATACAAGTCCTTGATTTTTTCAACAAAACCATTTGATTTATTTTCATAAGATAGACATTGGGTGGTATACTCTTCAGCATTAAGTTTAACCATGTTGCTCAGGTCATCTAGTTTCCTAGTAAGGTCTTTGATAGTCTTCTCTAACTTAGAGCTTTTCTTGAGAGTTTGAGCATAAAGTGTGTGAACATCAGGGAGATCTTCAGTGTCTGAATCACTAAGTCTAACGTGTGAAGTAACCCCTAAGGATTCAATTTTAGAACTCACACACACATTGACACCGTCATTATCGCTTCCTATTTGACTCACACGCCCCGCATTAGTGTTAACAACATTATCACTCATTAAAATATCCAATCCAGTAAGAGAATTATTCATAGTAGCATGTGTATAGCTAGTAATATCGATTTCAGGCTGAGACACAGGTAGATCATCATTGTAAATAATTTTTGCAAAGAATGATATACACGAGTCCATAGTATTAGATGACTCAGGTTCATCATTTTCAGAGTCTCTTGAGTTATCCCAAGTCTTGCATAGGTTAGCCCTAGCACGTTTAGGGTCATTATTCAGATTTACTCTATAGTCTTGTGCCATATGACCCAATTTACCACATCTATAGCATTCAGTACTTTTGAAATCTCTCTCAGGTCTCTTGGAATTATGAGCATTATGATTATCATATCTCTTCTGATGGAGTCTAGTACTTGAAATATTTTGATAATTGGACTTGCCTTGTCTATTTGCCATTTTATTTATAAAATTTATAAGTTTCTTGAATTGTTTGGACATTAAGGCAATCTGATTATCAAGACTATTCAGGTTACACTCCTCATCAGAGTTTAAGTCAATAGTAGGTATAGACAAGTCGTGTTATGACCTTAGAGGAGAAGTTCAAATTAGAACTGGTATGTTTCTTATGGGACTGAGTTAATTGTTTCTTAAATTCTAGTCCATTTCCATAGTTCTCAATTTACTACTGAGAAGTTCAGGAGTGAGATTTTGATCACTCATTTCTTCAATATCATATCTTTTGTTATCAAATTTCTGTGGTAATGATCGTAGAATTTTAGAGATAATTTCACTTTTATCATAGGTTATACCATTTGCATGCAATTTGGTCACTATATCAGTCAATTTGATATAAAAGTCATCAAAGGACTCAGAGTCTGTCATAGTCAGAGAGTTATACTGCTGAATGAACATTTGTGTTTTAGTAGCCTTAACTCTAGTATCACCTTTATGAACAGTCATAAGAGTGTCCCAAGCTTCCTTAAAAGTGGTACAAGATGAGATTCTTTTTAACTCATGTTCCTTTATGAACATAAAGATGGCATTCTTGCCCTTGTTATTTCTCAGAGAGGCTTGCTTCTCTTCTTTGGTGTATTCACTTAATATTTTCTTAACCCTCTCACTACTTCCATCAGTGGCTGGTTTTATAGGATAAGTGTATCCATTTTCAATAATGTCCCAGACAACATCTCCCAAGGTTCCTTGTATGAAAACAACCATCCTTACCTTCCAGTAAGGAAAGTTATTTCCATCAAAGAGAGGAGGTCTCGTCAAGTTATCAAATCTTTCATTTTTCTCGTCCATAGTTTGAAAATAAGAAAACAATTTCAGAAACACAAGATCTTAAAGAAAGTATTTCCCGAAGCACTGATACCAATTGAAAAATGCCACTTAAGTTGTTTAATTCAAAGTTAAACTATCTAAGTAGCTCCGAAAAGTTTTTTGGGGAAACTCTTTTCTTTTAAATCAAACTGATTAACACAAGGTGTGTTGAATCAAAATATGTATGAGATAATCTTCGAGATTATGTAACAGGTTTTAAATAGTTTAAATCAACACCCCAACAAGAAGGATATGAGATGATGTAGAAAGATTAAGTAAACACAATTTTTAATGTGGTAAAATCTCACTTAATTAAGAAAACATCCACGGTGGCTTCTAAGTCACAAACCAAAAACCCACTAAAACAAAATATACAAGTTACAATTGTAACACCCCGTATTTCTGAATATTCCAAATGTCGGCTTAATTTAAATTACGTAAGAGTAGTAATTTAATCGAGAGATAGATACCGATAAATGTTGCCTCATTTTATTTACTTAGTGCGAGTGGTAAATAGTTACTTAACGCGTGTAGACCGTGTTGGGGTGAGAACGAGTTATAATTTTTAAGTGACTCAAATGATAATTTAGAGGTCACCAACGAGTCCGGAAGGGTCAAAATAGTAAAAATAGTATACCCGTGGGTACTAGTTGAGTGCCGGGTCATTTTCGGGCTAAACCGGGACCATTCGGGGGCATTTTGGTCTCTTTACAATTATGGGAAAGAAGACCTACGAATTTTGTAACCCTAAATCTGATTATAAGGGTGGTGGCTAGGGTTAGGCAATTAGAGTTACACCATAGCCTTTGGAGAAGAGAGAGAGGCAACTTTCTAAGGCAAAAGAGGATTTGGGAGAGATTCAAAGGGATTTCTACCATCAACTTGTTGGGGAAGAAGGATTGAAGGATGAAGATCATCAATCATCAACAAGAACCACGAAATCAGACCCTACTGATCATAAGGCAAGTTTTTTATTGCAAAAATCATATAGTTATAATACCCATGTGTAGGGTTTTGAATAGTTTTGTTTAAATCATTATTTTGATTGGAGAAAGATGATAATTATGCATGTTGGGATAGGAATCGCATGTAGAATGATTTAACCTATGTAGAGGATTAATATTCAGATTATACTTGATGATTTTTTCGGATTAAAATCTGGGGTTTGAATGAAAATATGGGAAGAACACCATAACTAGGGTTTCAAGAATTTTGGGGTTTAATTCATTATTTCTTTAAAGAAATTGGAGTTTTGATGTATTTGATTTCGTTAGAAGCTGTCCTAGTATATGTGGAAATATGTTAGGATCATTGGGTCAAAGTTTGGTGGACTGTAATGGAGTTGATGTTTTGTTAATGGAGGAAACGTCTCAACGAAGAAGACAGACTGCGTCTGTCCCTGTTCAATCGATCGATCGATCATGAACTATCGATCGATCGACTAAGTCGATCGATCGAACCCATTCGTCGATCGATCGACGCAAGCTGTTTCCCGAAAATTTTGTGTTTAATTCCTCGTTGAGTTCGGGAATGAATGAGTATTCTAGGATCTATATTATACTTATATGGGAGTGAAACTAAGACCAGTAGGTATATTGTTGAGGTCCGATAAGGCCATTGGGGGTAGGGCTTGGATTACGGACCGAGGAGAATAATCCGATTTAGTAAAGTATCGGGGATTTCGGAAATTGAGTTTCGGGGCGAAGTAAATTCAATTTAAGTAATAGACTAGTAGGATAAGAAATAACTACTGAAAATATATGTAAGGGGTAACTAGGACCCTTAGAGTTGTGTGAATACTTAAATAAGTACGATTAATGAGATAAATCGTGAGGCGATTATTGTACGATAAATATATGAGATTAAAATATTACGTACGTGTATGATTAATAGGTCGAGCGTGTACCTACTGAATTATGTGATCTTTTAGGTAGAGATATTATGCCTAAATTAATTATGTTAGGGTCGACGAGACATTCCGAACTAACATAATGATATTATATGTTTGGGGTCGATGAGAAATGCCGAACCAAACCTTGAACTGGTGTCGCGATGAGAGAGTCCCGAACCAGAATATGTGTATATAAGTATTTTAAAAATAATTGGGGTCGATGTGCCATTCCGAACCAATTCTTACTTGGGGTCGATGAATCATTCCGAACCAAGAGTCCTTTATGTGTATAAAAAGGGACAAAATAGCAGTGGCTAATATTTAGTATATATTGTGTGTGAAATATATATACCTGATGATATTCTACTTCCGTGTATTAGTAGATTGATATATTATGTATTCAAAGATACATACTGAATTGGTAAGTTAAGTAGTGAAACTAAATTACGAAATGAACCTTTAGATAGAGAAAATCTATTTAGTAATTCAAGTAGCGAAACTTAATTACATAAGAGGGAAAGTTAAAAATTGTGAGAATTGTAGTAATTTTAGTAAGTGAGACTAAATGAGAAGTCTTGGAAAAAGATAGCATAGATTATATGTTACTTGGGAATTAATTAACATACGCGTGATGTTAGAAAAATGGTTGTACTGTATGGGCGGTACTGGAACTTGGATACAGATAAGTTCAGTTTACTACTTTGGTTTAGTTAGCTAGAGAAGTACGGCTAGATAAACTAAGGGTAGAACGTTAGGTGTGCACAAAAGATGAGGGGTGAGTTAACTCAAGAGAGTGTACGAGAACCTAACATGTGTAATCAATAACCGCATTTTATATTGTGATAAATGCTTGCAAAATATTTTCAAAATGTTTTGAGTACTAACTCTTGCTATAAAATATTTTTAAAACCTTTTAGGTGTCCAGCCACAGGGATGCCATGTATGATGATTCCATTCCAGAGACTCGGAGCTGTAGCACAGTGGATGCCTACAGAATTTGACTAGACGATATCTCTCATTCAGATCTAGCACAGGATCTCACACTCTTCTATGTCTGGACTTGTGGTCCGGTATTAGTCTCAGATGTTAGTTTCAGACTAGTGGTTATTCTATTGTTGTTTGGGTTTTTCTTTTGCCGATGGTTTATTCGGTAATACTTTTATTCTGTTGTACTTTTACTTGTTGTTTGAATTATAGTACATGATTATTTGTACTCTGTTCCGCATGGTTGATTTATCTATTTTAAGAAAGATAAAATTTGGCACCGGTCTAATTTCACGTAGGGGATTAGTAATTAAAAAGTTTTCGACAGTGATGCTAAGAATGAACCATTTGAGAAACTTGTTTTAATTTAATGAAGGCCTGATCACCCGATGTTTAATTAGGCGGGGTGTCACAGATGGTATCAGAGCATCAGGTTCTAGTGTCCATAGGATCTGTACGGCTTACTACGTTTTCAGCATATCGTTTGTTTGATATAGAGCCCTATCTTAGGATGATTGTACTCCTCTACGTACGTAGTTTACGTTCTCCTGCTATTTAATAGACGTAGTGTTATATATATATATACTAGTCCGATTGGGCACGGTACGTCGAATATGGTGGTAGGTCCAGCATTGACGTTAGCAGGACTACAGGAGGGAGGAGCTCGGCATAAAGCATGGGGTGTTCGAGGATGGCAATCATAGGAGAAATGACCGTGGTCGAGGTCACTCCTAGCGTGTAATGGAAGTAAATGCTGCAAGGGTTATTGAGGCATAGCAGGCATTTTCCAAGTGTCGCGACGACAAGAGGGATGCTTGTCTAGACCGCCCAATGCAGTGATATTGGGAGTAGGTCTGAAGAAAATTTGGTAAGAACGAGCCGTAAATGTGATAAAACGGCGACTGTGCATGTTAACCAATGGAAGTAGTATGTCTAGAGGTTTTGGCAGTAAGGACGATATAGAAATACTCA
This sequence comes from Sambucus nigra, assembly GCA_949130495.1. NCBI lineage: Eukaryota > Viridiplantae > Streptophyta > Magnoliopsida > Dipsacales > Adoxaceae > Sambucus > Sambucus nigra. The sequence goes on from OX422224.1 coordinate 3,600,406, forward strand.
GAAGTGAATAATTTGAGTAAATTTTCAGGCAACGTGCGGGGATACCAGTCACTACGTATATAAATAGAAGAACTTTACGTATAGTTTAACAGCAAAGTTCTCCAATGATGATTCAGAAGCGCAGTGAAAGGGAATATATGAACCCCTCACATGAAAGCCTGGTTGAGGCCAATCGTAAGAGAGAAATTTATCCTGTGAAGTGAATTTTTACCGATGAGATAGTTATAAGGGAAAAGAGACCTTGAGAAAATGGACTCTCGAGTAATAGCTCGCAATTTTTGGTAAAACTCTTCTTGAACGACTTATGTATATGAAGACAATATGGTACTCCCTACAAGGTTGAGGTTAATGCTCCTGGGTGGGCGGAGCTAAGGGAGTGTAGAGATTTAGTCAAAGAGTAAGACTGAATGTAATGGGGCTGGTGCAAGCCATAAGTGGAAACCCACTAGAGGATTTCATGATTAGATCCTAGGTCGGGACTGTTAAGTCCCATAGTGCGTTCCTCTTGGTCAGCAGAACTAAGAGAACCAAGATGATTGTGTTCAGGATCGAGATTACCCAGACCGAGAGGAGGGGTACCCAAACCGGTCAGCATGGCCTCGAGCCAGGAATCTTTTTGAAAAGATGTCTAGTGTGGATTCTAGGGCCACGCGTTTTTTTTCTTCTGGAAGTTATTTGAAGAAATTATAACTCCAATAAGTTTTGCATTACGGAGAGGACAAGCGTGTTATGTCCGGGAACCATCTAAATCACCCGAACGATGGATAAGGAAGTATATAAGTTTTTAGCCTCGAGTGAATGGGGTGTGTGACGACTACTCACCTAAAATATGGTCGAGTTGTCATTATTCTTCAATGTGAGAAACTTTGGAGATTATGAACATCTCTTAGCAATTGATTTCGGTGTGTGGGAACCTAAATTATGTGAGTCAATAGTTGTGGTATGACTGCTGAGCGGAGAAATCGAGCTCGCTGTTGTAGTTAGTGCTAAAGACTTAGTGTTAGTATAAGCGCGGTGCCACGTGACTCCTTTAGCAATATTGGAGCATGGTTGCACATATTGTCGAGAAATCGAATTTGAGCATATCGACTATGTGTTGTTCCGATAATGCCTAGTAAGAATACATGGGGGGAAGTCTCTTGTTTAAGTTCGGTTGTGGACGGGAATACGACTGAAAATTTTTATGCATGTCAGGAGAAGAGACATTGATAGATGCTAGGACATCAATGGAGCTGGTAGTGTTGTGGAGAAACACTGAAAGGCTTACCTCAAAACGAAGGGATAAGTAGGACTTTGTGGGCAAGGATTTGATCTTTGTCTCTAGGGTATTGAGAATACCCACAAGATTATAGTCACGTCGTGTAGACTAGGCTGGAGTTGAAGAAAAGCATGTTACGGGTGCGGCATTTGCAATGTTTTTGCAAATGTACCCGGAGAAAAGGGTGTATGGGCGCCCTAGTCAATTGAACTCCTTAGACATTCGAAATAGAGGGATGCGGAATATTTTTGGTACGACGGTGGGGAAATTAGGAAACAAGTCGTATCGATGAAATGGGTTGAACGTCATGGGAGATAGACGATGATCCAAGATTATATGTGCTGAGAGATCCAGCACACCCTATGGGATGAAAATCGGTGGGAAACCGTTCAAAGGTTATCTCTTGATATGGGAGACCTAACTGTGGTGAAGAAGTAGCGCAAGGTTATCTCTTGACTGAGTGTTGAGGGTGACATACATGTTACTAAACTGTTAATTCTTATAAAGTAAACAACCTCAAAAGGTGCGCCAATTGCAAAGAGTGCACGGATTGTAAAGTATAATAAACCCGGACAGAGAAGGGAATAGAGTACCACTTGAGGAAAGATGACGTAAGTGGGAAGCGATGTTGAGAGGAGACATAGTGAGATTGTCTCCAGATACACTTCTAGTTATAGAGCGAGTTAGACTCGAAATGAGCAACCGGAATGTAGTAGTGAACCTACATTTCCAATGATGGAATGAGGAGACAGACTTATAAATTATTGATGGGTCGTGAACATCATAATTTAGCCAACATTTCGTTGGGGGTAGCAAAATGGGGTGACCAGGATGGATTAGTGTATAGTTGAAAAGGGAGAGTGCACAAGTGCACGATGCCGCTCTACATGATTGTGAATCAGGATGAAATCCTAAAATTCCACCCTGTGAGAGAAGGTCAGGAAGGAATAGAGATAAAGTTTTATTTTGAGTACGTTGTGCTACCTACGACTCAATGTTAGTGAGAAAGAATAATGATACGCCCTTACGATAAGTGGAATTTTGGAGAAGCCCACTGATCAATCCATAAGTTGAATGTATACCTATATGAGCATATTTATAGGTAGAGTGAGTTCCTATATGGACTGTACATGAGAATTAGGTTCGTGGTTACCAATTACGAACAATACATGTACTTTGGGTGTGGTTAGAGTAGACATTTCGAACTTTTAAGTCCTTAACGCGTGATATGAGGACATTCTATTGGAGTATGACATTTAGGGTATATGAATTGTGTAAAATATAGCTCACTAATGGTCTACTCATGTGCGATGAGATATATGTACATATATTGGTGCTCGAAATGTGATTCCGAGACAAGTGATTAATTACTATTGGTGATCGAGGTGGAATTCCGAGCCAATAACCCGAAAAGTGTTATAGAAGGGGGTGATTATAAAATAAGTGTTGATAGTATATGTTATGTGTACGATATATATACCTATTGATTTTTCCTACTTATGTGCGAAAGTAAGTATGCTTAATCTCTGTATTGGGGTCGATGGATTTCCGGACCAATGTAAACGATAGGATGATTGGGGCCGATGATTTTGCCGGACCAATTTTCCTTAAAGTATATATTATGTGTGATATATATACCCTATAATATTCTACTTATGAGTGATAGTAGGCACTTAGATGTTATATAGAGATATACATAGAATGGGTAAATTAAGTAGGGAGAAACTTAATTTCAAGAAATTACGTTGGATTGGGAAAATCTATGAGAAATTAAGTAGTGAGACTTAATTATAATATATGCGGCATGGGTAACGTGCGGTAAGAATTTATTACGAAGCAAGGCATGTACTTGGGGCGACCATTAGGATGTGATGATTTGACATTGGGTATTAGAGGATGCAATTATGTCTAGGATCCTTAGCCTTAATACCAGCCTTATCCTAATTTCGAGGACGAAATTCCTTTGCAAGGGGGGAAGTATGTAACACCCCGTATTTCTGAATATTCCAAATGTCGGATTAATTTAAATTACGTAAGAGTAGTAATTTAATCGAGAGATAGATACCGATAAATGTTGCCTCATTTTATTTACTTAGTGCGAGTGGTAAATAGTTACTTAACGCGTGTAGACCGTGTTGGGGTGAGAATGAGTTATAATTTTTAAGTGACTCAAATGATAATTTAGAGGTCACCAACGAGTCCGGAAGGGTCAAAATAGTAAAAATAGTATACCCGTGGGTACTAGTTGAGTGCCGGGTCATTTTCGGGCTAAACCGGGACCATTCGGGGGCATTTTGGTCTCTTTACAATTATGGGAAAGAAGACCTACGAATTTTGTAACCCTAAATCTGATTATAAGGGTGGTGGCTAGGGTTAGGCAATTAGAGTTACACCATAGCCTTTGGAGAAGAGAGAGAGGCAACTTTCTAAGGCAAAAGAGGATTTGGGAGAGATTCAAAGGGATTTCTACCATCAACTTGTTGGGGAAGAAGGATTGAAGGATGAAGATCATCAATCATCAACAAGAACCACGAAATCAGACCCTACTGATCATAAGGCAAGTTGTTTATTGCAAAAATCATATAGTTATAATACCTATGTGTAGGGTTTTGAATAGTTTTGTTTAAATCATTATTTTGATTGGAGAAAGATGATAATTATGCATGTTGGGATAGGAATCGCATGTAGAATGATTTAACCTATGTAGAGGATTAATATTCAGATTATACTTGATGATTTTTTCGGATTAAAATCTGGGGTTTGAATGAAAATATGGGAAGAACACCATAACTAGGGTTTCAAGAATTTTGGGGTTTAATTCATTATTTCTTTAAAGAAATTGGAGTTTTGATGTATTTGATTTCGTTAGAAACTGTCCTAGTATATGTGGAAATATGTTAGGATCATTGGGTCAAAGTTTGGTGGACTCTAATGGAGTTGATGTTTTGTTAATGGAGGAAACGTCTCAACGAAGAAGACAGACTACGTCTGTCCCTGTTCAATCGATCGATCGATCATGAACTATCGATCGATCGAACCCAGCCGTCGATCGATCGACGCAAGCTGTTTCCCGAAAATTTTGTGTTTAATTCCTCGTTGAGTTCGGGAATGAATGAGTATTCTAGGATCTATATTATACTTATATGGGAGTGAAACTAAGACCAGCAGGTATATTGTTGAGGTCCGATAAGGCCATTGGGGGTAGGGCTTGGATTACGGACCGAGGAGAATAATCCGATTTAGTAAAGTATCGGGTATTTCGGAAATTGAGTTTCGGGGCGAAGTAAATTCAATTTAAGTAATAGACCAGTAGGATAAGAAATAACTATTGAAAATATATGTAAGGGGTAACTAGGACCCTTAGAGTTGTGTGAATACTCAAATAAGTACGATTAATGAGATAAATCGTGAGGCGATTATTGTACGATAAATATATGAGATTAAAATATTACGTACCTGTATGATTAATAGGTCGGGCGTGTACCTACTGAATTATGTGATCTTTTAGGTAGAGATATTATGCCTAAATTAATTATGTTAGGGTCGACGAGACATTCCGAACTAACATAATGATATTATATGTTTGGGGTCGATGAGAAATGCCGAACCAAACCTTGAACTGGTGTCGCGATGAGAGAGTCCCGAACCAGAATATGTGTATATATGTATTTTAAAAATAATTGGGGTCGATGTGCCATTCCGAACCAATTCTTATTTGGGGTCGATGAATCATTCCGAACCAAGAGTCCTTTATGTGTATAAAAAGGGGCAAAATAGCAGTGGCTAATATTTAGTATATATTGTGTGTGAAATATATATACCTGATGATATTCTACTTCCGTGTATTAGTAGATTGATATATTACGTATTCAAAGATACATACTGAATTGGTAAGTTAAGTAGTGAAACTTAATTACGAAATGAACCTTTAGATAGAGAAAATCTATTTAGTAATTCAAGTAGCGAAACTTAATTACATAAGAGGGAAAGTTACCAATTGTGAGAATTATAGTAATTTTAGTAAGTGAGACTAAATGAGAAGTCTTGGAAAAAGATAGCATAGATTATATGTTACTTGGGAATTAATTAACATACGCGTGATGTTAGAAAAACGGTTGTACTGTATGGGCGGTACTGGAACTTGGATACAGATAAGTTCAGTTTACTACTTTGGTTTAGTTAGCTAGAGAAGTACGGCTAGATAAACTAAGGGTAGAACGTTAGGTGTGCACAAAAGATGAGGGGTGAGTTAACTCAAGAGAGTGTACGAGAACCTAACATGTGTAATCAATAACCGCATTTTATATTGTGATAAACGCTTGCAAAATATTTTCAAAATGTTTTGAGTACTAACTCTTGCTATAAAATATTTTTAAAACCTTTTAGGTGTCCAGCCACAGGGATGCCATGTATGATGATTCCATTCCAGAGACTCGGAGCTGTAGCACAGTGGATGCCTACAGAATTTGACTAGACGATATCTCTCATTCAGATCTAGCACAGGATCTCACACTCTTCTATGTCTGGACTTGTGGTCCGGTATTAGTCTCAGATGTTAGTTTCAGACTAGTGGTTATTCTATTGTTGTTTGGGTTTTTCTTTTGCCGATGGTTTATTTGGTAATACTTTTATTCTGTTGTACTTTTACTTGTTGTTTGAATTATAGTACATGATTATTTGTACTCTGTTCCGCATGGTTAATTTATCTATTTTAAGAAAGATAAAATTTGGCACCGGTCTAATTTCACGTAGGGGATTAGTAATTAAAAAGTTTTCGACAGTGATGCTAAGAATGAACCATTTGAGAAACCTGTTTTAATTTAATGAAGGGCTGATCACCCGATATTTAATTAGGCGGGGTGTCACAGATGGTATCAGAGCATCAGGTTCTAGTGTCCATAGGATCTGTACGGCTTACTACGTTTTCAGCATATCGTTTGTTTGATATAGAGCCCTATCTTAGGATGATTGTACTCCTCTACGTACGTAGTTTACGTTCTCCTGCTATTTAATTGACGTAGTGTTATATATATATATACTAGTCCGATTGGGCACGGTACGTCGAATATGGTGGTAGGTCCAGCATTGACGTTAGCAGGACTACAGGAGGGAGGAGCTCGGCATAAAGCATGGGGTGTTCGATGATGGCAATCATAGGAGAAATGACCGTGGTCGAGGTCACTCCTAGCGTGTAATGGAAGTAAATGCTGCAAGGGTTGTTGAGGCATAGCAGGCATTTTCCAAGTGTCGCGACGACAAGAGGGATGCTTGTCTAGACCGCCCAATGCAGTGATATTGGGAGTAGGTCTGAAGAAAATTTGATAAGAACGAGCCGTAAATGTGATAAAACGGCGACTGTGCATGTTAACCAATGGAAGTAGTATGTCCAGAGGTTTTGGCAGTAAGGACGATATAGAAATACTCAGAAGTGAATAATTTGAGTAAATTTTCAGGCAACGTGCGGGGATACCGGTCACTACGTTCGGACCGAGGGTCCGTATATATAAATAGAAGAACTTTACGTACAGTTTAACAGCAAAGTTCTCCAATGATGATTCAGAAGCGCAGTGAAAGGGAATATATGAACCCCTCACATGAAAGCCTGGTTGAGGCCAATCGTAAGAGAGAAATTTATCCTGTGAAGTGAACTTGTACCGATGAGATAGGTATAAGGGAAAAGAGACCTTGAGAAAATGGACTCTCGAGTAATAGCTCGCAATTTTTGGTAAAACTCTTCTTGAATGACTTATGTATATGAAGACAATATGGTACTCCCTACAAGGTTGAGGTTAATGCTCCTGGGTGGGCGGAGCTAAGGGAGTGTAGAGATTTAGTCAAAGAGTAAGACTGAATGTAATGGGGCTGGTGCAAGCCATAAGTGGAAACCCACTAGAGGATTTCATGATTAGATCCTAGGTCGGGACTGTTAAGTCCCATAGTGCGTTCCTCTTGGTCAGCAGAACTAAGAGAACCAAGATGATTGTGTTCAGGATCGAGATTACCCAGACCGAGAGGAGGGGTACCCAAACCGGTCAGCATGGCCTGGAGCCAGGAATCTTTTTGAAAAGATGTCTAGTGTGGATTCTAGGGCCACGCGTTTTTTTTCTTCTGGAAGTTATTTGAAGAAATTATAACTCCAATAAGTTTTGCATTCCGGAGAGGACAAGCGTGTTATGTCCGGGAACCATCTAAATCACCCGAACGATGGATAAGGAAGTATATAAGTTTTTAGCCTCGAGTGAATGGGGTGTGTGACGACTACTCACCTAAAATAGGGTCGAGTTGTCATTATTCTTCAATGTGAGAAACTTCGGAGATTATGAACATCTCTTAGCAATTGATTTCGGTGTGTGGGAACCTAAATTATGTGAGTCAATAGTTGTGGTATGACTGCTGAGCGGAGAAATCGAGCTCGCTGTTGTAGTTAGTGCTAAAGACTTAGTGTTAGTATAAGCGCGGTGCCACCTGACTCCTTTAGCAATATTGGAGTATGGTTGCACATATTGTCGAGAAATCGAATTTGAGCATATCGACTATGTGTTGTTCCGATAATGCCCAGTAAGAATACATGGGGAGAAGTCTCTTGTTTAAGTTCGGTTGTGGAAGGGAATACGACTGAAAATTTTTATGCATGTCAGGAGAAGAGACATTGATAGATGCTAGGACATCAATGGAGCTGGTAGTGTTGTGGAGAAACACTGAAAGGCTTACCTCAAAACGAAGGGATAAGTAGGACTTTGTGGGAAAGGATTTGATCTTTGTCTCTAGGGTATTGAGAATACCCACAAGATTATAGTCACGTCGTGTAGACTAGGCTGGAGTTGAAGAAAAGCATGTTACGGGTGCGGCATTTGCAATGTTTTTGCAAATGTACCCGGAGAAAAGGGTGTATGGGCGCCCTAGTCAATTGAACTCCTTAGACATCCGAAATAGAGGGATGCGGAATATTTTTGGAACGACGGTGGGGAAATTAGGAAACAAGTCGTATCGATGAAATGGGTTGAACGTCATGGGAGATAGACGATGATCCAAGATTATATGTGCTGAGAGATCTAGCACACCCTATGGGATGAAAATCGGTGGGAAACCGTTCAAAGGTTATCTCTTGATATGGGAGACCTAACTGTGGTGAAGAAGTAGCGCAAGGTTATCTCTTGACTGAGTGTTGAGGGTGACATACATGTTACTAAACTGTTAATTCTTATAAAGTAAACAACCTCAAAAGGTGCGCCAATTGCAAAGAGTGCACGGATTGTAAAGTATAATAAACCCGGACAGAGAAGGGAATAGAGTACCACTTGAGGAAAGATGACGTAAGTGGGAAGCGATGTTGAGAGGAGACATAGTGAGATTGTCTCCAGATACACCTCTAGTTATAGAGCGAGTTAGACTCGAAATGAGCAACCGGAATGTAGTAGTGAACCTACATTTCCAATGATGGAATGAGGAGACAGACTTATAAATTATTGATGGGTCGTGAACATCATAATTTAGCCAAAATTTCGTTGGGGGTAGCAAAATGGGGTGACCAGGATGGATTAGTGTATAGTTGAAAAGGGAGAGTGCACAAGTGCACGATGCCGCTCTACATGATTGTGAATCAGGATGAAATCCTAAAATTCCACCCTGTGAGAGAAGGTCAGGAAGGAATAGAGATAAAGTTTTATTTTGAGTACGTTGTGCTACCTACGACTCAATGTTAGTGAGAAAGAATAATGATACGCCCTTACGATAAGTGGAATTTTGGAGAAGCCCACTGATCAATCCATAAGTTGAATGTATACCTATATGAGCATATTTATAGGTAGAGTGAGTGCCTATATGGACTATACATGAGAATTAGGTTCGTGGGTACCGATTACGAACAATACATGTACTTTGGGTGTGGTTCGAGTAGACATTTCGAACTTTTAAGTCCTTAACGCGTGATATGAGGACATTCTATTGGAGTATGACATTTAGGGTATATGAATTGTGTAAAATATAGCTCACTAATGGTCTACTCATGTGCGATGAGATATATGTACATATATTGGTGCTCGAAATGTGATTCCGAGACAAGTGATTAATTACTATTGGTGATCGAGGTGGAATTCCGAGCCAATAACCCGAAAAGTGTTATAGAAGGGGGTGATTATAAAATAAGTGTTGATAGTATATGTTATGTGTACGATATATATACCTATTGATTTTTCCTACTTATGTGCGAAAGTAAGTATGCTTAATCTCTGTATTGGGGTCGATGGATTTCCGGACCAATGTAAACGATAGGATGATTGGGGCCGATGATTTTGCCGGACCAATTTTCCTTAAAGTATATATTGTGTGTGATATATATACCCTATAATATTCTACTTATGAGTGATAGTAGGCACTTAGATGTTATATAGAGATATACATAGAATGAGTAAATTAAGTAGGGAGAAACTTAATTTCAAGAAATTACGTTGGATTGGGAAAATCTATGAGAAATTAAGTAGTGAGACTTAATTATAATATATGCGGAATGGGTAACGTGCGGTAAGAATTTATTACGAAGCAAGGCATGTACTTGGGGCGACCATTAGGATGTGATGATTTGACATTGGGTATTAGAGGATGCAATTATGTCTAGGATCCTTAGCCTTAATACCAGCCTTATCCTAATTTCGAGGACGAAATTCCTTTGCAAGGGGGGAAGTATGTAACACCCCGTATTTCTGAATATTCCAAATGTCGGCTTAATTTAAATTACGTAAGAGTAGTAATTTAATCGAGAGATAGATACCGATAAATGTTGCCTCATTTTATTTACTTAGTGCGAGTGGTAAATAGTTACTTAACGCGTGTAGACCGTGTTGGGGTGAGAACGAGTTATAATTTTTAAGTGACTCAAATGATAATTTAGAGGTCACCAACGAGTCCGGAAGGGTCAAAATAGTAAAAATAGTATACCCGTGGGTACTAGTTGAGTGCCGGGTCATTTTCGGGCTAAACCGGGACCATTCGGGGGCATTTTGGTCTCTTTACAATTATGGGAAAGAAGACCTACGAATTTTGTATCCCTAAATCTGATTATAAGGGTGGTGGCTAGGGTTAGGCAATTAGAGTTACACCATAGCCTTTGGAGAAGAGAGAGAGGCAACTTTCTAAGGCAAAAGAGGATTTGGGAGAGATTCAAAGGGATTTCTACCATCAACTTGTTGGGGAAGAAGGATTGAAGGATGAAGATCATCAATCATCAACAAGAACCACGAAATCAGACCCTACTGATCATAAGGCAAGTTGTTTATTGCAAAAATCATATAGTTATAATACCCATGTGTAGGGTTTTGAATAGTTTTGTTTAAATCATTATTTTGATTGGAGAAAGATGATAATTATGCATATTGGGATAGGAATCGCATGTAGAATGATTTAACCTATGTAGAGGATTAATATTCAGATTATAATTGATGATTTTTTCGGATTAAAATCTGGGGTTTGAATGAAAATATGGGAAGAACACCATAACAAGGGTTTCAAGAATTTTGGGGTTTAATTCATTATTTCTTTAAAGAAATTGGAGTTTTGATGTATTTGATTTCGTTAGAAACTGTCCTAGTATATGTGGAAATATGTTAGGATCATTGGGTCAATGTTTGGTGGACTGTAATGGAGTTGATGTTTTGTTAATGGAGGAAACGTCTCAACGAAGAAGACAGACTGCGTCTGTCCCTGTTCAATCGATCGATCGATCATGAACTATCGATCGATCGACTAAGTCGATCGATCGAACCCAGCCGTCGATCGATCGACGCAAGCTGTTTCCCGAAAATTTTGTGTTTAATTCCTCGTTGAGTTCGGGAATGAATGAGTATTCTAGGATCTATATTATACTTATATGGGAGTGAAACTAAGACCAGTAGGTATATTGTTGAGGTCCGATAAGGCCATTGGGGGTAGGGCTTGGATTACGGACCGAGGAGAATAATCCGATTTAGTAAAGTATCGGGGATTTCGGAAATTGAGTTTCGGGGCGAAGTAAATTCAATTTAAGTAATAAACCAGTAGGATAAGAAATAACTACTGAAAATATATGTAAGGGGTAACTAGGACCCTTAGAGTTGTGTGAATACTCAAATAAGTACGATTAATGAGATAAATCGTGAGGCGATTATTGTACGATAAATATATGAGATTAAAATATTACGTACGTGTATGATTAATAGGTCGGGCGTGTACCTACTGAATTATGTGATCTTTTAGGTAGAGATATTATGCCTAAATTAATTATGTTAGGGTCGACGAGACATTCCGAACTAACATAATGATATTATATGTTTGGGGTCGATGAGAAATGCCGAACCAAACCTTGAACTGGTGTCGCGATGAGAGAGTCCCGAACCAGAATATGTGTATATATGTATTTTAAAAATAATTGGGGTCGATGTGCCATTCCGAACCAATTCTTATTTGGGGTCGATGAATCATTCCGAACCAAGAGTCCTTTATGTGTATAAAAAGGGGCAAAATAGCAGTGGCTAATATTTAGTATATATTGTGTGTGAAATATATATACCTGATGATATTCTACTTCCGTGTATTAGTAGATTGATATATTACGTATTCAAAGATACATACTGAATTGGTAAGTTAAGTAGTGAAACTTAATTACGAAATGAACCTTTAGATAGAGAAAATCTATTTAGTAATTCAAGTAGCGAAACTTAATTACATAAGAGGGAAAGTTACCAATTGTGAGAATTATAGTAATTTTAGTAAGTGAGACTAAATGAGAAGTCTTGGAAAAAGATAGCATAGATTATATGTTACTTGGGAATTAATTAACATACGCGTGATGTTAGAAAAACGGTTGTACTGTATGGGCGGTACTGGAACTTGGATACAGATAAGTTCAGTTTACTACTTTGGTTTAGTTAGCTAGAGAAGTACGGCTAGATAAACTAAGGGTAGAACGTTAGGTGTGCACAAAAGATGAGGGGTGAGTTAACTCAAGAGAGTGTACGAGAACCTAACATGTGTAATCAATAACCGCATTTTATATTGTGATAAACGCTTGCAAAATATTTTCAAAATGTTTTGAGTACTAACTCTTGCTATAAAATATTTTTAAAACCTTTTAGGTGTCCAGCCACAGGGATGCCATGTATGATGATTCCATTCCAGAGACTCGGAGCTGTAGCACAGTGGATGCCTACAGAATTTGACTAGACGATATCTCTCATTCAGATCTAGCACAGGATCTCACACTCTTCTATGTCTGGACTTGTGGTCCGGTATTAGTCTCAGATGTTAGTTTCAGACTAGTGGTTATTCTATTGTTGTTTGGGTTTTTCTTTTGCCGATGGTTTATTTGGTAATACTTTTATTCTGTTGTACTTTTACTTGTTGTTTGAATTATAGTACATGATTATTTGTACTCTGTTCCGCATGGTTAATTTATCTATTTTAAGAAAGATAAAATTTGGCACCGGTCTAATTTCACGTAGGGGATTAGTAATTAAAAAGTTTTCGACAGTGATGCTAAGAATGAACCATTTGAGAAACCTGTTTTAATTTAATGAAGGGCTGATCACCCGATATTTAATTAGGCGGGGTGTCACAGATGGTATCAGAGCATCAGGTTCTAGTGTCCATAGGATCTGTACGGCTTACTACGTTTTCAGCATATCGTTTGTTTGATATAGAGCCCTATCTTAGGATGATTGTACTCCTCTACGTACGTAGTTTACGTTCTCCTGCTATTTAATTGACGTAGTGTTATATATATATATATACTAGTCCGATTGGGCACGGTACGTCGAATATGGTGGTAGGTCCAGCATTGACGTTAGCAGGACTACAGGAGGGAGGAGCTCGGCATAAAGCATGGGGTGTTCGATGATGGCAATCATAGGAGAAATGACCGTGGTCGAGGTCACTCCTAGCGTGTAATGGAAGTAAATGCTGCAAGGGTTGTTGAGGCATAGCAGGCATTTTCCAAGTGTCGCGACGACAAGAGGGATGCTTGTCTAGACCGCCCAATGCAGTGATATTGGGAGTAGGTCTGAAGAAAATTTGATAAGAACGAGCCGTAAATGTGATAAAATGGCGACTGTGCATGTTAACCAATGGAAGTAGTATGTCCAGAGGTTTTGGCAGTAAGGACGATATAGAAATACTCAGAAGTGAATAATTTGAGTAAATTTTCAGGCAACGTGCGGGGATACCGGTCACTACGTTCGGACCGAGGGTCCGTATATATAAATAGAAGAACTTTACGTACAGTTTAACAGCAAAGTTCTCCAATGATGATTCAGAAGCGCAGTGAAAGGGAATATATGAACCCCTCACATGAAAGCCTGGTTGAGGCCAATCGTAAGAGAGAAATTTATCCTGTGAAGTGAACTTGTACCGATGAGATAGGTATAAGGGAAAAGAGACCTTGAGAAAATGGACTCTCGAGTAATAGCTCGCAATTTTTGGTAAAACTCTTCTTGAATGACTTATGTATATGAAGACAATATGGTACTCCCTACAAGGTTGAGGTTAATGCTCCTGGGTGGGCGGAGCTAAGGGAGTGTAGAGATTTAGTCAAAGAGTAAGACTGAATGTAATGGGGCTGGTGCAAGCCATAAGTGGAAACCCACTAGAGGATTTCATGATTAGATCCTAGGTCGGGACTGTTAAGTCCCATAGTGCGTTCCTCTTGGTCAGCAGAACTAAGAGAACCAAGATGATTGTGTTCAGGATCGAGATTACCCAGACCGAGAGGAGGGGTACCCAAACCGGTCAGCATGGCCTGGAGCCAGGAATCTTTTTGAAAAGATGTCTAGTGTGGATTCTAGGGCCACGCGTTTTTTTTCTTCTGGAAGTTATTTGAAGAAATTATAACTCCAATAAGTTTTGCATTCCGGAGAGGACAAGCGTGTTATGTCCGGGAACCATCTAAATCACCCGAACGATGGATAAGGAAGTATATAAGTTTTTAGCCTCGAGTGAATGGGGTGTGTGACGACTACTCACCTAAAATAGGGTCGAGTTGTCATTATTCTTCAATGTGAGAAACTTCGGAGATTATGAACATCTCTTAGCAATTGATTTCGGTGTGTGGGAACCTAAATTATGTGAGTCAATAGTTGTGGTATGACTGCTGAGCGGAGAAATCGAGCTCGCTGTTGTAGTTAGTGCTAAAGACTTAGTGTTAGTATAAGCGCGGTGCCACCTGACTCCTTTAGCAATATTGGAGTATGGTTGCACATATTGTCGAGAAATCGAATTTGAGCATATCGACTATGTGTTGTTCCGATAATGCCCAGTAAGAATACATGGGGAGAAGTCTCTTGTTTAAGTTCGGTTGTGGAAGGGAATACGACTGAAAATTTTTATGCATGTCAGGAGAAGAGACATTGATAGATGCTAGGACATCAATGGAGCTGGTAGTGTTGTGGAGAAACACTGAAAGGCTTACCTCAAAACGAAGGGATAAGTAGGACTTTGTGGGAAAGGATTTGATCTTTGTCTCTAGGGTATTGAGAATACCCACAAGATTATAGTCACGTCGTGTAGACTAGGCTGGAGTTGAAGAAAAGCATGTTACGGGTGCGGCATTTGCAATGTTTTTGCAAATGTACCCGGAGAAAAGGGTGTATGGGCGCCCTAGTCAATTGAACTCCTTAGACATCCGAAATAGAGGGATGCGGAATATTTTTGGAACGACGGTGGGGAAATTAGGAAACAAGTCGTATCGATGAAATGGGTTGAACGTCATGGGAGATAGACGATGATCCAAGATTATATGTGCTGAGAGATCCAGCACACCCTATGGGATGAAAATCGGTGGGAAACCGTTCAAAGGTTATCTCTTGATATGGGAGACCTAACTGTGGTGAAGAAGTAGCGCAAGGTTATCTCTTGACTGAGTGTTGAGGGTGACATACATGTTACTAAACTGTTAATTCTTATAAAGTAAACAACCTCAAAAGGTGCGCCAATTGCAAAGAGTGCACGGATTGTAAAGTATAATAAACCCGGACAGAGAAGGGAATAGAGTACCACTTGAGGAAAGATGACGTAAGTGGGAAGCGATGTTGAGAGGAGACATAGTGAGATTGTCTCCAGATACACCTCTAGTTATAGAGCGAGTTAGACTCGAAATGAGCAACCGGAATGTAGTAGTGAACCTACATTTCCAATGATGGAATGAGGAGACAGACTTATAAATTATTGATGGGTCGTGAACATCATAATTTAGCCAAAATTTCGTTGGGGGTAGCAAAATGGGGTGACCAGGATGGATTAGTGTATAGTTGAAAAGGGAGAGTGCACAAGTGCACGATGCCGCTCTACATGATTGTGAATCAGGATGAAATCCTAAAATTCCACCCTGTGAGAGAAGGTCAGGAAGGAATAGAGATAAAGTTTTATTTTGAGTACGTTGTGCTACCTACGACTCAATGTTAGTGAGAAAGAATAATGATACGCCCTTACGATAAGTGGAATTTTGGAGAAGCCCACTGATCAATCCATAAGTTGAATGTATACCTATATGAGCATATTTATAGGTAGAGTGAGTGCCTATATGGACTATACATGAGAATTAGGTTCGTGGGTACCGATTACGAACAATACATGTACTTTGGGTGTGGTTCGAGTAGACATTTCGAACTTTTAAGTCCTTAACGCGTGATATGAGGACATTCTATTGGAGTATGACATTTAGGGTATATGAATTGTGTAAAATATAGCTCACTAATGGTCTACTCATGTGCGATGAGATATATGTACATATATTGGTGCTCGAAATGTGATTCCGAGACAAGTGATTAATTACTATTGGTGATCGAGGTGGAATTCCGAGCCAATAACCCGAAAAGTGTTATAGAAGGGGGTGATTATAAAATAAGTATTGATAGTATATGTTATGTGTACGATATATATACCTATTGATTTTTCCTACTTATGTGCGAAAGTAAGTATGCTTAATCTCTGTATTGGGGTCGATGGATTTCCGGACCAATGTAAACGATAGGATGATTGGGGCCGATGATTTTGCCGGACCAATTTTCCTTAAAGTATATATTGTGTGTGATATATATACCCTATAATATTCTACTTATGAGTGATAGTAGGCACTTAGATGTTATATAGAGATATACATAGAATGAGTAAATTAAGTAGGGAGAAACTTAATTTCAAGAAATTACGTTGGATTGGGAAAATCTATGAGAAATTAAGTAGTGAGACTTAATTATAATATATGCGGAATGGGTAACGTGCGGTAAGAATTTATTACGAAGCAAGGCATGTACTTGGGGCGACCATTAGGATGTGATGATTTGACATTGGGTATTAGAGGATGCAATTATGTCTAGGATCCTTAGCCTTAATACCAGCCTTATCCTAATTTCGAGGACGAAATTCCTTTGCAAGGGGGGAAGTATGTAACACCCCGTATTTCTGAATATTCCAAATGTCGGCTTAATTTAAATTACGTAAGAGTAGTAATTTAATCGAGAGATAGATACCGATAAATGTTGCCTCATTTTATTTACTTAGTGCGAGTGGTAAATAGTTACTTAATGCGTGTAGACCGTGTTGGGGTGAGAACGAGTTATAATTTTTAAGTGACTCAAATGATAATTTAGAGGTCACCAACGAGTCCGGAAGGGTCAAAATAGTAAAAATAGTATACCCATGGGTACTAGTTGAGTGCCGGGTCATTTTCGGGCTAAACCGGGACCATTCGGGGGCATTTTGGTCTCTTTACAATTATGGGAAAGAAGACCTACGAATTTTGTATCCCTAAATCTGATTATAAGGGTGGTGGCTAGGGTTAGGCAATTAGAGTTACACCATAGCCTTTGGAGAAGAGAGAGAGGCAACTTTCTAAGGCAAAAGAGGATTTGGGAGAGATTCAAAGGGATTTCTACCATCAACTTGTTGGGGAAGAAGGATTGAAGGATGAAGATCATCAATCATCAACAAGAACCACGAAATCAGACCCTACTGATCATAAGGCAAGTTGTTTATTGCAAAAATCATATAGTTATAATACCCATGTGTAGGGTTTTGAATAGTTTTGTTTAAATCATTATTTTGATTGGAGAAAGATGATAATTATGCATATTGGGATAGGAATCGCATGTAGAATGATTTAACCTATGTAGAGGATTAATATTCAGATTATAATTGATGATTTTTTCGGATTAAAATCTGGGGTTTGAATGAAAATATGGGAAGAACACCATAACAAGGGTTTCAAGAATTTTGGGGTTTAATTCATTATTTCTTTAAAGAAATTGGAGTTTTGATGTATTTGATTTCGTTAGAAACTGTCCTAGTATATGTGGAAATATGTTAGGATCATTGGGTCAATGTTTGGTGGACTGTAATGGAGTTGATGTTTTGTTAATGGAGGAAACGTCTCAACGAAGAAGACAGACTGCGTCTGTCCCTGTTCAATCGATCGATCGATCATGAACTATCGATCGATCGACTAAGTCGATCGATCGAACCCAGCCGTCGATCGATCGACGCAAACTGTTTCCCGAAAATTTTGTGTTTAATTCCTCGTTGAGTTCGGGAATGAATGAGTATTCTAGGATCTATATTATACTTATATGGGAGTGAAACTAAGACCAGTAGGTATATTGTTGAGGTCCGATAAGGCCATTGGGGGTAGGGCTTGGATTACGGACCGAGGAGAATAATCCGATTTAGTAAAGTATCGGGGATTTCGGAAATTGAGTTTCGGGGCGAAGTAAATTCAATTTAAGTAATAAACCAGTAGGATAAGAAATAACTACTGAAAATATATGTAAGGGGTAACTAGGACCCTTAGAGTTGTGTGAATACTCAAATAAGTACGATTAATGAGATAAATCGTGAGGCGATTATTGTACGATAAATATATGAGATTAAAATATTACGTACGTGTATGATTAATAGGTCGGGCGTGTACCTACTGAATTATGTGATCTTTTAGGTAGAGATATTATGCCTAAATTAATTATGTTAGGGTCGACGAGACATTCCGAACTAACATAATGATATTATATGTTTGGGGTCGATGAGAAATGCCGAACCAAACCTTGAACTGGTGTCGCGATGAGAGAGTCCCGAACCAGAATATGTGTATATATGTATTTTCAAAATAATTGGGGTCGATGTGCCATTCCGAACCAATTCTTACTTGGGGTCGATGAATCATTCCGAACCAAGAGTCCTTTATGTGTATAAAAAGGGGCAAAATAGCAGTGGCTAATATTTAGTATATATTGTGTGTGAAATATATATACCTGATGATATTCTACTTTCGTGTATTAGTAGATTGATATATTATGTATTCAAAGATACATACTGAATTGGTAAGTTAAGTAGTGAAACTTAATTACGAAATGAACCTTTAGATAGAGAAAATCTATTTAGTAATTCAAGTAGCGAAACTTAATTACATAAGAGGGAAAGTTAACAATTGTGAGAATTGTAGTAATTTTAGTAAGTGAGACTAAATGAGAAGTATTGGAAAAAGATAGCATAGATTATATGTTACTTGGGAATTAATTAACATACGCGTGATGTTAGAAAAACGGTTGTACTGTATGGGCGGTACTGGAACTTGGATACAGATAAGTTCAGTTTACTACTTTGGTTTAGTTAGCTAGAGAAGTACGGCTAGATAAACTAAGGGTAGAACGTTAGGTGTGCACAAAAGATGAGGGGTGAGTTAACTCAAGAGAGTGTACGAGAACCTAACATGTGTAATCAATAACCGCATTTTATATTGTGATAAACGCTTGCAAAATATTTTCAAAATGTTTTGAGTACTAACTCTTGCTATAAAATATTTTTAAAACCTTTTAGGTGTCCAGCCACAGGGATGCCATGTATGATGATTCCATTCCAGAGACTCGGAGCTGTAGCACAGTGGATGCCTACAGAATTTGACTAGACGATATCTCTCATTCAGATCTAGCACAGGATCTCACACTCTTCTATGTCTGGACTTGTGGTCCGGTATTAGTCTCAGATGTTAGTTTCAGACTAGTGGTTATTCTATTGTTGTTTGGGTTTTTCTTTTGCCGATGGTTTATTCGGTAATACTTTTATTCTGTTGTACTTTTACTTGTTGTTTGAATTATAGTACATGATTATTTGTACTCTGTTCCGCATGGTTGATTTATCTATTTTAAGAAAGATAAAATCTGGCACCGGTCTAATTTCACGTAGGGGATTAGTAATTAAAAAGTTTTCGACAGTGATGCTAAGAATGAACCATTTCAGAAATCTGTTTTAATTTAATGAAGGCCTGATCACCCGATGTTTAATTAGGCGGGGTGTCACAACAATCTATTTAACACATAGACACACAAAACAAATCTATACAAGTTCAAAATATATACCATATTGGCTTGATTCTAACTTCTTTGCAGTTTTGATGTTGTGGCTTTCTCAACTTCGTAACTTCTTTGATTTTGATCCAGCTTACGTCGACTCTTATTGTTTGAAGATCTTATGACAAACACTTCTTGTGTTGTAGTGTGATAAGTGTTTGTGATAGTGTTCAAAAACATGCATGCACACACACACACACACACACACACACACACACACACACACACACACACACACATATACAAACAGTCCTATCAAATTACAGAATATGTCTGAATGATTTAGGGTTTTCAGTTTCTCTCTTCTTTAGAAAATAAGGACTTGTTAATCTTTCAAAATATCCATGAATCTAAGGTTACCTTGATCAGAAGACGTTCAAGGTTTTAAACAGTTTCAGGCTTTGAAAATATTTTTGAAACTGTAAATCACCGATTGTGATTCTAACTAGATTATAAGTCTTGTTTCATAAGAAATAGAAGCATAAAATGAATTTGTTAATTCTTTGAGTTTGAAGAGCATTTACAGACGAAAATAATCAACAAATATGATTTCTCAAGATGAGAAACTAAAATATGCCGATCTAAGTGTAATATAACATAAACTATCCAGATCTACAGTTTCTATAAAAAAAATTAGGATCTAACCAAAAATGTTTAAGTTGGTTACAAGATCTTAAACGCAAAGGAAGAACCACATGAATAGCAACACCCCCCGTTCGAAACAACTCTTAAACACTCAGGTTTTCTTTGGTTTTGAAAAAATTTAGGGTTTGAAAAGTGTTCAGGGTGTGGACGAATTATTTTCTCTCTAGTCTCTCTCCCTCTCTCTCTCTCTCTCTCTCTCTCTCTCTCTCTCTCTCTTATTTTCTCTTAAAGAAAATTTTGAGGAAACTGAAAAACTTCTCAGGCAAGGACGACTGTTTCTCTTTTAAATAGGATAGAAATCACATGGATCACAAATGAATGAAACATAATCGTTGATAAGAGAAATAGACGAACATGATTAAGTCTCAATAACTGTGAGTAAAGAAAACACAAATCGAATCATCGTAACAATGGCAGACGTAAGGCTAAGATCACGTTATAGATGCACATTTTAAACTTAATTACACAAGCACCCCTGAAGTCTCAAGCGGGTTTGGATTCTACCCAACCAAACATTTTGATATAAAGAGATGTTATCAGAAATCACACAATGACCCCAAAGGTTTATAATCTCCAATTTTAATTTCTAAAAAATCATTTAAAAATCATTAGAAATTATTTACTTATCTCAAAAAGTGTTATAAAATTATTTTAGATAAAATAAGTCCAATCACAACCCATGAGAGAAAAATTCAACATATCATGAGGTCCTATATGTAGTGTTGGTGTGTTTTACCTTCTTAAAACTCAAGAGGAACAATGTGAAACTTCTGATTCTGAAGGCTTTTGGTTCAAGGAAGGGTATGACTCAATTCTGTCACTATTTCCAAACTAGATGAGCACTTATATAATGTAGACTCACGTAAGTCAAGAATATAAGGTGCTTCAATAAGTAATCATACAATCTAAACATGTTATCATCAATCATAATGTCTATTACAATCTAATGCAACTAACGTATATCTCACATGAGTATGCACCCTTTAAACATGAGAATTAATATGTTTAATACCCATCATCAACCTTATCAATCATAGCCAAGGTTCTAAAAAACGCTGGGCGTGATCGAGGCGTAGAGGCCAAGCCTGAAGCCTTAGAAGCCTAGACAGGCCTTAGGCGTAAAAAAGCGTGAAAAGGCGTTTAGGCCCTTTTTAATATATTTTAATACTTTGAACCAAAACAAGGCTACTAAAAGTACTAAAATTGTACATACCTTAAAAATATGTCTGAATATATGCAAATTAAAATAACATTTGATTGTTTTGGACAAGATATTGGTCCGGTTTGTAAAAAAAGTCGTTAACAGGCGATATCGTTTAACTAAAGCATTTTTTTTAAAGTGCGCCTTAGGCTATTGCCAAGAATAAGGCATGAAAAATTTAAGGCGGAGCGTTTCTCCGAAGCCCCGAACCTAGGAACGCCTAGGCGGGTTTTTTAGAACAGAGATCATAATTTATACGTAATTATGCAACTAACATGCCTAATCATATTTTAGGTTATTAAAATAATCCTTTTTAAGAAATTTCATCCCCAAAATTTGACACATAAGAAATTTACTAAACAGATGATGATATTACTTCTTCATATTATCCTCTCCTTCCAAGGTGGCCTCCTCCTTAACTAATGGAGTGGTTTTACCTTAACTAATGGAACTCCTCTATATTACCTTAACTAATGGAATGGTTTTATTGCGTAACACTTTCTCCTTTCAATCTAAAATAACACTTGGTTCTTCCATGTATCTCAAGTCATCTTGAAGCTCTATTGGTTGTGAAATTAATACATGTAAAGGATTTACTACATACTTAGGCAACCTCAAAATATAAAAACCGTTAAGTGTCTGAGAAAATTCTGGTGGTAATGTCAACTCACTAGCTATGGATCCAACTCGTTTCACTATCTCATAAGGGTCAATGTACCTAGGACTTAATTTCCTTTCTTATCAAATATCATAACCCCTATCCGAGGTGAAACAAGTAGGAATTTTCGATCACCCTCCTCTAATTTTAATTTTTGCATAACTTTTATGTCTACTTTGTGCCACCTTTAAGTGAATATGAATAATATTTATCTTCTAAGTAGTTTCTTACACAATTTCTGGCCCAAGTAGTTTTTGTTCCCCTACTTCAGTCCAACATATTGGAGTTCTACACTTTTTTCCAAACAAGGCTTCATAAGGAGCCATCTCAATACTAGAATGATAATTGGCAATATAAGCAAACTCTATTAGTGACAATTTCTCATCCCAAACTACTTTTAAACTCTAATACACAAATTCATAACATGTCTTCGAGCGTTTGGATCGTCTTTTCTAACTACCCATAAATCTGATGATGAAAAGATGTACTAAATTTGAATTATTCTCCAAAGCTTGTTGCAAACTAGCCCAAAAATGAGAAGTAAACTTAGGACATCGGCCAGAAATAATAGAAATAGGTGCACTATGTAATCTAATTATCTCTTCCACATATATTTTTGCATATCTAATTGTGGAGTAAATAGTTTTAATAGCAATAAAATGTGCAGACTTAGTTAATCTATCAACGACATCCCAAATAGAATTAAACCCTCGTGATGATTTTGGTAAACGTATAAAGAAATATGTGGTAACATGTTCCTATTTCCACTCAAGAATAGGTAAGGACTATAGTAAACCAATAGACTTCTAATGCCCCATCTTCACTTATTGGAAAACTAGAATCTAGCAACAAAATCTGTAATGTCGTGTTTCATTCTCGACCACCAATAGCATTATTTTAAATATCGATAAAGTTTAGTGCTACCTGGATGCATATAAAATTGTTCTCTTTAAATTAGGCACATTATGTGCACACAGACGGTTATCATACATAACTATGTGATTTGTATCGAATATTGTATTTTCCACCCGTTAATTTATGCATTTTTAGCCCCCTCGGGCACTTTAATATCTATAATTGTGATCATTAATCAGACAACTTCCGTTTTATATGCTAACATGTTATTTGAGGTATTATTGAGTGTTTGTAGGTATTAAAGTGCTAAGTGTGAAGTTTCGTCGAGTTCTGGTAAAGTTTCGTCAAAGTTTGCATGTTCAGGAGCATTTTCGTAATTTCACACTTTAGGACTTTTACCCTAAGTATTCATGGAAGTTGTATCTCTCGGTCCAAGCTTTGCGTGGTCGCGGACGGTGCTCGAATCGTAGTCCGAACGAAGAAAAAATGGGTCTTTAATCGGAGGAAGAATTAAAAGAATATTTAACAATTTTATTAATTCCCCCATGTCCCTTATCTCTTTTAATAATAATTCACTTAATACCCTCCATGTCCCTAACTCGTTTTTGTAGCAAATTCAAATGGTGATTTTGAAGCCATGCTCGAAGCCGATTCCCGTTGCGATTTCCTCCAGTCTACTATCCATACTACCGACCAGTGCTTCTATCTTCGGAATGTGCTCCAAGGTTTGATTGGCTGGGGTATTATCGACCCACCAGCCAATCCTAAACCCAACACCACTCACAACCCGCTTCTAACACATGAAAATGCCATATTTCTATAAAATGGCCCAGAATTTGATCCATCTGCTCAAATTGTGCCCAGTAAAGTACTCATTATACCTGTAATTTCACTCAAATCGCTTAAAGTTTGCCCATATTTTCTCCTATACCCTACCTGCTTCACCGACCGATCTTTGTAACTCCTCCCAAGGGCTTATATTATCATATGCACCCGGTCTGTAGGGAAAGATATGGAGTTACCTGTTGTATTGAACCAATTATTAGAGTTTGGGCTGAAACTGCCCACTGAGATGACCATTGATTGTTGCAAATTTAGTTGCTTCTTCATAAAGGCCTAAAAATGGGCTCGCGAGTCAAATAATTGGGTAGTACCCATTGATGAAGTTAATCCAGATTACGTAGTGCAGATTATGGTTGATGTGTTTCGACGGACAAGTGAATTTTGCAGTATTAATAAGCTACTCACCACTTTGAAGCTTCAGGGACAGTTAGTCCCTTCGCTCCTGCACCGCCCCATTGAGTGAAAAGCTTTGTACGATGAAGTCGTCGAGGTTATCGAATACATTGATTTCTCCTAGCAAGAGGATATAGTCGCCAATGGATGTGGAGATAACTTTGACAACTTAGATGACAAGCCAAGTCAGGAAGACACCAGTCTAGTAGCCAATTTGTGTGGAATGATATCCTTCAAAGATCTGTTAGTGGAAATTAATAAGGTAGTCATTCAACCAAAAATAGATGAAGACTCACGGTTCCTATTCTTCCCCACCTCAATAAATCACATAACCAGATCAGGGAGACATTACAAAGACCCGATTACCCATATGATCGAGATAGATAAGGGAAAATGAGTTATCGGAGAACTCCCCATATCAGAGATGATCATCGAAGAATGTGAACTCCTTGATCAGCTCAAGAAAACCTAAGCTAACATCACCTTATGGGGGATTTTCATGTCCTCCCAGTTGCACTGAAATGCTCTAATAAAACTCCTCACCGGGCCTACAGTCTCTCCTTCCACTACTCCCGAAGAATTCGTGAACGTGGTTGGTTTATTGACCTCTTTCTAACTCCTCTATTTTTTACAAGAAAAAATACCAAAGATCAACCTTGACCATAATTATTCCTCTAACATCTCCGTTGAAGTGTTGGAAAAGACAGTCCCGCTCTCCCTTATTGATAACAGATATTCCCTCATTGTTTATCCCCTCAAAACCTTCAATTGATTGGGCTTGAAAGTTAGTGATCTCACTCCCACTTTTGACGTCATTCGTGCTTACGACAATACCCATCGAGAGGTAATGGGGTCCATAAAACTCACAAAAAGGATTGGCTCTATCAATCCTGTCAATAAGTACTAGGTTATTGACATACCGACATATTTAACCTTCTTCTTGGTCATCCATGTCTCCACTGTATCTTAGGGGTATCATCTTCCCTTCATCAGAAATTAAAATTCTTCACTAGTGGTCAGGTTATCACCATCTTGGGGGATGATGATAGTTCAGACACCGCCAATACTAGCAATCCGATATTAAAGATCTAACATGGGATGAATGACATTCTTCTCTCTGGCTTAATAGTTGACCCACTTCCCCTTCCAACAGGAGATAGTTTCAAAGGTCAGGTCTATTCAGAACATAGCCCTTATGATAACATTAACATGATTCAGATGTTCAAAAATATACACTTCATGCCCGACATGGGGATAGGGTGACGCCAATAAGGGATCCTTGAGCCCATAGTCTTGATGGAGGCATTTCCTTCATGTGTCCTGGCTACTAACCCTCATCAGAAGAACTCAAATCCTCTCTAGCGGCCACAACTTAAAAGAAGTTTGGAGGAGGGAAAGACTATTTTGAGTGACTCTTTGAATACACGGTGTGGGGACCCATTTATTTTGGTCTATGAAAGTAGCAAACCAGGCCCAAAGTCTATAAGGGGCTTCCCGACCTAAATCAACAGATTAACTTGCACATGTGCATTTTAGATTTACTTGGAGATATTAGAATACACTAGAATCAACCGCCAATAATCTCAATAGATATATTCAGGGGGGTCGTAACATATCAAATATATCTTCCCAAGATCCTTGATCAGAACAAACTTTGTAATTGACCATATAAATTGCAACTCCTGGCCCGGGGCAAAGGGGCATTTAACAAAAACCTTTGAGAGATACTTAATAAAATAATAGACCTCTTCGTGGACCTAGGCAAGTTTCCACACCACGTACATAGCGGTATTGTGTGTGAGATTTCACATTTTCTTACTTCATTGTGACTGTTCTTCATAAACTCTCTATCTCAATATTTTTTATACCATAATTAGCGTCGTCTGTGGAAAATGATTGTTATTCCTATAAAAACACTCACAAACTGAAAGTTTGAGATATCTCACCATAGCAGCAATATCCCTTAAGCCGATGATGATCAGGAAGATCCTGCCACTCCTAGGGTTAGGTCTGAAATTCGCCAACTGCAAAATCTAAGGTTTCATCAAGAGAGGCTGCCCTCGGAAGAAAGTCATGGGCCTCCAAGGTCCACGTAAATCTCAAGATTAGTCGACGTGTATGAGGCTAGACTTCGTGAACAAAAAGAAGCCATGCGTCATCAGGAGGAGGATAATGTTCGCCTTAAGAGGCGACTTAAAAGGATGGAGAGAGATCTCAACAGGAACACCAGACATCGTTGTGACAGGTATTCTAGCCCTCGGGTGAGTGATACTCATAGCTGAGGAAGAATTCGTAAGCGTAACTAAGAAACATCCGAGCGAGGAAGGTCAGAGGGTGATCTCTCACACCGACTCTAGAAATATCGACACAGCAGGAGCTTTGACTGACAGGACAACAAAATCAGGAACCTATTCCGAAGGAAAATGGACTATCACCCAGCCCACTGAGGAGCAAGATCCACTTGAGAGCTAGAAAGAATAGCTCTTAGCACTCAGATGAAGTCGCTGTTTTCAAGGGAGATAGAGAACGAGGAGCCACCAAAGAAGTTCCCAATTCCCAGATTCAAGATCTATGACGGAAAAACTGATCCCATTGATCATGTCAGGCAATACTGGCAGGCAATGACCTTATGGAGCCATAACGATCCGTTGATGTGTCATATCTTCCCTTCTAGCCTGAACGACGTTGCACTGAAGTGTTTTGAGTGGCTACCACACAGGTTAATCAGGAGTTTCAAAGGCCTTATAGAACTATTCATAGCTCATTTTATAACCAGCAGCTCCCATCCAAAGCGGATGGATACACTGCTCACGCTGAAGAAAACGCCATAGGAGAACCTCAGAGAGTATGCTAAGAGATACTGGGAGGTTTTCAACGAGATCGATGACTGGTCACAGCAGGTCACTATAGCATCCTTGTCGAGCACCTCCCTACTGCACTAATTCCTAACTAAAAAGGAGGCTAACTCCATCAACAATCTGATAACCCGTATTTAAAAATACGCCAAGGTCGAGGATGTAGTCCATCTTAATGCAGGGGAAAATGGTCGCGCAAAGGTGATCAAAGTAACATAGAGGAATGATTCCAAAAAAGGAAATAAGAATGAGGGCAAGAATGGCTCCGAGAACGAGAATAAGAATGATCCTTCTAAACCCTTTCAAGCTGTCAATAATGTCTTTAAGGAACCAATATATAAAATCCTGAGCAAGATCAAGGAAGAGACATTTGTCAAATGGCCCAAGAACATCGATGGAGACCCAACAAAATAAAATAACACGCTGAGATGCGCATTTCATAAAGAGCGTAGTCACAAGACCGAACATTGCAAAGCCCTCAAGTCTCATTTTGAGGAGTTGGCTCAAGCGGGGCATCTTAACGAGTTTATAAATAAGAAAGTAGATAAGGTTGCAACCATTGGCGACCAAAGGCCGGATGATGTCCTCAAGGATGATGCAGGTCATGATCTTGTAGTAATTCATGGCGTCTAAGACCTTCAACAAGTACAGGGAAATATTATTCGAATGAGATCAAAAAGCTTATTGTTCTTATGCAAGCCTTTCAAATATATCACGCCAAGACTTAGGTTGGGAAGCGTCGATGACCAAATGACGTCAACTACACTAAACACATCGTATTTACAGAGGAGGACTTAGTTGGGGTAAGGATCCCACATCATGATGCATTGGTCATCACACTCATAATAGCTAATTGGGATGTCGACAAGTTGTTCGTCGACCAGGGCAACTCTTTTAAAGTGATGAACCTTGAGTTGTTCCACAAGTTGAAGATGAATGTCACAGACCTCAAAGAGGCCACCGTTATGTTGGTCATCTTTTTAGGAAGGATTACCATGCCGCTGGGAAAGATATTCCTACCCGTTAAGGCTAGAAATATTTCCAAGATGATCGAGCTTCTGGTGGTAGATATTGAATCCCCCTATCATGCCATTCTGGACGGGGGTTTACTTCATGCCACGAAGATCGTACAATCCTCAAATCATCAAAAACTCAAGTTCGTTACAGATCAAGGTGTGGTTGAGATTCACAGCGTCCATGCTATGGCCAGAAAATGTTTTATTATGTCTATCTGCCCTAAATAAGAAAAGAAGAAAGATGAAAAGAAAGTCCATAAGGAAGCCCAGGAAGGGGATTTTCCCTCCAAATTGCAACTACGGTATGGCCAACCAGGTTCCACCCCGTGGATAGGGTCGTTAAAAACCTAGAAGAAGTTGCAGCTGGTAGCAACTCAGTTGAAAGAAAGAGATAACCACATTCCTCAAAAGTAGTCTAAATGTCCTTGCTTGGGAAACATACAAACTACTGGGATATATCTCACTATCACATGACACCGCTTGCACGTCGACCCAGCTTTCAAGCCAGCCGCTCAAAAGGCTCTACGAACAACCCAAAAAAAATAAAAGTAGCGGAAAAAGAGGTAGGAAAGTTACTGAATGCAGGATCCATCAGGGAAGTCTGGTTCCTTAAATAGTTATCCAACCCAGTGGTAGTACCCAAAAGAAATGGTAGCTGGAGAGTTTGTATTGACTTTACCAACCTCAAAAGGGGCTGTACGAAAGACAGCATCCCTCTCCTCAAAATAGATCAATTGATCGATACAACAGCATCACATGAAATGATGAGCTTTCTAGACGCTTACTCCGGATACCATCAGATCCTACTATATCAGCCAGATCATGACAAGACCTCCTTCATAACCTCCATTGGTTTATACTGCCACAAAGTCATGTCGTTCAACTTAAAAAATGCAGGATTGACTTATCAGCGATTGGTCACCAGAATGTTCAAGAAAAAGATGGGAGAAATAATGGAGGTGTACAACGATGACATGCTCATCAAAAGAAAACATAAGGGAGACCACCTCTCAGACCGAGCAGGAACCTTTGAGATCCTCAGGAAATACCGTATGAAACTTAACGCGAGTAAGTGTTCATTTGGCATCCAGTCAGGTAAATTCCTCGGCTATCTGGTCAGTGAAAAGGGGATTAAGGCCAATCCCGATCAAATCGATGCCATCGCAAAGGTCCAGCCACCACAGATGATAAGAGATTTCCAGAAGCTCACTGGTATGCTCGCCACACTTAATCATTTCATCTCCAAGTCTTCGAACACTACCGAATATTCTTTCAACCTCTAAAGAAGGATAGAGGCGTCGCATGGAACAACGACTACTCCAAATCCCTTAAAGAACTTAAAACTTACCTCAACAAACCACCTTTGTTGGTAATTCCATATGAAGGGGACCCTTTGTACCTTTACCTTACTGTATTAGACCATGCCATGAGCTCGGGCTTGGAATGTGAGAAGGAAGGAGGCCAACTCCCGGTCTACTATGCAAGTAAGATGCTTCTATGCATTGATGGTAGCCTCGAGGAAATTGAATCATTACTTTGAGGCCCACTCTATCTTCGTGATCACCTCATACCCCTAAAAAGATGTTCTAAGGAAATTTGACCTCTCCTACTAGCTCTCAAAATGGTTGGTAGAGCTCGGGATATTCCACATCCATTTTTAACCAAGAATAGTAAATAAGGGTCAAATTTTAGCAGACTTTATCACTGACTTCACAGGAAATCATCGACCCATCCAGTTAGAAGCCGATCAATCGACAAACAAGGAAGCATAATCTTTCTGCTGGACCCTCTACATTGATGGAGCCTCCAACTCCAAGGGGGTAAGAGTGGTCATTGGGTCGATAACCCCAGAGGAAACTGTGCTCGTACAGGGAATTAATTTGGGATTTGAAGCCTCTAACAACAAAGCTGAATACGAGGCATTAATCGTCGTCCTGCACAAAGCCCAACTACCAGGGGCAAGGCGCCTTCGCGTATTCTGCGACTCAAAGCTGGTATCCAAGCAGGTGAGCGAAGATTTCATTGCTAAAGATGATAGGATGGCAGCTTACCTCACTGTTGTGAGAGAACTGATCACCGAATTTGACGAGGTTAAATATTTAGCAGTTCCCCAGGGGGCAGAACAATCATATAGATGCCTTGGCATCCCTAAGTTTAGCAGTTGACTCTGATTTAAGGAGAACTATGCAAATAGAGTCCCTTGCACAATCAAGCATCAACCAAACAATTATAGTTAAGCAAGTCCTCCACATAGAAAGGGCATCTGACTGAATGGATCCCATCGCAACCTAGCTACAGAGTGACACACTTCCAAACGATAAAAAATGAGCACATCAGATAAGAGTTAATGCATGCTTTCACTTATCTCCTAAAGGAAAACTTTACAAGAGATCATTTATAGGCCCTTATCTTCAATGCGTTCACCTATACGTTGTCGAGAAGGTTCTTAGTGAACTTCATGACGACATTTGTAGGAGTCACGCAGGTGGAAGATCGTTGGCCTTCCGAGCAATCAAGAAAGGATATTGGTGGCCATACATGTAAAAAGTTATGGGAACCTATATTTGCAAATGTGAGAAGTGACAAAAGCATTCTCTCATGGTCCACTAGCCCGCCAGTGACCTCATGTCATTAACCAATTCATGGCCTTTTGCCCTGTGGGGATTGGATATTGTGGGATCACTACCTACCATATCTAGAAATCGGAAGTATTTATTGCTCGGCACCAACCACTTCACCAAATGGGTAGAGGCAGAACCACTCACAAATATTCGTGACTCTGACATGATGAGGTTCATATGGAGAAACATTATTACTCGCTTTGGGGTACCAAGGACTATTATTACTGACAACGACACATAGTTTGAAAGTGGCTTCCATCAAGGCTTCTGCGACGAGCATAACATGAAGCACCACTTCAGTTCTATGGCATACCCCTAAAGACACGAGCAAGTAAAAGCTTATAACAAAACCATAATCGATGGATTGATAAAATGGCTAAAATGAGCCAAAGGTGCCTAGGTGGACGAGCTACCCCATATTTTATGGTCATACAGTATTACTCTTAGGAGAGCAACAGGGGAAACCCCTTTCGCACTCGCCTATTGAATGGAGATAATTATCCCACTAGAAGCCAGGCTCCCTATTATGAGAACTATCTTGGTCAAGCACGACATTAACAATGAAGCATTACTCACTGAACTTTACATAGCTGATGAGCGATGATAACTGGCATTAGTTAGGTTAGCATCCTACCAATAACAACTGGCCAAACAATATAAGAGAAAAGTAAATTCGAGAAAGTTTTTAATAGGGGACTATATCCTGAGAAAAGTTCTCGAAAATGCTATAAAACCATCAGACGGTAAACTGGGAAGGACCTTTCAAGATAATAAAGGGTGATCTGCAGGGGCATATCACTTGGAAATGCTGGAGAGCAAGGAGATACCAAGAGCATGGAACGCAGCCAACCTCAAGAAGTTCTATTTCTATATTTCTATATTTTTTATGTTAGCACAATTAGTTTAGGCAAATTTTTATTGACAAACCTATGTTGCTCTTTATTCCTATCAATAAAGGCCAATTGGCCCAAGAACTCTAAATAAGCTTGTGTTGGGTCATGTCGATGAGCAAGTTGCTCTACTATGTGTACTCGTTGACCATCATCATCTGGTTTGGGGGTAAACTCTTCTATATCCTCATCAAGAACATGCTCCAGTAATTGAGCACGAATAGCATCAATAGGGATCCATTCATTATCCTTCGAAAATGGGGCATGGCGATAAGCTGGACATTCCACTTGGTATATATACCACAGTCTCGACTCCTTATGGACTTTCATTTCCTTGAGAGCACTTAGCCATCGCTTCTTCAAGCTTCGCTGGGGCGTCTGTCCAACCAGTGTTATACCTTTCAGTCTAGACTTCCCGAGGACCCACTATGAATGGGTATCTTTGCCTCTTAACATATTGCTTGAGCACAAATATAAAACCCTTCAGGTCAGCGACCTCCTTCTTTATAACAACGTTCTTAGATTCGAGAATTTTGCTCACTTAGTTGACCTTGACCCTATCTCAAAGCTGGGATTTCAGGGAATCTACCTCTTCTTGAACTAAGGCAACGATCTCCACCATCTCCTGTATATCATCCTTCAATTTTGCAATAACTTCAGACGGGTTTTTATATTACTCGTTTCTCATTTTTAAAGATTTGTAGATCTTCACAAAAGCCTTATGATCCTACAAGCCGATGTTCGGCCCAATAATCCTCCCCAGTCGAGAGTCGGGAGGAATATACTGATCTAAATCAACAAACTACAAATAATAATTCACCAGAACAATAGCAGTATATTAGCACATAAGGAAATAAGGGAACATAATCAAGAAATAGAAATTTTCACTTCAATTAACAACAAGAAAAGGCTAAGGGATAGTACATTGAGATTCAGTTATAAAAGCACAAAAATAAGGAAGGTTGTACAAGGAAATCAATGAATCTTAGTCTATAAGCCTTGCCCAGTCACCTGGTCGCCATCAGCAATGGCATTTCTTTTTTCTATAACTGATCGATCCCTTATAACCTTGGCAACTTTAGCCATCTCAAAAGGAACAATTTATGCATGAACCTCAGGCTGGTTGCCACCCTCAGTAACTTCCAATAATGTATTAGGTCCAGGAGAGTGCGGCATAAAGAGCTCGAACTCAGATGAAGTTCCAACCGCCTTAAGATCTTGGTTCCACCCCTTCCTAAAGGCCAATTTGCAACCATAATCCATCTGCTCGTCAGCATCAGCATAGGTCTTATAGTAACCTTCAGTATAACTCACGACCTTTTCATTGGACAGCTTTCCCTCCAGCTTAGTGACCTTCTTAGATAATTCCACTTGGGCATTCTCGAGCTCGGATTTTTCATCAATAACTACCTTGTGAGTAATCTAGAGAACTCCATGAGCCTTGGACATCTCCTTATTCTCCCGCTACCACTCTTGGCGAGCACGATCAAAGGCCTGCCTTTTAGCTTTCAGAGCACTTGCAGATGCGTGTTTCTCAACCTCCAAGGCACCATTCTGCTTCTTCTCCTTCTCAAAGAACACAGACTGGTTCCTCAACAAAGAACTGAAGTCAGAGACAAACTGAAAAAACAAGAAAAAAAGCGCAATTCAGTATAAAATACTTTGGAGAAAGCACAAGAAATAAATAAAATAAAAAAAGAGTAAAATGGACTTACCAACGCAAGCACTTGAGCAGGCTAATTGGTCAGGGCCCATGCTTATCGACCTCTCGCTATCAGTAGAGAGTACCGCCCTTTCTAGTAATTGAGGAGCGAGGTATGGGGCATCAACCATAGTGTACCCCTCACCATCCATGACGGGAGAGGATACCACAGGAACCCTCAAAGCTTGTGTCCTTCTCTCATGCTCTTCCATCCTCCTCTTCTCAGTATCCCTCTTCTCTTCAGCTCTCCTCTCCACTGTTTCCCTTTCTTTCCTTTTTTTCCTATCTACTTCCTCTTTCTTTCTCTGCTCTTATTTGTCCTTCCCCTTTTCAGATGGGGAACCACCAGCCGGCTTCTTCGAGGTATGACCCTCTTTCTTAGGGGGATACCTCAACTTTAGCCTATTTCTTAGCAACAAATGAGCATATCTTCCTCTTTTTTCTTATTCTCCCTCATTTGCTTTTTTACTTCATCCTTTTATTGAACTTCCCTCCACTTCTGAGATATCTTCCTCTTTCTCAATGATAATGGGATTAAAAGAACCAACTTCAGGAACCTAAAAAATGGGAATAGTATCAACCAAATGAGCGATGTACAAGTATTTTTATACTCCAAAAGGAATATTGCTGACCAAGGGTGTTCACTGTCGGTTAGCCTTTTATGGATATTCCAAGCCTTTGTCGGTTTTTTTATATTCACCTTGCTGAGGTCAGGCTCCTGATTTTTTACATGGGCTATAATAACACAGGAAAAAGAAGATCAGAAGATAAACCAGAAACAGAAAGAAGTCTACAAGAAAAGCAAGAAGAATAAGCAACCTATCTCATGTTCCCCATAATCCAGGATTGAGGGGCCTCTTTATCTCTTTCCCTCACCAACGGGAGCCCTCTTTAAATTCCTTAAAATGACGCCTTGCTCCCTGTAGTCCTTGTAAGAATCAGGAATATTCACAACAAGGACCTTGCCAGCCCTTTTGGCCTTCAAGTACAATAAGCCATCCTTTGTTTTCGACCATACATAACAAAAGCAGATCTCAACAACCCCCAACTTAGTCCCATGAAGAGTGTTTATTATATGAACCCCATTTACTATTTTCCATATATTGGGTCACATTGGGTGGGAAGAACATCAAAATATCTAAAGATTATAACGAATAATCTATTTGGAGGAAAAGTAAACCCCCCTTGGGTGATCAGTAAGGTATGAATCCAGTGCCCACTCTATGTCGCGCACGTTTTGGGGTATTGGGGCACAGTCGATTACTACCCAGTCTGGTATATTATATTGGTTCCAAAATTTATCTAGAGGTTTATCACCTACCATAGCCATGGTATTCCGAGTAACAGGAAAATCCTAACTACAGTGAGAAGAAGCATCCAACAAAACGAAAATTATAAAATAGGAGAACTGTGACTTACAAAATTTAAAAATGAAGATTGAGGAGATGGAGGGAAGACTCTGATTTGAATGCACAAATAAAGCCCTTAAAACGCAGTTCAAGAAAAATTGACAAAGACATTAAGATCGATAATTGAACTGATGTTTTGAAACACTCTTCAGCTGGTTTCAATAGCACCAATGATGATTTGCGCTTCCCAAAGAAGATTTCAACGGTTAAATTTTTCACTGGGATAAGCGTGTCCTCGGCATTCCCAATATTTATAGGCATGCCGTTGGAACATTAGAAGATGCTCCAAACCTTGTGTATTGGACTCCTTTAAAATCCATTGGCCCAAGAATTGCTAGCCTAAGGATTTTAGTGGTAATTATAGGGACCCATTTATTTTGGTCTATGAAAGTGGCCGACCAGGACCAAAGTCTACAAGGGGTTGCCCGACCCAAATAAACAGATTAACTTGCACACGTGCATTTTATACTTACTTGGAGATATTTGGATACACTCGAATTAACTGCCAACAATCTAAATAGAGATATTCAGGGGGGTCGCGATATATCCAACATAATTCCCAAGATCCTTGAGCAAAACAAACTCTGTAATTGGCAACTATAAATTGTAATGCTTGGATCGGGGCAAAGGGGCATGCAACAAAAACCTTTGAGAGATAGTTAATAAAATAGTAGACCTCTCCATGGGTATAGGTAAGTTATCGAACCATGTACATAGATGTGTTGTGTGTATGATTTCACGTTTTCTTGCTTTATTGTGATTGTTCTTCATAAACTCTTTATTGCGATATTTTTTTATATTATAATTAGCGCCGTCTATGAGAAACCATTGTTATTCCTACGAATTCACTCACAAAATGAAAGCCTGAAATGTCTCACCATAACAGCAATATCCCTCAAGCTGGCAATGTACAGGGATAACTTTCCCCTCTTAGGGTTAGGTATGAAATTCGCCAACTATAAAATCCAAGGTTTTGCCAGGAGAGGCAGCCCTCAGAAGAAAGTCATGGGCCTCCTAGGTCCACGCAAATCTCAAGATTGGTCGACGTATACGACACTAGACTTCACAATCAGGAAAAAGTCACGTGCCATCCAGAGGAGGAGAATGATCGCCTTAAGAAGCGACATGAAAGGATGGGGAGAGATCTCAGACGTCACTGTGACAGGTCTTCTAGCCCACAGGTGAGTGATACTCACAGCCGAGTAAGAATCCCCAGGCGTAACCAAGAAAGTTCTGAGGGAGGAAGGTCAGTGGGTGATCGTTCACACCGACTCCAACAACATCAACACAACAGGAGCCTTGACTGACAGGACAATAAAATTAGGAACTTGGTCCGAAGGGAAATGGACCATCATCCAGCCCATCGAGGAGCTAGATCCACTTGAGAGGTAATAAGGATAGCTCTCCACACTCAGATGAAGTCCCATTTTTTAAGGGAGATAGAGAACAAGGATCCACCCAAGATGATCGTAATTCCTAGATTCAAAATCTATGATGGAAATATTGATCCCATCGATCATATCATGTAATAATGGTAGGCCATTACTTTGTGGATCCATAATGATCCATTGATGTGTCGCATCTTCCCTTCTAGCCTTCACGATGTGGCGCAGAAGTGGTTCGAGAGGCTAACACACAGGTCAATCAGGAGTTTCAAAGATCTTACAAAATTATTCATGTCTCATTTCATAACCAATAACTCCCATCCATAGCGGATGAAAGCATTACTCATGATAAAGAAGAAGCCACGGGAGAACCTCATAGAGTATCCCAAGAGATATATGGAGGTTTTCAACGAGATCGAGGACTGCTCATAGAAGGTCATTGTAGCATCCTTCAAAATCGATCTATTGAGCACCTCCCTACTGCATCAATCCCTAACTAAGAAGGAGGCTAACTCAAATGATGCCCTGATGGCCCATATTAAAATCTACTCCAAGGTCGAGGATGTAATCCATATTAATACAGGGGAAAATGGTCGCACAAAGGCAAAAAAAGTAACATAGAAGAATGGTTCTAAAAAAAAGGAAATAAGAATGATCCTTCCAAAGCTTTTCAGGTTGTCAATACTGTCTTCAAGGAACCTATATACAAAATCCTGAGCAAGATTAAGGACAAGCCCTTTGTTAAATGGCTGAAGAAGATGGACGGAGACCCATCAAAATAGAATAACACGCTGAGATGTGCATTCCAAAAAAGGGAAATCACAGGACCGAACATTGCAAAGCACTCAAGTCTCATATCGAGGAGTTGGCTCAG
Source organism: Sambucus nigra (assembly GCA_949130495.1). NCBI lineage: Eukaryota > Viridiplantae > Streptophyta > Magnoliopsida > Dipsacales > Adoxaceae > Sambucus > Sambucus nigra. The sequence goes on from OX422224.1 coordinate 3,637,367, forward strand.
TTAGGTCATCTCAATGAGTTCATAGATAAGAAAGTAGATAAGGTTACAGCCACTGGCGACCAAAGGCCGGATAATGTCCTCGACGACGATGTAGGCCATGAGCTCGCATTAATTAATGCCGCATCAGACCTCAAATAAGTACAAGGAAATATTGTTCGGATGCAGATAAAAAAGTTTATTACTGTTATGCAAGCCTTTCAAATAGATCCCGCCAAGACTCAGGCTAAAAAGCATCAATGACCAAAAGACGTCGTCTACACTATACACATCGTGTTTATCGAGGAGGAATTAGTTTGGGTAAGGACCCCACATCATGATGAATTGGTCATCACACTCAGGATAGCTAACTGGGACGTCGACAAGTTGCTCATCGACCAGGGAAGCTCTTTCGAAGTGATATACCTAGAGTTAGCCCGGTTCGGTTTGCGGTTTAAGGATTTAAAAAACCGAAAATATCAGTTCGGTTGTCGGTTTAGACAAAGAAAAAACCGATTCGAACCGAACCGAACCGACATCAATATTATATGTTAAAAAACCCTTAAATATATTTTATTTTTATATCCAAACACCATTAACCAACCTCCAAAACCGACCAAAACCGAAAACCGACCTACAAAAAACCGACCAAAACTGAAAATCGGTTAAAACCGAACCGAACCGAAACCGATGTGAACAGAAACCGGCGGTTTTTTTCATCGTCGGTTCGGTTTCGGTTTGATTTTTTTCCAAAACCGAACCGATCGGTTCGGTCTGAATTACGGTCCAAAACCGAACCGAACCGACCCGTGCACACCCCTACCTAGAGTTATTACACAAGTTGAAGATTAATGTCGCTGACCTCAAAGAGGCCACCATTCCATTTATCGACTTTATAGGAAGGATTACCATGCCGCTGGGAAAGATAGTCATGCCCGTTAGGGCGAAAAATATTTCCAAGATGAATGAGTTTCTAGTAGTAGATATTAAATCCCCTTACCATGACATTCTAGATAGGGGTTATCGTTATGCTATGAAGGCCGTACCATCCTCATATCATCAGAAACTCAAGTGCGTTAGAGATCAGGGTGTGGTCGAGATTCACGGCGACTAGGCTATGGCCATAAAATATTTCATTGCAGCCATCCGCCCCAAATAAAAAAAAGAAGAAAGATGAAAAGAAAGTACATTAGGGAGCCCAGGAAGGGGCTTTGTCCTCCAAATAGAAACTACGGTATGGACGATCGAGAGAGGAGGAGACCAGGGTCCACCCCGCGTATACGGTCGTTGAAGACCTAAAAGAAGTTACAGCTGATATCAACTCACCTGAAAGAAAGTTTATTATCGGAGCCTCTCACGTCGACCAAGAAAAGAAAGAGCTAACCACGTTCCTTATAAGCAGTCTGGATGTCTTTGCTTGGGAACCATACGAGCTACCGAAAGAACCTTATACCCTTGACTCACGTGAGTCTACATTGTATAAGTGGTCATCTAGTTTGGAAATACGTGACAAAATTAGAGTCCCATTCCCTAGATACCAAAGAGCCTCAAAATCTTCTTCTTAAGCCACACTTGATTCACTTGAAGGTATAATGCTCAATCACACACATTAGGGTTGCATACTTTGTGCATATATTTCATTAATTGATTATGTGTGAGTTGTGTGTGTTAAATCCCATTTAAATTAGTTTTAATAATTTTTTGGGAATTTTAAATAATTTTTAAATGATTTTTTTTTTGGAAATTAAAATTTGGTTTTAAAACTGTTGGGGTCATTCTGTAATTACTGTTATTACCTTTTTATACCTGAAAGTTGAGTTGGGTAGGATTCGAATGCGCTTGAGACTTCAGGGTGCATGTGTAATTATTTTTAAAACACGAGTGTGAGAGCTCATCTCAACCCTACACCTGTCCACGTTATAACCGCTGGATTTGTGTTTGTTGCAAGACTCAAAACTCATGTGTTATCTCAGCCCTTGGATATTTGTTATTAATGTTCTGCATGCATCCAAACTCAATCCCTGTGAACCTCTCTAGACCTATTAGCGTGCGTTTAAATCACCGTTGTTCATTAATCGTTGGATCAAAGTCAAAAGGCCAAGACCAAATCTCAGCCTTTAGATTTGCATCAACCTTCTCGATCCTTCCTAGCCTACTATATAAGGAGGCTTACCCTCAGCATTTGGTAACTTTTGGCAGTTCGTCCAAATAAAGAGAGGAGAGAGAGAGAGAAAGGAGAGAGAAGAGAGAAACCAAAGAGAGAAATAAACCCTAAATCGTCCAAACCCTATTTTGTTTTCAAACCCTAAACTCATTTCTCCTAAATAGTTTTTACCAAACACTATACCTGTGTGTTTAAGAGTGTTGTGGGTGGGGGTTTGAAGGTTGTTTAAAGAGTTTTATCCTCTGAGTTTGAGAACTTGTTTCCAACTTAGACATTTCATGTTAGATCTTTATTTCTCTTTCATAGAAACAATATATCTGATTATTGCATGTCATATTACACTTAGATCTGCATATTTTAGTTTCTCATCTTGAGAAATCGCATTTGTTGATTACTGTTCTGTAAATATTTTTCAAAACATTATAATCAATAAATATATCTTATGTTTCCAGTTCTTATGAAACAAGACTGTTGACCTAGTTGGAATCGTAATTGGTGGTTTTCAATTTTAAAAATATTTTCAAAACCCTATGAAGTTGATTAAAGACCGTGAACCGTCTTTCGAGCAAGGTAGCCTTGGATTCTTGGATTATTTGAAAGGTTAAATAAAGTCTTTTTGTTTCTAAAGAAGAGAGAAACTGAAAACAACATCATTCAGATCTGATATGTAATTTTCTAGGACTTGTTTGTATAAATATGTGTGTATGTGTGTGTGTGTGCATGCATGTGTTAGATCACCATCCCAAACACTTGACACACTAGAACACATAAGTGTTGGATATAAGATCTTGAAACTATAAGAGTCGATGTAAAGATTGGAACAAAGTGGAGAAGTTATCACACTGGGAAAGCCACATCAGCTTCAAAACTGCAGAAAAGTTAGAATTAAACCAGTGGGTACATTTATAAACTTGTATAGGTTTGATTAGTTTGCATGTGTGTTAAATAGTTTGTAACTTGTATATTTTGTTTTAGTGGATTTTTGGTTTGTGACTTAGAAGTCACCATGGATGTTTCCTCCGTTGGGTGAGGTTTTACCACGTTAAAAATGCCTTGTCCTTAATCTTTCTACATCTCCTCATCTCATTCTTGCTGGTGTGCTGAGTTAAACCTTTTAGTTTTGTTTTTAAAAACTAGTTAACTAATCTTGAACAAATCTCATGCATGCTTTATTAAACACGTCTTGTGATTAATCTATTTTGATTTGAAGAAAACAATTTCTTTAAAAAACAGTTCGGAGTTACTTCAATAGTTTAATCTTGTATTAAACGGCCTAAGTAACAGCTTTTCAATTGGTATCAGAGCTTTGGAAATTTTCTTTAAAAATCTTGTGTTTTTGAAATTGTTTACTTAAAATCAAATAATGGACGAGAAAAATGAAAGATTTGGTAACTTGACCAGACCCTCTCTCTTTGATGGAAACAACTTTGCTTACTGGAAAGTAAGGATGGTTTCTTTGATACAAGGAACCTTGGGAGATGATGTTTAGGATACCAGACACTGAAGGAAGTAATGAGAGGATTAAGAAAGTATTAAGTGAATTCACTCAAGAAGATAAGCAAGTTTCTCGAAACAATAACAAAGGAAAGAATGCCACTTTTATGTCTATAAATGAACATGAGTTCAAAAGGATCTCATCTTGTGCCACTTCTAAGGAAGCTTGGGATACACTAATTACTGCACATGAAGGTGACACTAGAGTTAACGCCTCTAAAACACAGATGCTTGTCCAACAGTATAACTCTTTAATTATGTCAGACTCTGAATCTTTTGATGACTTTTACGTGAAATTGACTGACATTGTGACCAAATTTCATGCTAATGGGATAACTTATGATAGACATGAAATTATCTCTAAAATGCTAAGATCATTACCACAAAAATTTGATAACAAAAGATATGTTCTTGAGGAAATGAGTGATCAAAATCTCACTCCTGAATTACTCTGTAGTAAATTGAGAATTGTGGAAATAGAATTAGAATTTAAGAAAAAATTGACCCAATCCCATAGGAAACATACTAGTTCCAATTTGAGTTTTTCTTCTAAACGGATGAAACCTGAGCTTACTATTCCCAATAATGACTCCGATGAGGAATGTGATATAGATAATTTGGATAATCGAATTGCCTTGATGTCAAAACAGTTTAAGAAAATTATCAAATTTAGAAATAAAATGGCAAGCAGACAAGGCAAGCCAAATTATCTAACTCTGTCTAACCACAAACTTCATGAGAAAGGTCAAGACAAACATCACAAGTACATTCATACGAGACCTAACAAAGACTTTAAGAATATTGAATGCTTTAAATATGGAAAATTGGGTCATATAGCACAATATTGTAGAGTTAAACTGAACATGACCAATAAACATACCAGGGACAACATTTGCAAGACATGGGATGATTTAAGTGACTCTAATAATGAGGAACCTGAGTCATCTGATGTTTTTGATCTTTGCATGTCCTTCTTTGCCAAGATAATCTATAATGATGATATGCTTGTGCCTATGTATGGGAATGATGATAATAGCTCTACCTCTGTTGTTATCAATCATGCTGCTACTGGTTTAGATGCTTTAATTTCTGAGAACATTGCTAGTTCTACAACGGGGTGTGTGAGTCAAAGGGAAAGCGATAATGATGATGTCAATGTGTGTGTGAGTTCAAGAATTGAATCCTTATGGGTCACTTCAGACACTACACTTAGTGATTCGGACACTGAAGACCTCCCTGATGTTCACACACTTTATGCCAAAACTCTCAAAAAAAGCTATAAACTAGAGAAGATAGTGAAAGAACTTACTAAGAAACTAGAAGACCTTAGTCTAATGGTCAAACTTAACGCTGAAGAGTATACTACCCAATGTCTAACTCATAAAAATGAAGTCAAAGTTTTTTATCAAAAATTGAAATTTTTTATTGAAACAAATGAAACTCTGAAGAAAAAATATAAAGGGACATTATTAGTATTGGAACAAGCTAAAGAAAAGACAGCAACTGTTTTCAGAAAATTTGCTAAGTTTGAAAACAATTCCAACTATTTTGATGATTTTGTTGCTGACTCAAAAACCAATTCTGATGATCGAACTGGAATAGGATTTTGCCCAAAGTTAGAGACACAAACTAAAAACTTTGAATCAATCAAGTTCATGTTTGGTGGCAAAAGACCTATAGAAACTTGCCCAAATTTTCATTCCCTAAAAGATGAGTTTGAGGAAAAATAACAAAAGTTTGATATTGTGGAATATAGTTACTCTAAGTGTGATAGTCAACCTAAGGCTAAAAACATCTGCCCCCGATTAAGAAGAGTGTTTCTATTTTTCAAACAGTACTCCCTAGGAATAAGGCTCAACATCAAAATCCCATGAAACCTATGTTTAGAGACTTTCCTAAGGAGATACCCTCTTCAAGCAATCTATATTACTCATACTGTGACATATACGGTCACTCTTTTGAAGGTTGCTACTCTATACATTTAGTAAAACCTGTTTGTAATACTCCTCTATACCAGAACTTTAACTACTCTAGGAGAAGTCGTAACAATTATGTTCTGCCTAGACAACTAGACAAGAACTCTAACTATAGAAAGATAAAGACTAAAGCTAAAAGATCATTTATAAGAAGGATTCCTAGATACTTTCCTAAACCGAATGCTCATATTTTCCATAAAATTCTAACTCATGTGCAAAACGTTTTTCAATAAAAATCTAAAGCTCGCAAATTTTATCAAATGAGAGCAAATATGTGCAAAATAAAAACAAGAGCTATTTGGGTTAGAAAAGATGAGCTATTACCCCAGATGAAGTATAAAATTATGATTACTGATTTAAAAGCTGAACACACCTCTTCTGGTTGGTATTTAGACTCTGGATGTTCGAAACATATGACTAGGGAGGATATAAAACTGTTATACAAAACCAGCTTTACTGGAGGAAAAGTTATTTTCGATGATGGTGTATCATCTCAAATCATTGGTAAAGGAGCACTCCAAGAAGAAGGATTACCTATACTTGAAAATGTTCTTCTAGTAAAAGTTCTTAAGGTTAATCTACTTAGTATCTCACAATTTTGTGATTCAAATCATACTGTCACCTTTTCAAAGAATAATTACAAAATTTTAAATGAAAATGGTGAGTTCATAATTACAGGATTCAGAACCCTTGACAATTGTTATACTATCATGAACATTATTGAAATCTGTAATGTTGCCAGAATGGATGACAATGAAATATGGCATAATAGTATGGGTCACATAAATTACGATAACCTTAGTAGATTATCTCCATAAGAAATAGTTAGAGGAATTCCAAAGATCAAACCTATTTCTAACATTGTTTGTGGACCTTGTCAGGAAGGAAAAATTATTAAGGCACCTCATAAGAAAGTTAAAGATATCCTTACCTCTAAACCCTTGGAGCTCATCCATATGGACCTAATGGGTCCTTCTCGTACTGTGAGTCTATGTGGACACAGTTACATTCTTGTTATGGTTGAGGACTTCACCTGGTTTACTTGGGTGGCCTTCTTAAAAAAAAAGTCTAACACTTTCTAAACCTTTTGAAAATTCTACTTCGGATTGAAAATGTGAAGGACACTCAAATAAATAGAATTCATAGTGATAGATGTGGAGAGTTCATAGATACTGGTATTATAGAGTATTGTGACTATAATGGTTACAAACATGAATTTATTGCTCCTAAGACTCCTCAACAAAATGGAATTGCTGAGAGAAAGAATCGTACTCTTCAAGAGATGGCACGTGTAATGATACATGCCAAGTGTTTACCTAAATATTTTTGCGTATAATATATTCGTACTGCTTGTCACATTATCAATAGGGTCTATCTTAGGAATAATTCTAAACAAACTCCTTACGAACTATGGTATGGGAAAAAGCCTATTCTTAAATACCTTATAACCTTTGGTAGTACGTGTTATGTCTGCAAAGACAGAGAACACTTATCCAAATTTGAGACTCGTGGAGATAAAGCTATTTTCCTAGGATATTCTCCTGACACTAGAGTATATCATGTCTATAATCTTCGCACAAAGACCTTAAAGTAATCCATAAACGTTATTGTAAGTGACACTACTATTGAGAGTAATACTGGAGAACCAACGATTATGGAAGAGTCTAAAAATGTTTTAGAAAATGACTCTCCAAAAATGAAGGATTCTTTACCAATTGAGACACCTGAATTACCTGACTGGGTTTCTAAAGATCATCCCATAGATAACATTGTTGGTAACCCTAGTGAGGCTGTCCGTACAAGATCTCAATTAAGAAACTGTGCTCATTATGCATGTTTTGTTTCCCTCGTGGAACCAAAGAATGTAAATGAGGCATTGAATGACCCTCATTGGATTTATGCCATGCAGGAAGAACTTCTTCAATTTATCGTTCATGGTGTTTGGTATCTTGTACCTAGGTCTGATCATAAAAAGGTTATTAGCACACGTTGGATACTTAAAAATAAATCTGATGAAAGTGGGATAATCATTAGAAACAAAGCCATATTAGTTCCTCAAGGATACTCTCAAATTAAAGGAATAGATTTTAACGAGACTTTCGCACTTGTAACTCGCTTAGAATCTGTTCGTCTTCTTTTTGCAATAACTTGTTACTTACATTTTACGCTTTACCAAATGGATGTAAAATCAGCCTTTCTTAATGGAATCTTGACTGAAGAGACCTATGTTGAACAACCCAAAGGGTTTATTGACCCTCAGTATCCAAACGATGTTTATCGTCTTAAAAAGGCTTTGTATGGTCTGAAACAAGCAATAAGAGCCTGGTATGAGTGTCTTTCCAACTTTCTCTTAAACAAAGGTTTTAAGAGAGGTGGAAATTATCAAACCCTTTTTGTCAAATATTTTGACAAAGATATCCTTATAGCTCAAGTCTATGTTGATGATATCATTTTTGGATCCACTTCCCCTTCTGAAGTTAAATCTTTTTCTGAAATTATGCATAAAGAATTTCAAACGTCTCTTATGGTGGAGTTACAATTTTTCCTAGGTCTTCAAGTCAAACAGAATTCGGATGGTCTATTTATTTCTCAATCGAAATATGCTTTAGAGATTATAAAAAATTTTGGTCTTGAAAGTGCTAAAGAAGCTAAAACTCCCATGAGTACTACGGTCAAACTACCTAAAGATGAGAGTGGTAAATCCATAGATCCTACTTTGTATCGTAGTATGATAGGAAGCTTACTATACCTTACTGCCCCGCGTCCTGATATTACGTACGCAGTTTGCGTGTGTTCCCGTTATCAAAACAATCCTAAAGAGAGCCACTTAGTTTGTGTAAAACGAATCATTAAATACATAAAAGGCATTCCAAATTTAGGACTTTAGTACACCAATGATACTCTTAGTACTATAATAGGACACACTGATGCCGATTGGGCAGGGTGTACTGATGATAGTAAGAGCACCTGAGGAGTGTGTTACTATATCGGTAATAATCTGGTAGGATGGAGTAGTAAGAAACAAAACTTCACTTCATTGTCTACAGCTGAATCTGAATACATAGCTGCTAGTAGTTGCTGTGCTCAATTACTTTGGTTTAAGCAAATGCTAAATGATTATGGTATTCAAGAAGATCAACGACATCACTATTGTGATAATCAAAGCGCAATCAATATCTCTAAAAATACCATCTAACACTCGCGAACTAAACATATAAAAATTAAACATCATTTTATACGCGAATTAGTCGAGATTAAGGAATTAGAAATCAATTATCTTCCTACTGATTTGCAACTCGCAGATATGTTTACCAAACCTTTGGATTTCAATAGATTTCTTGCTATGCGAAAATCGATAGGAATGGTGTGTGCTGAATATAATCTTATGTCTTAAGTATTATTCCCTTTGTCCATTTGAGACAAAATGGGGGAGTAATTTGAGTCTTATGAGTTCATTTTTTTTTTACATATTTCTAATAAGCTTGATCTTAGTATTATTTTTAGGAATCTGTACAGTTGTATTCAATAGATTTTATTAGGGTATTGGTTTGTAATTAGTTGAGTTATGTAATTTTCTTTTTCTAGGAAATAGGTAGATATAATTTTTGTATAGGAATAGGTTTTTCCATTGTTTTTTGTAGCCCTACGAGTACTAGATGACTCAAAGGAGAGTTTATCTCATATTTACAAAGGGGGAGATTGAAGAACCTTATACTGTTGACTCACTTGAGTCTACATTCTATAAGTTCTCATCCAGTTTCAAAATATGTGACAAAATTAAAGACCCATTCCTTAGATACCAAAGAGCCTCAGAATCTTCTTCTTAAGCCAAACTTGATTCATTTGAAGGTATAATGCTCAATCGCACACACTAGGGTTGCATAATTTGTTCATATATTGCATTAATTGATTGTGTGTGAGTTGTGTATGTTAAATCCCATTTAAATTGGTTTTAATAATTTTTTGGGAATTTTTAAATGATTTTTTTTGGAAATTAAAATTTGGTTTTAAAACTTTTGGATTCATTCTGTAATTACTGTTATTACCTTTTTATACGTGAAAGTTGAGTTGGGTAGGATCCGAATGCGCTTGAGACTTCCGGGCGCGTGTGTAATTATTTTTAAAACACGCGTGTGAGAGCTCATCTCAACCCTACAAGTATCCACGTTATAACCGCTAGAATTGTGTTTTTTGTAAGACTCAAAACTCGTGTGTTATCTCAGCCCTTGGATATTTGTTATCAATGTTCTGCATGCGTCCAAACTCAATCCCTGTGAACCTCTCTAGACCTATCAGCGTGCGTTTAAATCACCTTTGTTCTTTAACCGTTGGATCAAATTCAAAAGGCCAAGACCAAATCTCAGCCTTTAGATTTGCATCAACCTTCTCGATCCTTCCTAGCCTATTATATAAGGAGGCTTACCCTCAGCATTTGGTAACTTTTAGCAGTTCGTATAAATAGAGAGAGGAGAGAGAAGAGTGAGAAAAAAGAAACCAGAGAGAGAAATAAACCCTAAATTGTCCAAACCCTATTTTGTTTTCAAACCCTAAACTCATTTTTCCTAAACAGTTTTTACCAAACACTATACCTGTGTGTTTAAGAGTGTTGTTGGTGGGGGTTTGAAGGTTGTTTAAAGAGTTTTATCCTCTGAGTTCGAGATATTGTTTCCAACTTAGATATTTCATGTTAAATCTTTATTTCTCTTTCATAGAAACAATATATCTAATTATTGCATGTCATATTACACTTAGATTTGCATATTTTAGTTTCTCATCTTGAGAAATCGCATTTGTTGATTACTGTTCTGTAAATGTTTTTCAAAACATTATAATCAATAAATATATCTTATGTTTCTAGTTCTTATGAAAAAAGACTGTTGACCTAGTTGGAATCGCAATTGGCGGTTTTCAATTTCAAAACCCTATGAAATTTATTAAGACTGTGAACTGTCTTTCGAGCGAGGTAGCCTTGGATTCTTGGATTATTTGAAAGGTCAAATAAAGTCTTTTTGTTTCTAAAGAAGAGAGAAACTGAAAACAGCATCATTTATATCTGATCAGTAATTTGCTAGGACTTATTTGTATAAATAAGTGTGTGTGTGTGTGTGTGTGTGTGTGTGTGTGTGTGTGTGTGTGTGCATGCATGTGTTAGATAACCATCACAAACACTTGACACACTAGAACACAAAAGTTTTGGATATAAGATCTTGAAACTACAAGAGTCGACATAAAGACTGGAATAGAGTGGAGAAGTTAGTAAACTGGGAAAGCCACATCAACTTTAGAACTGCAGAAAAGTTAAAATTAAACCAGTAGGTACATTTCTAAGCTTGTACATGTCCGATTAGTTTGCATGTGTGTTAAATAGTTTGTAACTTATATATTTTGTTTTTGTGGATTTTTAGTTTGTGACTTAGAAGTCACCATGGATGTTTCCTTTGTTGGGTGAGGTTTTACCACGTTAAAAACGCCTTATCCTTAATCTTTCTATATCTCCTCATCTCATTCTTGTTGGTGTGCTGATTTAAACCTTTTAGTTTTGTTTTTCAAAACTAGTTAACTAATATTGAACAAATCTCGTGCATGTTTTATTAAACACATCATGTGATTAATCTATTTTGATTTAGAGAAAAGAGTTTCTTCAAAAAATAGTTCGGAGTTACTTTAATAGTTTAATCTAGGATTAAACGGCTTAAGTAACAACTTTTCAATTGGTATAGAGGAGTATTACAGACAGGTTTAAGGAGAACTGTCCAAATAGAGTTCCTCGTGCATCCAAGCATAAACCCAATTGTTATAGCCGAGCAAGTCCTCCACATAAAAAGGGCCTCGAGCTGGATGGATCCCATCACAACCTACTTACAGAGTGACACGCTGCCAGACGATAAAAAAATAGCACATCAGATAAGAGTGAAAGTTGTTCACTTTTATTTATCTCCTAAAGGAAAACTTTACAAAAGATACTTTACTGGCCCTTATCTTCAGTGCATTCACCCAGACGATGTCGAGCATGTTCTCAGTGAACTTCATGAAGACATTTATAGGAGTCATGCAGGTGGAAGATCATTGGCCTTCTGACCAACCAAGAAAGGTTACTGGTGGCCATACATGCAGAAAGATATAGGAACCTATGTTCGCAAATGCGAAAAGTGCCCAAAGCACTCTCCCATGGTCCACCATCCCGCCAGCGACCTCAAGTCAATAACCAACCCATGGCCCTTTACCCAATGGGGATTGGATATTGTGGAATCACTACCTATCGCATCTAAAAATCGGAAGTATATGTTGGTAAACATCGACTACTTCACCAAATGGGTAGAGGGAGGACCACTTACAAATATCCATGACTCCAACGTGATGAGGTTCATATAGATAAACATCATTACTCGCTATGGGGTACCAAGGACTATCATTAATGATAGAGACACTCAATTTGAAAGTGGTTTTTTTCAAGACATTTGCAACGAGCATGGCATCAAACATCACTTCAGTTCTGTGGCATACCCCCAAAGTAACAGGTAAGCAGAGGCTTCTAACAAAACCATGATTGACGGATTAAAAAAATGGCTAAAAATAGCCAAAGGTGCCTGATTGGATGAGCTACCCCATGTTTTATGGGCATACCGTACCACTCCCACGAGAGCAACTAGGGAAACCCCTTTCATGCTCGCCTATGGAATGAAGACAATCATCATATTGGAAGCTGGGTACCCTCTTATGAGAGCTATCTTGGTCGACCAAGGCGTTAGCGATGAAGCATTACGCACTGAACTTGACTTAGTTGATGAGAGACAGGAAATAGCTTTAGTTAGGTTGGAATCCTACCAACAACAACTGGCCAAAAAATATATGAGAAAAGTAAATTAGAGAAAGTTTTAAATAGAGGACTAGATCCTGATAAAAGTTCTCGGCGGTGCTGTAAAACCATCAGACAACAAAGTGGGAAGGACCTTTCAAGATAATAAGGGACGATCTCTAGGGGCATATCACTTGGAAACGCTGTAGAGCAAGGAGATAACAAGAGCATGGAATGCAAGCAACCTCCAAAAGTTCTATTTCTAAATTTCTAAAATTCTTATGTTAGCACAATTAGTTTAGGAAAATTTTTATTGACAAACTTATGTTGCTCTTCATTTCAAATATCTTGGTTATTTAATATCTCTTAATCACATCTCAATATGAACCCTTTCTAAGTAATACCCTTCCTCAAGCATAGCTAAACTCCTCAATTACAACAAGTTGCTCAACCTTTTTCAATCGAGGGACTACACATGCCAAAAAAGGGTTAACATAACTCCTACGATTACAATATCTTGCTAAAATTGCTTCAATTAGGGCGACTTAAAGCATATTAAAAAAGGTGTACAGTTAAGTGTAACCTTCCTCAGATTATTGTCAGTAACATAATAGATCTCTTGAATTGCCTCGGAAACAATAAAAGACTTACAGGGGGTCCTTAGGCATTATAGGCAACTCAGTTTGGTTTCTGACCAAGGTCGGTGGTTAAAATCCCGCTCGGGTGGATGGCCATTAGCCAGACGCATTCTCGCCATCTTCCCGCTTAGGCCTAAGGTAGTGTGACGACACGACCTAAAAGTTCAAGTGAACGGAAGGGTATCGCCAAATCATATTAGAATGGGAGAATGTTCAAGCATAAGAACACTAATACTTAAAATCATTTAGTCGACTAATAAGCCCAAGATGGTTTAAAATTTGTACGAGTTACATCTTTTTGGTCGATCGAGATATTAAGTAATCAATACACAAAGTTATCATATGTTTAGTCAACACACGCTCAAAACATAAACAACCAATAACATTCTATTTCATTAAGTTATATGATTACATTTACATCAATAGACCAAAAAGACAAATAAACTTATGAGGGGTTAGGTCGACGAGCAAGTCGCTCTGGTATGAGTGCTCGTTGACCATCATTATTTGGTTTTGGGGTAAACTCTTCTATATCCTCATCAAGAACATGCTCCAGTAATTGAGCAGGAATAGCATCAATAGGGATCCTATCATCATACTTCGAAAAGGGGTTATGGCGATAAGCTGGACATTCCACTTGGTATTTATACCACAGTTAGACTACTTAGGGACTTTCGCTTCCTTGATAACACTTAGCTATCCCCGAGTAAAAGCGATATAATTTGCTTCTTCAAGATTCGCTAGGGCATCAGCCAAACCAGTGTTTTATCCTTCACTCCAAACTTCATGAGGACCCACTTTGAATGAGTATCTCAGCCTCTAAACGTCTCGCTTGAGCACAAATATAAAACCCTTCAGGTCAGCGACCTCCTTCCTTAGAGCATCGTTCTCATATTTGAGAACTTCTCTCACTTGGTCGACCTCGAATCTATCTCGCAGCTGGGCTTTTAGGGAATCTGCCTCTTCTTGAACTAAGAGACCGATCTCCTCCATCTCCTGGAAATCATCCTTTAATTTTACAAAAACTTTAGGCAGGTTTTTATATTGCTCGTTTATCATTTTTATAGATCTACACATCCTCACAAAAGCCTTTTGAGCTTGCAAATTGATATTCAGTCCAATAATCCACCCCAGTCAAGAGTCGGGAGGAATATACTGATATCAATAAACTATAAATAATAATTCACCAGACCAATAGCAGTATATTAGCACATTAGAAAATAAGGGAACACAATTAAGAAATAGAAAGTTTCATTTCCATTAATAACAAGAAAATGCCAAGGGCCAGTACATCAAGATACAGTTATAGAAGGATAAAAATAAGGAAGGCTGTACAAGGAAAGTAAATAATCCTATTCTATAGGCCTTGGTCAATCACCTGGTCTCTATTAATAATGGTCTTTCCTTTGTCTGTTATTGACCAATCCCCTACAACCTTAGCAACTTCAGTAACCTTAGAAATAATAATTTATGCATGAACCTGAGGCTGGTTACCATCCTCAGTAACTTTTAAGAATGCATCTGGGCTAAGAGAGTGCAACCCAAAGAGCTCGGACTCAGATGAAGTTCCAACTGCCTTAAAAGATTGGTCCCGCCCCCTCATAAAGGCCACATTGCAACCATAAGCCATCTGCTCGTCAGCATCAACATATGCCTTATAGTAACCTTAAGTATAACTCGCGTCCTTTTTTTTGGACAGTTCTCCCTCCAGCTTGGTGACTTTCTCAGATTATGCCACTTGAGCCTTCTCGAGCTCGGATTTCTCATCAACAACTACCTTATGAGCAGTATAGAGAACCTCATGAGCCTTGGACATCTCCTTATTCTCTCGCTCCCACTCTTGGCGAGCACGATCAAAGGCCTGCCTTTTAGCCTCCAGAGCACTTGCAGAGGCCTGTTTCTCAGCCTCCAAGGTATCATTCAACTTATTCTCCTTCTCAAAGAACTTAGACTAGTTCCTCAGCAAAGAAGTGAAGTCAGAGACAAACTGTAAAAATAATAAAAGAAGCGCAATTCAATATAAAATACTTTAGACAAAGCACAAGAAAGAAAGAAAGGGGAAAAGAACAAAATGGACTTACCAATGCAAGCCCTTGAGCAGACTTAAGGGCTAACTGGTTAGGTCCCATGCTTATCGAGATCAGTTGAGAGTACTGCCATTCTCTAGTAATTGAAGAGCTAGGTATGGGGCATCAGCCATAGTGTACCCTTCACTATCCACGAGGGGATATGGTATCTTGGGTCCTCCTTTCCTCCTCTTCCCCCATCCTCTTCTCATCATCCCTCTTCTCTTTCTCTCTCCTCTCCATCACTTCCTTTTTTTTCCTTTTTCCACCTCTACTTCCTCTCTTTTTCTCTCCTCTTCTTTGCCCTTCCCCTTGTCAAATGGGGGACGACCAGTCGGCTTCTTCAAGTTATGATCCACTTCCTTAATGTGATACCTAAACTTTAGCCTCTTTTTTGGCAACAGAAGAACCATATCTTTTTCTTCTTCTTCTTCTTCTTCTTCTTCTTCTTCTTCTTCTTCTTCTTCTTCTTCTTCTTCCTATTCATCTTCTTCTTTTGAACTTCCCTCCCATTCTGAGCTCTCTCCCGCTTTCTTAATAGCAATGGGATCGGAAGAACAAACTTCAGGAACCTAAAAAATGGGAACAATATCAATCGGACGAGCGATGAAGTTGGTACCAGAATTTTTGTACTCCAAAAGGAATGATACTGACCTATGGCGTTAACTGTCGGTTAGCCTTTCATGGATATTCCAAGCTTTTGTTAGTTCTTTTACATTCACCTCGCTGAGGTCACACTCCTGATTTTTAACACGGGCTTCAATAACAAAGGAAGAAGAACATCAGAAGAGAAAATAGAAACAAAAAGAAGTCTATAAGAAACATAAGAAGAATGAGCAACCTATCTTAGGTTCCCCATAATCTAGTATTATGGGGCATCTTTGTCTCTCGCCTCACCAACGGGATCCCTCTACGAGTTCCTTGCAATGAAGCCTTACTCCCAGTAATCCTTGTGAGAATCAGGGAGATTCATAACAAGGACCCTGTCAGCCCTTCTGGACTTCAAGTACAACAAGCCATCCTTGGTTTTCGACCATATATAACAAAAGTAGATCTCAGCAATGCCCAACTTGGTCCCATAAAGAGTGTTTATTCTATGAACCCCATTTACTATTTTCTAGATGTTAGGGGCACATTGGGCGGAAATAACATCAAAATATCTGAAAAATAGAACGAATAATCTATTTGGAGAAAAAGTCAAACCCCCATAGGTGATCAGTTGGGTTGAATCCAGTGACCCCCCATGTCGCACACATTTTGGGTTATGGGGGCACAGTCGATTACTACCTAATCTGGTATATTATATTGGCTCCTAAATTTATCTACAGGGTTATAACCTACAAAGCTATGGTATTCAGTGCAAAAGGAAAACCCTAACTATAGTGAGAAGAAGAATACATCAAAACAAACATTGGAATATAGTAGAACAGGGACTTATAAAATTTTAAAAAGAAGCCTAAAGAGATTGAAGGAAGACTCTGATTTGAAAGCACAAATAAATCCCTTTAAATGCAGTTCGAGCAAAATAGAGAAAGACAACAGGATTTGTAAGGACACAAATTTTCAATTGAGTCTTATGTAGTGTTGGCTCAATTTCTGACAAAACAATTTTGAGTCATAGGATAGAGTGTAAAGTGCATCCATCCAAGCCTACGACAAGTTTGTTGAAGATGTAGGGGCCAAATTTTAAAGCTTCATCATTGCCGAGTTTTCAGTGCCTCGTTTATACGTTATCAAGTTGAGGATTCCATTGTCTCCAAAAGGTATGAATGAATTTTATATATAGGAGACTTGGAATATTTTATGGGTTTAATTTTAATTTGAAATGGCTTTTAATTTTCAGAAATCATTTTAGAACTTTTTATTAAAAGTTTTGGGCTTAAAAAGAATTTCTTTGGGATTTCTGAAATCTCGTTCGAACGAGATTGCATGTTGTTCGAACGAGATTCTAACGACTTTTTGCATTTGGTTTCTGTTTCCTCGTTAAATATTCTCGTTCAAATGAAGTCCTTCGAACGACTTGTGCAGTCTTCTGACAGTTTTTTCTATAACTTCCCACTTTCCCACTTGTTTTCCCACTACTTTTTTCTGCATAAATAAGTACGGGAAATACGTTTTGCACATAAATTTTATTCCCCCCAAGAGAGAAAGAGAGAAATATACTTGAGAGAAAAAGTTCCTTTTGTGTGTTAATTCCAAAATGATTAATTCTTGAAAACACATACACCCATATCTTAGTTTAATTCCAAGCTTTCATATATATACATTGTGCTTGGAGAGTTTTTTGGTATCAGGTTCTACTCTACCATTTGAAGAGTTTGTTGGGGTTTGCTTCTATATCCCATAAAGTAGAAGATTTGTTGATGCGGTGTTCCCACTCGAAGAAAGGCTTCGCGTGAGGGTCATGGAGACCAAAAGCCTCATCGGTGGATTTCGAGACCGTGGAGGAGTTCATGGTTATCGACTAGGTGGAGGTATTTACAAGAAGACGCGTCAAGTCTTGGACGGAATCGAGTCATGTGTAGTAAGTCATCTGTCTTGTAATCATAAATCCATACTTAGTGGACTTAAGGCTAGGGTCGTCCGAGATTTTTCCCATTTGGGTTTTCCTCGTACATCGGCGTAGTGGTTTGTGATTTATTTTATCTTGCTGTATCACCTTAGAATACATGCTTAAATTTGTTTAAGTGAAATTTTATTTATTGTTTAATTTAACGTCTTTTAATTTAGTTTAATTTTAAATTGAAAGAAATTAAAATTTGAAGTTTGTGTGTGTTTTGCTGAACCATCCTATTCCGCACTTTTAGGAAATTTAATTTTAAAATTGGAGGTCTACTATTCCAACAAGTGGTATCAGAGCTTTAAGTATTAAAAACTATCGTTTTCAAATTGGTATCAGATCCGGAGCACTAATTTATTACATTAAGGACCTTTTAGAATTTTGTTGTTAAAAATGGATTGTTCCCCATTTTCAAAGTTTCCTGCTTTCAATGGTTCCAATTATGTATATTGAAAAGCGCGTATAAAATCAGCACTAAAGTCCATAGACGAGAGGGTTTGGTTATTAGCTTTTAACGAGTGGTCTCCACCTACATGTTTGGTAGAAAATGAGCATTTCCCTAACCCATAGATAGATGGAGTGAGAATTAATTTAAACAAGCCAATTTTAATTCGTGAGGATTAAATCCCTTGTTTAGTGCGGTTACACCGGATGAGTTCCGTCGTATCATGACTTCTGAAACCGCTAAGGAAGCTTGGTATATATTACAACTCACTCGCGAGGGAACTAGTGTCGTTAAGGCTTCGAAATTCCAAAACCTCACCACTCAATTTGAAACCATCAAAATGCTTGAGAACGAAACCTTTGATGAATTTTATGCCAGACTTTTCGATATACTTAATTCGTCATTTAATCTGGGAGATAAAATACCCGACGACCGAGTTGTAAAGAAAATTTTAAGATCCCTACCTTATAGATTTATCCCTAAAGTGACCGTTTTAAATTCTTTACCCACCTTGAACTCAACCAAACTTGAGGAGTTAGTAGGTGATTTGCAAACCTATGAACTAGATATGTTTCCCTCCGAAAATGAAAAGAAAATAGATAAGGACTTTGCTTTGAAAGCCCGAAATGAGGACAAATAAGTTGTGGTTGATGAGAGTGATAGTGACTCGGAGGACATGGCTATGTTTTTCGAAAATTTCGAAAATTTAATAAATATAAGTTTAACAATGATTATAAAAAATTTGAAAAATCCAAGCGTGACAAAGCCGAAATGATCCATAAATTATATAATGAAAATCTTAATAGGGACGAGTCAAATAGGTGCTATGGTTTTGAGGGTTATGGCAATAGGGAAAGAGAGTGCCCCACTAAACTAATGAGAGAAGGGAAATAACTAATTTCCTATAATACCACCCTTAGTGATGAAAGTGAAAAGGAAGAGGGGCCCGATTCCCCCATTGAACGCAACTTTACCGCGTTCATGGCAAGTCATGTGAACACCGATAATGAATCTTCCCATGAAGATATATGTTTACATGACTCTTTCGAGGCCTTTGTTTGTGAATCCCCAAAAGATAATGGTTGTGAGAGTGGAAAAGAGAGGGAAAGTGAAAGTTATGGAGAGATTGATGAGAGTGAACTTCAATTTGCATTTAGAGAGTTATATGAAGAATCTATTAAATTAAAAAGAGCAAATTTGAAGTTAGAATCTAGTTTAAGAGAGAGTGCCAAGGTCGTTGACGAGAGTGCGTTGGTTAAAGACCTTAGGATACGTGAGGGTGCTCTTCAAAAGGAGCCTGAATATGTAGAAGGCGATAGAGATAGCATTAGAGGTTTGATGGAATTAATGAAAAATGAGCTTCTTATGTTTGACGAGAGGAATGTTTTGCTAGAGTCTAGAATTTTAGAGTTGGAAGAAAAATTGAGAGACTCTAGTGAGGCCAAATTTGATTTAGAATGTAGGTCCGCTAAATTAGATAAAATATTAGGAACCTTCCAAGTCCAAAATGACACTCGTGGTTTAGGCTTCTATTCTTGTAACGATTCCACTAATAAAGCTAAAACCAATGTTTTGACAGAATCACCTAGGAATTCTTCTAGAGGTCAATCCTTAGGTACTACTTTTCGACGTGTCTTTACTTGCTCACACTGTGGTCGAAAAGGTCATCTTAGGAAGTTTTGTTTTGATCTTAAAAGAATTTATAGGAAATCCAAGTGTAAGGTAACCGAGGTAGCTAAGATCCCCAAATCTCGAGATTGTCACTCATCACTAGTTCTGGTTAGGAGATCCGACATGGTAGCTTTACAAAATAGGATTTTTTTATTCCCATTTGCTTTCTCATGCTTCCTCCCTTGCAAAATCTAAAGGTTGAATGTGTTTACTTTGGTTTGCATACTCTAATTTTGTTTTTCATTCTATAAGTTCATGCTAGTTGTATGCTTATTTGTCCTTTTTTCTAGTCTATGCTCCATGATTACTCACTTGTTAGAATTATGATTTGTGTATATCTTTTGTATTATATACTTTTCATTTTAGTTTGCATTAAATGAAAAATATAAAAAGATTTTGTTTATCATTTGAATTTTACCTTATGAGTAATTTAGGCTTAATTAGAAATACAAAATGATTTTTGTTTGTCTTTTGAGTAAATATTTTTGTATGATTGATTAAAAATTTCCAAAACTCAAAAAGTTTTTTTTTTGTATTTTCGTTTGACATACCTTTTGTGGCATATAATTGTGTTGAATCCTATCGTTCGGCTTCCACGTGGCTAGAAAATTTGGTTAAAATTTGCAATCCTTAAAATGTTCTTCGTCATGGTTACATGGAGTAGTTTAAGTTTGACTTTCTTAATGGATTCACTTTTATATGCCTTCTCACACACATGCACGAGCTCATTTGAAATTTTAACTTCACATGTATATTTGAGTTTTGTGTGGTATTCTCCTACCAATCTAGTAATCTACATATCTTGTGACCTAAGAGGATTTGTGCATGTGAATTCCGTTGCACGTGAGATTTGTGTGATAAAAAAAATGATATATGAATGTGCACGGGGAAGGGCTCCAAAAGGAAATATTATCCTTTGCGAGTAAGCCACCATCTGGAATGGACCTAAAAGAAACACGTGGTCCAAAGGCCTAAAAGAAAAATATGGCATCAAAAGAAAAATATTTGACAAGGCCTATTTTATTTAGTTTGATTTATTCATTCAAACGTTTTATATGCATATTTTGAGGGAGTTTGGATGGTATATCAACGATTTTGCACAATGACTTTGTATCCTAGTTTCATTATCTTATCATGACTCTGTTGGTGTGTAGAATCATCAATATGCTAGGCTTGTATGCATTGTGCTTGTTTGTCCATAAAGTTCAATTTATCTTGTCATATAAGGCTAAATCTGAGTTGATAAAGTTTTGCAATCAAATGAGAACTATGTGAACATATTTAAGTGATTGGATTTTAATTCATTGGTATCTTATTCACATCCCTTCACTTTCGTTTCCATATGACACATTTATGCTATAAGAGTGTGGAAAACTCATGTTATTTTATTTGTGTCATTTGTGTGTTTATATCTATATATGTGTGCTTATGATTATTTTGTATCTATTGTGTATTCATATATACGATATGTTGTTTGGTTTAAGTCTTTGCCATGTTAGTTAATCTATTTACTCCTTTAATTCATTTTTGGTATCTATCTTATTGCGAATTTTGGTTGATATCCCATACTTATGTTGAATAAGTTTTAGTTGGTATCATTTTTTTTGCATCATAAGTCAGTATCTATTTACCCTTGGTGTGGATTTGTTATTTTTCAATGTCTCCCACATGCCTAAATGTTCTTATCACTTTGTGCACCATCATGCCTTTACTTGTTTTTCTCATATTTTGTATCCCTTTGTTTCGATTTGAGGGGGATAAATGACATTGCTTTAATTATAAGGAGAAATAAGTAATGTTTTAATTCTTTATCTTTGTCTATTCCTGAACAAAAAGGGGGAGATATGGTATCTAAACCTTTAGTTTATGATATTCAACTTAGAGGGAGTCAAGACCTTCTTAGGTAGATCATATTTGATAAAGGGGAGAATTAGTTAAGGCGGAGTATTTAGTTTAATTGCATTTAATATTTTGATATTCCCTATGCGTTTAATGGTTTGCTTAAGCGTGCAGGAATTTATTCTAGTGGCATCGTTATATTGGAAAAGCTATTTATCCTTGGGTCGAGTCAGCGTCTGTAATTTTTTTTGATGGGATGTTTGAGGCTAGACGAGCTTAACCGCCCTTTATGATTTGTGGTTTGGTTTTGTCCCGAAATAGCCAAAGGGGGAGATTTGTAAAGACATAAATTTTCAATTGAGTCTTATGTAGTGTTTGCTCAATTCCGGACAAAATAATTTGAGTCATAGGATAGAGTGCAAAGTGTATCCTGTAACAACCCGCGTAATTTTGGGCTATTTTAATTAATTTTTGGAAAATGGAGGAAAATAAAGTTTTTGATAAAATTATTTTTATTGCTCAAATATGTTGGTTATTATTTTTAAACGCGAGAATTTCAAACGGTTTCAAAAACGAAGTTAAAACGGATTTTAAAAGTATTTTTAAATGTTTTTAACTCTTGGAGTTGTTTTAACTTCCAACTTTTCATTTCTTTTCCTTATTTAAAGGAGTCTTTTGGATTCCAACTCTTCATTTCTTTGCATTATAAAAGGAAGTCGTGGGCAAGCCTTTTAACCTACTTTTGGCAGTAAATATATTTTATATTCCTCTCCTTTTTAATTATACTTTGGCCCTTGAGATATGTGAGGTCCAACCTTAGATTAAAGGTGTTCTTGGGGCTATTTTGTTGGAGGTTCTTGGAGGAGCTTTTGTAGATCTTTTGTGTTGATCTTGAGGATGTGATCGTTGGTTTCTCATCATGGTTTGAGGTATGGAGTTTTACACAATATGCTCCTTAAATCTCGCTAGTGTCATTCTCTTTGAATTCTTGTTAATTGAACTCATATTTGAATTGATAAATTCATTGAAATCTAGAAAAATAATTGTTGAAATTATTTTGATTCATGTGGTATCATTATATTGTTGATGAGCACGTTGTCATGAGATTTTAATATGGCACGGATGTTGAGTACCCGCCAAAATACCTATTCCCGGGCTATGACTTGATAAAGCATATGCGAATGGGGTGAGGCCTGGTTACCCATTGATGTGTTGTTGAGAAATTATATTGATAAATGCTTTGAGATTTGCATTTGATTTGAATATTCGTACTCGTGTGGTTACGCTTTATTCATTGTTAATCCATATTTGTTGAGCATCTTTCCTGTCGTATTGTGTACTTCCCCATATTTTCCTTTAGTGGCAGGTTAGCGTGAATTTTGGGGAGCTATGGAGATTGATTTTAGTGAGGATTTTTTGGGAAAGATTTGTATTATTTTGATGTATAGAGCTTTGGAGATTTGTATTTTATTTTCGAGTTAGTTGTTGTATTTAATTCGAGAGACTTGTTGTAATTGAAGAGATTGAGATTAGTTGATTTATATTATTGTGGATTTATTTAGATGCTCTATACCTTGTCACATGTGGATTTGGATTTATTTTATCGCATTAGCGCTCCGTTCGCTCTCCCCGGGCGGGCGGGGTGTTACATATCCATCTAAGCCTCAGACGAGTTGTTGAGGACGTAGCGACCAAATTCTAAAGTTTCACCATTGTCGAGTTTCTAGTGCCTCGTTTCTACGTCATCAAGTTGAGGATTCCATTGTCTCCAAAAGGTTTGAATGCATTTTATATATATAAGAGACTTGGAATATTTTATGGGTGTAATTTTAACTTAAAATGGCTTTTAATTTTTAGAAATCATTTTAGAACTTTTTATTAAAAGTTTTGGGCTTAAAAAGAATTTCTTTGGTACTTTTGAAATCTCGTTCGAACGAGATTCTGACGACTTTTTGCATTTGGTTTCTATTTTCTCATTAGATATTCTCGTTCTACCTGTGCAGTCTTCTGACAGTCTTTTCTAAAATTCCCCCTTTCCCACTTATTTTCCCACTACTTTTTTCTGCATAACTAAGTCTGGGAAACACATTTTTGTACATAACTTTTATTCCCTCAAAGAGAGAAAAAGAGAAATATACTTTAGAGAAAAAGTTCCTTTTGTGTTTTAATTCCAAAATGATTAATTCTTGAAAATACAGACACCCATATCTTAGTTTAATTCCAAGCTTTCATATATATACATTATGCTTGGAGAGTTGTTTGGCACCAGGTTCTACTATACCATTTGAAGAGTTTGTTTGGGTTTGCTTTTATATCCCATAAAGAAGAAGATTTGTTGTTGCGGTATTCCCACTCGAAGAAAGGCTTCGCGTGAGGGTGACGGAGACCAAAATCCTCATCGGTGCATTTCGAGATCGTGGAGGAGTTCATAGTTGTCGACTAAGCGGAGGTAGTTACAAGAAGACGCGTCAAGGCTTGGACGGAATCGCGTCATGTGTAGTAAGTCATCTGTCTTGTAATCATAAATCCATACTTAATGTACTTAAGGCTAGGTCCATCCGAGGTTTTTTCCATTTGGGGTTTTCTCGTACATCGGCGTGTAATGGTTTGTGATTTATTTTATCTTTCTATATCACCTAGATGCATGCTTAGGACTAAAAGATAAAATATGGTTTAAATCACTTCTCATGCTTAATTTAGTGCTAACATTAATTTGGGTAATGTTTAATTAATTTAATTCAAGTCATTAATTTTAATTTGATAAAATTTGCTTTGGCCTAAATAAAATAATGTATTAATTTTGTTAGGCAAATTTTTAAGACTTGGATTGATTAAATTATTTTAAGTGAAAATTTATTTATTGTTTAATTTAATGTCTCTTTTAATTTAGTTTAATTTTAAACTGAAAGAAATTAAAATTTGAAGTTTGTGTGTGTTGTGTTGAATCATCCTATTCCGTACTTTTAGGAAATTTATAATTAATTGAAAAGCTAATTTTAAAATTGGGGGTCTACTATTCCAACAAGATCGACAATTGAACTGATGCTTTGAAACACTCTTCAACCGGTTTCAAGAGAACCAATGATGATTCGCGCCTCCTATAGAAAATTTCTATAGTTAAATTTTTCACTGGGACGAGCGTGTTCTCGGCATTCCCAACATTTACAGGCATACCATTTGCACACGTGAATATTCTCCAAGGCTTGCGTATTGGAATCCTTTAAAATCCATTGGTCCAAGGATTTTAGGGGTAATTGTGGGGACCCATTATTTTTGTCTATGAAAGTAGCCGACCGGGCCCAAAGTCTACAAGGCCAAATCAACAGATTAACTTGTACACGTGTATTTTAGATTTACTCGGAGATATTCAGATACACTCGAATCAACCGCCAACAATCTCAATAGATATATTCAGGGGGTTCGTGATATATCCAACATATCTTCCTAAGATCCTTGAATAGAACAAACTCTTTAATTGACACCTATAAATTATAACCCCTGTCCCGGGGCAAAGGGGCATGCAACAAAAACCTTTGAGAGATACTTAATAAAATAGTCGAAATAGTCGGAAAACACTACTCGGATGTTATATTTGGAGTCTAGGGCGTTTTAGCCTAAAACGACACCCCGGAGGGGTATTTAGGTATTTTAATATTTTTGAGAATTTAAACGGACGAAAATTAGGAATTAAAATAAAGGTTGTACGTGGGTTAGAGGTTACTACAAGTTTCAACCTAGCGCGCGCACGAGAGAGAGAGAGAGAGAACCAAAGCGGAAGGAGAACTCCATTGTTTCACACTAAAAATTACACCAGCTCGCAGATCACGTCAAGAGGATCGTTCCTATATAAATTTTATTCTGAGAATTGAAAATCCATTCCAAGTCAAGTGTTTATCTTGCTCCCCTCTTAGCATATATTATTTATGTTGATTTAGATTAAATTATATGAAATTATTGTAATGAAAATAAGGGTTTAATTTGACTGATTTATAAAAAGAAATTCCCTTATTAGAACTGTTAATATTGGTAACTAAATATTGAAATCACGAAATTAATTGGGGTGTTTTGAAGGATTAGAAATTTTTGGGTTCATATTTAAGAAATTTATAAGAAATTGAGTAATTTGTTGGATTCCCTTTATTCCATAAGGATTTAACCTCTTATTTGTGTTAGGAAGTGTCCTATGGTAATTTAGAATAGTTTGGAAACAATTACATTAGGATTGGGTTGAGTTTGGAATGAGATTGAAGAATGAAAATTGGGAAAATGAGTTTGGGAAAGAACAGGGCCAGTTCAGAAATCTCGTTCGAAGACCTGCCCAGGTCATTCAAACGACCTCGTTCGAATGAGACTTCTAACGAGATTTTCAACGACCTTTCTAACGAGTTGCTGAGTTCATTCGTAGTTAGAACTTCGTTCGAACAAGAATCTCTTAACTTCTAACGAGATTCCAGAATGGGCTTTTAGGGTCCGTTCGAGTTAAATATCATCCTAGGTCGATCCAAGCGAGTGTATTAACCTACGTGAGCAACGGGTAAAATCCAAAGTTTTTAGGGAATTAAAGGTGTAATGATACTCGAGGTATTAAATTTATATGGAAACCTATAAAAGAATGTAATTCATAGAGAGGTTATATATATATGGATATCGTGGAGAGTGGGGACGTTAATATTACTTACGTATTATGGTAATTGGGTTTAATAAGTTGTGAGCATGCTTATTACTTGGAATATTATGTGTATGACATACCTAGCTACTGGCTATCGAACGAAGGTTAACACGTTATGGACGACCATATCTTGTGTGCCTTCATGGTATTTTGATTCTTACCACTAGAGCATAGAACCTAGGTACGGGCTATTTGTGAGACTGATAGTGATGACAGTCGTATGGGTGCGTAGGTATGTGCGTAGCCCATCGGCTTGGAACTATGTTCGCCTCCAATATGTGTATATGTTTTATTGGTTCTTGAGAGATTGAACCTGTTATCCTTTATGCATGAGCGTTGCAATGGGACTAGATATCCGAGTATGCCTAGCACTACGGGTTTCTTAACCATGGGTGCAGTATTGATATATATATTTGTATGTATACATAATGAGATTTAATATATGTATACTGAGTTACTATTCTATATTTCATGTTGGCTACTTTATTAAAGTATATACTATATACGTATTGGGCCACCAATTGAGAATTAAGAATGCTACAAGAATGAGTTAAAGCATCCGTAAACCTATTCTTAAATAATAGAGATATATTGTCTTCGGGTTAATTAGGTGTTTTATCCGGCATAGGGGTTATACTACGTATAGTCAGGTAGAGTATCGTGACTAGTATGGGTATCTAGGCTCACTAGGTGTGCACATTAGATGAGAGGTGAACATCCCAAGTGAGTACGCTAAGTTAACATGAATAATATTTGTGCTAATTAACCAATTTAAGCACTTGTTATATTTAAACTGTTTTCTACTTGGGCTCTGACCCATCCCTTTTGCAAATATCTTTTCTTGTTTTATTATTTTAGGCGTTCAGAGATTCCATTCATTTGCCGAGCTGTAGCTGCTGTGGAAGCTACAAGATATTGCTAGTAGACGCTTCTAAGTCTATTTCTCCTTATCTATTAGTCATTTATTTTAGTTGGACATGTCGTCTCTCCTATTTTACATTCAGAGATTTAGAGTTGTTTTATTCTATCATTATACTTTGATTTCATGTTATTGGCTTATTGTATGGGATTTTGACTGGATGTGTTTATTCCAGCTCTTTATATTATTTATTTAGTTCTTTCCTTATTGATATTGTGATGTATGTTGATGATTAGATATTACCCTTTATTGAAGTATGGTTAATAACAAGATACAATTTTGACACACACCTTTTTAAATAATAGGTGGTTAGTTTTTATTAAATTAAAATTTAGTCTTTCGACAATGATGCATTATCTGAACCAACTTGATATTCTAAAACTAATTAATTAAGGACTGATCACCCGGTAATTAATTAGGCGGGGTGTCACATTCGTAAACTCTCTATTGTAATATTTTTTAATTCCACAACTGGCGTCGTCTATGGGAAATGGTTGTTATTCCTATGAAAGAACTCACAAACTGAAAGCGTAAAATGTCTCACCATAGAAGCAATATTCCTCAAGCCGACGATGTCTAGGGAGAATTTGAAATTCACCAACTACAAAATCCAAGGTTTCATCAGGAGGCAGATCTCAATATTGGTCTACGCGTATGAGGCTAGACTTCACAAACAGGAAGAAGCCATGCACCGTCAGAAGGAGGAGAATGTTTTCCTTAAGAGGCGACTTGAAATGATGGAGAGAGATCTCAATAGGAACACTAGACGTCACTATGATATGTCTTCTAGCCCTTTGATGAGTGATACTCATAAACAAAGAAGAAGCCCCAGGTGCAACCAAGAAAGATCCGAGCGAGGAAGGTCAGAGGGTGATCTCTCACACTGACTCTAGCAAGATCGACACAGTAGGAGCCTTTACCGACAGGACAACGAAATCCAGAACCTGGTCAGAAGGGAAATGGACCATCACCCAGCCCACCGAGGAGACAGATCCACTCGAGAGCTAGCTAGGAGAGATCTCAACATTCAGATGAAATCCCCATTTTCAACGAAGATAGAGAATAAGGAATATATGATCGACATCCCCAGCAAAAGCCGACATCCTCAAAATCCCTCAGACGCATGGAATACATAACTTCTACCACATTGGGGTAGACCCCTAACATGGTCGAGAACTCCTCACAATGGGGGGAAAACTTCATCCACGCCGAAATGGAAAATGTGATCTTTGGGATACCACAATTGCACCGCTGTAGCCAACTGGTTCCAGTCTATAGCACGGTTGCGCCACAAGAAAACTCGACGTAGGTTGAAAGAGTCATTGTCCACATTATACAAGCGCATATTCTCCAAACCGTCGAGATACGAAGCAAATCCTTCATGCATGGGAAGAGCCATTTGAAAAGGAAGAATTTAGAGCAAGAAATAAGAATGTGGGTATGGGTGGAGAAAAGCGCATCCCACAAACCCCTTTTTATACTTGAAAACTTTGGCTTAAAACAAGGACCTTAGAAAATCGAGCAGAATCCAACCCCACCGGAGTACTCTAAAGTGAAGGAAAGTGCAATCAAAGCCTAGGGATGATTTGACTTGACCCTCATGCCGATAGAAAGTCAATGGGTATGTCGATTGACAACCCCCCTATTTTGGAAAACTCCATCTTCCCCTTTTACCAATATCAATTTTAGAAAAGTCCTTATTTTGAAAATTACTCTCGAGTTATTTACTTATTTAGTTTTATCTCCCAAGAAAATCATTTTCACTCTAAAAAATCCTTTCCCTTGAGATAGTATTTTTTACTCTTTCATAATTACAACTTTTATGCCTATCATTTTCAATTCCAAACTCATCTCCATATTTGCATAAAATAAACATTCTCAGCTAAAAAATTAAAAGTGCATATAAAAATAGGTCACTAAATCAAGAAAAAATCCAAAAAAGAGAATGGATATTACACACACACACACACACACACACACACGCAAAACATATATATATATATATATATATATATATATATATATCTATATATATAGAGAGAGAGAGAGGCAGGCTCCTGTGCACACTAAGTTTGCACACTAACTTTGCACATTACCTTTTAAAAGTGGTAAAACTTAGTGCTGGCGCACACCAATTTTTTTATGTGATATTTTAACATTTCAACGGACTCACATAAAAAAAATTAGCTCAAAAAAACATTTTTTGCTATTTTTAAAAAATCGGTCAAACTTTTGCAGTTTTTAAAGGGCTTAAAAACTGCGAAAGTTTGACCGATTTTTTAAAAATAGGAAAAAAAGTTTTTTTGAGCTGATTTTTTTTATATGGGTTCCTTGAAATGTTTAAATATCACACAAAAAAAATCAACTCAAAAATATTTTTTTTACCACTTTTAAAAGGTAATGTGCAAAGTTAGTGTGCAAACTTAGTGTGCACAGGAGCCTGCCTCATATATATATATATATTGCTTCACCGAGTTTACATGTTTCGTATAAGAAGAAAAATACAAAAACAATGGTACTCAGCCCAAACTCACAACCTCTCTTTCTCTCTCTAAACCCTCAACCCCCGTGGCGGACGTGCTTTCCCCAGCGGCGAGCAGTGGATCCTCTACTCCTAGAACCCGAGTCATCATCAGAAATGGCAGCTGACACGATGCATGAAGAAGTCGAGCTCTTTATATACTCTGACATGGAGGACATCCAATGCTTGAAATCCCCCAGCCAAGTAGTCGACACCGGAACATACTGTAAGAAAAAATAGCAAAAGGTAAATTAATGAGTCAAGAAGCCAAGAAAAGTCAACATAATAAGAAAGAAATGGAAAATGATATACTTCAGATCGAAGGGCATCGTCGGTAAGCCCCGTTAATCCCGACACTGACGCATGATGACGATATGACATACTCAGTGACTCCCCATTGTGAAATAAGAAATTATAAGAAGGGGGAGTAACATTAATAATCGAATCCTCCTCTGCCTCCACTGACGTGGCGCCACCTGCACTGTGGATCGATCCCACCGGTGCACTGGTCCCCCGGCCCAAAGCTGTAACAGGTGGAGGCATATTCTCCACGTCATAGAAATAGGGGGCATCAGCCAACTCATCTTGAAACCTAGATAATCATAGTTCACCGTCATATTCGGGTAAAGCATGTAAGGCTCCCCAATCATCGTCGCTATTCGGGCATCATCCAATATCTCCCTCACTCTCCTCGTGTAAATCGGGGGCATCGAAGGTGGGACCACCACCTCATATTCCATGATCTGCCTAACCAACCTCTCCCTTAGGTACCAGATCTACCCAAACTCATGCGTAATCAATCGCCGCATCTGCACAAGTTGGCCCGTCACCCTGATATCATATAGAGTCCCTCGGGGGTAGAAGGTCACCTGCAATCCTCAATAGAGAATCAATATCTATTCAAAAATGAAGAAACCAAATGATTCAGAGAAGATAGAAAGATAACCTGATCTGTTGTTAGGACGTTCAAAACCCGTCGCACGCCCACCATGGACAAAGCCCAATTCGATCTTTGGTTGGACTTTCGCCACCGAAATATCCGAAAGAAGCCCCCTAAGATACCATCCTTTAATGCTATCAACCCTGCATTGTACCCAATCATCTCATAGAACCACTTCGACAAAAGAACGAGAATCAGCAAAGAAGGAACCAAAGAAGAATGCAAGGATATGCACAAAAAGGAAAATGAATTCAAGATTATCTCCAAAAGACACGTAGCCCCTGTAAAAGTCTGTCGGCAGCACCGAATGAAAGCATCCAAAGAAAAAGAAAGGGTCGCTAGGTCAAGCTCCCCCAGTCATACATACGGACCTCAGAAATGGTCCATAAAAACAGTAAGAACCAGAGATAGGCGACGTCGGTGCTCGTCATCAACAAAAAACCACCCACCAGAAGCAAAATAAACCAATGGGTTATCTTCCTCACCTGTCTCCCATCAACCACATCCACCATCCTCTACAGAAGAGTCTCCTTCAAAGCAGAAATACAAATCGAATGCCCAGAAATGATCTTACCCACATCACCCAATGTCGCCTGCACCGCCTTCGGCGTCACCCTCAGTGTGCGGTCCACCACTATCTGAAATCCCTCACACTCAAGCCATGTTAGTAGCTAAAAATCTATGGGAGTCACTGTCATCTTGCCAAAGCCAAGATGGAAATTGTGGGTAGTGTCCCACCACTTGTCTCCCAGATATGGGTGTAAACGGATATTCGAAAATTCGAATTCGTCTGATATTGGAGTCAGAATTTTGCATATGGATATGGATATGGATATGGATAGTATGTTAAAATATATGGAAAAACGGATATGGATAGTATGTGTATCCAATAGAGCTGGAAATTTTTGACCCGATAACCCCTTTACGGTAATAACCCGAAGTGACCCGATTAGCTTGTATAGATTTAAGAGTACCTAAAACTTATACTAAAATAAAAATCAACGCGACCCGAAAATGACACGATTGACCCGAATTTCCACCCAATCCAACACGGATAATTCGTATCCGAGGCCGAGTACCCATATTTATGGATATCCATTTTTTCGGATATCCGTATGCTTATTGTATTAGTTACATATAATTATTATTTACAATATTTATTATATGTAATATAAATATATAATATAAAAATGTTAATCATCACTTTTCACTCATTTAAAAAAATAAATAAATAATACCTTTTAAAAAATCAAAAGATAATGAATGGCTTAAAAAGGACAAAAGAAAATAATAGAAAAGAACAAAAAGCGGACAAAACAAACTCAAACAAAACATTTGACCTAAAATCTCCCTCTCTTTCATTTTACCCATTTTCCCCTTCTCCATCTTTTTCGGTGCACACCATCTTCTTCAAAACCTTCCCTCTACTGGTAATTTGGTATGTTATTCCTCTCTCTCTCTCTCTCTCTCTCACACACACACACACACACACCCACGAACTAACCCATACCCCCCACACACCCTACACACACAACAACACAAAATAACACACACACAGACACATCAACACATCAATACACACACATATACATAACAACACACACACATATGCACACATCAACACACACACACACACACACACACACACACAGACGCACATGGTAATAAACACACACATAAACGCACATAGTAACTGTCAGGGCAAATGGGTGATACTAATTTTTAAATTGTTGATTATGAAATGGTAGATCAATTTGTTGACAAATGTTAAGGCTAAATTATTGATTATAATTTCTAAGTTGTTGATTATGAAATGGTAGATCAATTTGTTGATTCTAAATAAATAGTTAGAGCTTGATATTGTTTTATAGTAGTATTGATATTACCTATTAAAAGAGGAAAGCCAGTTACAATGGATAAGCAATATAAACGGACACGAATATTATTTGAATTCGAAGAATCCGAGAGGAAACGAATATGGATTTTTTTTGCTATATGGGCGGATACGAATATGGATACGGATAGTGCATCCAAATAGTGGATAAGAATATGGATAACATGATATTCGCTCCATATCCGTTCATTTACCACTCCGCACACAAAATCGTAGTAGAGCGCAGTGTCTCGACTAAAGCCTCATTTAAACGACCAAAACCTAAATAGGAGACCATGTAGTGTACCACACCAGGAAGCTTCTCCCAAATCTCCTTCAACCTCATCGTCCCCCGATACCGAATAGCCGAAGGAGGGATGTCAGTCGTCAAAAGAAACAAAAGAAAAATTCATCACTAACACAAAAGAAGAAAGTGAAAAATGAAATGGAATACCAAAAGTCACCACACTTACACAACCATTAGGGTTCCTCACCCTAAATGAATGGTGGTGTGCCAGATCTCATAGAAAAGTACGCTCGTCCGCAATAGGCTTAAATTGAATAGATCAGAGACATTCTCATGATCGATCGTCACAACTTAAGGTCTTCATAATTGACCTCGACCCTCGGAATTGGTCGCCATAACTTAAGGTCCTTAGAATTGACCTCGACCCTCATAATTGGTCACTACAACTTAAGGTCCTTGTAATTAGCCTCGACCCTCAGAATCTGTCTACACAACTTTAGGTCGTCCGAATTGGCTCAACCCTCGAATTGGTCGCCAAAACTTAAGGCCCTCAGAATTGACCTCGACCCTCAGAATCGACCATCACAACTTAAGGTCCTCAGAATTGGCCTCAACCCTCAGAATTGGTCACTACAACTTAAGGTCCTCATAATTGACTAGGATTGGTCGCCACAACTTAAAATCCTCAGAATTAACTTCGACGATCAGAATTGGTCGCCATAACTTAAGGTCCTCAGAATTGACCTTGACCCTAAGGATCAATCATCACAACTTAAGGTCCTCAGAATTAACCTCGACCCTTAAATTTGTTCACTATAACTTAAAGTCCTCATAATTGGCCTCAACCCTCAGAATCGGTCATCACAACTTAAGGTCCTCATAATTTATGTCGACTCGCATAAGTGGTTGCTACCATTTTAGGTTCTCGGAATTAGCCTCGGCCCTCAGGATTGATCAATACAAGCCTCAGGTCCTCATAATCGACATCGACCCTCAAATTGGTCATCTCTAGCACAACTTTAGAAATAACCTCGACCTGTTGAATTATTCATCCCTATCCCATTAGGACCAATCTTAACATAACCTCGACCCACTGAATCGGTTAACCTTATCCTCAAGTCTTCGTAATCGACCTACCAAACCTTCTCCAACGTTGATGTGGCCCATCGAGGGGATCTCTGTAGACACCCCATCCTAAGACCCTCCTAATCATCTCCTTAGGTCCCTATCACTCATCCATCCACTACAGACCCTAAGTTATACTCCAAGTACCGATCTAGAGGCCATCAGGCACTCCCGAGCCCCATTTTGACTTCGATCAACTTTTTTGTTAGAGATAAAGCTCAATGAATCTTTAAAGGTCTCTAAATCCCATTTCCATTGGTTTACCTTGTGCATAAATTGGCCTTACGATTCAGATGAACGATCCATTTTACTATTAAAAATCAATCTAAGGGCCACCGGGCGCTCCCATGCCCCGTTTCGACCCTAATTAACTTCCTCTCTTGAGAATAAGCTGAATGGATCTTTGAAGGGATCTGAATCCCATTTCGAATGGTCCATCCCATGCATGAATCGGACTTACAGTTTGGATGAACGATTCATTTTATCCCAAAAATTGATCCGGAAGCCACTGAGCGCTCTGGGGCTCCGTCTGACTCTTGTCAACTCTTCAGATTGAATGAGACTAACAAAATATTTAAAGGGCTCTAAATACCCTTTTCAATGGTCCACCCCTTACGCGAATCAGCATTATGGTACAAACGAACGATCCATTTTACTCTAAAGGGTCATCGAGCACTTCCAGTCCCCGTTTGATCAAGGTCAACTCTCTGAACAGAATGAAGATGAATGAATCTTCAAAGGTAACCGAATACCACTTCCAACGATCCATCCCATACACGATTCTAAATTACAGTTCAGATGAATTATCCATTTTCCTTCGAGAATTTCATGTCTCGTGACCAACGAGCACTTTCAAGCCCCATTTGACATCGATCAACTTCTGAACTCGGGAATGGATCAATGGATTCTTAAAGGGATATGAATACACTTTCCAACGATCCACCCCATGCATGATTCTGACTTATGATTCGCATTTTACAATCATTTTTCTAAAAAAAACTGCCTCGGATTTCCGAATGGTAACTCTAGGACCCCTGCCTATCGACAGCGTGTCTGGGTTCCATGTCGATAGGCAGGTCACGGACCATGCCGATCGTCATCCCCCTTGGCCCTATAAATTAAGGCCATGACCTCACTTTGAAAAGCACACCTGAATATCCCTCTAAGTAATTCAGAGAGAATTCCCTCGAATTCAGAGTTGTTCTTTACCAGAAAGCCCATATCCCACATTCTTTCCATCATTTTCATATTCTTTTGAGTAAATCACCACCCACCTCTTAAAACCACCATCACTTCACCTTGAGGTCCGCACATCTACGAGGAAGATCTACTTCAAGTCATCAAAAGGAGTTATATTTCCTCCTTTTTATCTTTAATTTCTCTTGATTTTGCATTAGTTACTTCATTTTTTCTTTAGTATGTTATTTCATTGCATCACACATTTCAATTCTAAACTTATAATATTAGTATTCGCACATACTTTATTTTCATAAAAAAATCAAAAATAAGAAAAAGTGGGTTCACTCGTAAATTCCAAAAGGGGATTCCTCATCACACTAAAACGCCTTTTTCCACACACACACACACACACACACATAAGATAGCCCCCAGTTGGATTTATAGGTTAAACCCCACCTCATATTATTTTTGAACTATGTGGACTTTGATACCCCCAAGCTACGTAGGCGTCTTTGGTGAATCCCTCGACTCGAGTCCTCCCACCTACATTTGTTATTTTATTCTCATATATTCATGATATATATATTTTATATGCTTGTTTGCTTGTGTCTTGTCTGATATATGTGATCATTCCTTCATAACGAATTGTGAATCGACAAACACTTACATTATATTTTTTAATTACTATTTTGGCAATACTCCTAAGGATGACCTCACTCTGCCTTTAGCCATTACGCGAGTCAAGTAATTCCATTATCTATTTATATTATGCACATAAGCACACACATCACGGAGTTTTTCAGGAGAAGATTAACACATGCCCATGAAAGACAAAAAGGGCTGTATGGGTGTCTAACACCTTCCTATTTTGTAACTTAGTCCCCAGACCTTTTAACTACTTGGTTTCACAAGCATCGGTTTTGTCCTTGATGTCATTCTCTCGAATCCGCAATATTTATTTTGCCTATTTTGTGCAAAATAGGTTGGGGATTCTATCTCTACATAGCACCCCACATCGACGACGACTAAGCATCCCGACAGAGGGTGCAATCTCAATCGTACGCCAAAAAAAGAAAAAGAGGGAAGGAAGGAGGGTTCCACTTCCGGAGACCCCGACCTCCCGACTCTCAAGATGGACACAATTTAAATTTGGAGGGTTCACCCTCCACCATCTTCTGGGCATTGGCCCTAGCAGATAGAAGGATGTCATCATCATCGTCCTCCACCAACAAAATTCTCTTCCTAGTGGGTGCCATTAATTCCTCTTCTTCTACCGGTGTTAAATAAACGTCCAAGGGCTTGAACGAAGAAGAAATTTCTTCAATAGGGAGGGGAAGATGTCATCCATTGGTCGAGTAGAAAAACTCGTGGCGGTGTTGTTGTATTCAGGCAAAAAGGTTACTGAACGAGGATGTTCACTGTCGGGCAGACTATACTTAACTCTCCTAGCCTTTAGGAGGTCAGCAACCTTAATATGAAGAAGGGATGGTTCTTTATTTTTCTTGATAGCTACACACAGATAATGGAGAGAACAAATTAACAAATAGAGCAAGGTAGCAAATAAAAAAATTACTAATTGAGAAAATAAAGTATTAACCTATATGGTCATCCCCCTAGTCAGGGAACCTA
This sequence comes from Sambucus nigra, assembly GCA_949130495.1. Taxonomy (NCBI): domain Eukaryota; kingdom Viridiplantae; phylum Streptophyta; class Magnoliopsida; order Dipsacales; family Adoxaceae; genus Sambucus; species Sambucus nigra. The sequence continues at coordinate 3,674,094 of OX422224.1, forward strand.
TACCCTGTGTATCTCTCGCCCTTAAGGAGGGGCGAGTGTTGCCAATTTCAAGCAATAAATCCCTCTTCCCGGTATCATTTGTTGGAATCAGAGAGGTTCACCATCAAAACCCTATTGGGCTTTCTCACCTTTGAGTAGAGAAGGACATTAATGGTGTGCGACCAGGCATAATAATATTTAACTTCTGGGATCCCCAAGCTGGTCCCATAGAGTTCATTGATCCTATTCACCCCATTGACTATCCGCCAAGTATTAGGGGCACACTGGGTAGGAACTACTTCAAAATAATAAAAAAAATCCATAAACATGGGATTTGGGTGAAATGTCAAACTGCATTGGACTACGACTAAGGTATGAGTATCGTGCCCCCTTCAACATCTCTAACATTTTTGGGTATAGGGCACAGTCGATTTCTACCTAAGAGGGAATGGAATATGTCTTCCTGAAATCTTCTACACTTTTTCCATTAATGGTTGCTGTTGTTGGGGAAAATAAAACTAACACTACTAAAGAAGAAATCCGCGAAAGAAAGGAGTGGATATGATGACTTATAAAGACCGAAGAATAGGAAGGATAAGTTTTGAATATTTTTTGACAGTAGAGGAATGTAAAGAAGAAGCTCGAATGCAGAAGGGACGATTTGAAGTTACCAACTTTGTTTGAATCCTTGTGCGCAATCATGGGACATAACTCCCGAAGTGGATTTTTGGCACTTGACATTTCTGCTCAGACGAGCGTACCCTCAAAACTATGAAGTATTTACAAGACTTCCATGCCGATTTTTAAATTCAAGACTTAAAGGCCTTTGGGCCTACACAAAGGTAAAATGTACTGACCCAACAAATCTCAGATTAGAGATTTTAGGGGCAATTGTGGGGACCTAAGTAATTAACTAGGCCCATTTACAAGTTGGCTGACCAGGATCAACAGGGAATGAGGCTCTCAAGTGAATAAATACTGAACACTTATCGCGTGAACCTTGATAAGCTTAAACGGTGACCAATAATCTCGGAGGAGATATTCAGGGACACCACAAAGCCAAGGATAAGGTAGGGAGTTACTTGTACAACTCAACTACTCCACACTATAAATGTAACCCCGAAGGGATGTAATTTTGAAACTTGAGAGTACTTAATAACAAAAACAGTAAACTTTTCGTGGACATAGGTAATTTGCCAAACCACGTACATCTTGTGTTGTGCGATTGGTATCTTTATTTTGCTATTTATATTGATTTATGGATCCATTTTAATTGTGAATAATTTTCACTCACAGTCATCTACACCATTAGTATCAACACATAACAAATTCAATTAATATCCATCTCAATCACAACAAAAAACTTACAAAGTTCCAAAATACCAAACAAATAAATTAAAAATAGTGTGAATGTACTTAATACAACTGTGACAACTAACTTTAAAAATCAAGTGAGTCATTGCTTTGTCCATTTGTATTTGAATTTGGATAAATTCTCATTTACATTACATTGCTCATCTCATTGATGCCATTTTAAAATGCGTAATACAAATCCTGAAATAATATTTAATTCATTATTAGAATTTGACAAATAAAATAAAAACAATTATACCAAAATGATAGAGAATAATTACCTGAATATATACATTATGAGTAGACTCTTGAAAGCATTCCAAAATGGGAAATTGATTTTGTGAATCCTCAAATTGACTGCTATCACTTGTGAATCATTTTTTTGGTTGGGAATTGTCAAATAATACTAAATAATGGTAAACCTTTGAAAAAAAATAAATTTAAGAAAATTTAACTTATTTAGTTGACTAACCTTTCTTTATTATTTTTTCTCCTTTTGCACAAATTTCTCCATTATTTCTTATTGCCGTTTACAATGTGGTCGACCCTTTCTATTAACGGCTAATGGAGAATGAATAATAAATGGATTAGGTTGATTACTTTAACAAACGGCTAACGCTTCCTTTGGCATTAACATCTTCCCAATGTGATGCGGTATTGAGTTGTTCAATTGTAAATGGAGTAGGTTGAATAATTTAACAAATTTCACCATTATCCAACTCATTAAATAACAATTTAATCCAATTCATTACTAATTTCGTGCGATCTTCACTTTTCATTGCCTTTTCCACAACCTCGTAAAATGAATTACAGATTCTATCATTAAGCTCATTCTTAGGATTCATTGCCCAATTCGAGTAAATTATTTTAATCTTTATGTGGCGCCTTTTGATATCTTTTCTCCATCGCCTAAGAATGTATTTTTGGGGAACTAATTCATACCTTTTTTTTATTTAAGACCATGAGACAATGTCTACATAGGATACCCCAAGGCTCAAATAACTGACAATTACACTTGACATCATAGCCAATAAAGTTGAAAGTGACCGTAAAAGTGACGTCGTGTTCTCTAAATATGATTAAATCCTCATTTACTTCCTACAACTCAATGCTAGTGAGAGAGTCATAAACCGAACATTTCAAAGAATTATTCATTGACTCGTATTGGACATATATTTTTAATTTTTTCGGTAATTTCTTTATAATGTGCCATAATCACCACATATGTCGCAAGTTTGGAAACATAATTTCAATGGTATTTTTCATGGAATTATCTTGATTAGTTATGATTGCATGGGAAACATGGTCATTCATGCAAGAAAACCATGACCTAAAAAGCCAAGTAAATGCAATTGTATCCTCACTCGATATCCCCCATAAAGGTCCCATCGAGATAAGACTGTCCCGGAGCGGTAACCTCCGTGATAGCAAGTAGCGCGGGCATGATTTTTTTTCATAGATATATAATATATGCATAATCACATAGTCATATATATATATATATATATAAATATTCACATTTCCAAATTAGGTGCGCTCACGACCCATAATTATAATTATCCGTGCTTAGCACATATTACTCAATTATTTCGCATAGCGGATTCATCTATTTTATTCTCATTTATAATTTATTTCATACTTACTTCTCATCTCTCGAAGTATTCTATATCACTAAGTATAATATCAGTAGGTATACTCTCACTTACCTTATGGTATAAATCCTAATTACGATTATCTCACTCATGATCTTCAGGGTAAACTCATCGTCCCAAATATTTAAATCATTACACCTAAATGACTCCCAATAATTTTGTACTATTCTGGGTTCCTCGGACACTAGTTTTCCTCACTCAAATTAACCGTTCACTAAAATAGGGGCAAAATAGGAAATTCCCTAAAAATTAGAAATCTCGCTCAAACCAGAATGGATCTTGCTTGAATGACTTCCACGTGTCACTCGAATGACTTCGCGTGACATTGGCATCTCGCTCAAACGACATCGCGCGACATCGCGCGAGATGGACTGTTTCGTCTTCAACCTTTGGCAGTCTGATTTTTCACCATTTTAAGCCTAAAAACTCTACAGTTTAATCCCTAACATATCATCTTCAATTCCAATCAATAATAACATGGTTATATATCATTCATAACCTCCTAGAATCATTAATTCGTCAAAAATCATTAATATTACATGAAATCCCCAAATTAATTCATAAGAACCCTAGTTTCCAAATTTTCAATTAAAGAACTCAACCAACCTCAATTCGTTCATCGATATTATTTCTAATTTCGTGATAAAACCTCTACATATGATCAAAATTCAGGCTACATAGATTCTCCCTACAACACATGCGGATTTTTCTTCTAAAACATATAATTCTTCAAATAAAATATAGGATCCTCATTCCTCGACTAACATGGAATGAACATTGACTAGAAATCAGCAAGATAGATACTTTCCTAGAATTTTTTTTCTGATTTGTGGTAGAAAGTGGTGTGGTTGTGTTCCTCATCGCGCGATCTACAATTTGGTGGTGACGGCGGTGCAAACGGTGGAGTTCTTGGCCTAGAACTCCTTGGAAAGTTTCTCCTCTTCCTCTCCAATGACCGTCTTTGGTTTTTGGTTATTCTAACCCTAGAAGACAACTCCTACCATCTGATATATCCTTGGTAAATTCGTGGGTTTAATTACCCAAAAATATGAAATGTCCAAAACGCCCTCCCGGGATGCTAATTAGGCCTAAAAATGCCCCGAGACACAAACTAGACCCCCGAGTACATTATTTTGACTATCTCGACCCTTCCGGACACATTAGAGCACTCAAAATGACCATACGAGTGACTTATAATTTATTCACTTGTAATAATCATAATTTTAGTCCTGACATGACACAGGCGCGCCCCGACTTAAATTTTTATAATTGTCATTTTATTCACTTGTGACAACTTTTATAAAATCAATCTTATACATTACTTTACTCATGTAGTAATATTCAACAAATTTCCAATAATTACTAACTCTCGTCACGCTAGTAAAAAATAAACAATTTTCCGAATTAATATTAAATTAATGTATCTTAATTAAATTTAATACATCCTTAAATTTAAAATCCACAAAATTACGGGGCATTACAGTAATATCATTCTAATGAGCTAGCAAGATTTTTGAAAATTCTTTAAAAATCATTTTAAAACATTTTGAAAAGTTCTAATGCAAACTCTTTTAAAAACAACGCTTATAAATTTAAAGTTTTACCAAACCATCTCATAATTCTTGTCGAATGATGTTGTGATGGATAATCTTTAATCTTCCAAATGTCACCAACTTCTTCTCTTCGAATACTTAAAAATAGTGACGAAGTTGAACTGAGTTATAACAGGATAAGCCAAATAAAAACTAAAATGAGCAATGATTAAACTTGCATGTTAACTCTTTATTGTGTGCCAGCTTTGATATTAATGATTTGGGTGAATAAAGTGTAATATTAAGAAATAAATTTACTAGATCTGGAAAGGGACTTTCTTTAGATCAATCGCCTTATATTGTAAAAATTCTAATGAAACATAATTACTTTGACTGTAAACCTTATAGTTGACCATAGTGTAAAGTTGTTCGAGAGCATTGATGATAATATTAATCAAACATAGTACACAATCATCATTAATAACCTATATTATGCTACAAATTACATTAGACTTGATGTAGCTTATGGTGTGGGAGTACTTTGTAGATTTACCAGTAGACCTAGTATAGAGCATTGGAATTCAACTGAGAGGGTCTTGTTGTACCTTAAAAGGACGATGAACATTAGATTACACTATCAAAAGTATCTCGTTGTGCTTGAAGATTTAGCGATGCTGATTGGAACACCTTTTCTGATGACTCTAAAGCTATTAGTGGATGCATATTAATTATCGATGGTGGCGCAATTTCATGGAAGTATAATAAAATAAATATTCTGGCTTATACCATAATGGAGTGGAAAATGACAGTGCTTGATATAGCTAGTGAGGGGGTAGGATGATTGAGAAATCTTTTGTCAGGTATCCCATTATGAAAAAGATCGATACTAGCCGTTCTTATCCACTGTGATAATAATAAGGCTACGACAAAAGTTAAGAATCGTTACTATAATAGTAAGAGGCGACAAATACGTGGAAAATATAGTAATTCTAGAAAGTTTATCTCTACGGGTGCTATGAGAGTGGATTACATGCGGTCGAAGGAAAACTTAGGTGATCCTTTTATGAAATCTACTAAGAGAAAATTTATGGAAAACCTAGAAAGGGATAAGACTAAATACCTTAGATGAATAAGTCACTTGTGATAATAACCCTACCTATGGAGATCCTAAGAAATAGCTTCAAGGGGTGATAACAAGTCACAAGTGATATGGGTTGAATCATGCCACTTTAAATATGAGATTTTACTTCGAGTCCATCCATATGGAGCATGATATCTTAAAGCGAGTAAGCTCGAGTTTATTATAACTTTTAATGAGATCTATAACTCTATTTTAAGTGGGGTACCTAGCTAGAAGAGTATCATTGGTAGTCACATTTGTGAATATGGAAGTGTTACCACTTCTTATGGAAATTTTGGACAAATTCCTAGAGCGTTCACTATCCTGGCAGGCCCTGGCCATGTGCCAAGTGGGCAATGGCACAGGTCCCATTTCAGATTACACACCTATATATGTATATTTTAGGGGTCTAAAAATATTTTATGTATATTAAAAATATCAATTTTTAAAGTAAGCTTAATTTATTAGGAGTCCATTTTTTTAACTACCCAAAAGTAATACGTACAAAAAAATGATTCGGCTATCCAAAAATCTCACCAAACTAAAATAGACCCCTAAAAAGTTTAATTTTTGAGGGGCCCATTTTAGGTATTTAGTATCTTTGTACAATATTTTTTTAGAAGGGCCCTAATAAATTGATTTTTGCACAGGGCACTCTCAATCTTAGGACCAACCATGTTCACTATATTGGGATAGAAGCACGTGGTCACAAAGTGTTGTATTAAGAACTACACCCATGTATGGTTGTGTGGGGCTGTTGTCAAAGATAGAGTTCAAAACTACGATGACTCTAGTATATTTCGAATCATATTTACTACATAAAGGTTCAAGTCGGAAGATGCCTTTGCTTATGCATAATTCAATGAATTATTGTTCAATAGAAATGTTTTTCAAAATTCTCAAGTCATGGATTATTGGAACTAGTTGCATGTTTGTGTGTGTAAATCTTGAAAACCAAGTGAAGGGGCAAAAGCCTTTATGGTGGATCCCATGTGTCTTTTGTCTTTAAAGCCATTTTGCTCCAAAAATAGTTTTCTCAACTTAAGTTCTCTGTCCCACATAAGAGAGGATGGAAAATATAGATTAATATATCTACAATTATTTTAAGACTAATGGGAAATAGCCCTTTGGGCATTAGATTTTTGCGTTTGTTGGGGAAAATCTATTAGGCTAAACCCACACGTGCACGCACGTCGCCATTGTCGTCCATCCGATATGTATGTATCTACACACACACACACACACACACACACACACACATACACACACACACACACACACACACACATATATATATATATATTAAATGATCAATTACCAAAAAGTCCCTCAAATATATTTTAATATACATTCAGTCAAAATCATTTTATTCTGTTTCAAAAAGTACCTCAAACACCCATTTAGTGAATATTCTCTTATTTTTAAAGGTCCGTGCTAGCGTCTCCCCCATCCCACCACCTCCCAATTACAAGAGATCCAGCGACCCACATTGGAGCTCTTTTTTTAGTGTGTTTGGACTAAACGTGTATTATAAAATGTTTGAGGAACTATTTGGTATATACCCCTATATTATATATATATATATATATATATATATATATATATATATATATATATATATATACACTAGCGAAAAGCCCATGCCTGAAGGCACGGTGAAAATTTTCAAAGTAGGTAATTGTAAAGCGACGAAAAATTCCAAAGTACATAATTGAAAAACGATAAAAATGTTGTTCCCCAACAAAAGAAAGTGTAATTTAAAAAAAAATGCCTTAATCCCCTTCGTTTATAAGATTATCCACCCTACAGAATAAATAAAAAATTATCCAACAACAGTACTAAGGAAAAAATAGAAGGCCTAATGAGATAAAAAAAGGTTATGAAAAAAACAAAACCATTACGTTAATATCAAATTGCAGTCCAATATAATGGCCTAAAGATATCCTATTTTAAAGTCAAACACGCTACACTAAAGCCGAAAATCCAAGCTGAAAAATGTAGATAGGCCAAATATAAATCAAACGATGATGGCTTAGCCACAATTATCCAACCCATACATGAAACACAAAAACCCATCACGTCAATATAACAAATTGAATAAAGGACATACAGATATAAAACAACAACATCGAGTGATGTTTGTGTTTTATATATCAAATGATAATACAATTACTAAAGCATAATAATTCTTAGAGGGTATTCCTTGACCAATGAAATCATGTTTTTATTGTCCTTTTATTTTCAAATTCATCAATCACAATTGATTGACATTACTAAGCACTAACCACTAAAAAAGATAAAGAAACAAATCTCAAAATCGCCTACTAATATGAAAATTAATGGAAAAATGATAACTTTATACAAAAAGGAGATAATAATAATAATAATAATAATAATAATAATAATAATAATAAAATAATAATAATAATAATAATAATAATAATAATAATAATAATAATAATAATAATAATAATAATAATAATAATAATAATAATAATAATAATAATAATAATACAAACTCCAACGGTGAAACTTTCACGCTATTAGTGCAATGCAGTCCCATAAATAATTAGAAACTTCACCATTTTAAGGGAGAAGCATTGGGCATCACCGAAAATGCATTATCAACTCTATCTGAATAAAAAAACTAAAACATCAAAAGTTGTTACAAAATTTCCATAGAACTCCATATAACTCTATGTGTTCAACAATTGTCTTGCCTAAAAATTGTATCTAAAATAAACAGTGTTATCCATCTTCAAGATTCTTGTAATATCTCTTTTCTCTTTGGCTCATTTTCTCCTAAATTTCAAAAAACAAACCAAAAGTAAGATTTATACATAGTAAAGAGATAAATACTTTTAATGCTACAATATTCACAAAAACACCAAACAAATAATACCGTGTAGTTCTTTTGAAAACACTTTGCCTTCTGCAAGACAGTATTCCCAAATTGTACATTGTCTACTTCACTTGAAACATGTGTTTCTATGTTGTCAAGTATGTACCCTTGTGCTTCCACAAATACTTCTGTATCTAAGAACACCTATTGCAATTCAAGAAGTTTATTCTTGACTTATCTTACAGCAGTGAGACATTCTTGAATTGCCACAAGGGTGTCCATTATTTGGCTTCTCCTGTGTTCCCGAATTTCTTTCTGAAAAATCTGTTCGCTATCCCTGTCGCAACCAACTAACCGATCATCTCTTCATCGACGCTGGTGCTCGTCACTGTGACTACGACCCAATGCTAGTCAATGAAAAAATATATGATATCAGAAATCTACTCAGGCAAGACATTGTTCTTAATACTTACTAACCACTTGAAATGAGTTTCAGTTTAAACATTTGATCACGGAAATGAGTCAGTTTAAACAACGAAACACCAAAAAAAATCAAGATCGTAGAGTAAATTTAAAAGAAAATGATGCAAATGTATAATAAAGCTTTTGTAGTATCTGACATGAAATGATATTCTTAGTCAGTGTTGAGTAAATGGTTCACAATGGTTTCAATAACTAAATTACACATTAATTTCATTAAAAACCATTGTCAAATTCATATATAATGTTTTTTGAAAAAAAATTTAAGAGAGAGAAATTTCTGTACACATAATTCTTGAGTGGCACGTCATAATTCTTGTACTCATAGTTCATGGTTTTAACCGAATCCACTGGTACCTCCCTTACAATGGCACGTCCTTCACTATAACAGAGTTGAACCTGCACCACCAACCAATAAATCATTTCTCAATTTAGATATATCCTTTTATTTATGAACTTGTTCTAAAGTGAACATCTAGGGTGAAGAAACTTACGTAGCACAGACTTACTTTTCTGCAAATCGTTTTTGATCCATCTTTTCTGATACGGTGAAAAACTCTTAAATCTCGTCACTCAACGACACATTTGATTTCTTCTTCCTACTCAAGGATTCTATTTCTTCTCTAAACTCGCTTGTTGTAATATTCTCTCTATTATAAATATAAATACACATCTGTGCATATATAATGGGGAAATAAAACAGTTAAGCCATCACTGGTGACACAGTAAAAAAACTGCCACAAAATAGAAAAATAAATCATTTTTATTAGTTTTCTATGTAAAAAAAAACTCAACACTGTTTGAGATATAATACCTTCAATTTTGTAGAAAATGGGTCTAGTGAGGTGTCTGCAGCCTCTGCTTATGTGCCACCTTCATTTGGTCGCGTTGTAGCCTAACAGACTCTTTCCACTCTCCACCTCTAAACTCGAATCAAATTGTTCGTCCTTGTTTTAGTGGATTGCTCTCTCAGTTCAGTTTTTGAAGAAAAAAGGGCTCCAAAAAGTAAGATTAAGATAGTAAAGTCATTATTCATTTCACCTCTATTTTTGTTGGGAGGGTAATCCCTTTTCCACTTTAAGTTATTGTTCTGAAAAAAGTTGTTCTAGTTCTCGCCCATTTGTTGGCACTTCGATGATGCGATATCAGCAGGTTCAATTCCGAACTTAGATATGCTCACTCGTACTGCTGCAATCCTCACCAGATATCTGAGGTGGTTACCTTGCATGGCCAGTTGTTTGTGCGCGTACCCATTCGAGCAGTCAGATCTATAGATTTTCTTAAATGAAGTGCAGACATGAAGTGTAGGGTTTGCTTGTCCAGTCAAAGCTTAAATTGTGCAATGCATTCATAAACTAAATCTGACGACAGTTAATTGGATATAAATAATTCACCCATGTTTAAACAAAACCAAAATGGAAACAGTAGTTAATTGAAAACTAAGCCAAAAATCTATTTTTTAAAAGCAATGAAACATCGTACTAAAAAAACACTTGTACCGATTATTTGCCAATAAAAAGAAATTGAAGAAGTAAGGGGTATATAGTATAAGTACTTTTCATAGAATTGATGACAAACACTATAATTATAGAAGAACTTTTTTCTTAATACATGTGACCGTAAAAAACTTCATGTGCCATTTATATTTTTGTTTTACTCATTATTAAACGCCAACTTGAAATGTTAGATCGCAAGTACACCTGAAAATGGAAGAGTACTGGCTAATATAACAATGCTATATTTTTAGGATTATAGAGTCCATACTGAAATGTTGTAGTAGTCAATAGGCACAATGTCCCATAAGCCTTCCTTATTGTGGGAGTGAATTATAAAACCTGAAACAAAGTAAAAATGGAGTGTAAATACTAAATAAAAGTAATGGAATTCATTAATGGTTCATCAAAATGAAAAAGAAACACCTCAATCTTCAGATTGTAAAATGAAATAGATTGATTTCGAACCAACATCTATTATCTTTTGCTTGCAATGTATGTACTCATGTCATAAGGATTAATTGTATACTAATTAATGAAATCGAGAACCATATTGCAATCAACATATGCACATTAGATTCTTAGTGGAACTAATAACGGTGAGGAGCGCACTGATTATCCTACTACAAAAGTGAAACCAAATAAGAAAATAAATTCAAAATTAAAACAACAGCAAGTATACAAAAGGAAATGAATGTTCATTTAAAATCTGTAGGCACATGGCTCTAATCATTAATATCCATAACCAAAGACATAAAGTAAAAATAATTAGCATTAATGCATTGACAACCAATAATCAACAAACATAAACACAAATTAGGAGTATTAATTGAAAGCATAATCAGTAAATGTTTAATGTGCAAATATAACCTCAAATATCCCGTAAAGCTTTAGAAAAAAACTAAAATCCATAAAGGTACTGAATAGTTTTCTATTCAATGCCATAATATTTTGAGGAGCTTACATAGTTGTCTTCAAAAACTTTGCAATATGTGTGATAAGTAGTATTAGTTAGATACAAAAAGGTAATAGAGAGATAAAATACGTATACAAAGGGTTATTCAAACCTTGCTATATTCCTGCATTGAATTACAACCTGCCTTGATTTTAAACAGCTTCATATCTTCGAATGTAATTTCATACTTTATATTTCCACACCTTGTATATACTGAGTAAGATAATATGCATGCGCTAACTAATTATCTTCTGTGGAAAATGTAGCTTATAAACTTTATTAAGTGCACCCCCTTGAGAGTATCTAATTGCACCTTATAGTGAATTCATAGGCAGAAATAGTGAATTCCTTTTCACTCACACCAGTTACTGCTCGAAGAGATCAGAGTTCCCACGATAATGTCTCCAACATCACTCTAGCTGAGATTTGTTTTTCTATGAATGCCTGTACAAAAAAAATGGTGGAAGAATATAATATTACAAATTGAATCACCGAAGATTGGTGTAAGACTATAAAAAATGATTGAAAATAAAAATGAAAATTAAATTCCTCAGAAAATTGGGGCCTTCATGTGGAAGCTCATTAACAATGGCATTGTTGTGGATGAGAGGCTAGAAAATGTTGGCATTCAGGTGATCTGTAAATGCAGATATTGTGAGAATCATCAAATTGATTCATTCCCTTTTTTTCCAACAGATAGCTAACCTCCTACCACTCAAAATATTTTACTTATAAAGTGGATGATATTCCTAATTTTTTATCTATGAATTCCATGCTTCATAGTCAGTGGGATGAGTTTCTCTAAAGAATTAATATGGTTTCATTCGAACTATTACTACTTGTGGCATCTGCTCGGCTAGGGGGAATGTTTGAAATGACAGTTTTTTTTATGATGAAAAAACCCATATTTGCATGCCTAGTAATAATTTAACTTTCCTTAATCAAGTATACATTTTAAAATGCGAATTCCCAAATGGATAGTGTTCTAGGGGGAATTATTCAAAATCACAAAGGGGGTCTTCTAATGGCCTTTGCTGTAAATTTTAGTCTTGATACTAAACTATAGCTAAAATGAAAGCCTTGCCTTTGGGGTTAAACCTTTGTGCTAATCATAATATTGAAGTTGGGGAAATGGAATTTGATTCTCAATATGTCTCAATTATCATTTTCATTTTTCACCCAAAATGGTTAAAAATAATGAAAACATCAAATAGTAGTTGCAAGTGCAGCAACATAAATTGAAATTACATTAAAGTACACGGTGTAGGTAAAATGAAAATTAAAATTATATCAAAAGAAAAGTAATAGAGGCAGAGAGAGTACCAGATTTTTGAACTGAAGTTAGTGGAATTAAGTGTAAGAAGAAATAATTTTGAAATTTTGCATAAATTTCAGAAGAATATATTGTAATATGAACAATGAATGCAACAGTACAACTGCAAGGGCTTTGCCCTGCTCATCCACATCTGAAGCAATCTTCTTCAATTTGTTAGAAATTTCTAAAATCTCAAGTGGAATTCTTCAAAATTATCTCTACCTCGCATAATTTCACCGACACAAAGCATTTAGAAAAGATATGGAGGTCCAAAACTGAGTATAACGTTTAATACTTCAACAATACTCAGGTAGTACTCTTTTTATAACATAAAAAAAAACCTAAACTCGGTTGGACTATGTTTATCCACTAAACAATTCAGTTACATTGCACCATGGATCTGAATGGTGACCAAAAGCAACCTTAATCCTATTAAAAAAAAGTAAAAATCCTAAAATCCAAAGGTTAAAAGCCTAGTAAGATTGAGGTTAGAAATCCCCATTTAATGACTCAAATCTCGAAATATAATAAATGTAAAAATTACAACAAATCTTGCAGTCATACTTGTCATTCAACTTAATATCAACTGCAACGGTGTATACTATTAATAAAACATAGTCCCCACATCACATCTGTTTGCAAGAATAATCTCATTATAAATGCGTTCATGCCTTAGTAAGAGAGAGATGATTAAAATACATGCATAATGGAGAATGATGTGAGAATAGGGTGGATGGTCATTCCTTTAACCAACTTTCCCAAAATCTGAAAAACACCAAAAAATGCATCTAACAAAAGGATCCACATAAAAAACATAAAATAAATAAACATGCATAAAAACGCAATAAACTAAACCTGAGATCTGCAAACTAAACAAACTAAACTGTGAGATTTGCAAATGAAACGAACTAAACAGTGAGATCTAAAAAATTGATAATGAAAGCACAAAAATAAATAAATACATTTCAAAACTGTGATTTAAAAACCAATAAATGCGATTCAGAGAAAACAACTGTGTGCGAGTGTCAGATCAGGGAAGAAAACTAAGAAAAATAACTTAAAATCGCGTTAGATCTGGAAAACTATATGTGCATGAGTATGTGTATGTGTGTGTGTGTGTGCGTGTGCGTGTGTAAGAGAGTGAGGGGAAAAGTAGAGATCATGGTTACCTGAGCGAGCGAGGCAGCATCAGCGGGATGAGGGCAACGACAGCTATGGGTTATGTCTGAGAGGAGAGAGTGTCGTGTGAGAGAGAAATTTTTTTTATCTGATTGGAGAGAGTATCGTGGTTCTGTGTGAAAGGAGAGGGTCAGATAAAAATAGAATAATACTCTTTTACCCTTGTTTTTGAATTTTGAATGAAGGTGAAAATAAAGTAGAGTGTATTAAAAGAGGGGGAAACCAAATATTTAAGGGGCAAAGATGGTAATATGGGTATTTTAATCTCAACCATTGGATTGTTACCTAGGTGGCTTCATCCTCACCTCTAATTAAGTTGTCAACTTATTGAATAGTGTCAAAACTTTTACTCCTTATTATATAGATATACAAGTGTTGTTACTTATGTATGTTAATTTTAAATTTTTTTAGATTACTAAATTAAAAAATAGGTTATCAAAAGTACCCAAATATTTATAAGGGGTCTTAAGTGTTTAGTCCCATTTTTTAAGATTTATTTATAATCACTCCCCCGTTTTTATTTTTTTTAGTTGTGAGTCCTATTATAATTACTGTGGAACAAGTGTCATTCTGTACAGAAAGATATATAGAGAGTTACAGAGTAGTTATGAACATTTTTAATTGATTATGAGACTTACTACAATTTTAAAAATACATTAAATAAGAGTATGTTTATAACTACTAAAGTAAAAAAAATTATGTTTATAAATACCAAAAAAATTGAATTTAAAAATAATTTTAAATAAACTTTTCCAAATAAATGACCAAATGGGTCTTAATGCTTATAAACGAAACAACATCTCCCATCAAAAAGTCCAAATACCCAAACGTTGACCCCCTATTGTCCAAAGTCCAAATTCCTATTTGTATAAGGATTTGATTTGCAAGCGTGGTTGGTGTGGGTCGTCTTTTTATTTTTGCAAGCGTGCAAGTGTCCAAAGTCCAAATACATGCCATCAGTGTCATTTGGTATTCATTCCTAATTCCTATAAAATGAGAAGTGCGAGCGGTATCTTTGAGTGTAAAGTCTTGGCCATATCATAAAGGTTTTTAGGGTTTTTCTTCAATTACATTTACAAGGATGGTTTCGAGGACATTGAAGAGTTGTTGTTCGTTGCATCGAGAGTCACCAGATTGGGCTGGTCTTCCGACGAATGTTGTGGATGGGATTCTGGAGAGGTTGGTGAGTTTGGGTGATTATGTTAGGTTCGGCGCCGTTTGCTTTCTGTGGCGTCGAGTTGCACTGGATGATCACAACTACCGAGGTAATCAGAGAATTGGAATTGATAATACCACCAGATTTATAGACCACCGACTTCCTTTGCTCATGCTACCTCACTGGCTATATGATAAGAATACTGCTCTGTTTTACTCGGACGAAAAGAAAAAGGAACATGAATTCGAGCTCCCCGTCTGCGGTAGCAAGAGGTTCTCATCAACTTTCCACTACTCTTCCAATGTGGGACAAGAGTTAAAACATACCCGATTCATTAACTTTCATTGCTTTGTGAGTCACTTTGGAGACATATTTATCCCAACGTAATCATTACAGACAACAGGAGATAGTTGACCGCGTTCTCATTGACAATTTATGTGAGCAGTTCGGGATTAAGCATTATTACTCATCCCCAAGACATCCCAGGTGTAACGGTCAAGTCTAAGTCACGAATTGAAAGCTACTCCATGGAATTAAAACC
The DNA here is from genome assembly GCA_949130495.1 of Sambucus nigra. NCBI lineage: Eukaryota > Viridiplantae > Streptophyta > Magnoliopsida > Dipsacales > Adoxaceae > Sambucus > Sambucus nigra. The sequence continues at coordinate 3,689,691 of OX422224.1, forward strand.
GAACTAAACAACTCTAAAAGCCTTTGCGAAGATAATATGGCCTCAATCTTATGGGCATACCAAATAATGATAAGGGGGTCGATGGGGTCTATGTCATTCGCCCTTATATACGACATTGAGGCCATAGTCCCTTTAGAGCTCGAAGTCCAGACACTCAGGGCACAATGCTACCAAGAAAAAAGAAAATAAGGAGAAACTGCAAATGGATTTGGATCTTTTGGATGACAAAGGGAGGAAACAACACTAAGGGTGGCAATAATCCAATAAAAATCCTCACGATACTACAATCGAAAGGTTAAAAGCTAGGGATGGCAATTTAACCCGACCTGCAGGGTTCCCGTCCCGACCCTAACGGGGCTGGTTAAAAACCCATTTAAAATAAGAGGGGAGGGTTTGGGTTTAAAAACAATCCGTTTATTAAATGGGGCGGGTTCGGGTTTTGTCAGAATATGCTCGCCCCGCCCCGCCCCGTTTAGTAAATTTACTATTATATCCTTATTATACTAAATTAATAACACACACACACACACACATATATATATATATATGTGTGTGTGTGTATATATATATATATATATATATATATATATATATATATATATATATATATATATATATATATATATAGAGAGAGAGAGAGAGAGAGAGAGAGAGAGAGAGAAGAAACCCTAGTCCCTTAACTTTAGTCGACCACTATCTTAAACCCATTTTTCTCTCTCACTCTAAACTTTAGGCGGCCTCTCTCTCAACCCATTTGTCTCTCAGCACTCTAAACCCATTTCTTTCTCTCTCGCGCGTCTCACTGTCAGCAGCCACACAGCACAGCAGCGACCACACCCCACACAGCAGCAGCCACACACCCATTTCTTCGTTTGAAGTTTAACTTTTTTACTTGATATGTATTTATGTTTTTTCGGCCACACGATAGTGTTTTTTTACTCAATATGTTTGTTTGTTTGGAAAATATGAGACCACTATTTATTACGAGTTTTTTTTGCTCAAGCAGGTTAACGTGACAACATGCTTGTTCATTTGGGCAAGTGAGTTGCTATGGCTGACCACATGAGATAACCACCACATACAAATTAAGCTTAAATTATACAACAAAAAAATCAAGACGTTCAGGGTAAATTGCAATAATTAAAAATATGAAACATCAATTACATCATCTAATGTTATAATAACAGATGTGTATAGAAAAGACTGTGGGTTTGAGATACCCTCTTTTAAAATTCATGTTAGAATGTGTTTTGTGCACACATGAGAGTAATTATGGTAATCCCATGGAATAATTGATTCAAAGACTGGGGGTCCTTTTTATTTGATCAAGATGTATACAACGGGAGTCTTTTTATTTATACAGTGTGGGTCTTTTTTATTCAAAGACTGTATACATCAGCGTGGGTCTAATTGATTGTTAACATCACAGATTCTTGAATTTATAAATGGACTGCACTAATTGAATTTGTTTCACATATTATTCTGAAATTTGTTTTTTTTTCTTTTTTCCTATTTACTCCTATACTTTAATAAATAAAATAGGTTAGCAATATTGGATCTTGCTTTTTGTTTTTTGTATTTATATTCATTTTTCAATTCAAGGCGAAAATACCGTTTCTGAGGCACAAACTGAATCAAGACCGACACCTAGTTCCACCCCATCCACACAAACACCTAGTTCCACCCCATCCACACAAACACATGGTATTTTAAATTCTCTTTAATTTATTACTTTTCTAAATATATTTTATTTACTTTTTCAGGTTTGAGTTGATGATGAGGTGGAGGAGAGGAGATTGTAGAAAGTTGATAGTCGAGCTATTTGAGACTTTTATGTAACATTTGCTATATTCGGGACTTTTGAGAATTATGTTGTTTGAAACTTATTTTGTGGTTCGGAGGAGCTAAGGGAACTATGAAGGTGATTGTCAGGATCGAGGCTATTAGAGTCTGGGATACTGATAATTTAATGTGGTCAGGATGTCCAGAGATGAGGAATGTGGGTATGTAGAGCGTAAAACCACCCGGTTAGTCCTTGCCCAATTAACCTTCTTGATTTTTCAAGTTTATGCAATGCTTATCGTAAAGGCAAATCCGTGTAGACAATGGTGTGAGCTTGAAAATAAGGCCTCATTCTCCTGGAAGTTTCAATGAGAGCTAACGCTAACTTTTCCAGTCGTGGATATCTAATCTCCTCTCCTCGGAATGCTTTTCTAGTATAATATACTAGGCTTTGAATTCATTCATCTGGTCGGATCAATGTTGATCTAACGGATGACTCTGAAAGAGCTAAGTATAGATACAGTTTTTCTCCCAAAACTGGTCGGGAGAGGAGTGGGGGAGAACCCAAGTACTTCTTTAAATCCAGGGCGGCCTTCTCGCATTCCTCATTACACTCAAAGGTCTTTCTAAGAACCTTAAAGAATGGAATACATTTATCATTTTCTCTGGACACAAAATGATTCAATGCAACTACTCTTCCTGTCAGCTTTTGAACATCTTTCTTACCGGTCGAGGAATGCATTTCCAGCAAAGCTTTAATCTTATAAGGGTTTGCTTTTATTCCCCTTTGTTTGACAATGTACCCAAGGAATATTCCTTCCTTATTCCAAAAATACATTTAGTTGGGTTGAGCTTCATCTGATGTTTTTTTAGTTGATCAAAAGTTTGAGCCATGTCCGCAATGTGGTTGACAGCAAATTTTCTCTTGGTGAGCATATCATCTATGTACACTTTAATGTTATTGCCAATTTGATATTCAAGAACCTTGTTCACTAGCCTCTGATAGGTTGCTCTCGCGTTCTTCAACCCAAAGGGCATGAAATTGTAACAATAAGTTCCTTGGCTAGTAATAAAGGAGGTGCTTTCCTTGGCTTCAGGTTTCATCTTAATCTGATTATAACCAGAATACGTATCCATGAAACTGAGTAATTCATGACCTGCTATAGCATCAACTGATTGATCAATCCTTGGTAAAGGAAAATGATATTTTGGGCATGCATTATTGAGGTCTGTGAAACCTATACACATGCGTCATTTGTCATTCTTTCTCTTAACCATTACACATTAGACAACCGGCTGGGATACCTAACATCTTTAATTGACCGTGCTCGCTGTAATTTCTCCACTTCCTCCTGGGTTGCCATATTCTTCCCAGGGCTGAAAAATCTTCGCTTTTGCTTGATAGGCTTAGAATCTGGATAAATATTATGATCTGAATAAGGGCTTTTTCGTCATTCTTAGTCCTTTTTAGTATTTCTTTTATTTTTAGTATTCATCATATTTTTCCTTTTATTTTGTATTTAGAGGAACGAAGGTCATTTGGCATTAAGGTAAAAATTATAATTAGATACTTAGCTTAGTGGCCAAACAACCTCCTCCCTTTAAGTACCCCTTTTATAGACTCATTTGGGTCATTCCTTGATTTTGAGATATTGTAATTTTACAGAGTTTAGAGAGAGATTATCTTTTCTTGCTCCCATTTGACGTCATTTATGTCAATTGGTATTAGAGCCTAGTCACTCCACCTAGTTGTTGTTGTTGTTGTAAAGCAAAAACTTGTAAACAATGTCACGGTGGGTTTAAGAAATAATGAACTCCTCCGACGTAAACCTTTTCAATTAAATTTTGGATGCAATCAACAAATTGACGACCCAAGTAGATGCGATGGACGCCCGAAGTTTCTCTCCAGCAACCACCACGAACCGCCCCGATAACATCTCAAAACCCTAACCCTAGCTCTCCAAAATCCACTAATTCTACACCTCTCCCATAAAGAAACCCTAATCTTGAAAACCCTAGTCCCATAAACATCAAGGCACCACCATCAAGGAGGCTTCCCCACCATCATAACCCACTGACCCGCTCACCCAAAAAAATCCCAACCCATTCATTCCGCTCCAAAATAGCCCCCAAAACTCAAAAAACAAATCAACCGGCCACCCACCCCAAACCTTCCACCTGTCGACAGACTCCAGTACCCCAATCGGCCCTCAAATCCAGCCCGATCAGCCCTGAAACCCACCTCCCGACCACCGAAATATAACCCTCTACCTCTGGTTACTTTCTCCGGAGCCGTGTATCTACCGATCCAGTCCAGGAGGACCGCCAGCCACCGACAGTAGCCCCTGGACCCTCTGACGGGTCAAGGCAAGGGTTTCGACAGCAACACAACCCTACCGAGGGTTGTTTGACAGCTCCAATCACTACTGAGGCATTTTCAAATGATCCTATCCCTTTATGTGTTCACCCGGAACCACCCATCATCGGAACCTACTCTCCCACCATCGCCGAAATGATTCGTGACATCTGGCACACAAAAAAATCAAATCCACCTCTCATACATACAAATGTCACCAACCCCAAGCTTTTTAACCCAAATCTTAAATCCCAAACCCTAGAATTTCTACCCTCCCACGTTCACCATAATTTCACCCATCAACATTCACCACCACCCTCTATACCTCCACCTCCACCACCCAACATCCACACACACCACCATTTACCCTCTTCCCATCTTCCCCCACCCCGAATTCTTATCCCCTCCAACTCCCCACCACTGCAACCACCCCATTACTCCCTTTAACCTCCAGTTAATTACCCCTTTCCCCTATATCACCTGCAAAAACACCTTGAAAACCACTACATACCATCCATACCCCCCGCTCCATCTCTTCCCCCGCACCCTCACCCGCCCCATTCCAGTTTTCCCACACTTTCGTCCCCACTTATTTTACATACCACTTCCCCACCTGGCGATCCCCTTCATTTCCCACATCAACTACCCTCATGGGATAACCGTTCCTTTCACTCTGCACCCGTTGATTCCCATGAGCAGGTACGGGAGTGGATTACCCTACTTTCCCATGCTGATTCTCCTTCACTCCGCCCCCACTCCGCTACAGAGTTTGAGTCACCCCCTCCTACTGAGTGGTGCATTGATGTTTCCCCCTTGACTTGCTGGGCCATAAGGTTACCCCCTATGTCTCCCTCTACGAGCGCCATTGCTTTGTGTACTACCAGAAAGGGAACCAAATGAATTAGTGCCCCTATCGCCAGCCATTGGTTCCACCACCACCTCCTTCCCCACCCTGAGAGACCCTTCCACCTCACACCACTCCTCCTGTCGCTCCAGTTCCCCCACCAGGTCCCAACCCTCCTCATCAACCGCCTCGATGGCACCCACAACGCGCCTTACTTACCAAGCCTCTGCCAGGCGATGATCTCAATGAGGATGACCTAGTCCTTCAGAGTGGTGATACCATCACACAGTCGGCACTTCAGCTACTCTCACGAAATATGTAGGGTGATATATAAGAATGCATGTCCCGATGTTTGACGGCCATCTACAGCCCGACTCCATTGTTGATTGGCTTGCCACCATGAAGCGGATTTTTGAGTATAAATAATTGTAGGGTCATAGATGTGTTCTCCTAGCAGCGACCAACTTTCAGGACTATGTTAGTGTTTGGTGGAATGACTTGGAGCATCACCGTGCCATTGAGGGCCTTCCCCCTATCCAGTCCTAGACTGAGCTCCGCGTACAGTTTATATCCACTTTAGTCCTCGCCACTTATGAGCGTGACTTATTTTTACGAGTTTAGTCTCTTTGATAGGACACCACAGTTGTGGACTACACTGAGCGAGTTTTCCGTCCATTCATCATGTTTGCAAAGTTTTTGTATTTGGGAGGGTGTAATTTTTTTGGGTAAGGGGTTAATGGGGAAGTGAGCGAGCAGTGCGTGTCAGGGTTTTAAAGGTGAAGATGGTGGAGTGGAGGTTTGGGATCACATGTGGGTGACCAAGATGAAAACGATAGCACACACGTGGAAGAGATCAAGGGGGTAAGAGTGTTGTAATTGTTTGTTAAGCTGGTTCAGTATCCAAATTTACATAGGTTTCTCTTGGCTAGGTAGTGCACACCTGCCGTGCATTGCGTTTAATAAATGTTTTTTAATGGTTATAGTGTGTGCATGTTTTAAGGAGCAGATAATTCAATTTTGAGAAAAAAAATTAATTTTATAGAAAGTTGTGCTATTTGCTTATAATTTAATCATATGCAATGCGATAAAAATCCTATTAGTAAATTTATTTGTGTTTAATCAATAGGTGTGTCAAATTAGCTTTTAGACTCGCTTTACCCACCTTTATTGAGAAAGAAGAGATACGAATGTTGGACATTCGGTGTTAACGTGATGACACGACTGAGTGTTCATTTGATCCACCACATGAGGTGGGGTCATGCGTGCAATATTTGGCTGAAACTCATATTGAAAAGACTATGAATTGCTTACATTCCTTTGTCTTGAACTCGGGAAGCGTTGATTTTCCAGCGTAAAAGTTTGAGCCGGGGTAGCCTTGCGACCCAGTTTGAATACTACAAACACTTATATTCAAAAGATTATTTATTTAAAACAATATTTATACCCTATTATTTCATCCAAAATTCACTTACTAAAACATTATCTCTCTCTCTCATTAAAATTCAGTATAATTGAAGAATTTGGCATCCTCTTCCAATGATATGTACTTCGATTATGAATATTCCATTACCACTTTTTATTTACCAAAATTAGAAGAAGCATGAAGCAAAGAAACTCGATTATCATGGTTTTTTTTTATTGGTAAGAGATTAATTGAAAAATGGTAGAGATGACAACCACGAACAATTAGTGAATGAATATTTCTCAAACTATTTATGAAACATATAATTATTGACAAAGAATGTCCAACTTAATTATTTAGTTCTTTCTTTACTAATATTTCAATTCAATTACTCCATATTTACATATATTTTAACTACTTTCGAGTCGTAAACACTTTTCTTTGTAGATTTAAAAGAACCATTAGGGTAATAGATGGATTTCAGGATTTCCCCCCCAAAAGAATTTGGATCCTTGATAAGTATCCACCGTTGTTTGGCTAACAAATCATGTTAAGACTTCTCAAATCCCTAAATTCGAGACCTAAGGAATCAGACCACCTTCTAATTTTTCATATTTTTCTTATATTTTGTAGCTCCAGCTTTATTGAGAGCAGATGTCAGGTGGGTAATAGGAGTGGTATAAAGGTGTATCATATTAGCACAGGGCTCAAAATGTTTAAAATAACATCTCCCAAACTGGGTCTCGTTATGGGAAATTAGGTTTTAGATCTCATTAACCCAAGAACCAGGAAATGAAAAGAGGACGAATTAATGGGTTTTATTCTCCCAAGCTATGGTGACAACCATTCGATTTATCCCTATCGATGTTTTCCACAAAGAGAACGAGATAATATGGCACTACAATATCAAAAGAGTACATAATTCCAAATCGGGTTTATTGACGCAAAAAAAAATTAAAAAAGAGAAAATTAAAACACTACCCTCTTTGTCTTTCTGCCTAGACCCCAAGATCTAGAAATCCCTATCGTCTATGAAGACTCTGCCAAAAAATTTAAGATTTTTATGTGGAAAATATGTAATAATGCTCTCTCTTCAAGAACAAACCTTTTTAGAAGTAAATGTGCGGTTAATCCGATTTGTCAAGTTTGTTGTAAAGAATTGGAGGATATTAAACGTATTTTTCTCGATTGTGGAGGTATATAGGATGTTTGGAGGAGGTGTGGTATGGAAAATAAGGTGACTTCAATATATGGTCGTTTGATTCTCAAATGGTTGAATATTTTAGCCATGAAGTCTTATTTAATGTTTATGGTAGCTAAGGAGGTTTGTGATTTTGATTTTACAACTTGGTAAATATGTCTTGCAAGAAATAAAGTCATTTTTATGGTAAACGAAATTCCTTTGGGAAGAATAGTTGAGCTTGTGTGTAGACTTAGAGCTGAATATGATGACAATGACCTCTAGTGTGCTAGTAGCCAAATATCACTAAGTGTCGACTCTAGTGAGATTGTTAGAACAATAGACTCAAATCAAGCTTGATGTAATAGTTTTAGTTGAGAATTTATTATTTAATAAAATATGTTTTTTCTTTTTTAATGAGAATCGTGTATAGGCATCATGTTTGCATTATTTTATATATTGTTGGTGTCTTTTATCATGTATAGTAGATGATCTGGAATGTAGAGTATAAGTTACAAACATAGGATCAGATTACCAGTTCTTATGGAATATAAGTTTACTCGTTCATAGTCTTAGTTGGAGCTGCACACACCATCGACAGAGTTATAACACAATATTTTAATATGTCTATCTTTATTACAAAAAATCGTATAGTCTCACTTACTATGTTAGTGCACTTTGTGTATATTGAATGGGGCCACCTTGAGGTCATTGTCTTTATACATGTTTTATAAGATAATGTATGCCTTATGATTATTATATTTATGTAAGGATCTTAATCGTGATATGCTTGATGGACATGTGCACTCATTATTTATTTCTTTAACATATCGAGTAAGATTAATTATTGGATCATTAAATTTAATAGATTGGGTAATGGGGATTAATGAATGTTGAAAGTATTTTATGGATGGAATTCACGTCTCCTTTTTGAAAGTATATTATGAATAGAATTCACGCCTCGATGTAGGAATTAGTGATAACCCCTAAATATGCTTATAAGTTTTATATGTGACAAACCCTCTAGGTGGATTATGTTAATCTCGCAATACAAATAAATTAAGATGGAACGCTCAAGGACTTAAATAAGTTAATCAACAAAATTGTTGGTAATTTATTTTATTAACGAATATGTGTAGCGTTAATGTGGCGAAAATTAAGTAGTTAATAAAAAGGAGCTCGAAATATAATTTTGGGTTAAGGGTTGGAATTGTAATTATAATTATTTAGTAAAATTATTTATAATTAATGGATTAGGGTTAGAATCTGGTCGGATTAGGTTTTCTTATGCCCATTAAGAGCAACATCCTTATCTCTCCTTAGGGTCCCTGCCGTAGCCTATATATATGCACCTAATTCTCTCTTGTCCTCACAAGTTCATCACTCTTAGAACTAAAAAACTAATTCTGATTTCAAAGAGAGAGAGAGAGAGACGAGATCAAACTAGAGAAATCTTAGATGTAAACCCTAAATTTCGTCATATAGGGTTTTACATTTGGGTAATATTTTTTTGTAATTCAATATATACATGTGGTCAATAGACCCTAGGGTTATCCATTTTTTCGCAAAAATGTATGGGCTTCCTCACATTTGGGATGTTAATTTGTGCTATTAGGGAAACATGCAATCACGTCAAAGCTTTAAATTATATGATGTTACCATTTAAGGTGACAATGCACAAATTATGGAGCTTTGTATTGGTCAGTCAGAGATGCCTTGGGAATTCAATGCATATGTCCATGATATATATATATATATATATATATATATATTAGTTGCAATATGTCCATATCCTTTAATTGTGTCAGAAGGTCCGCAAAATTTTGTTGTCAATTAGGCATCGTCTGCAAAAGCCAACTCATTTATAAGGACAAATTGGACAAATGAGATGCCATCTCCTTTTGAAGAGTTCGTCTCCTTTGAAACTAGTCACGTTGGAAGAGTTTAGGTACATTGCTTATTACTTGTTTATTTGTATAATGGTAAATGTGTTATTTTTTGGCCTTCAACCTTATCGATGGTCAAAAAAATGTCCTAAAGGCTATTTATGGAAAAAGTTATTATTGATATGAAATGTTCACTAATTAAATGTAAAACTAAAATATATAACCTTCTAATTTTTTCAACTTAAAAGTAATGTGTTTCTTTTTGGGATGTCTCTAATTAAGAATCAAGTTTTTAGAAATAGTATATTAAAACAATATGAAATTACTATCTTCTATACATTTGATTTTTGTGTACAACTTGTTACTCAAATGGCGTCACTATAAAACTAAATCTAGATGGATAAAGTTGGAAAGGGGGAAATTCCTTAAAATTTGCAAAATTTAAATATAGATTCTCAATTTGGAATTTATGGAATATATAAGATCACACTCATAATACATAATTATAAGGATAATAATTATCTCCTAGTTGCAAACTTGGCATTTCAAATAGCATAAGAAGCCACATTTAATTTCGTCTAATTGGCCTAACCTTAAATCCATGTTGTGTAATGAATATTGGGTTTAATATATGTATATCGAGCTTTCCTACCTATGAACGTTTGTATTTGTGCATGTTAAAACATGTGTAATAGTTTATTAGTTGTGTAGTTGTAATATATTAATATATTATGCAATTGTCTCATATATTGTAGGAGTTGTAGTGACATGGGCTTCTTTAAGGTTTGTATTCACTTATTTAAATTTAGGTTTAGTAATGAATGAGGAGAGCTACGAGTGAATAGGAGATAGAATAATTGGCACTTTGTCACCATATTGTATTTATTGAGGGTAAAAATGTTTTAAAAAAAATATAATAAGTTAAGGTACTTCTATAAGCAGTACAAATTTATATTCGTGTGGTGTTAAACTCAAAGGAGGGAGTTTATTATTATTTAGTGCTTGATAAATATTTTCAATGAAATATTACAATTCTTCACTATAAATAATAAACCATTTTATATTTTCTATACGGGGATATGCATAATTAACCTTGAACTTTTGAGTCAATTTTGATTCCAAACGCTACAATACATTCTTTTGATTGTTGCAATATTAAAATATCAAGTGTTAACTGAAAGGTAATCTAGGCTTTTTTTTAGATCTTAAGTGGACTCGTTTGTATTCCACGTGGGCAATGACACAAACTTAAATAATTATAATGTTAAATTTGTTGTATTCACAATAACGCCAAAACATGAGTTAAAAGTACAAAAAAGCATATATTACCATTATTGCCAATAAATATGTATAAACGGAGGATATGAGAGAATTTAGATACTTTTACATTATTGTACTCGTTTAGTTTTTTTCTAAACCTCGTGGGATGGTGAGAACTCAGGATAAATGTTAGAGGTTTCTCGAATTTTAAGGTGATGTAAAAAATCCAAAACTGTAACGTGTTCCCCATCCTTGACTATAAAAATGTAACTTTGACTGAATTACAGAATGAAGGAACGTGTGATTTTTTCTAATGAGTCGACGATCCAATTTGTTCTTGAGGAAGACACATATTTTATCTTGACCTATTCAACTGGCGAATGTGCTTGAGGGAGAGACTAAAAGTACCACAAAAAGAAAGAGATGAAGTTGTGTCTCTTTCTATAGTAATTATTATTATCCTACCTTTAAATAAGATACACAAAGTGAGAAGGTGGTGTGAAAAAAATAAGTCATCCATAATGTAATGCAATGAAATATATCAAGTTTATACAACGAAATTTCATGTGCATATATCATTCAAAGAATTGAAGTGAGTAGATGTCCGTTACTGGGAAGTTAATCATCTTTATTACTCCCCGTGATTAAACATGTATGGCTACCATGCCTAGTCGTATTATCATTTATTTTGTGAATCTTACCCACACAATAGTAGCCTCCTTTTGGATTGTTTATTCTGAGTTTTAACTTATTAAACAACTTGAGGTACATGACCTTCAAATAACTCTTGGATAACCAAGAACTTTTCGATGTCTCAAATGGTTATGCGCAACGCATTTACTAATGCATTGTGGAGGTGGGGTTCTTGTTTGAGTTTTATTATTAAATTATGTATGAAGTTTTATTTTTCGAAAAAATGTGAAATATGTATCATTCTTATGATATTTCCTTATATTTATCTTAAATATAGTGTACAAATGTCGCTCAATTGAATTTAGTAAGAATTCTGGTGAGTTAGGTCTGACCTAATCACAGAAAATCAGAATGCAAGTACTAGTTCAATTAAATATGTCACAACCTAGATAGGGACTTAACATCCTATCGGTAAAGTTGCGAGTGCAATCTTAGTAGTTTATATTGACTACAAAATTATCTGATGGTTCGAAAAGTTGTCTCATATTTCAAAGAGGATCGTACCGGTACATCAGGATTGTATTAAACGAGACAAGGGTGAGATTCAAGTGTACGTTATTACTAGATTAAACTTGCACAATATCACAATCTTGTAGAAAGGGTGCATAGATTCTCAATCCAAAGGATTATGAGAATTATTATGTGATTCATTTTATTGAGTCTAAAATTTTTGCATATTGGGCAAGCATTGTGTGGGTGTGTCTGAGATCATATTCCGAAAGAATCTACATCGAGGGGATATCCTGGATTTTGATACCCACTTGATAAATTTTCTACAAGTAAACTCGCCCGGTGGATTTTATGATCTAATAGAGTATCAAATAAGTTAAATTTGAGATCAAGAAATATATAAGACGTCGGTGAAAATAGATTAGCAACAAATTGAATTTTACTAAGCGGGTATTGTATCCATTACGCGAGAAATCATATTATGCATTATCTAACTTTGTAAATAAGATCTCATTATTCAAGTAATGTAGAGATAATTAAATTGGAGTGCGGTTATAATTATTTAGTGGAATTGATTATAATTAAACAAGAAAGAAAATATATTACACGAAGTAATATGAGATTTATGTGTTTCCGTTTAAAAGAGAATTTAATTATTAGTCTTGGGTCCTTAGTATAGTGTATTACCCAAGTAATAAATCCGAACTATTTAAAATTACATCTTTACTGATCTGGTCAAGTGAATTTTGCGATAGAAATTATCCACTAGCAAGATTGGTTCAAACAATGGGACATGAACACGAAAGGCCATGTCAATTATGTTTCGTGTCATCCCGTTTTATCATTTATTTCATTAACATTCCACTCCAACCCCAAGTTATATTAGTACGATTTGATCTTAACCCAGAAGTAGATTGATTGTGGGGGTTGTGGTCATAAAAAAACATCCAAGTACAATTATCAATGATATAGGTGGATGGAAATGAGTCGTTTCTTTGTTTGGTATATGAACAAGGAAGGTGTTGGCTTAGCAAGCATCTCGATACATTAGCGGTACTTTGGTGGAATATGGGGTATATTATCACAATCTTCAAAAGTGACGAATTTCAAGGATAATGATGCTCGGTTGTAAGGGAATTCATATCTTGACATAATGTTATATGGGTATTGTGTGATTTGTGCATGACATCTTATTTTATCTCAATGGTTTATAATGAAAGTGGTGCACATGTATGGGAAATACGGTCGATGAGTGGAGTGTATGTTTCCATGATAGACCATGGTGAGATGAAATCTTATTGGAGAAGGGATTAGATCAAGGTCAATCTTAAGAGTCGTTGAGTGTATTCTACTAGGTTTAGATACATAAAGGTATTAACCTTCGTGTTCAACTTTAGAAGATGACTTAAAATAATTAGTAAAAATTAAAAGGTGAAATTTGTAAATCTACAAGGCGATTTGTATACTCTCAGGATAAACTTCACGAATATTTAGATATTCTGATGTGGTATTAAACTATGTATGAATAGATATAACTGGCATAAGAAAATTTAATTGTGGATCTCTTGGTGGTCATAGAAAATGAAGATATTTTTCATGAGTAATTATCATAATTCTCATCGGGTGGGGTCTCAATATTGTGGTTTACAGTGTTTCTCACCAAGGTGGAGATTTGTGGATTTTTTGTCTTGAAATTCTAGTCCTTAGCTAAGTCACTAGTGGTTTGCTGGAACTCGTTACCTGCAAGTACATTATGGGATTTGTGTATATGAAGGGTTATGGGCAACGAGTTTCTTCTCGCTTCAACAAGATGGTATGCTACGGGACATGTCGTGCTCTTTGTAGAGAACTCGCGTTATATAGTGCAACTATAGGGTTTAAGTGGCGGTATTTTGGATTTTTGCCACAAGTTCTTCCAAGTTTAATATATCGTGTTGGGTTGACCTATGCATGGTAGCTAGTTTTTCAGTCTTAAGAGAAACTCTTCATAGGATATGAGAGCCTCTTCCTAAGGTGATATTTTTGGGGTGAGAGGTGAGGGTTTTTCCTCTCACCCATTGGTATTATTAAAAGGTGGAAAAGGGTTGAGTGTGTGATTTTCATATATTCATGGCGTTCTTTATATGTCTTGTGTGAGTGGTTTCCTCACTGGTTACAAAGGAGAGTGGAATACACCGAATGTGTACATGGAAAATACACGGAAGCATGATATACAGTGAGCTTTAGGTTTAGGACTGTTTCAATTGGGTGTAGAGTTGGTGTACAATGCTTATTCAGGTTTTGAATAGGAGAGTAAAGGGGGTATGTGATTTTATCACTGGTCTATTATCTATTTTACATGTAATGTTTTTCTCATATAATGAAATTAGACATCTGGGTGGATGTGGTCAAATCGGGGAATCAAGTACATCTTGGTGTGCTTATTGTATATTCTCTCTTGATTTCGTATTTATTATACTTGTTTATCACTACCATTATCTATGAGGTCATGGTTAGTGGATTGTTTGCCCAACATAATGATGTGTATTATACCATACAAAAAATCCTTCTCAATATTTTATTCAAGGAAGTAACTATACCTTATTAAGTGAGGCGAGGAATCATATCACCTGATGTTTGACATAGAAAAAGTTACCCAATAGTTTGGGGTGAGAATTCATGTCCCAACTTATCGTTTTACCAAATTTAAAATGGGTGGTGTTAAAGAAACCCCATTTTTTCTCATTAATAGCACAATTTCTTTTAAACAATGCAGATTATTTTTTAGTATTGGGTGGTATTAATGAGAAAATAATTAGAGGCCTTTAATAATACAAATTTGAAAATTGGCAGAGGTTCAACAACTCTAAACATTGTATAAGGTGTGTAGTATATTTTAAATGGACACATTAGGGAAGAGACATATTTGATGGTCCAAATTAGCCACTACTTTAACAACAAAAGGCTCCAAAAGTTAATTTTAATTATAGAGCATCTCCAATGCAAATGTTACTTTTGTTACTTATGTTAGATGTATAATTACGCAGTGTGAATCCTATGTATATAAGAAAAAATTACACATTGACCCTAAATAAATAAGACACTTCATCAATGCAAAAGTTTATATTTCAACTTTTACTTCATGTGGAATGAAAGAGACGCGTTCATAGTTCCATTGGAGAAGTAATTTTGTGTTTAATGTGACTTAATCTTAGTGAGATTTACTTCGCATCATAGATTAGACTTGCTAGTCTCTTGCACTCACTTTTATATATAATATAAGTTGTATTGGAGAGTTTTTTTTTAAAATACACTTCATATTCTTTTAATACACATTAGCAATATGCATGTTTTTCATACAAAAAAACAAAGGTTTATATTAGGGGTGTGCACCAGAACTGGAAAAAAATCGAACCAAACATAGCGCATTAGGTTGGGTTGCTTTTTTCCCCTATTAGTGTTGTTCTGGTTCCAAAAATTGCTTAACTATTTTTGTTTGTTTCGTTTCAAATTCCAACACAATCCTAAACGAAACCGAACCATAAATCAATCCAATCTAGAACCAAACATAGAGCATTAGGTTGGGTTGCTTTTTTCACCTATTAGTGTTGTTCTGGTTCCAAAAATTGCTTAACTATTTTTTTTCGTTTGAAATTCCAACACAATCCTAAACCAAACTGAACCATAAATCAATCCAATCTAGAACCAAATAAGAACTTGGACTAAACCCGAACCGATATTATTCTAATATGTTTTGAAGTTTTACATATATAAATGGGTTAATTACACCTACCCCTGAACTTTACCCCCCTTTGTCGCTTCATCACCTGAACTTTCGATTTCCAAATTTGACCCCCACAACTTTGAAAATGACTTTAACTAACCCTTAATTGTTAACACCGTTAAATTTTTAATAGAAAAGTGGATCATGTGGCGTATACATGATAGCACATGAGGATATTTTTTGAATAAGCAAAGGTAAAATGGTAAAAACACAATAACCCTATACGCATCCACCTCTTCCTCTCTCCACTCCCTCTCTCACCCTTAACCTCATTCCTAAAAACTCCCACCAGCACCCCTGACCACAATCACCCTCACCCCAAAATCCGATGACAAGAACCCACTCCCACATTCGACGACCCAAAAATTGTGCTAATATTGGAAATCCACTTTCAAACCCGATACGTGTTAAAACCCTCATCGAAATGTTATTTTTTTATTTTATTTTTGTTGAAATATTTTCTACCTTAATTTTTTTAAGTTGAAAACAATTTTTACTTTTGTTGAAAATCATTTTTTGTTGATAGAGATCACTTCTAGTCTTTTTTTTTCCTAGAAATCAATTTTTTTAAATTAGAAATCACTTATTTTTGCTAGGAAACAGTTTTTTTTGGTTAAAAAGCAGTTTTTTTTAAATGAATTTTTTGTTGCTGGAAATACTTTGGTTTTTCCTTTTTTTTGCTAGAAATCAATTTTAATTATTTTCAAATTTTAAAGTTTTTTCAATATTATCTAAACATTTTAAATGTTATTTTTAATTGTTTCCAAATTTCTTAATTTTTTTTTCAATATTTTCATATTTTTTTAAGTTTTTCACGTTTTTTAAATAGTTTCAGCATTATAAAAAAAATTCCAATGTTTTGTATGCTTCAGATATTTTAAATATATTTTTTTATCATTTCCAAATGTCTTAAACATTTATTGTCATTTTCATATATTTTTTTAAATTTTTCCATATTTAAAAAAAAGTAGTACTTTCAGATTTTTAGCTTAGATTAGTCCTTTTTTTTATATCCCAGAATTTCAAAAAAAAAATATTCATTTTTCATAGAATTTTTATAAACTTAATTTTTTTCATTTTTTTTGGAATTTATTATATTTTCTGTCAAATGTAATTTTTTTGTCATTTTCAGAGTTTTTAAAAGTTTATTCATATTTTCCTCTCATATATATATTTTTTTTTGTATTTTTTAGATTTTTGAGATATCATTCTTTAATATTCAGAATTTTTAAATATTAATTCGTAATTTACAAATGTATTAAATATTTTTCATTTTCTTTAGACTTTTCCAGATTTTTAAAGTAAGTTTTTAGTTTTTTCTTAATTTTTTAAAATATTTTTGCTGGAATTTTCAGTTTTTTAAAATAAATTATGTTAGGATGAAATGCCATCATGTGCATGGTACATGACCCATTTTTTTCGTTAAAAAATTAACGCTGTTAAGTAACTGTAGAAGGTTAGTTAAAATTGTTTTCAAAGTTGAGGTTTCAAGTGATTAAGTGACAAGGCAGGTAAAGTTGAAGGGGTAGGTGTAAATAACCCCGTATTAATATTATATTTCCCTAAACTGAAGTTTTTTAATTGATTATGATTTCTTGAATTAAAATTTCATTTAGAATGTATTTTTTAAGTTATATTCGAACAAAGTTTATTATTTTATTTATTTTTAAAAACATAATTGGAACCAAGAACTCATCTGAACCAACCCAATAACTGTTTGTTTAAATTAGTTAAATTTTAGACATAATTATATACGGTTCTGGTAAAAATATGTAACCGGTCAACATCGGTTCTGAATCAAAGTTAATATTGAAATCGAAAAACACGAATTTTGTGTACCTTAGTTTCTATTCTCCACTTCCTTATTACGGCCTGAAATAAGGGATGGCAGTGAGAGTTCGGGAATCATAACAAACTCCCAGTAATGATGGATATATCATATATAGCTGGGAGAAAGAAAAGCATAGAGTAAGAGAGAAAAATGGTAATATCCTATGTTGAAAGTTTACTGATAAAGACAATAACACAAATGCATACTGCCAAAGAATACGCCACGCGCACATGCCGTTGCGATGTTCAGTATCAGGATATCAGTCCTAGAGATAAAATAATTAGTGCACCCTCGTCATTTTTTTAGTGCCAATTCAATACCTGCACAAAAGAACATTTCTCTGGACCCGGTAATTGATGTTTCTAGCTATATATAGGCGTTACTAGCTCAATAGAAGGAAGAGAATTAAATTATAGCGACGCAAGCAGCAGTAATGAATAGTCTATCCACATTGAAACAATGAGCTTTGTAGACACACCACGTCTAAGACCTTTACATGAAGCAAAATCGCTATCTCGACGGAGGAAAAAAAGATACTTAACCAAGCTTTAAATTTAACAGTAAATATGAAAAAACGATTTTCTTACAGGTCATCTCAAAATTAAAGATATATTGTACTCACAACACCACCATCACCACTTAAAAAAACTAACTCTCCTTAATTTGGAATGAATAATATTTTGGAAAACAAGAGATTTGGTGTGACCCTAAAATATGTGAATGTGGCGCCATTTGAGGTAAGGGGCAGTTATACATTGTCATCCTTTAAAGAGTAAACAAATAATGTATGCCACAATTGAGAATACATTGATAATAAAAACAAATAAAAATGATAAATGAAAAGATAAAAACTCAACTAGACTCCGAACATTAAATCCATGATTTTGGAGACTACAGATTTTGTTGGGCTGCCAATGGTCCCAGCTGACTGTCGATCATTGTTACTGCCGTTTTGAAGATAGTAAGAGTGAGGGGAGGCCTTAAAAGGGATTGTGTCTGAGGTTTTACTACTATACGATGACGGTGGGGGTAAAGGCATAAATCCTTGATTGTTGAGTCTTTCATTCAGAGACTGGCGTTGAATTGGATCCACCGGCTTGACCCCGACAATGAGAGCTCCATTTATTTGCATTCCGTTCTTGCTTAAAGCTTTCTGAGCATCGGATTGATTCTGTACCAGCAACAAAGTAAATAAAAATAAATAATTATGCGTTCACTTTTATGCCTCCCTTGGTTGAAGGTGAATTTTTTTCACCTACTAGGAGTAAAAGGATTTCGTTCATAGAAAATCGTGAACAAAAGTATACACGCTACAAAAGTTTATTTTTAACAAAATTGAACTCCAAATATAAATAACTTTTACCAAGGTAAATATTTTACCCCCGACTAAACAAAGGCATGCGTTAAGTGTAGTGTTAAAATAGCTGAGCAAGTAGAGTCTAAAGTGAATAATGTAGATGACCTGGTGACAACTTTTATAATAAGACGGCATTGTTATGAGGTCATATTTCTGCATCCTAGAGTCATGTCATAGCACATATACACCAAACACATACTTAAAGAAGGTTGTCTAAAGACTGTCTTGGAACTAAGCACAATTAATTTCCGGATAAGCTCAAACTTAATCCGAGCACTATTTTTTTACTCGTTCCAGTCCCAAATTAATAGTCGTCATTTGAATGACAAAAATGTTGAGAAAAAAAATATATATTATGTCCTCCTAAAATTGATGAATATATTTAAATTCAAGGCTTGCACTTGGATAATTGTTCTCTCATGGGGTCATGGGCATCGATGAATGGTTAGTAATCTCACCTAATTGTATATACTTAGAGAGGGTATGTGAGAGGGTATTTTTGTCTCATCATAGAAGTAAGCTAAAATTCCTGGGAATATATCATTCCCCTCATTATAGAGGGGAAAAAAGAATTCCAATTTTGTGAGAATTCTAAAATTCTAGGAATTCACGAGGGGAATTATAAATTCCCTTTTCAAATCTCAAACCAAACGAGCCCGTAAGGAAACCATAGAAATATAAAGAAATTGAGCTTCATGGCAAGTAAAAGTTGTTATCCTGAGAAGAACATATCATGATGATAACAAATCCATCAGGAAAATCACTTCACGCCCATCTGATTCATCGGTTGTCATCATCACTTCATACTTTCTCGTTTCTATTAGCAATAGCTTTAATGTGACATAATTAAAAAACTAAGGATAGAAAGGTCTGGCATGGAACTTGTTAGTAATTATATGATACACCCTCCAACTCTTACAAATGAGAGGTCAAGAATAGGGGTGGCAAAATACGACACGACTACCACACGATATGACCCACATGACTTTTAACGTATTTGAGTGGAGCATTAACAAATTCAGGTGCTTATCAGGTGGACTCGTAAACACGATAACCTGACAAATTGGGTTAGGGTTTAGACATGACTTATTAACTATGAATCATGGACTCGACACGACACGCGACACGCGATACGTGATTTTTCAAAAAACTAGGATACGACACGATAGGATAAGTATAATATAAATTTAAATATATATATTAATGAAATAAAATAGATTTTTTTTCCATAAAATACATTATTAGAGCATTCTTAACATGAAATTATGAAAATGGACCATACAAAACAAAATTCAAACACACTTTAACATTAAAAATCATAAATAAGGTAGAATCACCATCACATAAGGGAAAAAAATAAATAAAATAAAATAAAAAGTGTCATTTTACGTGTCCCAGTGTGTCGGCAACGTGTCCCAGCGTGTCCAAACATGTCGGAGCATGTCAGCAACGTGTCAGACTCGTGTCAAAGCTGACTCGTGGCTTTCGGGAGAGTGTCGGTGCTTCATAGATAAAACCCTAAAATAGGGCCCATTTCCATCACCGCCGCTCTCCTTTAATTCTTCTTTTATTCTTCTTGTATAATATTTTCGATTTCCACTTTCTCTCTTTATTTTTTGTTTCTTTCTGCTAATTTAATTCTCAATCTGCAATTGAAATTAGCTCAAAATTTGAGCTCAAATCGTGGCATTTTGCAACATCAATTTTTCACAAAAGTATAAATAGACCCCATACTCGAAATAACACTACTAATAATAGTAATAATAATAACAACAACAACAACAACAACAACAACAACAACAACAACTGAAGTGAAAATGAATTTATTGACCTCTAAAAGTCGTTCGGCTAATACTGAAGAAGTAAACTGAAGTCGGCATTCCCCTTCCAGCCTTTCATACGGCTGATTTGGGAACATCTGAAATAATTGGTTAAAAGAGTTTGTTGGTTAAATATACATCCATAAGCATGAATGGCATATGTAATAGGGAGAAGAAGTACCTTTGAGAAGTTTACAAGCCATCCGCTGAGAAACATAATGGACAGCAAGTCATTCCAGAATCCGTTTAGTAGTCACAACAGTAGTCTGAGATGCGAGGAAAATTCAGTTTGTTTTTGCCCTTAGAATGTTCAGAAATGCTTATACACCCACAAAAAAACAAAAATTGCATGGAATTTTCAAGTGCTATTTGAAGCAAGAATAAGGAGCCAGTGATGTAGTTTAATCAGCAATGTGTGAATTTCCCCCCATTATGTTTATTTAGAAATTTTAATTATGTTAAATGTAATATTGTTTAAGATGGAGTTGCAGTGTACATTATAGTACACCGTCAAGCCGCCTCCACCCCACCGTCAAGTCTGCCTCTGTAGTTACATATTCATATCCAGCACACAAGTCAATCCAGTCTCTCGATACATCCATCCATGTCTAACGGGTTATTTAATGACTCATACGTAACAAAAATTAGCACTATGGCTATATGATGATATAGAATTGACTTATTTTAAATAAAAAGTATTTGAAAACTTTTAGACATTGATAGTGGGAAAGGTAAGTTTAAATACATATATATATATATATATGTGTGTGTGTGTGTGTGTGTGTGTGTGTGTTCCTTCATTGTTCTTCCCTTTGCTATGCGGGTCCTATTCTTTTAACGATTTGTAGTATCATCATCTCGCATTCAAGTCACTTCTATTTTCATGCTTCGTAGAAAAACAATTCAAATGAATACAAAATTGAGAAAATAGTTTGCTTAAACGTAAAAATTAATCATCTGCATAATAATTTAGTTGGTACAAGTCTAAAAAAAACCAACACTTTGTCGGAGGTAGCATACCGGTGTCAAACACTCCATACACTTGGGCACGTGTCTGACACACCGCTTGTTTGGCTTTATAAAGAAGGTAGACACTTTGTGAACACAACTGGACCAAAAATTTAGTTAAATTTCATAAATTTAAGTGTCTTCATGAGAAATAAAATATTTGGGGGGTTTCCTAAAAATGAAAATATAAGTTCAAAGAAAGAAGACATCTCCCTTGACTTTTGGTTTAAATGTTTTTGAAATACTTTATCAAGTGAGCTTATGTAAATTAGTCTTACGACTCGTTTTTTATAGTGCAAAATAGATGGTAAATTATATAATATATATATGAGACGTATATTTATTTATCGCCGTGTCGCATTGTGTCCTGTCCTAATTTTTTTAGATTTTCCATGTTGGCGTGTCCGTATCGTGTTTCATAGGTTAGACAATAAACCCAATATGATAAAATGCATTTATTTTTTTACTATCAACTGAAACCATAAATAAACGACATAGCAATGATCTTACTAGTACTACTTTCCCCCAATACTTTCCTCTAGGGTAAGTCCCCTCAGCAGTTATGAACATCGTGTGGAATAAGAATCTACAGTTGACCAAATGATATTATCGCAAACGCTTGAAAGACTAAACAATTTTTTACTTGCGCAATATCAAAAGGTATTGAATTCATTTTTCTAAAAAGCCCACTCTTCTAAACAGCCCAAGGGGAATAAAAGTGGTCATTTTCTGCACAAAATAAAAAGTATTGAGTTACTCCTATTCACTATATACACACATTGCTTATGTTGTAGAGATTGACATCGATTTTGAAATCGCTGCTTATGTTCAACTCTCATTCCATTTCTTTTGATGGTGTGGCTAATAATTTCAGGGGTATTTCAGATTCAAGTTAGATGACAATTTATGTTTCAAGCATGGCACTTAGGCCTGAGAATATTAAAATTTAAGATGCCAAATGTGAAAAAATATAATATCATAATCCCCTTTACACTAAATGGCTAAATACAGCTCCCAGTAATTTAGCCACGGAAGTAAGTTTTAATTAAACCATTTGGAGGGGTGAAAAAGGAGAAAGAAAAAAATTGGTTACACTTACCTCGCGAATGATTTGCTTCACTGATTTTTTAAAGGGAACAACCAAATCTACAAGGCTCTCTTCTGGGGTATCCTGTAGGAAGCCATCATCATCCTCTTCCATGATTGAACGAGGCTCCAAAAGTGGCAAATAAAATAATAGAAAAGATCTTAATGATGTCAGTGCAAAAGTCTTCCAATGGAAAGCTGAGAATAAAGGCTTTATCTCAATATTGTACTCCAAGGAATCAAGCTGAAAGATATTTGTAGAGGCAATTTTTATACTAGAAATGTAATCATCGTTCAGCGATGGGCCAGCATCACAGTGAGCAACTAATTTTGCACCAATACTGTATCATGAAACATAATGATGAAGGATGCCCATAATTAGAAGACTAGAGACAAAATTCAAGACCACTACTTATCATTCACCATTAACTCCTTCATCAGTATCATTTAGACAATGCGCATCAAAATTTTATTATCAATAAGAAATTAATTACCAAAAACTATCTCCTTACAAAAAAATCCATATTCGCGTCCAATTTGATCACTAGACAAAAATTAAGTTCAGTAAATAGAAAAGAAGTTGACTTAGGATATACAACAAGGGGTGCTTCACAGGGTAGGTGTTGGTTGATCTTTATTAATAAAAAAATCTTTAGGAGATACCTCTAAAGAATCTTTGTCCCGTCGTTGAGTAAAGAAAAACCTGTCACCCCCCCTTAAACACACACACACACACATTCAGCCTTGATTCAGGCTCAGGCTCCTATTTTCTGAATTAGGTATTTTCATCCAGCAATTGTCCAGCTGCCTTCATGTGTGTCAACACATTGCCACTCTCAGAACACAGCGCCTAAGCGAATATCCTCGAAGAATGTGAAAGGAACGCCTCCACTATTCCCTCTTCCTGAGGATTCGTGACCCGTCACTAGGAAGCCTCCGAATGTCGAATGACAACAGTTACCAAGAAAAAGGCAGGTTGGAAGGACGAGGGGAATAAAACCCTTTTATAGTGATGACTGAGGACTCCTACATCCCTATAATTAACTGTACCGTCTTACGAACCAGTAAAGCTTTCTTCAAATCGCATTACAAAATCATCTTCATGCTTTCCGTTGTAAATACTCTTTCGTCTCCGCAACTCTCAACTCCTCTCTTTTCTGCTTCTAGCTCCTCTTTTCTACGCGTAAAATTAGGGCCTTTCTCTTTCCCATTTATTATACTATTCAATAATGATGAGGAAGTTTGAAATTCGATCTGTTTCTCAAGAATTTCAACATACCTCTCAATATGTCTATTAGAATTCCTAACCGGAGGGAGATGCCCAGGATCTACTCTGCTGGGAGATTATGTTTGAAACCCTTGCCTATTTGAAGGAGGGGTTTGCTTCCCCCTTCATTTGTTGCTTGTGGAGGCTCTGGCCTTTTATAATGGTTTAATGACCTAATCAGTCTAAGGCACCCCTTGTTTCACCATAGTCATCATGGTTATTGTTGTAATCAATAAAACCATGGGAACCAATTAAGGTCGGGTGATATTACAGTTACCTCCAAAATTCATCTTTTTACCACTCAAAACCACAAAAGTGCGAGGCGTCTTGGGGATTTCTTCCCAAGACCCAATAAGTTCTCCGACAATTATTAACATACGGCTTGAGCAAAACATTTGACATGAACCCGATAAGATTCACAACACACAAATCAAGAAGCGAGAGTTTGCACTCTAAATACCGCTTTAGAGAACAAGAATAAATTATGCTCAGCTTCATAGGTTTTTTGGTATCCAGGAAGAACATTTCGAGGTAGTCATTAATATTAATCATATGATCAAACGTCATAGCTACCACCTTCCTGTTAGTGAGGATTCCCATTTCTCATATATTTACAGGTAAATCAAACTTGCTCCCAAATATATATAACAATTAAAGATGTCATAAGCCCAAAAAATAATGTAGATGGATGAAAATATAGGAACGCGGAAGTTGATCCAATGAAACAAAACAACAAGAAGATGAAATTCAGATTTATCAGGTGCACCCGTAAACACGATAACTTGACGAATTGGGTTAGGGGTTAGACATGGCTCGCTAACATACGTCTTGAGAAAGACATATGACATGAACCCGATAACATCCACATCACCCACAAATCAAGAAGAGAGAGTGTGCACTCTAAATACCGCTTTAGAGAACAAGAATAAAATTATGCTCAGCTTCGTAGATTTTATGGTATCCAGGAAGACCATTTCTATGAAGTCATTAATATTAATCATATGATCAAACGTCATACCTACCACCTTCCTCTTAATGAAGATCCCCATTTCTCATATATTTTCGGATAAACAAAACTTACTCCCCAATATATATAACAATTAAAGATGTCAAAAGCCCATAAAATAACGTTGATGGATGAAAATATAGGAACGCGGAAGGTGATCAAATCAAACAAAACAAGAAGATGAAATTTAGATTTATGGGAAAGCAGAAGAACCTGAGAAAGAATGTGCATCCAGTTCGCATCTCTTGGCAATGGAACATGTTTCAAAATCACCCCGCATTTTTCAAACTCCCTCAAAACTAAATTTGTGTCGCCTGGTGGAAATCCGGAAATGAAGATTGAATAATGAAATAACTGAGTGCAGTAATTTTTGCGTCATATAAAGTAAATAAAATTTAAACAAAGAACTAAGGAACCTAAGAACTCCAGTTCCTGAACTTATCCTTAAAAAAGAAGCTCAAGTCCCCTGAATTTATGCCAGACACAAGAGTCATTCTCTGCGAAAGGAAGATGAGCAGGCGGTTACAAAGAGGTTTTGGGAGGTTTTGGGTGGATATGAGACTCGATGCAATTTAAAAAATGCATGGGATGAGAGCCCAACAAAACTTTGAAAATGGTACTAAACCCATTGTTTTATTACATAAGTTTTTCTTTTTTCGTTTGATGATTCTGAGAATTGATTGCGAGTGTAAATAGGTTGAAATATTGGTGGGGTAAAAAAAAAGGATGTTTTTATTCTCACCCTATTTATCTTTCTATAAACCCCATCTATAACACGCACACACACACACACACACACACACACACACACACACACACACACACACACACACACATATATATATATATATAGGGAGAGGTTCTCTAGTGAACTTAAAAACCGAACTTTTTAATGAACCTTAACAAAAAACATCTAACAACCAATTAATTTTAATTTCTATGTTGTAATTGGTCCGCACCAGCGGGCTACCCTTAAGGCAGCAGGGCTAACATGGGGATGAAGGGGGGTGAGGGTGGGTGGAGGGGTTGGGGATTGATCGACACCCTTGTTCGTTGCCGCTGGCGCGGATTAATTACAGCATAGGAATTAAAATAAGTGAGTTGTTAGATGTTTTTTTGTTAAGGTTCATTAAAAAGTTTGGTTTTTAAGTTCACTAGAGAATCTCTCCCTATATATATATATATATATATATATATATATATATATATAGGGAGGCATGTGCAAGGATAAAGGTGTGTATCCTATGGCCACCCATCACTCTTGCAGTTATGACACCTTTATATATTCAATAAATCTTGCTTAATTTTTGATTAAAATCAACTTTATAATCACTCCTCAATGAAAATAATAGAAAATTAATTAAAATGTACAACAAACACATTACAAGGCATCTAAGATAGGGCATCTAAGATGGCTTGCACCTAGGGGTGTAAACGAAATGAACAGAGCTGACCAAGACGATAAAATTGACAACTACACGTCAAAGGCCCACAAAAAAACAAATAACAAATTTTTCAGAGAGAATCTAAAAATGTCTTTTATTAAAAAATGAAGGTCCTTACAAATGATGACATACATGAGTATTTATAGTTGTGTAGGGAAGGTTCTAGAGCCATTCTACAAATATCTTCAAGTGGACCCACTTGCACAAGTGGGTGTAACTAACTAACCAATTAAATGTGCTCCTACTTGTAAGACGCTTCTAGAATGTTCTAGAACTAACAAGTAACTATACATCACTAAAGTGCAAAATATCCAACAAGTACAAAGTAACAAAAAGTACTAAACATACATGAAAATATTAAAAAAAAAATAATTTCCATTAATAAAAAAACGCTCAAGCTTGGTTTGAAAAACATAACGAGCTTAAAAACATGTTCTAGCTTGGCTTGTTTATATCCCGAGTCAAGCTTGAACGAGCTTTTATTTGAACGACCTCTAAACGAGCTCGAGTAGCTTCATTTTTTACACTATAGAAGTATGATTATTAAAAATTGAGTCAGATTTGAGCCCATTAAGGTAACGAGTTTAAAAAATTTGTTCAAGCTTGGTTTGTATACTTATAAGTTGACCTTGAACGAGCTTTTATTCAAACAAACACAAGTCGAGTTCGAGTAGCTTGGTTTGTTTTACAGTCCTACTTGCGTTACAAACGTATTCTAGATTCAGTTCTCATACTTATCAGTCTGTGCTGGGAAAAGGATGAACTTTGAGCTTCCTACAGTAGGCCTTCGCTGCTTAAGTTCAAAAAAATCTCCCATTGATAGAATAATCAATATTTTTTAAGCTACTCCCACCCGTAACTCTTGCAGTCATGGAATCTTTTTATATATTCAATAATCCCTGCTCAATTTCTGATCAA
The DNA here is from genome assembly GCA_949130495.1 of Sambucus nigra. Classification (NCBI taxonomy): domain Eukaryota; kingdom Viridiplantae; phylum Streptophyta; class Magnoliopsida; order Dipsacales; family Adoxaceae; genus Sambucus; species Sambucus nigra. Next base: position 3,717,045 of record OX422224.1, read on the forward strand.
AATCAACTTTTATAATCACTCAATGAAAATAATAGAAAATGAATTAAAAGGTCCCACAAACATATTACAGGGCATCTAAGATTGATTGCAAGTTGCATTGCAAATGTATTTTAAATTCAGTTCTCATCTTTATCAGTCTCTGCTCGGAACAAGATGAACTTTTAGCTACCTTCAGTAGGCCTTCACTTCTTGTTTTCAAAAATTTCTACCTTAGATAGAATTTTCAATGTTTTTAGGCTACTCCCACCTAAATAACCTTCAAGCAGAAGGAAAGATTTCATACAATCTCCGACTCCGTGTTAATTTTATGCCAAAATTCAAAGAGTCCCTTATCCTTCAAGTAAATTGAAAGGTCGCTACTCGCTGATTAATGGTGACTGCTAGGTTACAACAGCAAAAAATAGGAGACTCAAAACCAACATTGCTTATGGCCAGACTTGCAGCAAAACTTAAGGGAACCCTTTGAGAACTCCTTAAGAATTATGTGATGCATTATTTTCACAAGATCAACAATATCGAATGGCAAAATGGGAGCCATATATGAGTTGCACTAACATAAAGAGTTTTTGGTTCTTAATAATTGTAAGGAAAAATTTCCAATCGAGTCAATTTGTTTTTAATTGGCATAATTCCGGATGAAAACCACTTTGAGTCATAGGATAGATTTTATTTGTCACAATTCTCATTAAGCCTATAAAGTTGTTTGATGAAGACGTAGCAACAAAGCTTCGAAGAGTTCATATTCTAAGATGTGTTTACCGTGCCACGTTTGTCTTCACATATACCGAGGATCTCGCAAGAATGAACCTATCTTGTTTTATGAGTCCTTGGAATATTTTATAAGGGTGTTCTGTTTTTAAAATTGTTTAGAACTTAATTTCTTTGAAAATATGTTTTCTGAGTTTAGAGTAGGTGGACTTTTAAAAAACGATTCAGTCGTTCAAACGACATGTCCATGTCATTCAAATGACATCCTTATGTCGTTCAATCTCTGGTTTCAAACGAGCTTCAAACGAAGCTTACTGTTTTAATTTTGATGAGGTCGTTGGAAGCGAGAAGGAATCTCGTTCAACGAGATCTCTATCTCGTTCGAACAACGCGATGCCTTAACTTTTCTATAAAGGTTTTTCAGACTCTATTTTTTATTTTGAGAGACGAACTTTTGATGAAAACGAAAAGCAGACATTTTTCAAAAGTTCCAACTCCAAAAGTTTCATCCTTTTATTTACAAGAGCCAAGATTCATAACTCATATACTTTGAGATCTTGTCTGGGCACCTTGTTTGTTCTTCCATCACAAGAAGAACCAGTTTTCATGCAGTGGACTCCATACGTGCTGATTTGCGATGAAGACGCGATGGACTCCGTGTTCCCATCCGTAGACGGTTGTCGAGCTGTATCGGTGGATACCAAGGCACACATGAACTCGTATGTTGTGAACCCTGCGTAGATCCTGTGTTGCACTGGGGAAGAGTGGTTAAAGATAGAAGAGCATCAAGACTTGTGGGGGATCGAGTCGTTGTGCAACTCAACTGTCTATTTTTTATAAAACCATATCATAGTGATTGTCTGGATGGGTTGTCCGAGATCTTTTCCCTTTGTGGTTTCCTCATACATCGATGTGCTTTATGAGTATTTTTTACTTTTATCTTGCTTATATCACTATATGCATGTTTAGGGATTAAGAAGATAAAATTGGCTTAATTAGTTTGGCTCACAAAATTGGTGCTACATAAAATTGAAAAGAAAAATTGTTTTCACCTAAAGTACACGTACAATGAGGGACCGTCGCATTCACAAATTGGTATCAGAGATTTTAGCTACGTTTTATCCTTCACGAATAATCCAATCATTAGAGGTTTGTACATCACGTGATGCCACTTAAATGAAATTGATGCAAAGCGAACACAGCGGAAGAAATACCAAAATAAACACTCAGACAACCAAAGAGGAAAAATCACAATCCATCATTAACTACCTAGCAAATGAGGACTACAATGATATATGAAGGGCTTGAGATACTTGGGGACCAAGGTATGAAGCACCGACACTCTCCCGGAAGCCACAAGTCAGCTTTTACACGAGTCTGATACGCGACACGCTGGGACACATTGCCGACACGATGGGACACGAAAAAAGGACACTTTTTAATTTTTTTTTATTATGTGATTATGGTTCTGCCTTATTTATGATTTTTAATGTTAAAGTGTGTTTAAATTTTGTTTTATATGTTCCATATTCTTAATTTCATGTTAAGAATGCTCAAATAATGTATTTTGTGAAAAAAATCAATTTTATTTCATTAATATATATATTTTTAAATATATATTATATATTTTAACATATATTATATACTATTCGTATCCTAGTGTGTCGTATCCTAGTTTTTGAAAAAATCACGTGTCGCATGTCGCGTGTCGTGTCGAAACACGTATTACGTGTCGAGTTCGTGCTTCGTAGGGACCAAGTATCCCCTAATAATAAAAGATTAAAAATTACATGATAAAGGGATGGGGTACCTATATCACTCAAATATACAAACAAGCGCACTTGTTTAAATCACCCTCCCCTTTTAAAAGAGTTTGATCTTCTCAATCCATGTCAGGGATGAAAGTGTCATGGTGGACCTCCTCTTCAGGGATCGATGGAAGCGGATCCTTACCAACTTTTGTAGCTTCCCCTTTGCGAAAGAGAAATTGGCGGCTCGGTGCCCTAACTTATTGCACCGAAAACACTTCATTGCTAAGGGAACAAGTTCAATGGTGGGTGTCATCCTAGTTGCAATGGTCACACTCGCGGTGGGCGACATGGGAACTGAAAATTTCTTCCAATCGACAGGTATACTCGAATGCTATCTCAAAAGAGGGCACCTCGTGGATGATGTTACTAGCAATCTTTGCGAGTGTCGCCTAGCCCCCACTAGCAATGTTAAAAAAAGCTAATTGTGGCCTCCAAACTTTTCCCCGGACGAGGTGAAGCTATAGCCTTGAGGCGGTGCAAGGCGATGAGAGCTCAATTTGAAATTTTTTTAAAATAATAAATATGCTAATAAAGCCATAATAATAAAATAAAAAAGGTACAAAACCTAAACAAATGGCCAAGTTTAATAAAATAATGAGGTTTTTTTCCCCTTAATATAATGTCTTAATTAGACATAACCCCCATTTGTGCATCATCTCGCTTGTACCTTATGCATACGGTGGGTTAAGTCCAACTTCTAAGGGGGTATCTCTAAATATAGCATTATCTTAGAGGGTGAAGTTGAAAAAAAAACAATAAAAAAAAGTATATATATATATATATATAACAAAGTATTTCTTAAACAAAAAAATAACGCAACTTCTTGTATTAAAATCGAAAACTAGTACAAATTCTCTCATTAAAAAAAATAACACGATTTCTTATATTAAAACAAAAAAGAAAGTACATTGTTTTTATTTAAAGAAAATTAACACAATTCCTTGCATTAAAAACAAAAACAAAACACAAGTTCTTTAGAACAAAAAAAAAATGAACATGCTTTCTTGCGTAAAAAACAGAACAAAAAATCATTAAAAACACTTGCATGAAAACTATAAGGCGAGTACAAAATCTTTTTACAAACAAAAAAATCAACATGCTTTCATTCATAATCTCCAAAAAAACGAACACATTCTAAAAAAAAATGATCAAGAAGAGATGAAAGGGAAGGAACAGGCTAAGGTTCTATAGCAACGTCATTTGAGGCCATGGTCTCGCAAAATACCCTAGAGGCTATAGCCTGGCCTTGGCAAACCATAACCTCACTACAAGGATAGCCTTGAGGCTACAGACTCGAAGGAAATGTCGAACATTGCACACTAGTGTCGCGGATGGAAAAGGACAGAAGCACAAGCGTCAATAATGAACTTTTGTCTATTTTCTTGGTTTTTCGGCGATTACAGTTTAGAAATGAAGCCCTAACAGACTTGACTTCATCCCCACCCTCCATGTTCTCCATACGCCCATCACCAGTCATGAGTATGTTGCGTAGGCAAGGATGGTGTCTCGGTTCTGGGATTGATTCCCAACGATTGAGAACCTTTGAATTTCTCTCATCATCAACTTGAACTTATAATCCATTCGATGATCGAGTTTTTCAACTTCAGATTGTTACCATGCCTTCGGCATGCTTCCACACGCAATTGAAATGCCAGGAACAGAAAATGATTGAAAAATAAAAGAGTAACACCACCAAAGAGCGAACCATGCAAACAAAGCGAAAAAAATACCGAAATAGAAACTCACACTAAAACAAAGAGGAAAACTCTCAATTCATCGTCAACTATCTAGCAAATGAGGACTACAATGATATATAAAGGGCAGAGGATACTTGGCCTAATGATAAAAGACTAAGTAAGACATAGAAAGTGAGAGGGGGTACTTGTAGCACTCAAATAGCCCGCTTATTTACATAAAAAATGAATGGGAAGCTAAATTTGTATGATATATTTAATTTTCACAGTAGACACTGAGAAACTCATTCAAGAAGTAAAAACATCACAAATACAGAAACTGTGGAACGGAGATAACTGTTACTGATCAATGTGCTGATTATTTATCAGATTGGAATCCCTATCCATGAAATTAACATATTGCCTATCTTAGTGTATCCCCAACACATTAAGGAGAACATACATTTCTAAGAAAACATAACATCCATGTTGGACATGCATCAAACATTGACACTTACTAATATACACTCGCAAGCATTACAAACATCCAATTCACACATGTGATTTGATCCATACACAAGCATTCTGACGCGGAGGAGGTAGCAAAGAGGTTCCAAGAATTACAAGAACAGAAACAAAACAAGAATAAGCAATATAAACGGTTTTTAAAGAAGTCCTTAATGAAGTGGGATTAGGGTAGAATTAATTCTGAATTTTAATTTTATTCGCTTCTCCTTAATTAGATAGGCTTTCTAAATAAAATAGGATTAGCTTTAAAGTTTTTCTACTTCTAGTAGATTTCCTAACTAGAGAAGGATTAGTTTTGAAGAAGTTCTATTTCTAATAGATTTAGGATCAGTTTGGGCAGTCTATACATAGAGCCTTCTGTAGACAATTTATTGAATTAAATACAATTTTCAGATTGTTTATTTATTTTTAAAGAGAGAATATCTGCATTTTTTCTTTAAAGTTAATTAACGCTGGTTAATTAGCTCTTGTATCGTTTTCTACTGTGTTAGGTGGTACTAGAGCACAGTCTCTCCTTACTTGATGGCAACTAATGGAGAAGAAAACCCCAACCTTAACGATGCCGATCAAAGGTTAGTAGACCTGTGGCGCACAATCGAGATCCAGCAACAACAACTCAACCAGATTCAAGATGTCCAGCTGCGACAGGAGGTGCAAAACAGGCGAATGTTGACAGGAATCGCGCTAGGGGAGTTGCCCAAGGCCAACCTGGAAACAGGAACCAAAGAGGTCCAATTTTGCCATGACTCTGAAAGTGAAGATATAGAGGGCAACGAAGGACAAGCAGTTAAGCAACCCATCCGAAGGGATCGGACAGGATCAAGACTTTGGCGATTACCGCTCGAAGGTAGACATTTCTAACTTAACGAGAATCTACAAGTCGAAGAATTCCACGATTGGGTGCTCTAGTCTGAAAAGGAACTGATGAATGTTCCTGAAGCAAAGATGGTTAAGCTTAAGTTGGTGGCTTTTGCTTAAAGTTGAAGCAAGTCCAAAGAACCGAGCAACGGCAAGGAAGAAACCAGTCCGAACATCGATTCAGATGAAGGATCTATTGATGGAGAGATTTCAGCCCTGACTACGAGCAATATATCTTCCAACTGTACCGTGAAGGTAGTAGAACTGCTTTCGATTACACCGCATAATTCACACGCCTGTCAAATCGTAACTGTCATCATAGGCCCAAAATTTGTAACCTTCCTGGGTAAGCAATAATTAAAATTGAAGTTATAGATTGCGTTACAAATTGGGGCAGGTGAGTTGTGTACCTTATTAACAGTGGGATTGTGAATAATTTCATTAGTGATCCAAATTTTCTCTTTAGGGAATTATTTTCTGGCTTTATAAGCAATCTGGACCGGTCGCTCAACACCCTAGTAAAAACCATACGATTCAGCAAGCTTTACGATGACGTTTCTCCATTTATATTCGTTTTAATTCGCCTTCAAAGTCTTTATGAGTTTTTTTTAAAAGCAAAGATAAGCACAATAACTATCACTCAATCAGAAGATAGTTAAAACACATGACATCATGTATCAAAGCATATATATATATATATATATATACATATATATATATATATATATATATATATATATATATATATATATATATATATATATATATATATATATATATATCGAAGTAAGCCTTAGCCATCACACAAGCTCTTCTTCATATAGTCCTGTAAATAAAATTAAGCGTATGGTCTACTTACTGGTGTACTCTCGATCCATGAGCTGGAGCGTTTTCTTCCTTTGCAGATTCTGTGAATGCTAGGAAAATATGAACATAAAATCAAAACATGGCAAGAACAAGGACCAAATAGTTATTCATAGCCACTAAACTGTGATTCGAATATATAGCTCAACCCAATGGTCTACCTGTCCCCTATAGTTTTAAAACACTACTTCGATGAGCTTAGGCGCAGATTCGATATCATTATCCTCCAAAGTTTTATCTCCCATGATCTGCATTACGACGGACAAGGGAAAAAATACAGAGTTCAACACATGAAAGAAGTTTATTGAAAAGGAACTTCATATAACATTCAATAATTACAACTTGCCATGATTAAGGACTCAAAAGACAAATGTAATATTCTTCAATTATTCGCACACCCTACCTAATTCTACACAACTTAGACAAAATATTTACTTCACATGCATGCATCAACAGAATAAGGAGATAGACTTTTAGAATCCTATCAGTGGATCAACAAGAACTGTTAGAGGTGGGTATTTTGGAAACACCAAGAAATTGACATGATAAATCATGTTTGTGTTGAAATTTTTTGACACAAAATCGAGTAGTGCTCGTGTAAAAAATATGACTCGTGTGTTGTGCTATTTGTGTCATATTGTGTTTTCATGTTCTTATTCGTGTCCTATTAGGCTTATTGGGAGTGAAAATTATTAATCATGTTATGTTTTATATGGGTCGTGTCCGTGTCAAGTAAAAAAATAGGAAGTCATAATGTACTTGTGTTTTAATAGACCAGGCCGGGTTGGGGCATAACACGACCCAAAAACACAATTTGCAACCCCAAAGAACAATCAATATTAAATTTATATATAACTCCCATATGTTACAAACATTCGAGTATAAATAACGGAATAAAAGAGTGTTATGCAATACGTATCACTATTTAACTTGGCAATCCCACGCCCGCAATACGAACCACTATTCAACTTGGCAAATCGGAAGATTGCTATACAAAAGCTAGTGAGCAAAAGAGTGTTATGCAACTTTGTTGGTGCAGGTTAGAATTGCAGATTTCATTTCTTCCTTTTCCAACGATGTTTGAACAATCACCTGACCAAATGACGTGTGCACCACCAAGGATTAGATTTTTCTCAAGATAAAGTATAACAGAGAGTTCTCCAATGAATAGTGAAATAATAAAACCAAACAGATTGTGGCATGAACATAGTTAAGAGATGAGTCGGTAACAATATTATAAACTGCATCCTTCAAATATTCATCTTAAATTTGCTAGCTTGATAAAAACTCTTATAGAAACTACAAGTATTACATATATTTATGCTGCTACCAAGTGCATTTATCTTTCCAATATCATAAATCTACACAATACATTTGACAGAATGGATCAAGATGACTATTAAACATCTAGAAAATTTCTAATTGTTTACTTCAGACCAGTATGTAATTGAATCCAACAATCCATTTTTATACTATACACTAACTTAACTAATGAAACATACCTATTTACCAATTCTTAAGGAATTTGAACAGTAGGTATAAAAAAATGCAGAATGAGTGGATATATCAAGAAATAATGAGGGAAAGTAAAATTAATTAAAAAACTTTGATTGACGCACAGGATTTGTGTTGGAGATCATCGAGGAGGAGATCGAAAGCTTCGTCTTTGACGTCAGGGAAATGTCTCCCTATCTCCCAATCTTCTCTCCATACCTCCTTAAGTATGTGGTACCCGAAAATCAAAAAGTAAGTCATAATGAGCGGACACGTACGGTGTAAGGATAGGGGCCATGTATCCTGATTCCCGATCAAACATGCGACCGATAGGTATTATTAGAGCCTGAGTCACACCGGCCTTAACGAGCCCTTCCACCACTTCTACAGGGAACAACTCGAGTTATGATACATTTGATATTTTCATGTCCAACGGAGGGTTATGCGGTGTTGCCACTTCACCAGTTAGTTGTCTATAGCAACGATCTCTTAAATAGCGGAAACAACATAGTAGGGCATCAATAAAGACATGCTTAGCGAGTGAAAATGATCGTGTTGCTTCCATAAAGGGATTGGCGCATATGACTGACAAAGCATACGGTTGCCAGATAATAGAATCTTGGGTTCGTATATCCATTTGTCGCGAGCTTAACTCCTCTCCTTCTCATGTCTCTGTTTTCCCTTTCCCATTAATGATTCCATGGGAAAACATCTTTTCGACTGTTCATTAACACCGACGTGAATGATTGCAAGTACTCATGGAAAATACTACAAAAAAGTGAAGGCAAACAATTAATATTGAGGTGAATCAACATCAAACCGCTATTGTCGCTTGAACAATGGATATGTTGGAGTTAACTGACGTAAACTACACGTCAAAGATCCAAAACAAAATAACTACAAATTCTGGAGAGAGAATCAAAGAATTTTTTATATTTAAAAATGGAGAAGTTCCCTTCAAATGAGGAGTACATGGGTATTTATAGGTGGGGTATTACTTGCTAATCAAGTAATTACCTAAATGACAAAAAATGACAAGTACTAAGAAAAATATACCTAATTAGTAAGAAATATTAAAATGACTAATATGTCCTAATATGAAACCCATTACCATCATTTTCTCCCTGGCTTCAAAAAAGTTCATCCTCGAACTTGAAATGACAAATTGGAATAGCTCGGATCACAACAACAATACTTGTGAAAATTGCATCCAACCATACCACACAAACGAATATTTTGAAAATATTTTTCTCTTCTTCAATGAGAGCTCATGCGATCTTCCGAGGGTCTGGGAATTTATTGATTTAGGGTTTCTTGATTTTCTCTTGTTGCCGAGGAGTTCTGCCCTGCTCTGTCCAAGTCCCTGTTCATATTTTCGTCCTAGGAGGCCGAAAGCTCTTGATTTCTTATCGAATTCAGCCCTGCTGTGTATGTCGAGGAGTTTGGCCTTGCTGCTTGGGCCGGGAAGGCCATAAAACCCTTTAGAGGCAGTAAGGACTGCCTTTTCAGGCGAGGCAACTGGGTTTTCAACAGAGTCGGGGTGGCCGGGATTTGGATTGTTCACGGTGGTAAGTGGTGAAATTTTAGAGAAAAGGTGCAAGATGATATCCAATTTCTTGTTGAGTTCGTCATATTTTTGCCTCAATTCTTGATTAATCTCTTCTTAATATCGATTCGATTTCTTCGAGGTCAACGAGAGTGTAGTGTACGATTTGTTGATAATTTACACACTAATGCGCCAATTGGGAGAACGACGCCTCGCTTTGATACAAATTTGATGTAGACTACACGTCAAAGGCTCAAAACAAAACGAATACAAATTCTAGAGAGAGATTCAAAGAATTTCTTATATTAAAAAATGGAGAAGTTTCAATTAATTACCTAAATGACTAAAAATGACAAGTACTAATAAAAATATACCTTATTAATCCCAAACATACTTGGAGACCAATTGAAAGAGATAAAAGAAAATAAAAGAACTTAAATAAAAGGACAACTAATCAGAAATATAAAAATGACTAATATGTTCTAATATGAAACACATTCCCATCATGACTAAAGACAATCTAAATAGAGGAGCCCATCAAGTTGAATCAAGTAGTTCTTTAACTCCGTCAATTTTACACATTTGAACATATATCTCGTTGACGGATTTCAGATTGCCATGCGGCTATAGCTTTTTTCTCCCTTGTTTCTTAACCTCACCGCATCGCTTTTTGGCCTAAAAACTTAAAGTGAAATTTTTGTACCTGGTAGGTGTATATGGAATAGAACTTTCGGCATTATGTCTCGGCCTCGTATTCTTTTTGTCGTACGAGCATCGCATCTTACTAAAAATTTTGTACATTTTGAAATTAATGTATGAGTCGGGGAGGGAGAAATATTATCAACAACATATGAGATATATTGAAGATAAAAAAATTAAACCGAGTATTTGCTAGAGTTTTTGAAAAGTGTAAAATACGAATTCACAAAGAGGGGATGGGTATTATGGAGTTTTCAGATGATATTGAATTGAACTAAATGGGATTTATAGGAATTTATGGTGATAAATTCCTGGACCTTAAATTGATTATTATAGGATTTTTTTAAGGATCAATTATAAAAAAGTCCTTAAAATATTTTTTTAATACATATTTAGTCCAAGTTTTTTTTTTGTTCCAAAAAGTCCCTTAAACACCCATTTAATCAATATTCTCGTATTTTTAAAAGTTCGCGCTAGCGGCATGTCGAGGGACTTTTCGAAACAAATAAAAATGCTTGTACTAAACGTGTATTAAAAAATGTTCGAGGGACTATTTGGTATATGCCCCTTTTTTAATTAAAGGTTACCGTACTCTCTTGTTTTGGCATGTGTGTATAAATATGTGAGATGGGACTTGATAAACTGCGCGTGTTTGTATTATTATGCAGAGTGAATAGTAAACCATCCGTGATTATTTATGAGGTGATATTTTGTACGAAAAATTATATGCTGAATGGATGGGGCTGAAAATCAGTATTCTGTGGTAGACGAGCAAAACGAAGACGTATACAACCAAACCCAAAATCTTAGACGGAAAATAGAGTTCCGCTAGAGATTATGACTTAAAACGCCACCGTTTTGGTGCTTTATATCATATACGCGATGGAATTATTCTCTTTGGAACCGTATTTTTCCCCTACCAATGTCCAACTTAGCCAGATGCGCTGGGAATGCTCGTATTTGACAACCCAATACCATACCAACCTTATAATTTACCCATTTACCAGCTGCGCTGCAAAAATTATACCCCAAATATACCCTTTTAACCATCGCGCTACGATTTTTCTTACACAAACACTGTAAAAGTTAATTATAAGGATCGAAACCTGAAACCCTACATGGAATACACCAAGAACATGCTATGAACATAATATGAAACTCAAGGAGGCCTAAGTTAAGATGATCAATTGCAATACTGATATTCAGAGTTCAACAGATTTAATAATTATCAATGAAATGAAACAGAAGCATATGAGGCAGGAATATCCTCATCCATCTGTAGCCATTGTAATGGCTGCGGCCTTGCTTTCTCTTGGCGGTGCTGGAAAGCTCTCTCTCTCTCTCCTCGATCTTGGAGAGGCAACTTTGTGAGCCTAAAATACACTTAATTTCAGAACATTCTAGGAACTTGCTCCCCAAGTATTAATTCTATTGGTACACTTCGCAAATTTTTCCAACCATAAGGACCTCGGCCAATCACACAACTTGCCAGGGCCCTACTAAGCCTCGACCTTCAGACTTCAAAGTCATTATTTCTCTAAATGTAAATTTTATTCTGTAGCCTACACTATCCTCTGTGCATACGCTCTAGCAACTTCATCTTCCTAGTGCTAGAATAGACTGCGGCCTCACATCACTCCTCAGCCCCAGCCCTCCAAGGACAGACACTTAACGGCTGGGTTCCAAATATTACAATTTCCAACTCTATGGATAAATACTTAGCGGGTTGGTTATGGGTATTACAGTTTCCTAATGATGGATAAGTTACTACTAGTCTACATGGGTAAAATCTCACTGGATAATTTAAAACTTTGCATACTAGTATGTGAGCTATCGGGAAAATTATTTAAACCCTCAGCGTTACACAATATGTGTAACACCCATGGAGGAGAGCCTGGCTACCGGTGCGGTAGTGTTTTGATAATGTGTATTTGAGCCTCATGGGCCTCTACATCCACTTGCCAATATAGGTAGACAAATATACCCTTTAAAGTTGTATATTTTATTACTTTTCTTTATATGGGTGAACTGCCCAATCCATTTCAGGTAATGCTTGGATCTGGGGAAAAACAATACGAAGAATGGATGAGAGCCACCGAGGCATCGTTTAGAGACAAATTTCGGGGATGGGTCGAATTCAATGTTCCTATTTCCCATCGGATAACAGCAGGGTAATTAAGACTTCGAACCATAGTTTATGTATATAAATAAATTTGAAGTTGACTAATTGACGCTTTGCGATGTGCAACTGTGATATTCTGTTAATGCCCTCGAGATTTAAGCCGTGTGGCCTAAACCAGTTGTATGCGATGAGATATGGCAGTGTACCTGTAGTTCACAGCACTGGTGGAAGTGAGTTAACATTAAAGATTGTGAAAACTATTGCTTTATACATGGTCCCATTCCTAAATAATTACTTTCTGTATTTCGAGAAAATCCATGTTTTTAAAACATTAGTCAGATGGCCCCAAAATTCCAATATAAAATAGTATTTCCAAGGCCACAGGATACGACTGATTAATTGATGTTTCAAAATTTAATTTTAATTCATTAGAACCTTATAAACTGACACCCAGAATTCCCATTAAGAGAAAAACGGAACGCTTTTGATAGAATTTTAGTGTACGATCCCTGCCTTTGGATAATAGTGCAGGACTATTAAAATAACAGTGCAGAGTTATTAAATAGCAGTGCAGCTTTTAAAATTATAGGGTAGGGACTACAAACTAAAGCTAAAATAACAAGGACTTTTCTGTAAAATATCTTTACATTGAGGACTAGAACCTAAATGCTCCTTTCTATCTTTCTTACAGGACACGGTGGAGACTTTAAATCCTTTTGCTAATGAAGGCAGTGGTGAAGGGACGGGGTATGTATTTGTCAACAGTTGGTGCAGATTGATAATTCTTCATCGATAGTTTTCCTCTTCGTATTTTAACCATTCACTTCACTAAAAAAGTTTATTTCGTTGTTCTCTCTTTATTTTTTATTTTTCCTGGCTCTACTCCATGTGATCGAGTATTTTTTTATGTTAGTTTGTTAATTTTTCGTGTACTTATAACGTGTTTTCTAAATGTTGCAATAGGTGGGCCTTATCTCCCCTGACGAGAGAAAGTATGCTGTCGGTACGTTACCATCCATATGTGTAATTTCATAGATTATGTCTTATTCTCTAATGGCTATTAATATTGAGTTGCGCTCTTCATATATATTTTTATAATGATACGTAAAGATCTTAAATTCCCTTAAATTAGTAGTTATGTCTATTTTATTCTGTCCGCAAACCATCAATTTACAAGTGTCGGTAAGTTTCTGTTGATTCTGATTCTCCGTACATTAATGCACTTTTTATAACACTGTCCACCGACATGATGTGTGAAAACATAATGTTTTAGGCCTCGATTGGTTTGAGGTTTGAAAGTAAAGGTGAAATAATGATAAGTATTTTCACTTAATTTTGTTCACTATTTTGTCAAAAATCACATAATTATAGCTTGTACACTTGCAATTTTATACAAAGCAAACATTTGAACTCTGAATTAGTGAAAATACTTTCTACCCATGCATAAAATATATCATGTTGAACCAAACGGGGCCTTAAGTTATCTAGTCACCTGAAAGCTCGTCAAACGGGCAACACCTTACTATGCGGCCCTTAAGTTGTGCCTTCTTACATATTTATCTTGTTCGATTTGTTCATCATTATGTACAATCAGTAACCATTGAGTGGTGATTATCTACAGGCACTAAGAGTTACTATTGGGACTTATAGAGATCACAAATATTCTTGGGAGGGCTTGATGAAGAGAGGGATGGAGAGAGAGTGCTCGTGGGATAACGCAGCGGTCGTCCAATACAAGCAAGTCTTTGAGTGGGCTTTTCTCGATGGTCCTTATGTTAGCTGAGGATATAAATAGAAGAGAGAGAGAGAGAGAGAGAGAGAGAGAGATTCCCAAAAATGTCCAGTGTCCTTATAATTGTTAATGCTCGAGTATACTAGGACATTTTTCGTGATCATTTAGTTGAGGTAATACACAACAGGTCAGATGAGTAATTGTTCATACACTTCTTTTTAATGGGAACTATTTTTTACTCATTCTTTATGTAGTTTATACTTTGTTATATCTGGATGAATTGTATTTTATAGCAGATTGAGGAAGAGACTAGTTCTTGAAGTGCATAACAAGAAACTTGTGGTTTATTATGTTTTTGTTTTGGCTTAGAAATGTTAATAGTGGTGAATTTTCCTGAAAGGATTTTGATTGTGACTATTTTAGAGGGTTGGACCATGGGAAGAACTATGAAGTAAAATTATTTAGGCTATTCACTTCATTTTCTCTTTCCCATGATAATATTGTGTGAAAACCCCAGTTAAATTTAGGCAACAATTCTTGATTATAGATAGTATATTTGATTGTTATATCAGAATTTGTAAAGTGACAGTTCCTTTCATAAAAATGTTTAAGACCAACTCCAGTTGTACTTGCAAAAATGGTTATTCTGAATCTTACTCCAGACGTGTTGCTGTAAGAATTCAAATTAAGGAAGAATTACCCGAATGATGAATAAAATCATATTGCTTAGTAATAAGAAGAATGAGGTGATCAAACAAGGTTAGCATCATTAAATGAAGTGATCAGACAAGGTTTCATGACTTGACGATTCAAACCTTGTCTGATCACCTCATTTTTCTTAAAGGCTTGTTCGGCCTTGCTAATCTCCTTCCTTGTAGAATTACTTTTCGTCTTCAGCAAACCAGCTATGTTCCTGACTTCCCAAGCTCGGTCTGAAAAGTTATGAGTGCTCATGTTTGGTCAACACAAGCACTTGTCATCTTCTGAAGTTCTTGTCGAATAGTGAAAAAGGGTGCATGAGCTTGATCACAAGCATCTTGATTAAGAATGAACCCATATCTTCACTCTCTTGGGTTATTGGCACCAAGACCAAGTTGTTATCAGACTAAAAAAATTAAAAAGAGGGACATTTCTAAAATACAAGAAGATCCTAAACTACTCTAATTAGCGGGACTCTACTTCTTTGTTATCACCTTGTCTTGATTGACACAATCTTATTATGGCCCGTGGCCTCGTTCTCTTGTTCGGAGCCCTCATCCTCACCATCCTCCTCTAGATTGGTTATGTGTGTGTGTGGGGGGGGGGGGGGGGGAGCCAGACATGTGCTCGTCGAACAACTCAGACTCGGGGGGAACCTCGACCTTGGCCAAAGCTTCATTCCAAACATTCTTTAAAAAAGACTTACGAATGAAGTCTAGTTATTTCCTGGCAAGGCCAGAGGCTTCTTCCCAGTATTTATCGTAAGCACTGTTCTTGGCCTTTAATACAACAGACGGAGACCGAGTGTTCAACAACTTTCTCCAACTACTAAACCTTTGATGCTAGAGTGATCCTTAACTTCATCTCTCTCACTCCCTCTCACACACACACGCGCGCACGGACACACAGACGCATATGCACACATATTCAAACAAACACACACATAAGCATACACACTAGAGTGCCACCGAATGCTTTTGATAGGTGGTGGCTGGGCCACTACTTCCAGATGGGTTTTTATTTGGATGGAGATTTTTTGAGATCAAATTTATTTTTTTGGGTTTAGATAAATATTGTCTTGGCAGGTTTTGGAGATTTTTTGGTTTGGTTGAGATTTTTTGGTTGGTGGCTCGGTGGAGAGTTTTTTCCCGATCAAATCATCCTTACATGTTGAGACTTTCATAATCTAATCCAAAAGGCAAGTGTTTACTTGCTTTAGACTGCATGTTTTGTAGTTAATTACATTCATAATTGATTAAGAACAAATCTGAGATTTAAAATATGACAACTTTAATAATTAAGTGAAGAGATTTAAGTTATATTTTATCTCCTAATTTGATATTGAATAATAATGAATAAGTAAGAATTTTATGATTAAATTATGGGTTGATGCTTATAAATATGTGAATATTGATAGGTTGTTATAAATCAATGAAATTGTAAGGTTTGATTAATTCTGAGTTGTTTGAAATAAAGAATAATAAGGAATCCTAGGTGGTGGATTATGGACTCGGTTTTATTTGGTGTTATAATGTTTTTGGGATAGCTATATAATGATGTAGGAAGTCAATTTAAGGTTTGGGGAGGCCTTGGACCTCCATTGGAGGTTTAAGAGGTGAAACCCCGAGGAAGAAGACAATTAATAGCCCAGCATACCGAACTGATTCGATGGGGGAGCGAATCGTCTTGGTCAACCAAACTAGTTCGGTATGCCAGGTGAACCAGTTTGGTTTGTTGGCTTGCTCGAATTTTTGTTGCGCATTGTTTTGACCCATTAATGCATGAGAAATGGACGTACGGGCTTTCGGGGGTGATTGGGAGTACTCAGGAATATTTTTAGAGTTTGGTACATGTGTTAGCTCAACAGTTGGATGAGTTTGGGTGAAAAAACGGGAATTCAAGTGAGTGGGCAGATAATTAACAATTTACTATGTTAGTAAGATGCTTTTAGACACCGAAAAATTATACCTTCCATTGGAGAAGGTGGCCTACTCATTGGTCATTGCATCCCGAAAGTTAAAACATTATTTTGAGGCCCATTCCATCACAGTCACCACATCCTTCCCTCTTAAATTTGTTATGCTTAAGGCTGACCTATTTAAACACATGTCCAAATGGTCAATCGAACTCAAAAGATTTGATATACATAATCAGCTAAGAAAAGCAATTAAGGGTCAGGTGTTAACTGATTTCATAGATGAATTTATTGAAGAAGAAGCCCCTACTAGCCAACAGGTCGCCGACCAATTGAAATATCGTGGTCTTGATCAATCCAGAAAATAGATATTGTATGTGGACGGTGCCTCCAACTCTAAAAGGGATGGAGTAGGTATTGTGCTCCTAAAGCTAGAGAATGCCATGATCGAGAAAGAAATCAAGCTAAGCGTTGAAACCTCCAACAACGAAGTCGAGTATGAAGCCCTTATAACTGGACTATATAAGGATAACTTGATGGGAGAAAACCACCTTGAAGTATATTATGATTCATTGTTGGTATCCAACCAAATCAGTGGAGACTTCAATACTAAGGATGAGAGGATGGAAGCATACCTACCGATGGTTTGAGATTTGATGTCGAAATTTAAGGAAGTCCATATCCGGTAGTTCCCCTGGGAGCATAATAGCCTGGCCGATACCTTAGAATCCCTAGGCTTAACAGTGGACTCAAATCTAAAGAGACAAATTGAAGTGGAATTCCTCGACAAATGTTAACCTAGCACTATGAAGACAATGGTTTCGGTGCACATTCTCACATTGGAAAATAGTCTGAGCTAGATGGATATGATAATTGCTATCTAAAAAATGATACCTTGCTAACCGATAGAAAATAAGCTCATCAAGTCATGGTAAAGGCTACAGAGTTCAACCTCAGACCTGGGGGAAAACTTTACAGAAGATCCTTCATAGATCCTTAACTTTAATGCGTGCATCTAAAAGATGTCAACTAATTTCTCAATGAACTACACAATGGGATATATATGAGCCATGCAGGATAAAGGTCTATTGCTTTTTTGAACAATCAAAGAAGGATACTGGTGGTCATATATGTAGAAAGATGCAAATATTTATGCCGAGAAGCCTGAAAAGTGCCAAAAAAATCCCCCCATACTTCATCAATCAGCCAACGACCTAACGTTACTAACTAGTCTGTGGCCATTTGCACAGTGGGGACTGGATATTGTAGGGCCACTCTTAGCTGCGCCAGGAAATTCTAAGTACTTACTGGTCGAAATAGATTATTTCACAAAGTGGATTGAAGTAGAGCCACTGGCGAACATTAGAGTCACTAATATGATCAGAATTATCTAGAGGAACATCATAACACGCTTTAGAGTACACAGGACAATCATTACGGACAATAAAATGCAATTTGAAAGCGGACCTTTCCAAGATTTATGCGATGTCCATGGAATCAAACAACGTTTTAGTTATGTGGCCTACCACCAAATGAATGTCCAAGTAGAGGATTCCAATAAAACGATGCTCGATGGCTTAAAAAGAGGTTGGAAAGAGAAAAAGGAGCTTGGGTGGATGAACTTCCCCATGTTCGCTGGGCATTTTGCACTATTCTGAGGAGACCTACTGGGAAAATTCCCTTCATTCTAAATTAAAGTATGAAAGTTTTAATTCCCTTAGAAGTGTGTTTGATAACCATGAGGTCCATCATTGTCGAGAAAGATTTGATTAACGAAGTTATGAGAACTAAACTTGACTTGGAAAAAGAATGGGGGGAATATGCCATGATAAAACTAGCCTCCTACCAACAACAGTTAGCCAAGCATTACAACAAGTGAGTCAATCCGAAGAAATTCCATATCGGAGATTGTCCTTAGGAACGTCCTCGACAACGCCAAAAAAGTTTTAGACGACAAGTTTGGACCTGACTATGAGGGATAATATAAGGTGATCAGAAATGACCTACAAAAAGCTTATGATTTGGAAACAATGAAGGGCAGAGAGATACTTAGAGCGTGGAATGTAGCTAATCTCAAGAAGTTTTACTTTTGAATTTATTTCTAGCATAGTTAGTTTTTGTAAAATTTTATTTTAGAACTTAAAGTGATCACAATTTGATTTAACATCTTTAATAAAAGGCTTAAGTGGTTTAGTTAGTTGTTTAGCATTGTTCCAAAATGACAAGGTACATCAACGATCGAAATGCCGATCAACATTAGCTTAGCTTAATTAGAATTACGAATTTGTTAAGTACAATTAAACTTAAGGTCTACAGGTCATCATCATAAAAAATAGAAAGACCTCCTAAATTGCTCGAACCAATAAAAGACCTAATAAGGATCCCTTGGCATTGAGTGAAAAGACTTTGGTCGGATAAAATCTTGAATGGGTGGATAACCTTTAAACCATGCGCATTTTTGCCATAATCTGTTTTAGAGCCAAGGTAGTGTGACGACACAACCTAAAAGGTAAGATAAGACAATAAAACACGTGTTCGACATAATGGAATGAAAAAATGAAAAAGGTTGATATTAAATAGATAAGTTGTCACAATAAAAGTCATAGTTTACAAAAATATCATTTACAAAGGTAAAATTACAAAAAAGAAGAACATGTTTTGATCAGCTGGTGAGAACAAAAGTAATAGCTCTTCATCGACTGTTGGCAAGCTGAAGAGGAATAATGTCTAACGACACCTAGTTCTATTCATTACCACAGGTTGGATGATGATAATCCAGACAATAAGCTTGGTACATATACTAAAGTTAAGAGTTTTGGGGAACTTTCAAAACTCCTAAGGCATAGTCGATCATGCTTATAAGCCATAATCTTCACTTCTTCCAGCCTAATGGGGGTATTCTCCTAATCTTCCTCATAAATATCTGACCACATTGCTCAGAGACCCATTCTGAACAGATAATGCAGCTTAATGATGTCACGGCTAAGACCCATCACCATAACATGCACTTTTTGTTTGTTGTCCTCTATTTCAGAGATTTTCTATTTGAGATCATCATTCTCAATTTGGAGAAGGGAACCAACATCTCCTTTGCCCCAGCTAGCTGAGCCTTCAGAGAATTCGCCTCCTCCTCCATCAGGGTGCCTAAGTCCCCTAAGTCGTTCACGTTGTCTTTTAGCTTGGCCACTAAGTCAGACTGGTTTTGTAGGCTCTAGTCATTTTTTAGGGCCTTGCAAATGGAGATAAATTCTCGGCGAGCCTAGGCACTTGCATCCAGACCAAGAAGGACATCCAAGTTGCCAGCAAAAGACGGAATGTCCTCGACAACATTTGCTGTCTACAAAAAGTAAAGAGAAAATGAAGAAATATTCACCAAAAAGTCTAGATAATATTGCAATTCACAAAAGAAGTTTTTTTTATTAATAACACCGAAAGTGGACATAGCCCTTATAAACAGACATCAAAAGGAAGATACAAGAGCATATGAGATTAATCAACCCTAGACTAAGTTTCTTTGCTCTTCCTCGCTCCTCGCTCTCTGGGCCTTGCCCTTGGAAGCAACATCAACACTCTGATCGATCGGCGCATCTGTGGTGGCCTCCTCATCAGCCATTGGCGGAGAACTAGGATTATGCTCGATGAAGAATTCTAAGTTGACAGGGATATTCGTCCTCACCAACGCAGCATCCTAGACTTCCTTGAAGCTGGGCTTCCAGATGTAGGCCAATGACACTTGGCATCCTCAAAGGTCTCAGTTGTGACAACTAGCTTATTTTAATACCGAGTGGCCAATCATTTATTAAAATAAAACATGAATCTAGTATGGTTTCATTCTTAGCATCACTATCACAACAAGTAATATAAATATAAATGAATAAAAACCATACATTTAAATGAACAAAATTATCGACAAGCATAAATAAATAAATGTGAACCGAATAAACCATCAACCACTAACATTACTCATCCAACTGAAATTAAACTGATAAATACTATTTCTCTAGCATAAAGTAAAGTCCTATCCAACTACGAGCGACACGCCCAAAAGGAAATATTGGAATGCAAAGAATCATATCTAGATAAAAAGAGCCGAGGAGGATAAGACAATCTAATAGCATCCATAATTACTACAATGGCAAGAAAGATACATCCTTGTTGTCCCTGTTGCTGCTGCACACCTGGGGGTTTTAAAAGAAAAACAACAAAAAAGATTTGCCCATGGGTCAAAGTCCGAAAATGTTCAAAAATATTTTTTAAGTAATTAAATGCTTTAAACTAATAAAATGCATAATATATTACTTTTACAATTTAGTTAACCGGTCCCACTAAGATGAGAATAAACATCATCTCTCATTTACAGTGCGCACCTAACGCATTCATTTTATTATCCTAATTATACCACACATTCTAACTAGGACAATAACCGTTATCTAAGCCCAATCCCACTTATAGTCACCATTATCTAGGTACATACTACCCTCACTAGCCATACGTACATAAATAATATCATAGCGACACAAGTGCTACAAATAAGTGTTCACTTAATATAATACCATAGCTACACTCGTGCTATAAATAGATATACACACTATATCATATAAATATACATATACCTCACTCACTATATACATATAACCGTATCTCCAGAGCAAGTACCTCGCGAACACATCCCTCGTGTGCTAATAAGCTCCAAGCGTATCACGCATCACACTAAGTCATCGAGTGGGAATCTCACCACTAAAACCAATCGTAAACATATACAAACGAAAGCGATTATAAACACACGTCCGGGGGTTGCAACCATACCACATCACACCTAATTGGTCTCCAAACTAACAATTGTCCTCAAACATGGATAGTGTCCACGCAATAGTACTATGGCTTGGGGAATCAATCCAACACCTGCTGGTCAATGCTAGGGTGGATTGCCCACTACGCACAACCTCCTAGCGATAACACTACCGAGTATGTATGTTGAATATAAACAAGAATCAATCACGCGCGCGCGCGTACACACACACACACATACATATATATATATATATATATATATATATATATATATACATGCCACCCTAATACGTATATATATAATACCGACCTCTTATGCAATCTCATAACGTATTAGTCTCCCAAATCCCAAAGTCCGAACTAACTTTCCGATTATGCATATAAATGTTCATTTACTTGAATTTTTTGATTCTTCTCACCCGATCATATTTATCCATTGGACTATCACACATAACAAGCCCTGGAAAGTATTCCCTACTAGTCCAACTCTATCCTCGAAGCCGATACGATCATTCTCCAAGCTCTAATGGATAAAAAAATACATAAACAAAATATGGGCAGGCTGGCAAACCGAACTGGTTCGCTTAGCAGACCGAATCGGTTCGACCAAGAAAATTGATTCACTCCCTAACGAATCGATTCGATTTGATGGGTTACCAGCTGTCTTCTCCCTCGAGTTTTCTCATGAAAAACCCTTCAATGGAGGTTCCAAGCCTCGAAAAACATCAAATTAATATCCTACACCAATACCTAACCAACCGAGAAGCATTTTAATTACAAAATACACCTGAATCCATAATCAAAATCCTAGTATTCCTAATCATTAATCAATTCTATTAAACCCACAATTAATCAAACTTGAATCTTCATTGATTCTAACACCCTATCAATATTCTACATGTTCATAATTGTAAACCCACAATTTAATCATGAATTTCTTACATATTACTCATCAATTACAATCAAATCACGACTTGAATATCTTCCTTTAATTCTCAAACTTTCATCCTTTAATCTCAGATTTAGTCCTATTAATTATGAAGGTAATTAACTGCATACTTTTATAATTTAAAGAAATTAAATACCTTCCTTTAAGGATCTGAATCCATAATATCATGCGTATGAATGATTTGAATTCGGATATTATCCATTCCTTCTCCTCAATCACACCCTAATCCCGTTTTTAGGATAAACCTTAGGTGTGAAAAGACCTCTATACCCCCATATGGGTCATGCCATGTCTAAAAAGCTCCCGAACCCAACTATAGCACCAGGGTACCTATTTCGGATCACCAATGCACTAAAAAAGGTCATACGAGTCACCCAACTTCATATACACCAACATCTCTTTAACCAGGCATGACACTGTGTACAATACACGTCACCCACAAAATATACAAATCCACCGATGTAACTCTCTATAGACACAATATATTAGACCATCGCTTTTCACTCATACACGACATATAATAAAATCACATATCTATTTACTTATCACCCACAAGTAAATAATAATAATAATAATAATAATAATAATAATAATAATAATAATAATAATAATAATAATAATAATAATAATAATAATAATAATAATAATAATAAATATTAATCCTTAACTCGCTAATGAAACCCAATTTAATTTTCCTAATTAAATTAATAATTAAATGCACATAAAAATTAAATAATCACAAAAGTACTGGGTATTACATGAGTACAGTCCTTGTCATAACTTGCCTCTTTGGCCTTCATCTTCTTTTACTAAACGATCATGTTCGACCTTCATCTAGTCCTCAACGGCATTCAGCTGATCACACTCATTGTTCAATGTGCATATGGCATCATTGGTGGACTTCTTATCATCCTCATAAGCCTTTTTGGTAGAAGCAAGGGCTTCCGAAACTTTTGCAAAGCTACACTTACATCGTCATTAATTTTGGACTGATCTAGACGGCTATCCAAAATGGAAATAAAATCTACCACAAACAGTAAACAAACAAACAAGGGACATGTTAGTAACACAAAAAGGTATCCAACCACTTCAAAGTAGAACAAAAAAAAGGAATCCTTAGCTTACCAGAGATAATGCTTAAAAGGCATGGAATGAAAGTTGCTCATAAGACACTTGTTTGATCTGCTCGCGATCAGTGTCGAGCATAGCTCCCTTCAGCAAATCATATGACAAGGAGGAATTCTTGGCCACCGATATCACCTGTGAGGTCCTCATATATGTGGGGGCATCACCCTTTTTTGAGGTTTATGGGGGTATGAGGGGCTTGTCCTTTTTTTTCTTCTCTCACATTAGTAAGTCCGAATCAGTGGTCGAAAGGCCTTCTTATTCAGTCCTTTTTCAGGACATGCCTTGGGGGAGGAGGCACCAACATCATCATTATTGGTCATCATAATTCTCTTCCCGGGGGCCATTGAGCCCTTTTCCTCGACAGGAATGGAATCAACATCCAATTATTCAAAGGAAGAGGAGACAAAAGCTTCCTCGCTTGGAGAAAGGAAGTCGAAGATCAGGAATGTTGTCTATTGGATGAGTTGTGAAGCTGCTAGTAGAGTTCTTATACTCAAGCAATAAAAAGGCAGATCGAGGATGGCCACTACCTAGAATTAGGGGTTCCCTCAATTTTTAAACTTATAAAAACTCTTCTCTATTGATGTGGGCGAGAAAGGTCTCCTTCTTCTTCGATCGATATGCTCAGACAAAGAAAAGAAAAAACATTATTAGTCACCACATAATAAAAAAAATCATGAAAGGAGTAAAAGAAAAGTATTAACCTATATCACTACCCCATTATGGGAACAGAAACCTCTGGTATTGTTTACCCTTTGAGAGAGGAGGATGCTTCCAACTGTGAACAATAAAAATTTAATTCCAGTATCCCTTATTGGAATCAGGAAGGTTAACTACCAGTAGCCTGTCATCCTTCCTCGACTTCAAATATAAAATTCCATCTGTCGTATGGAACCAGGAATAACAATACTTAATTTTTGGGATCCCTAGGCTGGTCCCATATAGTTCATTAATCCTGTGAACCCGTTTGATAATTTTCCATGTGTTGGGAGCATATTGGGCAGGAAAAACATCAAAAAAGCCACAAAACTCCCGAAAAAGTTGATTTGGGGGAAACGTTATTCCCCCCTGAACCACTGAAAGAGACTGAATCCAGTGTCCACCATCAACCATAATGCAGTTTCTGGGCATAGGGGCACACTCGATTGTGTCCCGTGAAGGGATTAAATAAGTTTTTTCTAAAATCCTCCAAGTTTTTCTCATGAAAAATATAAACCATTTTCATAAAAGGAATGGATAAAAGAAGAATATGCAGTGAGTACAAGTAGAAAATAAATGTGAAGATGGAAAAGCAAGAGGATATGAAGAAAACTCATAGAATGAAGTAAGAGAACATAAACTTCAAAGAGTTTTTTAAGCAATAATGAAAGGCAAAATAATGGCACAAACTTTGAAACAAGTGAGGAATGAGTTCCAACATCTCAATCATAAGGAACAATACTCAAGATTGATTTTATTGGTTCAATTTTTTACTTGGGCCTGCGTACCTATGTCGATTTCAAATAATCACGAACTTTTTCGAGCACGCATTTTAGGCTTTGGGTCTAATTTAGGCCCGCAGAGGATATAAAACTCTTTGGACCATCTTTGATAAAGAATTTTATGGGCAATTGTAGGGGAAAACCCATGAGGGCCTAATTTTCAAAAACCCAAATAGGCCCAACATGCTGCCTCAGTAAAATCCAATGTCCCATGGATAAATACAAGAACTCATCACATGGATAATTAAATACCGTATGGTTACCTACATTCTCGGAACAGATGAACATGAATCACCAACGAGCAAATGAGGAACCAGGAAGGTTATTTGTACAACTCAACTATTTCATATAAATATATCTATCACCTCGGGACAAGAGGGCGTGTAATTCTGAACATCTGAGGAATAATAAAAGCTGAGAAACCCCTTCGTTGGCGTAGGCAGTTGCCAAAGAACATAAATATTGTGTGTTGTGATAATTTTCTTTACTCTTTCAATCCCTTTTACTCTCTCGAAATATTTAATTGTGATTTCTTGCACTCACACTTGGTATTGCCATTTATCTTCTTATTATTTATTACCATTGTGGAAATTTTTATATGAATCCTAAACATAAAAATATAAATGTTATGCATATTTTTACTATCTTTACCCGACTTCTTTTCATTCAATTGTTTAATTTATACCTTAATCTCTTTTATATCTTCACATCCATATACAATCCGTTTACTCTAATTATTTTTTTAAGGTCTATTAATTATATTTTCACCTTAGTCTTATCTTTATTTCAATTTTTTGTGGATTTTCACATATAATTCTTTACGGCGCTTCTTTTGTTCTCCATCAATTTCTTATTGTAAAGATATTTTTATGTCGCTTAAAGAAATTTCACATTTTTTGGAAGAGATTATCTCTTTAGCACCCTTGCTTTAGACTAAGTAAATTTTATGATTTTCCACCACAGTTTCCACCACGAAGACTTTAACTCGCTCATTTTTTATCGAAATAATAATAAACTGAAGCATTTGAGTACAAAGGGAAAAAAATGTCAAACCAATTAATATTATAAGTAAAACAAAATTTAAAACTAAACCACTCCCTATTCAACCTTTTAAGATTTAATCTTCAGGTAATCTAAGAGTTAGTTAACTCACTATTATCAAAGAATTGAAAATATCAACACATGAATCGACGTTTGTAAAGAATTTGTGAAAATATCAAGAATTCATCGGTGATATTTGAGTTATATACAAAAGTCAAAAATTTTATGAAGAATTATCAAAATATGAAGATATCATAAATGAATCAACAATTGTAATCTTCAGTTAGCTATAAATATCATATCCCGCCCCCTTTCTGAGATTTGAAAATCGTTAGGGTCAGGGATTTTGTTGGATGAAAGGTGAGGTGTTTAACGAAAGCAGATGGAGATGAAGGCCAGAGGTCATTGAAAAATAGGAGAGGAAATTTCATCCACCCCTAACGGGATGGATATGAAAATAATTTTTTCGGGTTTGGGTTTGAAAAATTATATCTGAGGCTAGTTCGAGTTTAGGTGTAAAAAAATCCACCCGCTCTGTTTATACATATTTTAGCAAAAAAATATATAAATATATATTTTCAAAGAAATACCTTTAGATAAATATATTTTGAGTCATATTTGCTCCATTACTACTCATATAAGTATGTAATAATGGTGGCATACTTATACATCAGTTTTAATATGTAAAGATAAAAGTTGATTAAATTAACTAAATTTAATAAGCGAGTCGAGTCGAATCGGTATCATAAATATCAGTTCAGAGCGAAATAGGGTTTTAATTATAAATCATGTTTCAGATTCGAGACGAGACATATTTGATAGTTTTCTAAACGAGCCGGGCTCGAGTTTTGCGAAACCCTATCACATTGCCATTCCCACCGAAATAAATAGGGATGAAAGCCATTGGGTAGAGAGGATGAGGTTCGTGAGAAGAAGGGTGAAATTTGGAAGATAAATTTTTACTTAGAATATTAATTAGTTTGACATTTTTGCCCTTTATCGTGTTATTTTGTAACGTAAATATAGTGTACGGACTAAATAACCTAAATTGATAAGGAGAGCCTTATTAGGGCTGACAATTTTTTACACGATAATCCGTTTACGGTAATAGCCCGAAATGATCCGAACATGACACGATTAACTTGTATATATTTAAGAGTATCTAAAATTTATAGTCAAATCAAAATCAACGCGACTCGAAAATGACATGATTAACCCGAATTGCCAGCCTAAGCGTTATGTACTAGATTGAGTATAAAAACGTTAATAGATATTTCCTGCCAACATTAGTCCCACTAGCATGTAACCCGCCCGATGCGCGCGCGTATTATAATTAATTACAAAATATCACAATAACATGTAAAGAACAATATATAATAAACAATGTTTACTAAGATCTTATATGCTTGAAATCCTAATTTAATGCCTTGAAACTCGAATATTTTTAGTTTTAAATTGTTAAAATTGGGGATCTCGAACACATCCTTAATTTTCTTTGGGTGATACAATCTAAACCTAATACCTAATTAGATGATCCAACATTCAAATCAATAAAACATAGTAGTAGACATAAAGGAATTATGGCATTTGGAATGGAATCTTCGAATAAGTGAACTGGGTATAGTGAATAGATTACATTAAAACCAACATAATTACATGTACATAATCAATTAAAGTAAACATAATAAGATCATAAGCAAAAACACCACCCTTATGAATCCCCATAGGCATGTATATATGTTGAAGGACCCAATGATTGATATGCAAAATAGAATTGTTTATACATCCGACATCAAATCTTGAAAATGAGTTATCCCTGTAGAAAATAGTAAAAAATAGAGAGGAGGAAAAGATGATAAAAAAATGTAGTCAGTAGGGAAAACATAAATAGATAAATGTGCATTATCATTAGAAACATAAATAAATAAATACTATGTATACACTTTAAGCTGACAAAAAAAAGGAGAGATGCAAACTCAAGAACTTGCGTTCCAAAACCTCACTAATTTGGAACCCAAAGTTACAGACTAACACACAACAAAACCCATATCCTAGTCAACCAAAAAATCCATTGTGGGGGTTCGGGTCCGGGCTGGCCAAATATACATATATTTTTTATATTTTTATTATATTGTCCTCCTTATTTATTTTTTAATCTTAAATTAAAATATTTTGTAATGCATTATAGAATATTATTAGTATAAATAAAACATATATTATTTATATTTATTATATACATAAATATATATATTTTTATATATATTACTTACATGTTATATTGATAAGATATATTTATAAATATATATAAATTTATAGTATATGTATATATATTTAAAAAATAATAATATATAATTCGGGTCGGGTGTTTGGGTCCGGGTCTTGTATAAGATCCAGACCCTACCCGTTTAATAAATGGGTATTCGGGTATTCAGGTCTTCGGGTCTCGGGTCCAAAAAAATATGCTCAGACCTTACTATATGGATCGGGGTTTGGAGTAGAAGTTGTTCCGCATGTAAATCAGGTGGATGTAGTGGGAATATGAAGTAAATGGGGGAGGGGGGTAGAAGACGTATATGAAATGGTAAAGGGCATTAGGAGCTTTAATTTATAGACCTTTGATTTTCCAAGTTTTAATTGTAAACGGCACCTTAGAATTAAATGTAGGGAAAGATGAGTAGGCCATGAAAATAGGTATAGATTCCCGGGTTATTCAGAGAACATATGGTTTGCTGGAGAAATCAACCGGATGAAATTAAAGGAATACAAGAGAAATAAAAAAGGCACCATTAATTAAAGAAAGAGAAATAAGTGAGTGGACCTCCAAATCTGACCCGCTGCCTTAAAAACAAACCCACATCTGACCCGCTACCATGGACAACAATCGGGTAAGGCCCGAAATGATTTGGGGTTTCAAGTAGATAAAAATATGCTCAGACTCTACTATACGGATCGGGGTTTGGAGTAGCAGTTGTTCCGCATGTAAATCAGGTAGATGTAGTGGGAATATGAAGTAAATGGGGGAGGGGGGTAGAAGACGTAAATGAAATGGGAAAGGGCATTAGGAGCTTTATTTTATAGACCTTTGATTTTTCAAGTCTTAATTGTAAACGGCACCTTAGAGTTAAATGTAGGGGGAAGATGAAAATAGGTATAGAAATTAAAGGAATACAAGAGAAAACGAAAAGGAATACAAGAGAAAACGAAAAGGCACCATTAATTAAAGAGAGAAACAAGTGAGTGGACCTCCAAATCTGACCCGCTGCCTCAAAAACAAACCCACATCTGACCCGCTACCATGGACAACAATCGGGTAAGGCCCGAAATGATTTGGGGTTTCAAGTAGATAAAAATGGGCGAGAATGAACCGGCAGAGAGTTAATGGAGAGAGAGATGCCAAACATGGCGATTCAACTCTTAGAAAAGGAATGGACATGGCCACAACAGAAGGAGTTAATGGTTTAAATGCTTGTAAACCATTTTATAGTATATATAGAGATAGAGATTCCTGGGTTATTCATTCACTCAATTACCTGAAACCCACCCTCACCATGTCTGATGTTCCATCTGATCTACACAAAGAAATCCTCTCCCGATTACCCGTAATCTCTCTTCTACGTTTCAGGTGCGTTTCAAAAACATGGCTTGCTCTAATTAACTCCCCAGATTTCATTAACTTACACCTTAATCAATCCATCCAAAAAAACTCCAACATCACAATTACTTATACAAATGGTCAATTATATTCTGTCGACTCTGATTTACTTGACAATGCAATTGAACTAAACCACCCTTTAAAGGGTGATGATGACATGACTCAAATATTGGGTTCTTGTAATGGGTTGTTATGTTTGGCCAACATAGAGGGGAAACTTGTGTTGTGGAACCCATCAACCCAAAAACATGTTGAATTACCGGATACTAAGACTGAATGGTTAAGGAGTTTTGATTTTTGCGGATGTGTGATTTACGGGTTCGGTTATGATCATGTGAATGATGATTACAAGGTGGTGAGGGTGGTGCAATTTTTAGGCAAAAGTGGTGATTTGTTTTGTTATGATGTTAAGGTTTATTCATTGAAATTGGGTTTGTGGAGGTGAATTAAGGATTTTCCTTATTACATTTGTTACAAGGGGTTTCGTGGTGACTTTGCGGGTGGTGCTTTGCATTGGGTTGTGTGTAGAAATCCGAAGTCGCATGGTGAGAAGTTAGTTCTTATGATCTTGGGACAGAGGGATGTAGGTTGGTGCCACTCCTGGAAGATTTGGATAAGCAGTTGCATGTGAATGTGGGGGTGTTGGGGGAAAGTCCTTGCTTGTTTACTAATTTTTCATTGAGGGAGGTTGATGTGTGGGTGATGAAGAGTTATGGGGTGAAGGAATCTTGGACCAAGTTGTTTTCGATTTCGCAACCGAATGATATAAAGTCGTTTGTGTATTTAAGACCGGTAGCATATTCGAAGAGCGATGACCGAGTACTTATTGAACAAGATGATGGCGCGGGTATTTGGTGGTATGACCTTAAAAATAAGAAAGTAGATAATGTTGGGGTGCGTGATGGGGCGAAGTTCTATGAGACAAAAGTTTGTTTAGGAAGCCTTGTTGAGCTCAATTGCAGTGATGGAAGTCATAGGACGAAGGAAATTCCACAGAAGAGGTATAATAATTAAGTCAATCCCCATTTTCCCCATATAATATCTTTATTTTACTTAACTTGATCTTGCTTTGTCATAAACAATTTTGATTCTTTGTCATCCATGTATTACCTTGATGTCATTTTATCAATCAAATGTTGGACAGTGTTTCTCTTAGAAATGATTTCATATTAAAGTTGATCAAACTTGAACTTGGTGGCACTTTAGGAAACTCGAGCAGATGATTTGAGTAATTAGGAGTAAGAAGGGAACATGGTAAGTTCATAATATCTTTCTACACTTACTAAAGTTGGTTTCTTTGGGACTTAATTTTCCATCATGCTTAGTTTAATTGTGTTGGTTGTGTGGCATTTTCCTTATCAAAGTAGAGAAGCGATTACGATATCAAGTTGATATAAGAGGAATGAATATTGTTTTGAGCCTTTACGAAGTTTTTTTCCCCCTATTCTACTGCCAACTTTCAATTTAAGTAGACACCTTTTTCTTATATATATGACAATAATTTTTTCCCCTCTTAGTTTACTACTGACTTCTGGCATCATTCACTGAGTATCTGGTACACAGAAAGTTCTGAGAATGGAAAGAATCAAAGTCAATTAAAAAATTGCTTCTTATTAAATTTAACTTTTCTTTTCTATTGTTGTTGGGTAAATAAAGACGGGGTCAAGGATGTCCAGTTATTGTTCAAGGCTTTTGGTTTGTATGTTAGCATGCTTACGTCCCATTCTAATCATAGCATGGTCACGCCATGTTTAACTCTCTGGATTTATGTTCAACTTTATATGGTTGTAGATTTTTATTAATGCATTTTTTTACTTGACAGTTTTTTCCATATTTGATTTCTTTCTCAAGATTGTAAAAAAAGTATATTGTGGCTTTGATTTCTTTCTCAATAAAAAAAGGTCGTATTCAGTGCACAAGGCTCTCACTTAACTTCAGGGTTTAGGAGAGGCAGATGTCGGCCGGTCTTTACCCTATTTATGGAGAGGCTGCTCCCATGCCTCGAACTGAGACCAACCGTAGTTTGGACGAGGGCACTTGACATCGCACCGAAGTACGACCTCTTGATTTCTTTCACAATATTATCAAAGAAGTATATTGTGACTGGGACAGAGCCAGTTAAGGCCCAATGGGAGCTCGAGCCCTCACTCAACTTTATTAACTAAAAAAACATATATGTTATAAGAAAATTTTAAATTTGTGTGTAAAATAAAAAGAGTAATAACCTTAAGGTAGCTTATGTTAATTCAAAGCTTGTTAGGTTGAACACTAGTTGATTAAAAATTGGGTGGAAATTTACATTTTTGGGTTATGTTTTACTAAACTCGACAAGAATCATTTTGACACAAACACAATATGTCGTCTCACTTTTGATCAATTTCGTGTCATGTTAACACTTAGTTTCTGAAATTGTCGCTCCCATTAGAAGTTGAAAACCCCTTTCTTACCCAACTTGCTTCCTACTAACTGGGAGCACGAATAAAAGTGAAATGTAAATTTATATTGTCTATATATTCAAATGTTAAATGTTTGAGTAATTATATGTTAGATTCTATAAAAATAACCTCGAGAAAATTGGCTCAGCGGATCGCGCTTCTGAACACCCTAAATTCGTTATTCATTATTACCTCACTCACTTCATCTCCTTGTTCCGTCCCTCTTATGTTTAGCACAATATTCTTGGCGTGGGATTGACCTTAGGACCATTCGGTGATTGAAAACTATGTCATTATTTTATGCCGGATTTATTTATTTAGTTTTTCATTAATTAGGTTTTTCACCATTTTGTGGGATTCGATATTCAAGGAGGGTCTTTAGTACCGATGCACTCGAGTAAGAAAGGTATTGGATGATTCTTATAATGTTGGTTTAAGCAAGGGGCAAGCGCAAGGAGCGAGGCACACCGCCAAGCAACCCTTTTTGGGATGCTTGGAGGAATTGTATTGGAGGACACCAATTCATAATTCTACCTAGGACCCAGGAAGCCTTAGTTGCTCACATAGTGACTTGATCAGGAAACTCTAATTTAAAGCATGGACAAAGGGACTCTGACAGAGCGTCAAACGTCTTCTCACAACCTAGGCGAACGAGCGAATTTCCTCGACTAATGAGGCGAGTGAGAAATTGACAACTGAATTATAATTAGTGCGAGTAAAACCCTTATATTGAACAAGTAAAAACAAAACAACTCACCACCCTCGACCATTACTCAAGCTAAAATTAACTTTACCCATTTTCTTTGCATATTGCATTGGTGTTCTCTGTCACTCTGGGTCTTTTCACGCAACACGTGATGCTGTCATGATCGTTTTATAAAAGTAGCACACAGCCGCATTAAACGTAGACCATTATTCATATTTTTTGTATATTACTAAAAGGAAAATAAAGTAATGTTGTTCCAATAGTTTAAAAATGTTATACTTTCATCCCTTTAATTAGAATACATTTCAACTAACAAAGATTACATTATGTGCCCATTTTTCATTGAGGTTACAATGTAGTGTCCTAAAATGAGTTTTAGCATGTGCTCTAGCATATCTCAATGTATCAGGAAAAGAATCACATTAAAATACTCTATAGTTGTGTTTGAAAGGTGTCTCAAGATGTCGGTGTCCAACATGTCGGACACGGGCGCGTGACCTCGAGGACAATGTCAGCACTTCATAGCCTCCGGGTGCTTATTATATCGCCTCCTTCCATTTAATCTCTCAAGGATCTCAACATATTTACTTGGACTTAACTAAATTGTTCATTGATATGTACTCTGTCTGTGTTGCTTCATTCTTTAGGTTTTCTCTTTGGCTGGTGAGAGCTCCATTATTTAGGTTCTCTCTTTGGCTGGTGAGATTATTCAGGTAATTTCAAACCCCTTTCAACCTCAAAACTTCTTATATATTCTTTATTTAGGGCTGCCTACATATTCTAGGTTAATATAATGGATCTCTCACATGTCACGAATTTATATATAATCCTACTCCATCTAACTTTTAGCATATTTTGTTATTTCAACCATTGGTAGTGTTTAAGTGTACGATAAAATGCTGCCTTTTTCATTTTATAGCCAACTTTTCCACATTAAAGGCCCACTTACTCCTCCTGTTCGTTTGTTTTTCTTTTCTCATTGGGGTAAGAAATACAACTCCTTAGGCACTCCAAGCATACATTAATTGCCAATTGTCTTTTAAAATTTATAAAATATCCGCATTTTCTGCTTTGTATCTTTCTGTTCATTATATTTTTTTCTTGTATTGTAAGCATTATTGTTTCTGTTACTAGTTAAAAAGAACAAGAAATTCATAAACCCCTGTAACAACTCCCTGAATAAATTGTTAAAAATATCAAGGATCTGTCAAATGTGATTTAGGTAATTATATGTGTGTAAAACATACATAAATTGTTTTTAAAATTTATACGGGGTCCATCAAAACATCAAATATAATGTGAATGTAATTTATATATCTCTGATATAAACTTAATATAAAGATGTAAGGGTGACAAGTTTTAACATGACTCGAACAAGATAAGAAGGTAATGAGTTGATGAGTTAGGGTTGGAAATACTTGACATGAACCCGAAGATGATACGACCCCGACAACACAATTAATATACAAGTCGAGTTAGTGTCAAACACAAATAACTCGAAAATGCTACAAATAAATTTACTTATATTATGGAAAATGCATCGGATAATTTTTTACCGGTATCTTAGTTTGCTATTAGTTGACACGATGGGTTATACTTGTCGATTTAGCGTTCACTAATACTGGACAGGAATCTGAAAGTAAGACTATACACATGAATTGCAACCACTATGAAGGGGAATGTCCAAAAAATGTACAATTTTCTCCTCAGAACTTGTATTATAGCTTAAGAAAAAACATAATATGAAAGGTTAAAAGAATGACTACCTTTCACTTGATCTCTAAAACCAAACAGATAACATTGAAAACTCCAATGAAGCAAATGAGAAGTAAGAAGTAACTCTAGGATATAAAAATTAGAAAAAAATAAAAATAAATTAAACTAACAACTAGAGAGCAAAGTGAAGTTGTAAAGAAAGAAGGATATGACTAAAGAAAAACTATTATAAAAGAAATCTAAAAGAAAAAGACATCTAATGACCAATGAAATTATGATGTAGAGTAAGAAAATATTAAAATTTGCTTTAGATTAAGTAGGCCCTTCATGATAAACCTGCAGTAATTTCTCTCTCCTTTTGTTTTGGAAAGAGATTTATTTTTGTGAAGATATAGAATAAATAGAGAAACGAACAAGTCCCAAGAGATGACCATTGAAGGTTTTGCCTTACTAACATAATATGGGCGACGCAGTCATTAACTTGACATTTGGAGTTAGTGTAGCGCGAATAGCACCACCCAAAATATTGGATGTAGTGTGGTGCTCATGGGTTGTCAAATTTGAAAATTCCTAGTTAAACTGAGACACTGCTGGTGAGAAATGTCCTTCAATGTTATTATAGTAGTAGATTGGTGACAGTTTCGGTTATAGAAATTGTTCCCAATTAGATCCTGGTTTTTCTAAGCATTCTATTATTGGTAGATGTTTTGCTGAATTTTGAGATTAACTACATTAGGCTATAAGCATCCATAGAGAAAATCCATTTGTCCCCATCCAAGAACGGTTGGGGTCATTTCAAATTTTAATGCTTGAGATTACGTTAGTTTTTTTTCTTTTTTTTAATAAAAAAATCTGTTAACATTATTTTTTATGTCTCTTAATGATTAGACATTAGTACTTTTACACAAACTCTCTTCTTTTTCATTTTTCTACGTTCTCTCAACCAAAACACTACCATCATTATTATTACAGGGTGTTTTTATTTACACCATCTTTTCATTTTACCCACCCCAGTTTTAAAATTTTAATGTTTGCAAGGTCAAATTCATAAAAAGACAATGATATCCTATTTTATACACCCTGACACAATTAAGTGCGTTCAATAAGTCTTTCTAGCTAAGGCTTCCTATTTGTTTCAGCTGTGATTTTATAACTTCCTTCTATGTGATTTGGTTCCATTTTGTTGATTCAATCTGTAGCCTCCTTATATACACATATCTATTCCAAATTTTGATCTTCAATTTAATTGCAGGTGATTGCTCCGGGGGTCATGGTCAACGCGGATTTTTGATTGCCTCATCTCATCATTGATGCTGCGAATCTAACCCTTCATCTTCATTTAGTGAATGTCTCCAAATGAGCAGCAACAGGACAAATTCTTATTTCTTTGAATATGTTAACAAGAGTTAGCAAGACCATTTTAATTTTCGTTTTACTATGAGTTATGACCCTCAAAACTGTGAAGATTGGATGGAGTACTAAAGCGCATATGTTTATCTGTGTATGATGTGGTTTTGATAAAATAATTGCATACACTAGAGCACTGAAATAAGAATTTCGTTTCTCAGTAGATGCGGAATCCTTTGTTTTGTATATGGGCATGAGAAGTTTGTAATGATAACAAGTTTATTGATAGTGCTTATGTCATGGGAATAATGTATTAGTGATGAAGATTGAAGATATGGATAAGCTTCGGTATTGCTCAAGTGATGTAAATGTGACGTAAACTACACGTAAAACGCTTTTTAAAAATATGTAACACACACTTTTAAAGAGAGAAGTACTATTTTCTATTCAAAATTCAAGTTCTTTACAAATGATGACATATATGGGTATTTATAGTTGTGTATGGAAGATTCTAGAGTCAATTCTATAAATATTTACAAGTGGGTGTAACTAACTAACCAATTAGATGTGCTCCCACTTATTAAATCTTTCTAGAACTAACAAAATATCTAATAAGTACAAAGTAACAAAAAGTACAAAAATATAATTGACTAATTTACTCCTTCTCATTTTCATCAAAATAAGTGAAAAGGTTGCTCTTAATTTTTTATTACCTCCTCTCTTTGGTGGATTAGTTGAATTTCAACCCATTAATGTGGGTATAAGAAAAAAGGGGTTATTTTTAGTATATAACTAGAGTTGTAGTCCTAACCTTGACTTGACAGGTAACATCTAATAAACGAACTCTTTAATCTATTACAATATAGTAAATCGGAGGACTTTACTATCTCCTAAATGTGCCACGTGTCATGTTATTAGAGTGTTCTCATTAAACCCTAAGTCCCCTCTGTCATCTCGATTCTTATTCTCACTGTGTGGCGAGTTCTTTTAAACAAATTGCATCCTTAAACCAAATAAAAACAAAAACCACCTGCATATGTGGTTGTATCAGGTTTAATCAGTGCATTTCTCTCTCATCAACATGTAGAGATGAATGTTACAGGTGTGGTTGAGATTATTAGGCAGCAGTTCTAATGCGGTTTTAAAATGTGGTACATATAGAATTATTGATTCAGTTTTATGCAGATTTGAGGGAGGCTGAAGAAGAATTTGGGTTTCAAAATGAGGGCGTACTTAGAATTCCTTGTGAGGTTGGTGTGTTTGAGAAAATATTGAAGATGGTGCAAGAGAAAAGAGATGTGTTTTATTTTCATAATTCAGATGAGTTGGTTTCTTCCCCAAATTGGGACCACCAAATAAACTTGTTGTCTCATCAACCTCAAATTTGTAGATGAATGTGATGATGGTGATATTTTTAGTCTTGATATTTTTTATATTTATTTCCTCGCCCAAGGGAGTAACCTATCTATATACAGAGGTAAGGCTAACCGACAACTGTTTGGTATCTGTATCTCCCTAACCTTCACTACACCAAAATGTTAATTTTGTGACTGCCTTTCTGTGACTGCTAATGGGGGTGACAAACCTATCACTCCTAGGAGCAGTCACAAAATTATTTGTAACTCCCATTAGGGGTGATAAAATCATTGGGTAATAAAAATTTTGAGTTAATTAGTTTGTCACCGCTAATGAGAGTCACAAATGTTACCATATAATTAATTTGTGACTCCTATAAGAAGTCACAAAATTTATAACTGTTACAAACAGTCACCAATTTATAAGTAGGCATAAGTTATGATTCTTATGAGCAGTTATAAACTTATAACTGTTATGAGCAGTCACAAATTTTAGCATAAGACTTAATTTGTGACTGCTATTAGCAGTCACAAATTTATAACTGCTCCTAACAGTCTTAATTTGCGACTGCTCTTAGCAGTCACAAATTTATAACTGCTCCTAGCCGTCACAAATTTTTGCACAAGACTTAATTTCCTAATCCTATTAGGGTCACAAATTTTTTGTAATACTTTATTTTCCCTCTTCTCTCTCCTCTCTCTCTTCTCACAACTCCCTCCCCTCTCGCTTTCATTTTGCTTTTGTGAAGAACTGAACGAGAAGAACTGAACCTCACTGTGAGTTTTATGTTTTTGCTTTCGATTTAGGTTTCGTTAATCACTGTGAATATTTAGGTTTTGATTTAGGTTTCGTGAAGAACTGACTGAATGATTAAGTTTTACGTTTCGATTTAGATTTCAATTTAGTTTTATGTTTTTGCTGTGAGATGCGTTTTAGGTTTCGATTTAGTTTCGTGAAGAATTGAATGAATGAATGATTAAGTTTTAGGTTTCGCTGCGAAGATTAATGAATGAATGATTAAGGTTTCAATTTAGTTTTCAATTTTGATTTGGAAAGCCATTTGATTTAGGTGTTGTGAAGAACATTTATTTAATTTCGATTTCAGTTTGGACCCAAAAATTTAATGATATTACTGAATGAATGCACAAATCAGTTAAGAAATCTTTCGTAAATAAATTTTTGATTTATTTATGATATTACTGAATGAATGCACTGACTAACATTTATTTAAGAAATCCTTCGTAAATATTACTGAATTATTGATTAACGAATCTTTCCTAAATAAATTTGACGGGTAGAGATATCGTTAAGTTGGTTCATACTAAATAAATAGTGGAATATTTATTTATGTTTAATTTTAATCGTTCGATATGTATTAAAGTGTCTATTAAATTAACTTTGTGATTGTTTTCATGTCACATGAACCCTACAATTACTCATATGAAAATTACGTATATAGAGTTATGCATATCTAATTTTGTGATATGAATGTCCACTTTTATCTGAGACTAGTTGGTGCACGCGTGCAATGCACGTGTCACGTGTGAACAAGCAGGTAGTTAATGAATTTTCATTGGCTTATGAAAATTCACAGCCCAGCAGGTGAATAAGCAGGTAGTTAATGAGATTATTACTCTTGAGTTGCTCACAACTCTCTTAGAAAATAGCACAAGCGACATCATAGGTGTAGTCGTTGGTTTAGTCATCGAATGCGGGTCCATTCTTGAGGATCTTTGTCCCCGAGCTTTGCATGGTAACTAGTATTTAGAGTTATCGCTATTTGTTCTATAGTTATTCGAAATTTTTTCACCTTTTGTTTCGAATAAAGAGTAATAGTTTAACATAATCTACCTGGCATGGAACTTGAACTTGTTTCTAACCAATATGCCTAGCTACAGAAAGCCAATTCATGGAAGCGAAACAGCTGAATTTCCTTCCTGTACATTTGCCTAGATGGACCAACCATTTGGGATGTCATTTTATATGCACGATTACCTAAAACGAGTATCTTTAGTCACGTGTGATGCCAATTAAGCACGAATACGTCGTTAAATTACTCGTAATAGTATGGAATACAAATTATATTCCTGGATATATGGAGACCTGGCTGATACGTGTCCAAAGCATATGAAAAAAATAAAAAATAGACGTTATTACCCCCCATTGTTTCACATAATTAATATAGATGCTATCGGACCCTTTAGTTTACCATAGTACATCCGATTGCCAACACTTCCATTGGCAACGCCGGGCACATATAATATTTAGAAAGGGGACCATTGGTGTGAAAGGCACCTGAGGGGAGGATTATACATTGGTGTGTGCACCGATAGAGATGGGTAATTGGATGGGGGAGGTCGTAGAACGGGAACATGTGTAATCTTCCCCTCTATATTAACAACAGGTGCCTCCCACACTAATGGTCCTTTTTCGGCACCCAGTGAAGTAATAGTATATGTGCCCGGCATGACCAATGGAGGTGTTAAAAACTGAATGTACTAGAGTAAACCAACGGGTTCGATATCATCTATAGTAACTGTGCGAAAAAATTGGGGTAATAACATTCTTGGTCTAACATGTGACCAATAATTATCATAATGAGCCTAAGTCACACCGGTCTTAACAAACTCTTCGGCCACTTCTACAAGGAACAACTCGTGCAATGATACACTTTATATTTTTCATATCTAGTGGAGGGTTATGCGTTATTGTCACTTTGCCAACAAGTTATCTGTAGCAACGATCTCCTAAATAATGGAAACCGTCGTACAAGGCATCAATAATAAGGACAATCCTAGTGAGTGCCAACGATCATGATATTTTAGTAAAGGGATTGACACGTATCACTAGGCTTGTTCTCTGAGTTTATCAAAACCCTAGGCACCCAGGCAATATAGGGAGTCGCTAGGGGACCTAGGTCCTTTATTAAGTTAATTAATTACACTGGCAATGAAGACAGGAGATAAAGAGGTGGAAATGATGGTCATGGCGGTAGAGGCAACAAGAGGAAGTTCTATGGTAAAAGGGACCCACCCGACCACATTGGAACAAGCCTTAGTTCTCTAAGATCACACGGTTCTTGATAAAGTGTAAAGGCTTATTAATTTCAACACGGAGCATGTGACAGTGGAGGATAAAGATAGTCCAACATTTTGACAAATTTATAACAAATTCGGTCACCCAACTAGCAAGTGTATTTCACTGAGAAGGCTCATTGACACGCACGTTAAGAAAGGGGATATTCAGTTACACCAGGATAATGTGAATGATAATTGATTACCGGTTCATGAGGCCAACATGACCAGTGCTTATGACGAAAAGGTAGAGCATATGTTGAAAGAACAAAGGTTCATCAAAGAAAATTTTGAGGAATCCTTAGGAGAATGTGTTCAAAATGGCTCACCTTAACTTTGGAGGATGACCCGTATCCAATCGACGATTTGAGCAAACAGTGGAAGGCTTGCTCTCTGGGTATGGCGGACATAATGATAGCTTACGAGGAGTCATCCTACAAAGATGTGGAGGAAGTCTATGAGCTGGAAGAAGACCATGTTGATCCTTGGGTGGATTTTGCAGAGGTAGCACGTGTGACACCCCGCCTAATTAAACACCAGGTGATCACTCCTTTATTAAATTAAAATCAAGGTGAACAGTTGGTTCATTCTTAGCATCACTGTTGAAAAATAACTTTTCCAATTTAAACACCCTAAATAATTAAGCTAAGTGTCAAAACCATTTTAGACATTACTTTCCAAATTTTATTTTATATAAACCAACATTTAAAACTTTACGAAATTCATAATTAAAGAATCACACAACAACTATACTGGAACAAACAATCCAATAATTAAACATCCTTCAAAGTAACTCCAACATTAAAACTTAAAGAAAAAAACATCCTGACAGTAATAAATCCCAAAGAGTAAAATACTGGAAATAAATGAATCGCAATGTCCGCTAAACAACTGAATAATGGAAAGGGCGACACATGCCCAATTGGATAAATAGTTCTAGAAGTGGAATCAAGAAATGAGGTCGTCTAAGTAAGAGGCCTGCAACTCCCACCTAAGCTGCAGCGCGTTCCTTCCAAAGGATCCTATGCAAGACGCCCCTGTGGATGGGAACCTATAATACATACATTTATATACAAGAGAGAAAAGAAAATAGAAATGGGTCAGAGCCCGATTGTAAAAATGATTTAAAATTTTTTTAGCAAGTATTTAAGATGTTTACAGGCCAATGCAACAACATATTATTGCGACACTCCCTTGAGAAATTCTCACCTCTCTTCTAATGTGCACACATATCTCACTAACCTTCCCAAGGGTTTAACTGATCTGATCTTAGGTTACTCGTAAGATGTAAATTGAACAATTTAGCTGTTTAAGAAGTAAATTCCATTTAATACCAAAGCTTTCATTTTAACTTTATTTGCTAATAAATTTTCCCAGTAATATACTCCACTTTCAAAACACGTATTCCTCAATTGAAATCATTATTCATATCTTACTTACCATAAACACAGTAGGAAATTCCCAAATTTCAGAATTTAATATATATTAAATACTCATATAATATATATATTCTAACAGCACCCCACATAAAAATTATGGTGCGGGTTTACTCTGCTATCCAGTCCCCGTATCACTCGTACTAAAGGAAATACAAGTTCGGAATCTCTCTCGAACTGTATTTACACAAACACAACAATATTGAGGCGAAGCATAGAGTCCCGGTCTCTAAGAGGCCAACACATGCCCCCACATCTCTTAGGCCGCCTAGGTATCGATCCGATTATCCTGTACCAAAGGATCTCTATCTTCTAGGGTACGAGTCAATATCTCCCATAAAGGTCCCATCAAGATAAGACTGTCCCAGCGCGGTAACCTCAGGGATAGCAAGTAGCGCGGGCATGGTTTTCACACGTATATAGTACATGCATAAACACAGACATATAAATATTCTACTATTACCACATCTAATTTTGGTACATCTCATAATTCATAATTATGATATTTATACTTATTTGTCGTTATTTAGTTATCACATATAACGGTTCGTTCCTTACTTTAATTTGTGGGATTTTCCCAACTTATCAAGTGACACTCGTGAATTCCTATACTCCCAAGTGTAATTTCAGTAGGTACTCATTTATTTCTTCCACGTAACTACCTTACGCGTCTACCCCCTTTTATACATAGTTCGATCATCCCTTATACGTAAACATCTCCAAAAATGTGAATCTCATTCTACATTAAAGGTTTCATATGTTTATTATGTCCTACTGGTCTTCTACAACTCCCAAAATATTTTAATAAGGATGTCCAAAGATTGTTTCTCATTTAAATTGAATTTAACTATTTAGAAGGGAAAATAAGAGTTTGCCAGGAGGGGTCGATCGATCGATGGCAGGAGCTCGATCGATCGATGCGTCGATCGATCGACACTCCTGGTTCGATCGATCCATCAAACCGGTATGACGAATTCTGCAGATTAACAGTTACGGGTTCTATCATCCAACATCAACCAAATCTAGATTTTTATCACCCAAACTCCTAGAAATTCGTACTACACACATTATGAACCCAAATTAAACATCTTCTACGTAAGGCATGCAAATTTTCATCAATATCCATGGATTAATAAGCCAAAACTTATAAAAATCTCATGAACCCTAGAAATTGCTTTAACTTTGTTCTAATCAGTCTTTTCCCAGAATTTCTACTCCTAATCCATCATAAATCCGTGGTTATACCTCTACATATGAAGGGGATTTCCAGATTTTCATTCATATCATTACTACATGCAATTTTCCTAACTCCAACATGGGTTTTCTTTTATGAAACTCATCCTAATCAACCCTAGACTAACATGAGTGATGCATTAACGAAATTAAGCAAGATAAATACTTGCCTGTAGATTTCAGGGTTCTGATTTGTGGACGAATTTGGTGTGGTTGAGTTCCCCGTCGCGCGATCTACGCGTTGGTGGTGGTGGCGGTGCAACCGAATGAATTTTTTGCCTTGGATTGCTTGGAAAGCTTTCTACCTTCCTCTCTAATGGCCGTTCTAAGGTTGTGAGTCTGCTAACCCTAAAAGACCATTCCAAATGGCTGATATATCCTAATAAATTTCGTGGGTTTAATTACCCA
The DNA here is from genome assembly GCA_949130495.1 of Sambucus nigra. Classification (NCBI taxonomy): domain Eukaryota; kingdom Viridiplantae; phylum Streptophyta; class Magnoliopsida; order Dipsacales; family Adoxaceae; genus Sambucus; species Sambucus nigra. The sequence goes on from OX422224.1 coordinate 3,760,447, forward strand.
AAATTACAAAATGTTCAAAATGCCCTCCCGGGGTACTAATTAAGCCTAAAAACGCCCCGAGACCCAAACTAAACCCCCGGGTACACTTTTCTGACTATCTCGACCCTTCCGGACACTTTGGCGCACTCAAAACGACCATACAAGTGACTTATTATTTATTCACTTATATTAATCAATATTTAGTCCAGACGCGACACGGGCGCGTGCCGACTCAAATTTTCCAAAATTGTCATTTTATTCACTCGTGACATTTAATAGCACCAATATTATATTACTTTATTCATTAGTAATATTAAACAAGTTTCCAATGATTACTAACTCTCGTCACGTTAGTAAATAAAAATATTTAATTTCCGGATTTATATTAAATTAATAACTCACATTAAATTTAATAAATCCCCAAATTTAGAAAGCATAAAAATACGGGGTATTACATACTTCCCCCTAATAACGGAATTTCATCCTGAAATTCAAAAAATAGGGCATACCTGGTAAGAATAAATCTGGGTATTTCTCGCGCTTATCTGCCTCGCGCTCCCGGGTGGATTCCTCCACATTATGATGCTCCCACTGGACCCGTAGAAGTGGGACTACCTTCGACCTCAATCTCCTCTCGCTATGGTCTAGGATAGCCACTGGTCTCTCCTCGTAAGAGCTATCAAGCTGTAAGTCTATCTCATCTATCGCGATGTGGGTGTGAGCCATGTCATCCCGAAGGTATCGTCTTAACGACGAGATGTGGAATACATCGTGAATGCGATGTAAATGCTCTAGCAGTCCCAATCTGTATGCCAACAGCCTAATCTTCTCGATAATGGGAAATGGTCCCACATACCTCGGGTCCAATTTACCTTTCTTCCCGAACCTCATCACTCCCTTCATAGGAGATACACATAGTAACACTTGGTCCCCACATTAAACTCTCGGAAGAATTGTTTCGCATCGGCGTAGCTTTTCGGCCTGTCCTGTGCTAGTCGAATGCGAATCCTGATAATCTCGATCCTTGGGAGGTTTCCTGAATCACCTCTGGTCCTAGCAACTTGTTATCCCCCACATCTAGCCAACAAGTTGGGGAACGACAAGGCCTTCCATACAAAGCTTCGAATGGAGCCATGCCAATCGTGAACTGATAAGAGTTATTATAAGCGAACTCTACCAGTGGAAGGTGTGGATCCCAACCTCCTCCAAAATTAAGAACACAAGTGTAGCATATCCTCCAACATCTGATTAGTAAGCTCTGTCTGTCCATATGTCTGTGGGTGATAAGCTGAACTCAACCTCAACTCAGTACCCATAGCCTCCTAAAAACTCTCCCAGAAATGCGACACGAAAATATTGTCTCTATCTGACACAATATTCAGGGGCACCCCATGTAATCTGACAATCTCAGCAATGAACAACTAAGCATACTGACCCATGGTATAGTCTGTCCGCACCAGCAAAAAATGAGCCACCTTGGTCAAACGGTCTACAATCACCCAGATGGAGTCGTGGCCCCGCTGTGATGTAGGCAAACCTGTAATGCAATCCATGGAGATACTCTCTGTCACACCCTAACCCCATTAGGATATAATTAACTAAATAGTTTACAAACCACAATTATAATTTATTTATTATTTAGGCCATACAAATTGAAACAACTTCAAGATTAAAATGCGGAATATAAAAAAAATTCCAATCGTTTTAAGGAGACAATTTCAACAGAACTCACATATCATTTAACTTAATTACAACTAGTGCAGTTTATAAAGCAAACTAACAGACCCTACTTCTATGTACTCAACCTCCTAGACCTGGCAGTGGCAGCTGGAAAACCTGAAAATGTAAACATATAAAACCATGAGTTTAAAAACTCAGTGAATGTACTACATCTCTATATAGTAAAAGTACTATATTAACATCTCAACATATTAATATATACATCTCTGTGCCAAACTAGGCCAAATACATATCCGGAGTTAATAAACCCCACATCTCCTGCCCTTAGGCAATAATCATATCCATAGGTTTTAAAAAAAAAACCTAACATCTCCTGAATTGCATAGCAACTCAACATATCCTGACTTTTATAAAGCCATAACATCTCAACATCTCTTGGCTTTTAAATAAGCCATAACATATCAACATCTCTTGGCTTTTAAAGAAGCCATATCATCTCAACATATGATACATATATGTCATATCTAAAATCAACTCAGTAAGTACACTCACCTTGTGTTGTCAATTATGTATTTACGTTTCCCTCTGGTGGAGCTGAACTTGGTTTATTCGACCTTACACCTGTTAATCCAACTAAATCAGTACTGAAACTCAATCATAAGTATTATCTTAATATAATTATGTAACTTTAAATGAGTACAAAACCCCAATATGATTCTACTCAAGTCATATTCCATGAAACATATGTAAAGACGAAACGATGGCATATATGTTGATAAGGTCATGAACATTCAACCCTAGAAACTACCTCGTAAAGAATTTATAACTAAACTCAAGTAAACATAAAATTATACTTCTGAATATACATACACATGAAACATGTACTCAAAATACCCTTGGGAAGGAGTAGATACAAACATTCTTTCATGGGGTATCCAATATGGCGTCAAATCATTGTCCTCCATACTTAACCATCCCATATTCATAAATAGTACACATACAGGTGTTAAAGCTTATAAATATGAAAACACATATGAATATACTTTCCGTTACAAGTGACGGTGTAATTTTTCAAGCTTCCTAGGGCAAGTTATGGCCATTTCTTTACAACACAAGAAATCTGCCCTACAAACTCCTCTATTGTTCCTTCGATTTCCAAGAATTTTCATAATTTTTCTACATCATAACTTTTCATAATTTTTAACACACTTTCATTAGACATAATTAATAGTACATAATTAAAGTTTCATAATATTTTGACTTCATTTGCTATCTCAACATCTTGACCAAACTCAGGGCATACCGAAATGAAATATACAAACAGAAACTATATACCAACTTGCAACCATCACTAAGACCTAACCATAAGGAGTTAAATTCTTATTTTAGGATATGATATGAATATATAAGTCTATTTTCATATCCAATTGGAATTTCTGAATTCCAGTAAGCACACAAAGAGATATGCAAGTTTGAATACAAAGGGTTTCAATACAAAACAATATGACCTATAATACCACTTATCTCACATATGAACCAATACATATTATCACAAAGGAGGATGGAATTTGGATCAATACTTCACGATTTATATACTTTGAAATAAGTATAATAGAAGATTAAAACAATATTAACACATAATATTACCTTGGAAACACCTTAAAGGATTTTCTTGGAATTGTTTTCCTAGATTTTCCTTGTAACCCTTTCTTCCTTAACTTCTACCTCTCTTTCCTCAAGCTAATAACCCCTCAAACTGAACCTAGGGACTTATTTGCTGAAGAAATAAGGTTAAGGGAGAGTTTTAAGTCGGCCAAGGCTGCCTCCCAATCCATCCAATCAAATTAAAACATTTGGTTTAATAAAAGACAATTTACCACTTAAGGGAATTGACAGATTTGCCCCTTCTCGTAATTTCGACCTAACTTCTTACTCGAACATCCGTTTGATGCAACGTTTGTTGTGTTACAACCCTAACTCACATATCTACAACTATGTAGTTTTCACCTCAAGTCTATTGTAATGTTACAAGGGTCAAAACTAGTCCTAAACAGGAACATTTCTATCGAAAATAACCAAATCTTGTGTTCGTAAATAATTCGACAATTCATGATTTATGAAAGTAGAATTATACTACCCATAATCACTTAACATTAGATATACTAATAACACATTATTCATATCACATAGGATAATTATGATTTAAATATAATTTATCATAATCATATACGGGTTGTCACAACCTCCCCCCCTTAGAAAATTTCGTCCCCGAAATTTAATACGAATGTCACTTACCAAACAAATGGGGATATTGTTTCTTCATGCTATCCTCCATTTCCCAAGTTGCTTCTTTAATTACATGGCTCATCCACATAACTTTAACTAAGGGAATAACCTTATTCCTCAATACTTGCTCCTTACGATCAAGAATTTCCACTGGTTCCTCGATGTATGACAAGTCTTCTTTCAGTTCAATAGGTTGGGTTTTCAGTTGATGAGATGGATCTGCCAAATACTTACGAAGCATTGATACATGGAACACGTCATGCAAACGAGATAACTCTGGAGGTAATGCTAATCTATATGCCAGGGTTCCAATTCTTTCCAACACTTCATATGGTCCAATGTATCTTGGACTCAGTTTCCCCTTCTTTCCAAATCTCATAACGCCTTTCCACGGTGAAATACGTAGGAATACAAAATCCCCCTTCTGAAATTCCAATGGATACTTCCTCTTATCTGCATAAAATTTCTGCCTACTTCGCGCTATCTTTATCCGTTCCCGAATCATTTTGATCTTTTTAGTTGTCATATCTATCAATTCAGGACCCAAAAGTTTCCTTTCACCTACTTCATCCCAACACAAAGGCGTTCTACATCTCCTCCCATATAAAGCTTCATACGGAGCCATACCAATGGTGGACTGGTAAGTATTATTATATGAGAATTCCATCAATGGCAAATGATCATCCCAACTTCCCTTGAAATCAAATACACAAGCTCGTAACATGTCTTCTAATATTTGAATCGTCCTCTCAGATTGCCCATCGGTTTGTGGATGAAATGTCGTGCTAAACTTCAAACTTGTACCCATAGCATTCTGTAAACGAGGCCAAAACTTATAAGTGAACGTTGGATCTCTATCTGATACAATTGACACTGGTGCCCCATGTAAACGGATAATCTCATCAACGTACATACGTGCATACTTGTCAACCGTGCAGGTGGTCTTAACTGGAAGAAAATGGGCTGACTTTGTCAATCGATCTACAATCACCCAAATAGAATCATGCCCCTTTGGTGATCGTGGCAATCCTACAACAAAATCCATCGTTATATGCTCCCACTTCCATTCCGGAATAGGCAATGACTGCAATAATCCTGCCGGCTTCTGATGCTCCGCTTTCACTTGTTGACATACTAAACATTTAGCTACAAATTCAGCAATCTCACGTTTCATATTGTTCCACCAGTAATACTCCTTCAAATCTCTGTACATTTTTGTACCTCCCGGATGCATAGCGTAAATAGAACTATGTGCCTCTTCTAATATATCCTTCTTTAAGCACGGATCATTCGGTACACAAATTCTGTTTTTATAACACAATGATTCATCCTTCTTAATTTCAAAGTCACTCTCCTTACCATCCAGGATTTCCCGTTTCTTCTTTTCAAGGAATGGATCACTGACTTGCAAATTTCGTATGCATTCTGCCAGTAAAGGTCTCACTGTAACGTGTGCAAATAACGCCCCCATTTTAGATAAGTTCAACTCGACTCCCATCAGTCTTAATTCCATAATATTGCCAACCCGTGCACATTGAATACAAGATAACCTCCCCAATGACTTTCGACTCAGAGCATCTGCAACAACATTGGCCCTCCCGGGATGATGGTGAATGGTACAACCATAATCTTTAATTAATTCCATCCAACGTCTTTGTCTCAAATTCAAGTCTCTCTGTGTAAATAAATACTTCAAACTTTGATGGTTAGTGAAAATTTCACACGTCTCTCCATACAAATGATGTCTCCATAATTTCAAAGCAAAAACAATAGCCGCAAGTTCTAAATCATGTGTAGGATAATTACGTTCATGCGTCTTCAACTGTCTAGATGCATAAGAAATTACCTTTCCATGTTGCATGAAAACACAACCCAGGCCCTGATGTGAAGCGTCAGTATAAATCACAAAACCTTCTCCACTGGATGGAACAGTGAGAACTGGAGCTGATACTAGCCTATTTTTCAACATTTCAAAGTTGTGCTGACATTCATCGCTCCACATAAATTTCACTTCCTTTCGGGTCAATTTAGTCAACGGCAAGGCTATAGATGAAAACCCCTTTATGAATCTTCTATAATATCCAGCCAATCCTAGGAAACTCCTTATCTCCGTTACATTCCTCGGTCTTTCCCATTGCACAATTGCCTCTACCTTCTTAGGGTCAACATAAATTCCATCTCCCGAAACAACATGCCCCAGAAATACTACCTCATTTAACCAAAACTTGCATTTGCTAAACTTCGCAAATAATTGACTATCTCGCAAAACTTGGAATACAACTCTTAGATGCTTCTCATGTTCCTCTTGGCTAGGTGAATATATCAAAACATCATCGATAAAGACAATCACGAACGAATCTATGAAAGAATGAAATACTCGATTCATTAAATCCATAAACACCGCAGGAGCATTCGTTAACCCAAATGGCATTACAAAAAATTCATAATGACCATAGCGAGAACGAAAAGCTGTCTTAGAAATGTCACAATCTGTCACCCTTAATTGATGATAACCCGATCTCAAATCAATTTTTGAAAACACTTTAGCACCCTGTAATTGATCAAACAAATCATCAATACGAGGCAATGGATATTTATTTCGAATAGTCACCTTGTTCAACTGTCGATAATCAATGCAGAGTCGCATGGTGCCATCTTTCTTCTTCACAAATAATACTGGAGCGCCCCATGGTGATACACTGGGTCGAATAAAACCTCTATCTAGCAAATCTTGCAGTTGAACCTTTAACTCCTTTAGTTCCACAGGTGCCATTCTATATGGAGAAATAGAAACTGGAGATGTACCAGGCACTAAATCGATAGTAAACTCTACCTCTCTGCTAGGTGGCAATCCTGGTAATTCATCTGGGAACACATCTGCAAAATCCTTAACGACTGGGATATCTTCTAATTTTTTGCAATTCCCTGTTTGTATCCACAATATATGCTAAAAAGCCTTGACAACCCTTATTTAACAATTTCCTCGCCCGAAGGGCTGAAATAAGATAGTTCGGAACCACATTTCTTTCCCCAGTAAATTTGAATTCTTCCTCCCCCGGCATATTAAATGTAACCTCCTTACGATAACAGTCAATTGATGCATGGTAGGAAGATAGCCAGTCCATACCCAAGATAATATCAAAATCTCGAATATCTAGGGGAATTAAATCAATGGTCCACTCCCTCTCCCCCATATACAATACACAATTTTTATACACAAGATCCACTAGCATCACATCCCCCATAGGTGTAGAAATATATAAACCACAATCTAGATAAGAACATGGTCTACCCAAATGCATGGTAAATGACAGTGCTACAAATGAATGAGTAGAACCTGGATCAATAAGCACGTAAGCATGTTTGTTCATGACAGAAAATGTACCTGTCACCACCTCTGGAGTAGCATGAGCATCCTGTAAAGTCATAGCAAATATCCTTCCCGGAGCCCTGGATCCACTAGCATGTCCTCTGCCTCCTCCTCTCCCTATGCCTCCAGGTGATGAGCCTCGACTAGTAGTAGCTGATTGAATCCCTCCCACTAGCATAGGACAATTCTTTCTGGTATGACCAATTTGATGACAGTGATAACACTCCACCCCCTTTAACTTGGGACAATCTGGACTAATATGGCCCTCAGCTTTGCAAAAATAGCATGTAACAGGCTTGGACTGCCTATTGTCATTCTCCTGTTGTTTATTTTGTTGGCCCATCGATCCTGCACCCCTAAAACAGCTTGGTGTCCTATTCTGAACATAATTTCCAGTCCCTCTACCGCGCTGAAATCTTTGACTCCCTTGTTTCGAGTATTATACATTGCCTTCCTTTTGCTGAGATGAATCAAATCTACTCCTCTTTCCCCTTTGTTCCCTATTCTTTATTACATCGTTAACATCTCCTTTAACCATCATAGCTTTGTTAACTAAGGAAGAATAATCTACCATCTCAAGTGCAGTGAGTCTAGACTTGATAACCAAATTCAACCCATCCTGAAATCTGGTGCATTTATCCTCCTCATCACGTAATAAATGCAATGAAAATCGAGACAAAGATGTGAATTTAGTTTCATACTCCCTGACAGACATATTCCCCTGAGTCAATGATAAAAATTCTCTCTCCTTTTGCTTCCGGTACATGCGAGGAAAATACTTTTCATATAAGACTTTAATAAAGGAATCCCAAGTAATTACCTCACCTCCCTCCGGAGTAAGCAATAAATGTTTGGAAGACTCCCACCAATATTTAGCTTCTCCCTTTAACATGAAAGTAGCCAAAATCACCTTCTGCGCGCCAGGTACATTCATCACCCCAAAGATAGTTTCTGTGTCTCTAACCCAAGTCTCAACTTCTAAAGGATCTACAGAACCGGAGAATGCTGGAGGGTTCAATTTGATGAACTTCTCGTACAAAGTATTCTTCTCCTCTCATTGTATTTCCCTTTATATTCTTGCCAAAGTCTGCTCCTCCAAGTACTTGGCTAGTTGCTCTGCTATTTGCATCATAAACATGTTTTGTTGTTCTGCCATTAAAGTCATGGCACGAGCCATCTTCTGCATATCTGTAAGTTGTTCAGGAGCCCCCTCTACATTATTTGGATTTTGTTGGTTTACTGTATTGGAAGACTCCTCATCTACCCTCTCATGAGCATTTGCTCCTTCCATAGCTTACTATCTGTCAGAAACCATAATTATAGAAACAAGAATACAAGATTTATTTCTAACATAATGGTTAGTATTTCTCACAAATTAATATAAATGACCCGCACAACGTTATTTCTGCCACTGCCATATCTAGACTCTCTAACCCCAGAATACAAAAACCTAAAGCTCTGATACCAAGTTGTCACACCCTAACCCCATTAGGATATAATTAACTAAATAGTTTACAAACCACAATTATAATTTATTTATTATTTAGGCCATACAAATTGAAACAACTTCAAGATTAAAATGCGGAATATAAAAAAAATTCCAATCGTTTTATGGTGACAATTTCAACATAACTCACATATCATTTAACTTAATTACAACTAGTGCAGTTTATAAAGCAAACTAACAAGACCCTACTTCTATGTACTCAACCTCCTAGACCTGGCAGTGGCAGCTGGAAAACCTGAAAATGTAAACATATAAAACCATGAGTTTAAAAACTCAGTGAATGTACTACATCTCTATATAGTAAAAGTACTATATTAACATATCAACATATTAATATATACATCTCTGTGCCAAACTAGGCCAAATACATATCCGGAGTTAATAAACCCCACATCTCCTGCCCTTAGGCAATAATCATATCCATAGGTTTTAAAAAAAAAACCTAACATCTCCTGAATTGCATAGCAACTCAACATATCCAGACTTTTATAAAGCCATAACATCTCAACATCTCTTGGCTTTTAAATAAGCCATAACATATCAACATCTCTGGGCTTTTAAATAAGACATATCATCTCAACATATGATACATATATGTCATATCTAAAATCAACTCAGTAAGTACACTCACCTTGTGTTGTCAATTATGTATTTACGTTTCCCTCTGGTGGAGCTGAACTTGGTTTATTCGACCTTACACCTGTTAATCCAACTAAATCAGTATTGAAACTCAATCATAAGTATTATCTTAATATAATTATGTAACTTTAAATGAGTACAAAACCCCAATATGATTCTACTCAAGTCATATTCCATGAAACATATGTAAAGACGAAACGATGGCATATATGTTGATAAGGTCATGAACATTCAACCCTAGAAACTACCTCGTAAAGAATTTATAACTAAACTCAAGTAAACATAAAAGTATACTTCTGAATATACATACACATGAAACATGTACTCAAAATACCCTTGGGAAGGAGTAGATACAAACATTCTTTCATGGGGTATCCAATATGGCGTCAAATCATTGTCCTCCATACTTAACCATCCCATATTCATAAATAGTACACATACAGGTGTTAAAGCTTATCAATCTGAAAACACATATGAATATACTTTCCGTTACAAGTGACGGTGTAATTTTTCAAGCTTCCTAGGGCAAGTTATGGCCATTTCTTTACAACACAAGAAATCTGCCCTACAAACTCCTCTATTGTTCCTTCGACTTCCAAGAATTTTCATAATTTTTCTACATCATAACTTTTCATAATTTTTAACAAACGTTCAGTAGACATAATTAATAGTTCATAATTAAAGTTTCATAATATTTTGACTTCATTTGCTATCTCAAAAGCTTGACCAAACTCAGGGCATACCGAAATGAAATATATAAACAGCAACTATATACCAACTTGCAACCATCACTAAGACCTAACCATAAGGAGTTAAATTCTTATTTTAGGATATGATATGAATATATAAGTCTATTTTCATATCCAATTGGAATTTCTGAATTCCAGTAAGCACACAAAGAGATATGCAAGTTTGAATACAAAGGGTTTCAATACAAAACAATATGACCTATAATACCACTTATCTCATATATGAACCAATACATATTATCACAAAGGAGGATGGAATTTGGATCAATAATTCACGATTTATATACTTTGAAATAAGTATAATAGAAGATTAAAACAATATTAACACATAATATTACCTTGGAAACACCTTAAAGGATTTTCTTGGAATTGTTTTCCTAGATTTTCCTTGTAACCCTTTCTTCCTTAACTTCTACCTCTCTTTCCTCAAGCTAATAACCCCTCAAACTGAACCTAGGGACTTATTTGCTGAAGAAATAAGGTTAAGGGAGAGTTTTAAGTCGGCCAAGGCTGCCTCCCAATCCATCCAATCAAATTAAAACATTTGGTTTAATAAAAGACAATTTACCACTTAAGGGAATTGACAGATTTGCCCCTTCTCGTAATTTCGACCTAACTTCTTACTCGAACATCCGTTTGATGCAAAGTTTGTTGTGTTACAACCCTAACTCACATATCTACAACTATGTAGTTTTCACCTCAAGTCAATTGTAATGTTACAAGGGTCAAAACTAGTCCTAAACAGGAACATTTCTATCGAAAATAACCAAATGTTGTGTTCGTAAATAATTCGACAATTCATGATTTATGAAAGTAGAATTATACTAACCATAATCACTTAACATTAGATATACTAATAACACATTATTCATATCACATAGGATAATTATGATTTAAATATAATTTATCATATTCATATACGGGTTGTCACACTCTCCCACTTCCACGCGAGTATTTCCAATGGCTGAAGCAACCCTGACGATTTCTGATGGTCCACCTTTACCAGCTGGCAGGTAGAACACTTGGACACTTACTCAGCAATATCCTTTTTCATCCCACTCCACCAGTATTTCCGCCTCATATCCTGGTACATCTTATCTCCCCCAGGATGTACTGCAAATCGGGACCCATGGGACTGGGTCATTACTGCATGACGTAAGTCTGCTCCTTCCGGAACCACTAATCTCCCATCAAACCTCAAACCCCCATCAGAACTAACAGAGTAGGACTTAGCACCCTCGGTTAAAAGTCATACAATCTGCTCCTGACAAAATAGGTTTGCGGTCTGTGCCTGTATCACCCTCGTAACAATCTTGAGTGTTAATGTCATGACAGATACGAAGCAACGGGATACTGCATCCTGGTGACCCAACTCTTTCCACTTTGCTTTCCAGACATCCGCTATATCGTCTATCGGTCTACGGATCAATGCATCAGCAACTACGTTGGCCTTCCCCAGATGGTATTGTATGTCGAACTGATAGTCCTTCACAAATTCTAACCACCTGCGCTGACGCATATTCAGTTCTCGCTGAGTGAACAGGTAATGCAGTGATTTGTGGTCTGTGAATAAGTGAAATTTCTCTCCCAATAAATAGTGCCTCCAAATCCTCGATGCAAAAACGACTGCTGCCAACTCTAGGTCTTGAGTGGGTTAGTTCTTCTCGTGCGGCTTAAGCTTGCGGGAGGAAAAAGCTATAGCCTTCTCCTCTTGTGTAAGTACTCCCCCAAGTCCTCGTAAGGAAGTATCGGTGTAAACCAGGTACTCCACGCCCGGCTTAGGTAAAGCAAGGACCGGTGCTGAAGTAAGCTTATCTTTCAGCTCGTCGACAGCCAATTGGCAAGCATCATCCCAAACATATCGAACCCCTTTGCGAGTTAGGTTCGTCAATGGACCCGCTATCTTGGAGAAACCTCGAATGAATATCCTGTAGTGTCCAGCTAATCCCAAGAAACTACGCACTTCTGTCGGTGTCGTGGGTTGTTCCCACTCCCTCACCGCTGACAGTTTACTAGGGTCAACTGCTATCCCCTGTTCAGAAACAACATGTCCCAAGAACTGTACTTCCCGCAACCAGAATTCGCACTTCTCATACTTAGCATATAGCTGATGCTCTCGTAGAGTCTGAAGAACCTGCCTCAAGTGCTCGGCATGCTCCTCCTCGGAGTATGAATATATCAAAATGTCATCTATGAAGATGATGACAAACTGATCCAAGAACTCTCTGAACACTAGGTTCATCAACTCCATGAATACGGCTAGGGAATTTGTGAGGCCAAATGGCATCACTCTGAACTCATAGGACCCATATCTCATCAAGAAAGCAGTCTTTGTAACATCTTGCTCCCTAATACGTAGCTGATGGTACCCCGACCTCAGATCTATCTTCGAAAAGAAAGTTGCTCCCCTCAGCTGGTCGAACAGATCATCGATTCGAGGCAATGGATACTTGTTCCGTATCGTGACCTTGTTCAATTCCCGATATTCCACACATAGCCTCAGTGAACCATCTTTTTTTTTCATAAACAAAACTAGAGCGCCCCATGGTGAGGTACTCCTGCGAATGAAGCCCTGACCTAACAACTGTTCTATCTAATCTCGTAGCTCTCGCATTTACGCCGAAGCCATACGGTATGGAGCTCGTGCTATAGGTCTAGTATCCGGTAATAAATCTATGACAAAGTCTATCTCTCGACTGGGGGGTAGGCCTGGTATCTCCTGAAATACATCGGAATACTCGCGTATAATTGGGATCGAGTCTAAGGGAATCACAACCACCTTAGAGGTATCCTACTCTATGTAATACAAATGAGCGGTCAAGCCTCCCTCTGGGCGAAGCATCGCTACTACAAACATCTCTTGCCCCGAAATGGCAAAGACAATACTCCCACCAAAACAATCTATCGTGGCTCTGTAAGCTAGGAGCCAATCCATACCGATAATAACGTCGTGCTCATGCATATCTAAGACTAACACGTCTGCTGGTAATATCAAACTACCAATCTCTACCCCCACACCCCGGCATATAAAGAAAATAAGAGAACCATTTCCCAATGGTGAGTCTACACACGTCACAGTGCTCTCTGCGGTGGCTAATAACCCTAAGGCCTTCGTAAAATGGGTAGCTATAAAACCGTGCATCGCCCCAGTATCAAAGAAAACTCAACCCATAGCACCGGGTATAGAAGACGTACCTTTTATCTCGGTTGGGGCCTGAGGTGTTGCTATTTGGTGGACGTTATAGACATGTCCATACTGTAACTGCCTCTACTGCACTGAGGCTGCTGGAATGGCTAGTGGAGCTGGCTTCTGTGGTTTATTATCGGCGCCCTGCTGCCTTTGGGTTTTATTCCTGTCTGGGCAATCCTGACACCTATGGCCATTCCTGCCACATCGGAAGCACCTCCCTTGAAACTGTCTCTCTTTATTACATTGTTGACTAGTCTCGCTTTCTCCTTGGTCTTGCTGGCCTTACTGAGAAATTTGCGGAAAAATGATGTCAGGTTGAGGACAATCCCTCCACCTGTGACCCGATCGCACACATTTATAGCAGAGTCCTGAAATTTCTCGTTGGTCGGTTTGTGGGTTCCCCCCAGTCTAATTTGGATAAGATTGACGTTTATGACCGTCCATTCCACATTTGAAACACCTCTTTGTGACTTCACTCTGACCCCAACTTTGTTGGCCCTGACGCTTTTGGTCCTCTACGTCATTTCGGTTACCTCTGGAGCCATCTTGATCTTGAGGGGTTTGTTGCCGAAATTTCGGTGTCTTTGCATAATTGTCAACTCTAGTCACATGAAATTGACTAATCTCTCTAGGTCTTTTGCCTCCTCTAAGTTGCGTGCTATGTTCGTGGTACTGTAAGACTGCAGTGGTAACTGCTTGTGCCACAATGCCTGCAAATTCGGCGATTGGTACCCTTTTCGAAGAAACCTGAGGTGTGAGTTGTCCTTGCCCATTAAATTCCCCAATGGCCTTAGCTTGTTCAACCTGACGGGCCATCTGAAAATTAAAAATTTAATCTGAATAAGTTCAACATTCATATCGACAAATCGCAGAAGCACGATTTTTTTTCCAACGCATAAAGATGAATACGATATTCCTAATGTTAGGGCTCTAAATCAAACACGCTAAGCTGGAAACGAGATAAACCGTACAGATCCTAAAGGACACTAGAACCTGATTCTCTGCTACCACCTGTGACACCCCGCCTAATTAAATACCGGGCGATCACTCCTTTATTAAATTAAAATCAAGGTGAACAGTTGGTTCATTCTTAGCATCACTGTCGAAAAATAATTTTTCCAATTTAAACACCCTAAATAATTAAGCTAAGTGTCAAAACCATTTTAGACATTACTTTCCAAATTTTATTTTATATAAAACAACATTTAAAACTTTACGAAATTCATAATTAAAGAATCACACAAAAACTATACTGGAACAAACAATCAAATAATTAAACATCTATCAAAGTAACTCCAACATTAAAACTTAAAGAAAAAAAAAATCCTGACAGTAATAAATCCCAAAGAGTAAAATACTTGAAATAAATGAATCACAATGTCCGCTAAACAACTGAATAATGGAAAGGGCGACACATGCCCAACCGGATAAATAGTGCTACAAGTGGAATCAAGAAATGAGGTTGTCTAAGCAAGAAGCCTGCAACTCCCACCTAAGCTGCAGCGCGTTCTTTCCAAAGGATCCTATGCAAGACGCCCCTGTGGCTGGGAACCTGTAATACATACATATATATACAAGAGATAAAAGAAAATAGAAACGGGTCAGAGCCCGATTGTAAAAATAATTTAAAATTTGTTTAGCAAGTATTTAAGATGTTACAGGCCAATGCAACAACATATTATTGCGACACTCCCTTGAGAAATTCTCACCTCTCTTCTAATGTGCACACCTATCGCACTAACCTTCTCAACGGTTTAACTCATCTTATCTTAGGTTACTCGTAAGATGTAAATTGAACAATTTAGCTGTTTAAGAAGTAAATTCCATTTAATACCAAAGCTCTCATTTTAACTTTTTTTGTTAATAAAGTTTACCAGTAATATACTATACTTTTAAAACACGTATTCCTCAATTGAAATCATTATTCATATTTTACTTACCATAAACACAGTAGGAAATTCCCAAATTTCATAATTTAATATATATTAAATACTCATATAATATATATATTCTAACAACACCCCACATAAAAATTATGGCGCGGGCTTACTCTGCTATCCAGTCCCCGTATCACTCCTACTAAGGGAAATACAAGTTCGGAATATCTCTCGAACTGTATTTACACAAACACAACAATATTGAGGCGAAGCATAGAGTCCTAGTCTCTAAGAGGCCAGCACATGCCCCCACGTCTCTTAGGCCGCCTGACTATCGATCCGATTAGCCTGTACCAAAGGATCTCTATCTTCTAGGGTACGAGTCAATATCCCCCATAAAGGTCCCATCGAGATAAGATTGTCCCAGCGCGGTAACCTCAGGGATAGTAAGTAGCGTGGGCATGGTTTTCACACGTATATAGTACATGCATAAACACAGACATATAAATATACTACTATTACCACATCAAATTTTGGTACATCTCATAATCCATAATTATGATATTTATCCTTATTTGTCTTTATTTAGTTATCACGTATAACGGTTCGTTCCTTACTTTAATTTGTGACATTTTCCCAACTTATCAGGTGACACTTGTGAATTCCTATACTCCCAAGTGTAATTTCAGTAGGTACTCATTTATTTCTTCCACGTAATTACCTTACGCGTCTCCCCCCTTTTATACATAGTTCGATCGTCCCTTATACGTAAACATCTCCAAAAATGTGAATCTCATTCTACATTAAAGGTTTCATACTTTTATTATGTCCCACTGGTCTTCTACACCTCCCAAAATATTTTAATAAGGATGTCCAAATATTGTTTCTCATTTAAATTGAATTTAACTATTTAGAAGGGAAAATAAGAGTCTTCCAGGAGGGGTCGATCGATCGATGGCAGGAGCTCGATCGATCGATCCGTCGATCGATCGACACTCCTGGTTCGATCGATCGATCAAACCGGTATGACGAATTCTGCAGATTAACAGTTACGGGTTCTATCATCCAACATCAACCAAATCCAGATTTTAAACACCCAAACTCCCAAAAATTCGTACTACACACATTATGAACCCAAATTAAACATCTTCTACGTAAGGCATGCGAATTTTCATCAATATCCATGGATTAATAGGCCAAAACTTTTAAAAATCTCATGAACCCTAGAAATTGCTTTAACTTTGTTCTAATCAATCTTTTTCCAGAATTTCTACTCCTAATCCATCATAAATCCATGGTTATACCTCTACATATGAAGGGGATTTCCATATTTTCATTCATATCATTACTACATGCAATTTTCCTAACTCCAACATGGGTTTTCTTTTATGAAACTCATCCTAATCAACCCTAGAATAACATGAGTGATGCATTAACGAAATTAAGCAAGATAAATACTTACCTGTATATTTCAGGGTTCTGATTTGTGGACGAATTTGGTGTGGTTGTGTTCCCCGTCGCGCGATCTACGCATTGGTGGTGGTGGCGATGCAACCGGATGAATTTTTTGCCTTGGATTGCTTGGAAAGCTTTCTACCTTCCTCTCTAATGTCCGTTCTAAGGTTATGAGTCTGCTAACCCTAAAAGTCCATTCCAAATGGCTGATATATCCTAATAAATTTCGTGGGTTTAATTACCCAAAATTATAAAATGTCCAAAATGCCCTCCCGGGGTACTAATTAAGCCTAAAAACACCCCGAGACTCAAACTGAACCCCTGGGTACACTTTTCTGACTATCTCGACCCTTTCGGACACTTTAGCGCCCTCAAAACGACCATACAAGTGACTTATAATTTATTCACTTTTATTAATCAATATTTAGTCCCGACGCAACACGGGCGCATCCCGACTCAAATTTTTTTAAATTGTCATTTTATTCACTCGTGACATTTAATAGCACCGATATTATATTACTTTATTCATTTGTAATATTCAACAAGTTTCCAATGATTACTAACTCTCGTCACGTTAGTAAATAAAAATATTTAATTTTCGGATTTATATTAAATTAATAACTCACATTAAATTTAATAAATCCCCAAATTTAGAAAGCATAAAAATACGGGGTATTACGGCACGTTCACAGAAGTTTGGTTGGTTCTTTGACCAAGTGGAGTTGCTAGAGAGTTCAAGATTAGAGGTTACTCGAACGATCTTGAAGATTATAAAGAGGAATATAGCTCAAAACTTGCTCTGAAAAGGTCCTATGGACAAGCTTTGAAGAGATTCCTCTCAGAAGTCACTTTCTCTAAGGCAAATCGTTCTGTTAGGTACTCCCATAATAGGACACTTTACGTAAGAAGTGTAAGAGGGTGTAGCTGCAACCATGTCTTATTGGATGGAGGAGCTTCCATCAACATCATGCCAATTAGGTCTTTTTACGCTTTTAACATTGCTGAGACAAGGATTGTACAAAATCCTTTGGCCATCTCGGGGCATGATAATCAATCCTTAAAGTCCATCGGTTATGTTAATGTGGAGATTACCATAAGGAATATCACTTCCCATATAAAGTTCCACATGATAGTGGGTGAGCCATCATATCAGTTACTGATGGGGAGAGTATAAATGCACAACCATAAGCAAGTGGCCTCCACCTACCATCAATGTGATAAGATAAATTCGAGCATCCAAGAAGTCGTTCGCACGTGAAGAAGCACACTTAGTGGACGCAACTTTCAATACAGAGTTGGCTGAGGAGGCTGTGGTGCTCACTTGACACACTGGTGGCACTAGAATCCCTAGCTCTAGGGAAAAAGTCATTTTTGAAGAGCAGGAGATGGATCGAGAAACAGTGAGACCCCCCAGACTGTCCAGGCAGTTGCGCAACGGGATAATGCCACGAATCAATCTGATCGAGCACCAGGTTCAATAACAAAAGCTTGCTCATTAGATTTTTAGCGAAAGTGCTAAAGGAGAACAACCAAAAGTGGTCACACAGGGAAGGAATCCCTAAGTAGTGTAAAATAATGGTGTTTCCTAGTGGCAAAATTATTTACAAGTTGTGAATGAGTGAGAGGGCAACTGAAAGCTTAGATAATGAGGCTGACCCAGTTTATAAATGTTCTTTGATGGACAACCAAGGCCAGTGTATAGTGATTGATAACTCTAATATCAGGAGTTCATAGAAAAAGTAGAGGAGGAGCCAAAATGCATGAAAGATAGGCCAAGCCCCCAAATACAAGAACTGGAGAAAGTAGATCTTACAGAGGGAAGTGATGATTCTAGGTCAATCTTCATTTCGAAAGAACTGGAAGTTACATCGAAAGGAGCGGTCCTTGAGCTGTTATGAGAGTTCAAATATATTTTTGCATAGAAATACACAAAGATGCCAGGGGTTTATAAGGAGGTGAGTTGCCACAAGCTGAATGTGATTCCCTCAGCTATCCCAATCATGCAGTCCACTCGAACGTACAAAACGGAGCTGGATTTGAAAATCAATGAAGAAGTGCAAAGGCTGCTCATGGCAGATGTCATCGTCCCAATACAACATCTTATTTGGTTGTTCAGCATTATGGCAATTGGGAAGAAGGATAAGAACCAAATTTGGATCTCTGTGGATTTCAGAGACTTGAACAGGACCTTCTCAAAAGATAAATTCCCAAGGCCTTTCATAGATACCCTGATAGATGCAACTGTGGCGCATTGAATGTATAGCTTTATGGATGGCTACGTAGGGTATAACCAGATAAAGATGGATCCAGAAGATGTCGAGAAGACTGCATTTTGCACACCATTAGGTAACTTGATGTATACGGTTATGCCTTTCAAATTAAAAAATGCTGGTACTATATACGGGAGGACTATAATGGCCATATTTCACGATCTCTTCCATGATTTTATGGAATTTTATATGGATGATCTGGTGATAAAAGTCAAAGAAGGAGGATGCTCACTTGGTGGACTTGAGAAAGGTGTTCACAAGGTGAAGGTGCGGGAAGTACAAGCTGAAGACAAACCCCCTCAACTGTGCTTTGGGGTGACAAGTGGGAAGTTCCTTGATTTTATGGTGAACATGTAAGGTGTCAAGATAGACCTAGACAAGCAAAAATCCATCATCAACATGCCACGGTCAAAGACAGCGAAAGAGTTGAAAAGTTTCTTGGGAAAGTTTCCTACTTGAGAAGATTTGTACCTGGGCTTGCTAAGGAGGTGACTCACCTGTTGATGGAGCTACTATGAAAGAGGGACAAGTTTACACGAGAGCCGCCACATCAAGGAGCCTTGGACAAATTAAAGAAACTCCTAACCTCTCCACAAACATGATTTCTCCAAAAGCAGGTATACCATTGCAACTCTACCTTACTTTTACAGCGAGGTCAATCAGAGAGCATTGTTAGCTCAAGAGGTGGAGGAAGTAGAAAGACCTATTTATTTTTTGAGTCGCATTATACATGGGTGGCCTGAGGCCAGATACACTAGTATTGAAAGGCATTGTTTAGCCATTATATTTGTTGCTCAAAACCTTAGGCACTACACGTTTATTTCACGGTCCACAATGTAATAAAATGTGACCCTATAAAGATTTTATTAGCTAGAACTATACTAATTGGTAAGGCAGGCAGATGGTTTCTAATACTTTTATACTACAATCTCAAATGTGTGGTCCCTCGAGCCATCAAGAGCCCAGCTTATGCAGACTTATTGGCCCTATTCCCATCTGGGACATTCGAGCCACCACACTAGGAGTTCCCAGGTGATAAAATTCAAGCTAAATACCTGGAGGACAATTTGGAAGGATTAAACATGGAGTTCGATGGATCTTTGGTTGATGGCAAAGGAGGTGCATGGGTTATCCTGAGAAAAGGGGAAGAGGAAGTTCGTTCACCCTTTAAATTGGACTTCAACTACTCCAACAATGAAACTAAGTACGAAGCCCTAGTGTTGGGCCTATTGAAAGCCTTGAGAAGGGGTATCCACATACTTGCAATCAAGGGAGATTCCAATCTAGTGGTGAAATAAGTAAATGGGGTTTACGCCCTAAAACACATGAGCTTAGCACCCTAACGAATGATCATTCTGAGGTTGCTCGGACAATTCTATGAAGTAATAATAAAAAGGCACCCCAGAACGATGAACTGACATGCAGATGTTTATGCCACAATTGCCCACAAAATTGCCATAAAAGGGGATTCAACGATGTTTCGAATTACCAAAAGGACAGCTACCCACTGATGATAACAATGATTAATGGGGAAAGATAAGGAAGCAGCTTGACACAAGGGAAGGACCATTAAGCTTGGTAAAGTTATCATAATATTTTACCATGGCTGGCAATTTATATTAAAAAAAAGCATGATGGTTGTCAATGTGAGTTGAGCCGAGGAAGTTGAGAAGAGACTGAAAGAAGATCACCAAGACATCAGCAAGACCACTAAGATTTCTTTATACCGAAGAATTCAAAAGGCAATATACTTTTGGCCTACGATGAAGCAAGATGCCGCACAAGTAGAATTACCAGGCGGCTAAGTGCAATTTTATAGAGTTGCCAGCTGATTGGAGACAACCGTACATTAACATGCTAGTAGATAGGGTAATTTCACCAGACGAGGATGATCTTATGAGGCTCAAGAGGAGAATTTCAAGATATTACACAGAATGCCCAGTTGTATCGAAAGGGTTATCTGTAATACCCCGTACTTTTGGCTATATTTATTTTTGGGATTAATTAATTAAATGCGTATTAATTGGAAATTAATCCGGGTTAAAAATACTAACGAGATGCGAGTTGGTATTTGATTATGTGCATATATGATTATATATGAATTTGGAATTATGAAATTTGTTGTGAGATTAATATATGGCAAATTGGGAATTTTGTTGAGACGCGTGTGACCACCGCGTCATGGTATATTATGTTAATTATAAAAGTTATTTTTATTTCTATTATCCGTATGGTCGTTTTGAGTGCGCCAACGCGTCCGGAAGGGTCGAGATAGTCAGAAAACACTAGCCGGGGGTGTAGTTTGGATTTCGGGGTATTTTTAGGCCATACCGACATCATAAAGGGTATTTTGGTAATTTTGTATTTTGGGAAATTAAAAGTGACGAAAATTGGTTAATTACATCTGATGTGGATTTGACCCACTAAGCCACTAACCAACCTATATTAACCTAGAGGGCTACGTAGGTTATTAGAATTAGGTTTTCTAATATCTTCCCAAAGCAAACCCTAGCCACCATAACCATTGGAGAAGAGAGCTTGGAGAGAGAAGGAATTCTGCAGAAAAAACTCCATCAAACCAACATCTAAATCAGAGATAAACCCGAGGCAAGTGACTTAATTCCATTTAATTTCAGAGAATGTTCTTTCCATGTTATATAATTCAAATTTATGTTTATTCTTGGTGAAATATGAAAGTCCATGTAGTTTAGAACATAGAACTTGAAAATCTTGAGGAGAATTGCATGTAGAATGATAGGTAGATGATTATTCTCTTGATATTTGTGATTGGAAGAAATTAAAACGGAATTATATTGGATTAATTCATGATTCATAAAGTTAGGGTTTATGTTCTTGAATAATTGGGAAAAAAAGTGTAGAGATTTGTAAATTTGATTGATGTTAGGATGGATTGATCCCTTAAAAACATGTTAGGATGTGACTATATATGTTTAGGATTGATTAGAGACCTTAAAACATAGTTGGGACGAAGTTTAGAGGAAATTTGAGAAGCAGAAATTGGGTGAAAAATGATTTTGGAAATTCTGGGCTCGCAGCTGGTCGCTCGTTAGAAACCAACCCAGGTCGTTCGAACGACCTTCTAACGAGTTGACCAGTCGCTTCTAATGAGGGGCAGTTTCGTTCGATATCTCGTTCGAATGAGATATCGTTAGAAGTTACAATTCGTTCGAACGAACTGGAATCTCGTTCGAACCGTCTCGTTCGAACGAGACTTCTAACGAGTTGACAGTGGAATCTCGTTCGAACAGTCTCGTTCGGACGAGACTTCTAACGAGTTGGGAGTTTGGGCCTTTTTGGACTGTTTTGATTTTTGGAGTCCCGTAAACTTATTCGAGGATATAGATAACATTCCGATGATGATGTAATGATAGAATTGGGACTTTTGGGTATTTATGAGAAGGAAATTATATACGAGAGTTATATTCAATGAACCGTTTGGGTTGAGACGTGAGTGTCTACTACGACGTGAGAATAGATTATGGCGCGTATGATTATAAACCGGAATCGTATAAAGTGTGTAAATTATAAGTTGGTACGAGAATGCGATATGTACTACGATTAAACTACGGGATTACTAAGATGTGTGTTTACTTAGTATTGGTATATAAATTGTGTGTATGACATACCTACCATACTTGCTATCATGGGAGGTTTGCGTTCTCTTAGGGCCCTCTAATCCTTGTGTTGCCCGGATTTAGACTGGTTACCTTGATGAACATAGGTCATAGAAAGACTTATTGGGATATTAATAAGTCCGCTGATCGTGGGAGCGTAGGTATGTACGTGACCCATGTGATGTGACTGTGTTCGCCTCCATTATTTGTGATGTTGTTATCTGTGAACTATTCCTGAGAGATTCGGAATATGTAATCCTTATGTACGTGATGTACCGGGATGGATAGCAGAGTATGTGTGCATCGCAGCTTAGTTCTCGAGGTGCTTGTATTGTATGCTTATGATGTGAATAATATACACTTAATTAATGGGAACCTTCATGTTAATGTTGTGAATATAATTACGGTATTGCTTCGAGAAATATAACGAGTTAACTGATAGTGATATATATTGCATATTGAGCATCTGAGTTTACGTTAAACCCCTACTTAATTACAAGTGTTATAATGTTAATAGAACCGAGTAATAAGGGTAGGACCTATGACAGTCTAGCTAGATATGATGGCACTTAGCTAGTGGTTTATGTCGTTGTAGATGGGTACTTACGTTAGGAGTGCACAGTTAGACGAGAGGTGAGAATATCATGTGAGTGCACGTCCTAACATGTACATTGCATTTAATGTTTTAAATGTTTTTAAAGCACTTGCAGGTTTTTAAAATATAACTCCACATTCGGGCTCTGACCCGTTTGCTTTCAAATCTACTTTTCTTGTAAAACCATTTTAGGTGCCCAGCCACAAGGACACCATGCATAGGATACTCATTCTGGTGACAAGCTGTAGCTGTTTGTGGAAGCTACAGGGATTTGCTTGTAGACGCCTCAATCACTTGGATTCCAGTTTCATTATCTATCAGTTGTAGGGCATGTTGCCCATTTCTATTAGAGTTACATTTCCATTTCAGTTTTCAGACTTTGGCATGTATTGTTTTAGTATTCGGTTTACTTATTTCAGTTGTGGAATTGTAGTGAGGAGTTTTCCTCCAGACTTTATTTACGTTATGTGATGGTCATTCTAATTACTTCATTATGGTGAATGGTGTTATTATTCTTTATTACACTTGTTGCATGTTAATCAGACTTTAATTAAAATTTGGCACTTACTTTTTAAATACTAGGTGGTTAGTAATAATAAAAATGTTTTCGACAGTGATGCTATTAACTGAGCCAACTTGGCATTTTGAATTAATTTAATAAAGGAGTAGCTACCCTGTATTTAATTAGTCGGGGTGTCACATTATCATGATGGACCTTTGTGGTGTATCAGGTTGGAAGAGGCAGAGGAGGTATTGAAGCAGGGCCACGAGCCAGGCCACATTAGAAGAGCAAAAATTTATCACCAACTTATAAACTTGGGGTATTTTTGGTCAACCATGGAAAATGACTCCGTCGAGGTTATTCGAAAGTGCAAGGCATGTTAACTTCATGGTAATATGATCCACACTCACTCAAAAGACTTGCACTCCATCTCCAATACTTTCCCTTTTCACACTTGGACATTTGATCTTATGGGAGCAATTAATTCCTCCTTCATGAGAAAAATATGGATCTTGGTTGCCACTGAGTGCTTTACTGAGTGGGCGGAAGTCATACCTCTAAAGAAGGCCACAGGCCCACAGCAGGTGTAGTTTTTCAGTTCATGAAAGAATACATCATCTGTCGTTTTGGCATCCCAAAGGTTTTCCTTTCAGATAATGGAACTCCATTTGTAAACAGCGATACAAGGTCGCTCACAGACAAATACTCCATTATCCACCACAAGTACATTGTGGCCTACCCTAAGTGTAATGGGCAGGCAAAAGCTACCAACAAGACCTTGGTAAATATTCTAGCAAAGACGTTGGAAGATTTTCCTGGAACTTGGGACGATAAGATACCAGAGTATCTATGGGCTTATATATTTTTCAACAACTTACCCAGCTTGAGCAAGTGTTGGCTGGTTTCACAAGAAAGAAGAGTCAGGTGTATAACCAGTACTAATTGACCCACTCAAATAAAGATCACCCCTGCCATGATCGGGGAATCCGCCATTACCTCTGAGTTGTTCGTGGTAGTGGATGGTGCTTCGGGGGTCTTGAAAGATGGGGAAAGAGTTGGTTCGAAGGCAGTGGGGAGTTGTTTTTTGGGGGGTTTGATGGGATCAAAAGGGAGCCTTGCTGTGTTTATTAGTGGGAGGTGTCCCCTATATGTTGATCTTGCGCCTGCTCTCGCTCAGCAGCAAGAGTATTATAATACTCATCAATTTGTGTGCCACAAACAAAGTATAAGGAAATGAAAGAGATGAATAACCACGAAAGATACAAATTGGAGTGAATAATACCTCTTCATCAACAAAGTCATCCAAAATAGTGTAATCTAAGGAGGAGAAGAAGGTTTCTCAGTGTTAAACATCCTGTGGAATCTGCGCAATTGATGCATTAAAGGGACGTTCTCAACATCTTCTGCAGTTGTGCAAGAGACCCTTGCCTTTGACCTAGTCCTTTTCCTGCCACTTGCACTGGCTGAAGGAGTGAATGACAAACCCCACTCAACCATTTGCTCCTCAATGAACACTCTAGGAGATGATGAACCTTGACCATACTTGCTCATCAAGTCATCAAGCCATTCTGTCACTTTGCTCTTGAGGGTGGGGGGTTAATCTCTTCTGCTGGAAGGAAGGCCTTCGAGTGATCAGCGATAGTGTTTTTCTTCTTTTGTTGCTTCTTTTCACCTTAAAGCTGCTTCAGTCAAAGAACCAAGTGGTGTTTTCTCTTCAATAGTAGGGTGTGAAGTCTCAAGGACATCTTCAGCTTAATCAACAAGCTGAGAAGTAGAGGCTCCTTTCTTTTTCTTCAAAATGACTTCCTTAACAGGTGCTAAAGGAGGAAGCTCGTTGGGCACAACATCATTGAGATTACTCAAGGGGAACTGAGATAAATTAAATGAGCAACCTTTCAATCCAAGCTCAGTTGGAGGAATTTTCTCAACTGTCGAGTAAATCGGTTGGTGTAGAATGACTTTCTGTAATCTAGCAAGCTGGTTAGGCTAGAACACGATTAGGTAAGAAGTAAACCTACTACCCCGGGATTTCTTCGAAGGAATCACCAACTTCTCATTGTAATGGACCAATAGGTTTGACACAATACTAATCAGAGAATTTCCACAACTTTGCAAAAAGTTAGCAGATCTCTCTAAGAAGTTTTGACTCAGCAAAGGCACTACCTGGTCTTACCCAAATCAGGGGGCCACACGATGGGGGGAGTAGATGGAGTATTAGAATTTCCACTCAGTGTAAGGGAGAAGGTATGAAGGGGTTATAGTTTAAAGAACATTGATCGAAGGGAAGTTGCGCGTTGCAGCCTCGTCAACCTTGCTTACCGGTCGGGAGGACTCGGCAAAAAAGTTGTTGGTATAAAACCTATGAAGCACGGATTCTTCAAAATGATAAATGAATCCGAATCGCATCCGAATCAGATGCGATTCTCACCCAATTCTCCTCCGATTCGCACCCACCGCGTATCCAATTGTTTTAATTAAATTTTAATTACGGATTCTACATGGAGTCTTTATGAATCCTCATTTTTCTCGTGAAGAATACTAAGGTCAAATAATTTTTCTAGTATTTTTTTTATCAACGTCCTTTGTAAAGTTATGAGGATATATAGTCTAAATTTGATGGAACTTTAAGAAGGAGAGAGTGTGAGACTCGGTTCTACATATTGAATTAAAAATAATTGATGTGGATTTTATTGATGTGGTTCTTCAAGCTTAACATTATCGAGTTATTCTAAATAAACTTTCAACATTTTCAACCTGGTGTGGTGACGCAGAATATGATGTGAATGAAGAATGAGGGTTATTTTTAGGGTTTTATTGTATTTTTGTTATTTTTTGTATTTATTTTATTTTTAGAATTCATTGTATTTTCCCTTTTATTTTGTATTTAGAAGGAGGGTTAATTGGCTTTTAGGGACATATATGTAATTAGATTCTTAGCTTCGAGGACAAGCAACCTCCTTCCTATAAATACCCCTTATGTAGGCTCATTTGAGTCATTCCTTGATTTTGAGATATTGTGATTTGAGAGAGTTTAGAGAGATATTATCTTTTCTTGCTCCCATTTGACGTCATTTACGTTAGAATAAATATTCCATAATGATTTACACGAGTGGTGTTCAAAAGCTAGATACATGGTACAAAAGCTAAAATTAAGTAGTGGGAAGTTGCTTGAGAATAGATCTTTTTCAAGAATGATATTATCACTTAAATCTTTTTCGTTACGGTCTAATTTTTATGATGGAGATTTATAAAAGTAATTATTAATTTGTATATGACCTAATGTGCAATCTATATAAAATTAAGGAATATTATAATATATTTTTATTTTTATTATATTTCCTAGTGCACTCAAATCCTAATTTTTTTTAGATTTTTTGAATCACCGCATCCGCACCGTGTCTCACCGGCATCTATGCTTCATAGTATAAAACTGGTTAACACCAGCATAAGGGTGAAAACAAAACGACTTGACATTATCAATCAGAGTGTGGAATGGTTTCTTACTTTGTTTGAGATTACAGACACAAATGTATGGAATCTTCACGACATGAGAAGTAGGTATTAAAGTGCTACAGGCATATACGAGAAACCTTGCATACAAGAAGCCAGTAAGGAGCATTTGATTGGCGTAGTTTAAGACATTAAACCTCTCGATAGACCTGGCAAAGTCAGCTTGCACTCGATCAAGCCAAGTATAAAGAGAGCTCAAGGTTATATGAGTAAAAGGAATTTTGACACCCAAAGACATCCGAACGGACATGCCAATCAGATCCCTCCTGGGGCAACCCCAGGCAAGAAAATCCTTGACAAAACCACCAGTATGTATGCAGCCAGATCTAACTCGCTCTCAAAACCTTCACCAGTGGGAGGAAATTCGATAACTTGATTGTTTGCAACCGACTCCCTTGCCTTAGCAGCTGTTTTGTCTTCAATAAAGTAGAAGTAATAGATGAGCTCAGGAAAGCTGCATTGTTGGAGTTATCCAAACACTTCTTGTAAACACCTTCCAACCTCTTTTGAATAGCCGCCTCTTCCTTCGTGAGAACTTCAAAAAAGGTCTCATATCAAGCAACATCAATACCCATAAATTCGCACACATCCTCCGGATTTATTGTGAACTCTCCCTAAGCAGCTACACATGTGTGAGACCTGTGGCTCCACCGAGAGACTAGTAATCTCAAAACTTGGTGATTTTTGCTCAAAATTAGATTCCCAACCATATAGTAGATGATAGTCCCACCTAGGACAGTTTGGCGGCGTATTTACCATGGATGTAGTCTGCCAATGGACCTAAGCCATCACAATCTCCACCAGCAAACTCAAACTCAACACTAGAATAAGGAAAATCCCCACGTTCGATTCTAAACTTAACAACACTAGCACCTGGGTCGTTAATTTCCTCCACAAGCAAGTGGGGGAATGGCTTGGCAGTCAAACTGTTGGGAACGCCTCTTTCAAATCATCCTCATTCGGCTCCACCTCAATCGTGTCATCACTCGGTTGAGAATCACTTGAACCACTAGTAGATGCACCATCACTATCGGTGGTTGATGATCTTGAAAATACCAAAAGAATCTCGATGGTTCTAACACCATCGTCATCGGTAACTTCCAGGAACTCCTTAGCCTTCAACATGGACATCTCGTCAAACCTCACATCTCGGCTAACAAATAGCTTCCTCGTAGACGGATCCCAAAGCTTGAACCCCTTTTCCATAGCCTAGGAAAATACATCGGTGAGTTCTCGGGTCATTTTTGGTCCTCTCGTCACTAGGAATGTGAGCATACCCCGGACATCCGAACACCCTCAAAGTAAAGTAGTAGACCTCGTGCCCCGACCATACTTCCTCTAGACACTTCAAATCAAGAGTCAAATTTGGTGATCGATTCACCAAATACACGACGTGATCAAGAGCTGCTACCCAAAATGATTTCGACAACCCTGCATGTAACCTCATGCACCTTGCCCTTTTCCATATGGTGCAGTTCATCCTCTCCGCCACCCCATTTTATTGTGGAGTCTTCTTAACAGTAAAGTGCCTTGTGATGTCGGCATCTTTACAACACATGAGAAAACCACCATCTCTATATTCACCCCCGTTGTCGCTCCTCAAATACTTGACCTTCTTCCCCGTTTGATTCTCCACCATGGCTTTCCACTCCTTGAACTTCTCGAAAACCTTTGATTTTTCCTTCAAGTAGTAGACCCACACTTTTCGTGAATAATCATCTATGAAAGTCACAAAGTATCTAAAGCCGCCTATGGAAACAACATCCGCAGGCCCACACATATCGGAATGAATATAGTCAAGAGTCCCTTTGCTCTTGTTCGTAGATATAGTGAATTGCACTCAAGTTTTCTTCCCCATCACATAATACTTGCAAAAACTGAGCTTGCATCCATGCACCCCTTAAAACAACTTTCGTCGATGAAGTTCTTCCATGCCCCGTTGCCTCATGTGACCAAGTCTCATGTGCCACAATTGTAGCTCGTCAATTTTTGGCTCAGTGGAGACTGCCGCTCCACCCACTACCATATTTCCCTTCAATCTATAAAGATTGTTCGGTAACTTTGTGTCGCGCAAAATCACCATCGATCCCCTTTTCACCTTCAAAGCCCCACCCTCGACTTGAATCACACACCCCTTTGAATCGAGTGCGCTGAAGGAAATCAAGTTCTTTTAAGTGCCAGAACGTGCCTCACTTCACTTAAGGTTCAGATAACCCCATCCCACATCTTTATGTGGACCGAATCGATTCCCACTACTTTGCACGTAGCATTGTTTCCCATGAGAATCTCACCACCGGTATTGGACTTGTAATCCTCAAACCATTACCGATTCGGACATATGTGGTATGAACATTCGGAATCTAGAATCCAACCATCAACGTGATTGGCGAAAAAACAAGTAAGAACCTCTTCGCCTTACTCTAAAGTAGCAACACCGACCACATCCTTAGTAGCGTCTCCTTTCTTATCATCTTTCTTCCACTTCGAACAATTCCGTTTAAAGTGACCCTTTTTATGGCACTTGAAACACTCAACTGTGCTAATGCCTCGAGATTGAGACCTTTGGAAGCCCCGATTATTTTCATCCCGAGACTTCGACCTTCCTCTTTGTCCACCACCACCAACCTTAGCTACCAAGCCTTCACCTTGAGAAGATGAACTACCTCCACCGCTACCATTTTTCTTCTTCATGGCCACGTGACAAATGATGTCCTACATTACATCATTGAACTTGAGAGTAGTCTTCCCAAACATAAATGTGGTGACAAAGTGCTCATATGAATCGGGCAACGAAGCACGCAACAACAACGCTCAATCCTCCTCGCTATATTGAACATCAATCCAGTTCAAATCGTTGATCAAAGCATTGAAGACATTTATATGCTTCATCATATCACTGCCCTCCTTCATTTCTAACTTGAAGAGCATCTTCTTTAGAAATAATTTATTTAATAAAGACTTGCCCAAATAAATCTCCTCCAATTGATCCCACATGACCTTAGTCGTAGTTTCAGATATCACGTGATTGAACTCATCATCCGTGATATACATTTCAATTGAAGAAATCACCCTCTGATCAATATCGCTCCATTCGGCTTCGGTCATATCCACCGGACGCGTCTCTATACCCAACAATGCTATAACCAACCGTTGTTGAACAAGAACACCCCGCATCCTTCTTCGCCACAAGCCAAAATTAATTTTCTCATCAAAAGGTTTTATCTCAAACTTCATTGAGCGTCCCGATCCATAACTAGGATCCCACTTCTTAGAGCCTCCGCTTGTAGAAGTTGATTCGAGAGTACGCGACACCTCTTCCGCCATTTGGAACAAATTCTAGAACTTATGCCAATATCACTCAAATTGATTCAAGCCGAAAACACCCAAGACCCATGGCAGAAAAACCTTGTTCCTAATGAAAATTAAGTGTGCAAACTCAAAATGAATCCAATCAAGAATTTTAGTGACTAAACATTGATTAATCCTCTTTTAAATAATTTTGTTAAAAATTAGTAGCAATATTTTAAAAATCAATACCATTTTTAATACTTTATTACCAATTTATATGCTAGTTAAAAAAAAAGAAGCATGAAGTAAGAAAAAGAAACACAAAACGTGAAGTCAGGAAAAAAAACGTGATGTGAGAAAAGAAAGTACTAAATAAAAATGTAAATAAGAAACAAGCAAAAAGATAATGTAGTGAGGGAAAAAAGATCGTGAGACAAGATACTTCCTTTAGAAACAAAACCCTAGAAAACAAAAAAAAAAACCCAAAAATAAGAGAATAAGAGAATTCAGCGAAACCTTATTTTATGATCTAAAGGGATTCAGCGAAACCTTATTTTAAATTGTCATCCATTATGATTCAGCCACGGCAGAAAGCTTTTAGGTAAGATTCATCCATTCTTTCATCTTTATTTCAACTCGGCGCTTCTTTTTTTTTTAAATTTATTTTATTTTTTTGAAAAAAACAAATCTCTCCCGATATTACGTATGTTACTCGGTTTGGGATGAATTTTCGGCTAATATCTCAGAATAGCTGACAAATCCGCCGAGATATATCGATATTTTACTAATTCAGTTTTTTTGAATCGTGACACAAAATTGGAGCGGTGACCCTTGAGAACGAGTCAACTCGCCTGATACCAAGTCAACTCGCCTGAGAATTTGAACCATGTTGTGGCACGAGATTCGGTGGATATAGAAAAATTTATAACATAATCTCTTGGCATATGGGAAAATTTGTAATTCCATCTCTTAGTTGTTGGAAATATATACAACGATTACTCGAGTCTTGCAATTGGCCACCATTATGAACACAACATTTGCTTGGAATAAAATTTACATATTACTAACTTCCTGATTTGGCTCCACCATTGTGGATTCTTGTGGCAATCATCAATATTGTAGCTGCATATTAGGTGTGCAAGTGCATACTAATCTCAAAATTACATGAAAGATTACCCAATATTCTTTCCTTTTTGCATTATAAGGCCACGATTTGTATAAACTATACGCTAAATCTTTGAAGCATGACGATTGCAAGAATCGTAGCACTTCTTCGACACGTCATTATGCAACATTGATGTCGTCTCAACAGTCATTTTTATGTTTTTTATTTTTATATCAGAAACGATTCATATATTCCAAATAAATGACACTTGGAAGATTGAAACTGACACGTGATCTGTATCCACAAAAATATGGGTACCAGTAGGCCCGGAAATATGGACTTTGATGGGTAGATCCGTCCATCACATGCCCACATTTATTTATTTGGGGTCCATTAATTTTGTTGATGGGTTACAACGACTTGAGCAAACCCAACAATCGGGTGATTCGCAGGTCCTAAGCGGGTCAGACAAAATCACACAACGTAAACCTAAAACATATACCATCACCCATTCAAAACCCTCTCATCTCAACACAAAACCTTAGAGGCAGCGTGAACCCACTCAAAATCTGTCAGCCATAATTACACCGATCAAAAACCTAGGGCAAATCCACCCTTTTGTCACCAGATTTCATCAAAAACCATATTTGGAAGTGGAACCCGATCAAAAGCGGTGGATCTCTAGAAGTGGAACCCGCTCAAAACCCATCAGAAGCGATCAAAACCGGTGTAACCCCGTTCATCCGCCATGTTAAAATCTCTCTGAAAGTTTTTTCGCCCAACTCTCTGTTTTGACCAATGCAAATGGACTGGTGGTTGTTGAGATACACCCTAAAATCTCTCTATAACATTAATTGTTTTCTAATACAAAAGTTTTCAATATATGATTTTAACACCTGGCTATCTGTGTTATTTTTAATACAAAACTTCTAGTAGCAACTTATGTACTGAGTTGAAATTTTATAGGGTTTATTAAATTTGTGAACTGAGTTGAAATTTTAGATTTTTATTTTTTTATTTTTTTATTTTTACAGTTGAAGTTTTGAATTACAAGCACAAAGGCACCCAGGAAAATAAAAGAAAAGGAAAAACGGGTTAGTCCGACCGGCCTGACCCCTGTCCCTGACCTGCCCAGATTTATCCATTTCCATTTTTGACCTGCCCATAACCGCTTATTTGTCGGGTCTATGTACCAGTGCGTAATACTTTTTGAGATTATTTAAGTTATGGCTAGTTCCAATTCAAACGTTTAAATGTTGGGCAAAATATCTAGTGTAAATACCCATGAATGTGAAATGTACATTACTTGGCCAGTCTTGGATTGAAGATTTGATGTAGGCCATAGTCAGGAAAGAACTACTTGAACATTTACTGATACTAATGGGGGCATGCGTATACGGTCAAAGGAAACAAAACAACATTTGAGAAAATACAAAAGTTCCTTGCCAAGGTCCATCATTAGTTAACATATTGATTTCATCTTCCCTGAATTTGATTAGTACACCGTACATCCACTGGAAATGGTTTCATATTATTTTTGTTGTCTTCAAAATTTGCTATCATTATGAAGCAAGGATGGCATATCATCTTATTTATGTTCGTGTATTACCAAGACGCTAAGGGGCCGTTTAGTTGTGGAAAACTATTTTCCATTTTCCATTGTCACTTTTTGCTCTATATCTTTGCCAATGGGCCATTAAAATGGGAAGGATGTGTGCAAAACTATTTTTCAACTTAAGCAATTCTAGAAAACATGTATTTTATGATTTCCAGATTAGTTTAAGTTGGAAAATGATTTTCCATAAATTCTCATTCTTATTCCCATTTTGAGGGCATGATTTGCCAAATTATAACACAAAATATGAAAAATGAAAATAGAAAACTATTTTCCACAATTAAACGGCCCCCGAGTGTTTCTAGATATTTGGGAGTACCAAGGGAGCAACTGAAAATTCATATCGATTTTTTTCATTATTATTTAAATTTAGATTATGGAATGTAATAAGCAAATGTTTCTTGTACAGATGGTGTAATTATTTACTCTAACTATAGGATACCCTCCTTTCACGAATTAGTGCTATTGATGGAACGAAACAAATTTACGATTTTCTAGTTTTATATATTTTCTTAGCGAAGGCTTATTTAAGGGTTTTTCTTAATTAGAGTGCTTGATGTACTACCAAGTTTTGGGAGAATTCAAGGTCCTGATTTACGGATTAATTTCTTATATGTAAATTAAGAATTTATCTGGTTTCTTATCTGTTTGGGTGTGAGTCTAATTATACATGCTTATGTGTTAGAATCTATGATTGGAAATTAAGAATATTGAGTAAAAACTCGTGAGCTTATGCGTTCCTTATTTCCATTTTTCTCCTGTTCTTCTTATGTGTTCTGCATTAGTACCGTAACATATAATATGAGCTATAGTTCTCAAGATCAGTTCTCATATGAGGCTGTTAAAAGCTTTACTATATTTAGTGTTTATTTATAATTTGTTCATTGCTTTGTTTGCATGGAATATACCTCTTTTCAATTAAATTCTATTTCCTAATTTCATGGTGCATAACATTGCTTAGAATTGATCATTTAATAAGAGTTTTGAACACAGATTTAGTTTCTCTTCAAATGTAATACTCCATAGGTGATCGGTTTCGCTTTTTGTCATTGACCAGTCATGACTTACACTACAACAATTCTTACATTTAACAGCTAAATTTTTCATATCCAAAAGTGTATATTTCGTTGCTGCTAGTTTTTGGCAACGAAACTTATTTCGTAGAGAGTTCGTGGCCAAAGGCCCGTCGCTAAATGTATATGACCACAAAATTAAATTTCGTTGCCAATTGTGGAGATCATTTGCCACGCAAATAGTCATATTTACGCTACAATTTATTTCGTAGCTAATTGTTCAACATTTCGTTGCTAAATGACTTCATTTCGTTGCCAATTTTATTAATAAACTAGTGTGTTAAAAGTTCTTAGCTACGAAATTTACAATTTATTTTGTAGCAACTTGTTCAACATTTCATTGTTAAATGTCTTCATTTCGTTGTCAATTCTATCAATAAACTAGTGTGTTAGATGCTTTTAACCACGAAATTGTACCTTCCCTCAAGATCTATTGGGTACGAAATTCAATTGTTGAAAAATGATTTTTAATCATTAATTTTTCAATAATAAACTTTAAAATCTTAAACCGCACTTTTATTTGTCAATTGCATATTTAACTACGAAAACATTTAATTTGGTAACGTATTGTTTCAATATATATTTTTTTGTTTTTAAAAATGAATTTTATAGAGTAATGTATACCACCAAATTTAAACAAATTACCACCTAAAAAAACACATTCGTTAAGATGCACAAAATAACTAAATTATCATAAACAAAATTAACATTAAGTCACATACACATACATTGCCACGTCACGTAAACACTTGTTAAGGGACGTAGAAGTCTCAAATTTCATCCCCTTACAAACGACAAATAGTCAT
The DNA here is from genome assembly GCA_949130495.1 of Sambucus nigra. Taxonomy (NCBI): domain Eukaryota; kingdom Viridiplantae; phylum Streptophyta; class Magnoliopsida; order Dipsacales; family Adoxaceae; genus Sambucus; species Sambucus nigra. The sequence goes on from OX422224.1 coordinate 3,795,578, forward strand.
GGTGCAAATAAAAAAACCTAAACTAGTTAAAGGACTTAGAAGTCTCAGATTTCATTTACAAACATCAAATGTCCAGAGTTCATGGCGCCCCAAAAATAACTTCTTGTCACGTCAAATCTGCAATTTAGAGAATACAATACCATTAGCTAAGATAAAGTAGTATTTGATTTGTCTTTATCATGAAAAAATTATAATGACGAGCGTAAGTTGATAATTAACGAGATAATAATCAGCACGGAATTTTTTTTTAAAGTACATAATTGCGAAACGGTGAAAATTTTCAAAGTACGTAATTGCAAAACGGTAAAAATATTGCTCCACAATAAAACAAAATGTAATTTTTTAAAAAATTGGCCATAATCTCCTTTGTTTATAAAAACTATCCACCCTGCTTAACAAAGAATAAATTGTCCAACAATATTCAAATAGTCCAAATTCATTAAAGAAATACACATATAACATGAAATAAAAAATATTCATCCACTGAATTCACATTGCGCCTCAAATAAACAAAGTGTCCATTTAAAATAAAAATGGGCAGAGTCCCCTTTGTTTATTGGACTATCCACCCTATTAAGGGATAACAACCAATCCAACAATATTCAATGATTTCAAAAGTAAAATTTAACAAATATTTTAACGAAACAAACTTCGTACAAAAATCACATATATATAAACTGAAGTCGTCCCGCGTGTTCCACTGTAATAATTGTGCGTAGTTTTCAAAATGCCACACAAAAAAGTGAGAAGAAAAATACCTTCATATAAGCTTGGCTCGGTCATCGATTTCACTAAAATCTCCATTGTAACTGCCATCACGGATACATACCTCCTTCACATTCAATCTATTCTTGGTTTTGGACTACCACCTGGAAAAAAACATGTATAGAAAGATCGAAAGAAGTTAGTATATGGCAGCCTAATGAATATGTTCATCAATTTCCTCTCCTTGGCAATCCCCAAACACTACATCTTCGCTACATTACACATTTAAAATGACTAAAATGACTAAAATGGTTTTGGTTTTATGTTTTTCAATGGAACCCACAACTTATGTCGTATATTGAATAGGCCACCTCCAACTATTAGTGCAAACTGAAGGTCACACAGGATAGGAAGTGTTGGGGGAAAACAAAAATTATCATGACTTCTTAAATATTAACATATTTCAACTTACTCATAGCATAAATAAAGACAAATTTCAGTTCAAAACTTACCACAACCGTTTCCCTTTCATGAATTTCAGTTCAATAATTTCAGCTCCTACTTGTGTTACACAACTTTTAGCTCCTGCTTGAGTGCTACATGGGTTGCATCCAACCTCTTATTATCAACCAAAAGTGCTTGAATCTCCTAATGTTGAGCAACAACTCTCTCCTCAATGATGGCTGGGTGAGGAGGGAGTTATCAATTGCAGTTGATACAACTAAGGAGGTTCGAGACAGTGGCATCTGACACATTAGTGAATAAAACTGATACGAAAATGTTTCAATAGTGGATAAAACACATTAGTGGATAAAACAGATACACGCTGGTGCTTCACCACGTTGACTAATGATTGCATCAATTTCATTATTTGGGATCTCATGACGGTATATTTAAATAACAAGAAGTTTCGTTATGCTAACAACAATGTTTCAATAGTTTCGTTATGATGCGTTCTACTGATGTTCATAACTGTGTTCTACTGGAGTGGAGATGCTAAAAATGTACCGAACCCCAGCTATTTTAGAAATGTGACATACGGATACAATCATATGAACTTGAAACAAGCTTATGAAAGTTTAAAAGAATAAGAACTGAAAGTATATTTCATGGAAACAAAAAAGTATATTTTAGAAAGTTAAAAAGTATATTTTAGAAAGTTAAAAAATCGAATGATGGCATAATCAGTTTTCACCTGTTACTGGAGACGAGAACATGAATGCTAGATGAAACTATTGAAGTGAGGAATGGGCCTCCAATGGTTGTTGTATCACCGACTCGAAATCAATACCTTTCTCATTTGCAAATTCAAATGATGCCTCTTCTGTTAATAGCTTTGAGAGTACATAAATCTGAAGAATGAAAGCATTTCTATAAGCCGATAAAATCATAAACTTACAATTTACAAGAAGTATGGTGGATGATTATATATCTTTTATCAGATGATGAAGGTAGATAAAATGATAAACTTGCTATTTACAAGAAGCATGGTGGATGATTATCAATAAGAAAAATGCTACATGAACAAATTAGTAAAGAAAGTAACACAAGCTCAAGCATATTAAGACAACTCCTCAGGAGCTATAAGGATAAATTATACACTTAATACAGTACTTTTAGCCAGGCAATCGTACCAAATAGCGTGTTTGATACAACTGAAGGTGTCTGCTGTCATTTAAGATATTAGTTTTCAATATCAGACTAGTCGAATATTTAGTACAATTGATACACCCCAAAAGTGAAACCGAAAAATAGTACCCATGCCTTAAAAGGAAGTAATAGACCCTTCCGCTGTGAATTTTTTATCTCATTGCATGAATTCGTAATCAGTCTCCCCAACCCATATGAATCCCATGGTTAAAACTTTACTAACATAGAAAGTTTTGAATTTTCATTCATCATAAAATTGATGAGCCTGCATATGTGTATGCCTTTTGTGATATTTGACTACTTTAGGGAACCTCTGACTTTAACTATGCTACCATATTTTGCTTTTATCTGAATACAGCGGTAACAATAGCTTGTAGATAACAACAGCCCAATGGACACTAAGGCTAGGATGTGATTCTTCAATCCACTTTCTGAACTGTTTTGATGTTGAAGCTGAATTTGCTAAAGAATCTGCCACGTTGTTGCTCTGTCTCCAGATCTGAGCTCTTTGAACTCTGGCTAATATGCACAAAATCCATAATTTCTTGAATATAAGTTTTACCCTTCCATGAAGGTTTCCACTAGCCAATGATCATATTATAAACAACCTTTGAATCTGTCTCTATAAAGACCTTATCTAAGCCTTGCTATATGCTTAACTGAAGACCAGTTAAGCATTGTATGCTTTACTGTGTGCTTAGGAGATCACTGTGTGTATTATGGCCATTAAAGATTTATTGTGTGTATACAAGTTACAAGATCACTATTATGGAATAACTACAAAATTTAACTACAAGATATATAAAGACCTCCAAGTAAAGCATATAACTTTACTTGATTTTTGTGATTATGAGGCCTGGGCCATTTGGTTATGATGAAACTTGGAGGTTTTAGATGCATTTTAAGTTGGAATTCTTGAATTATAATTGAGTTTATCTCACTGAAAGGCCTACTACCTATGGCTAAACTACTTATAGAAACTAAACTACCACACCCTAGCTGAAAACATCAATTTTCTCAGTTTCTTTCCCATATTGAAGATACTCGGGAGCAAGATATCCCATTCTCCCAGCAGTTAGTGTCAAAACTGGGCTTTTTTCATGGTCCATGAGCAAGGCCAGCCTCTTGACAATGGGGGGCCGAGCCGAACTCCCGGCATGGGCTTTTGTTACTTGTCTTTATGTCTATGGATCTCTTGCTGCTCATACTCTAGGAACATCACCTTATCAAGACTCCCATTAGGCATAAACTCATAAACAAACAATAATTCACCCTTTTTGACATATCATCCTTATAATTGAACTAAATTCTTGTGCCTCAAACAAGCAATGATTGATAAATCAACAAGGAATTCGGTTTTACCTACGTGGGAATTCTTTGATCTTTTCACTATAGACATTGTACCTAAGCCCATAAAAAGGCCTTGTAAATCGTGTTGAATGCACCGTGTCTAACAATTAATGGTTTAACATAAGCGTCTAAATGAAACAAAGTGGGAAAACATTCTTCATCTATCCAATTCCAACTGGTTGAGATAAAAAAATATTTGAGTTGGCCAAAAGATCATTATATTACCAGCAGATTTCTTAATAAACATCAGATAGAAAGCTATTTTGATAAGTAGACAAACCATGCGCCTGAATATGTGAAAGTAAAACTATTATAAACTTCTCAAAAATGAACATCCAGCAAATTACTTACAACTCGAATGCAACAGTCTTATGATCATCCTTAATATCTAACCAACCTGAATCTTTAACTGACTTTTTTAACTGACACTTCAACGTGTCAACAACGCATTGGTTGATGTTTATATATATATATATATATATATATGTGTGTGTGTGTGTGTGTGTGTGTGTGTGTGTGTGTGTGTGTGTGCGCGCGCGCATATAAGTTTCACCTCTGAGTTTTTCATAGATACAAGACTATGAGCCAGCACTTGAAAGCCTCTGAGTATGGATCTTCTGCCCAACAGCAGAGCATATTTAACACCTGAGAAACAGAGTTCAGTGGTAGTAAAGATAAGGACTAAATAAGGTTAGAAATCACAGTTTCTAGCACTTTTAACACAGAATATATAACAATGGCAAACTAATAGGAAAATAACACACACAAGAATTATAATATCTGAATAAACAACAACCATTCTTAGTTCTCACCAATGTAGATCATCGGTAAGGCAGTGAACAAATTGAGTTGAGTATGAACTGCTGGTTCAAGATTGTACCCAATGTTGCATTGTTACTGGTGTCATCTGCCATGGAAGTACCCTTGATACCAGTAAGAGCCATATATACTTGCTTCCCATTTCTTCTTGAAACTTTGGCTTTGAGCATGGATATTTATTTCAACCCGACATCCCTTCCCTTGCCGACTTGAATATATTAATGGTGAGCCACATTCCCACCTCGCAATGTGCAATTAAAGCCCGCAAAAATTTCCTCACTAGTGTTAATAATAATAGTGTTTTAATTCCTCTAATAGATTACGCATTTTGAGAACCCGTAGAAATAGTTTTCTTAGTCAATATCGGTTGTCTGAACAAAATCTCCTCATGTAGTTGCGAGCGCAAACTGTGCTGATGATGGGAAGGAGTTTTAGAATGTGTTTGGGCCATCTGCTTACTACAATGAGGCTTATATTTGAAAACCAAAATTCCATCCCAGATTCCTTTGTGGACTTGAAAGGCCAATAGACATACAAGGCCAGAAAATAAGGGGAAGCAGTCCATGCTTGAACCCCACCAGACATCTAGGATCATTGTGTTTCACCCTCTGCCAATTGAACCCGTAGCATTGGTCATTTACGATGAAGGCCAAAAATTTCAGGTCAACCCATTTACGGACCAAGACTACGCAATTCCCTCTATGACACCACCAACCTATAGGGACAGTAAGTCTTATTTTGTCCAAGTTAACGAGAGGTGTTATGTTTGCAAAGAACTATAGAGGCATTGTGCACGCTTGTCAAATTGGAGAATGTATGGGATTCAAGGACCCCAGGAGAGTACCCTGGGGTAGACATGGTCAGGGTTTCTGAGAGAATAGGACATCCAAGTTGAGGAAGGAAAGGGTGTGGACACTGAGGAGGGCCCAATAGGCGGCTTGTAGTGACAGAGGGGTAACATAGGCGTCTCCTTAACCTCATAGATAAGTATCTTCATGGGGATATCTGGATTGACATCCACAGTTTTTACGACAATATGCATTCAGATTATGGCCTGTGATGAAGCAGCAACTACACATGGAATTCCTAACCCATTCTTATGAGTGAGTTTTTTTTGCTCGGGTGCAAGGTTGAAAATCAGTCAAAGAATAGACAGATAAATTTTATTTGCAGTATTCACGGGCAAGGTTGAATGCGGTCACGGAATAAAAGATGTTTGCTATTGCAAGGATTAAAAATGAGGTAGCCTAGAATCAAACATGGGAGGAGGAGCCATGGCAGAAGAAACTCAGGCAATGATGACGGATGGAACTACCCCACAACAAATAACTTTTTAGTGTTATGAATTTGGCTATTGCGGGCTTATAATACATCATTCACCTCATAGTGTATAGCCACTGTAAAATGCCCAAAGATGAAGAGTTTTTCAGCTTTTTCAATGTCTTCAATTCCCACTTCATTCGCCCCAAGAAATTATTCCACACATCTGTATAAGTAGTCTGCAAATAATATACGTGGAAACCCCATCTTCATTCCACTCATCAGCATAAGTTTTCTGCAATAGGGTGGAAATCCCATCTTCATTATGTGTTCGAAGATTCTCCTTGATACGAGATATAATTGATTTTTGGTGCTTTCTTTTTAGATTCAATTTACGCTATTGTTTGCATAAATACTGAACTAAGTTGTGCTTGTGCTTCCTTCACAACATTTTCCTCAGGCATTGGAAATCCTGAGACAATTTAGAAATTATTGAGCTTAGAAGAACATATATATCACAACATTTATCTATTCAGGCATTTTATCAATCATTTGAAGGACCCTTAGTTTTTTTGTGTCAAAGTCATTACAAGACCCATATAATTGGGTTTGTGAAGAAAGTTCCCAACATGTGTAAATGCCAAATTTAGCCAAGACAAAACCTCGGAAGCTCAAATATTTGAAACATGCTATTCATACAACATAAAAGCATATTAATCTAGGCAAGAGTTATCAACTGAGTAAGCTACAATGAGTTCACATGTACTAAATAAAGCACCAAAGTATACCTCCAATACAAATGTGTTGGATTAATGATGAAATGAATCTTAGTAAAGAAAAAAAAGATTTCTCACCCACATAGAGCTAGAAAGAAACAACCCGCATAGAGCTAGAAAGAAACAACCTCCCCTGCATCTCGACACAGTACATGGAAGATATAATTATCCCGATAAGATCACCATAGAAGCCATAAAGGAAGATTCAGACAGATATGATTGCACATTGGAATTCATTATGACATATGAAACAATAAGTAAACTGAAGAACTAGCTTATAGACATTAGTAATGAGATAGGATTACTCGTGCAACTTTCAAAATCGGAGTGACATTAGCCCACAACATTCAATTATATAGTTTAAGTGATTAAGGTCCACAACTCATGAATCATGAGCTATAAGACTATGAAGTCTACAAATATCAAAAAATAGAATAATGTCCAAAACCATCAACAATTCACAAAGAAATGTGACCACGTCATGGATACAAGTGAAAGATTGATTTAAACTTCTAGTACTTTATCGCAGAACCAACTCTGATGTTTGTTCATTCATTGTTTAGATATTTAATTATTTGCAAGCACTAAATGCTAAGAAAAAACAGACCTGTAAGAACTCGTCAATCAAATATTCTAGTGCGAACAGATGTCCATTTATCAGAAGTTTCAGCATATTTTGCTAGGTTGTCATTGAAAATATTTAATTTTGGTACTGCAGAGCCATATCCAACTAGTTTACAACTTTGACTAACGAGCATGCACAAGCATACATGGAAAAGTATGAAAAAAATATTTTTTAATCACATTATGGCATTCTAAGTTGAGGACTCATCAAACTCGACTAAATGTGAATCAATGAGAGAGGTGCCAATTGGCCAGGCTTGTTCAATATACAAAGAAAGTGAGCTTTAAAAATGAAAGAGAATGAACATCTTATATTTATTAGGCAAAATAAACCTGCTAAAGCGATAATTGAAAGTCTATGCAAAATTGAAAGATCAATAATAAAATAGGGTGAACAATCCAAACAAATTAAAATATTAGAGAAAAAAGATTTGACTTGTAAGTAAAATAATTAGGCAGTACAATTTTCCTTCATGCTCTTGTTTGGAGTATCATTTCGAAATTTTAGTGATAGAAAGCATGTATCCCCAGGAAGTTAATTTTCTTAGAGACCCATTAGGGATTAATAAAATCATTAAATTGAAAAGAATTGAAGTACAATGGGCATATGATGAACTAAGATATTTCTAAGAGAGCGTTATGGAGATTTTGTTGATTGTTAGTATATGAAAGCGAAGTGATGTTAATTGTTAAAATTAATAGCATGTAATCCCGCTAAAAATAAAATAATATCAAAATTAAAGTACTTGTGGAGATAAAAATTGAGTATAACAGTTGGGTGATCTTATGGAAATTTATTTAGTGATGGAAACAACCAACCACTACCTGCCATCAGACAACAAAACATTACTTTCAACACTGTTGGAATTAAATACAATAGATTAGTAAAAAGCATCTGAAACAACCAAATCAATCGACAATCATCAATTCAAACTAAACCACTACCTAAACTATCGACATCATCAAATTAAACCAATAACCCACACCACTAAAACATCAGTCTACTACATTTTACCTGATAAAACCCTAAATAATTAAGGAGCAAAAAAATCCTAAAATTTGGGGGAAAATAACGGTATTTGCCTTAAGTGATTATCTTATAACATAACATAAATAAACATACATATCACCTCTTCGTCTCATAACATATCAATAATAAACATACATATCGTCTCTAAAATTGGGAAAACCGTGTGTGTTCGAAGTTGGAGATAAAGAGAGACAAAAGGGGCAAACTGATTTGGTTTACCGTCGATCGGATTTGGAGATTGTGTTTGTCCAAAGTGGCGATCAAACCACAAAAATCAGCTCTAAACCCGCTCACACGAGGGTGTTCTATGTTGGAGAGAGAGAAAAAGGGTTTCGTGGTGCATTTGGAGGGATGATCGGGTTTAGAGCTGATTTAGGAGATTTTGAGAGTTATGTTAAGGGTGGTCTTAAAAATTAGAATATTTCGATACAAAACAATTCGTTGCCTAATGTTTTAAGGCTTTACACTACGAAAAATATTTCGTTGCAAAATATAAAAGTATTTGCTATGAAGTATTTCGTTGTCAATAGTTTATATTTCGTTCTTAAAAATTTGTTTTTTTGCGGGAATATTGGCGCCAATATATTGGCACTTATTGTTAACGAAAATCTGAATTTTGTGGCTAAATGTAATTTTTTTCTCCACAAAATTATTTTCGTGGCAAATCATGAGTTTTTGCTACAAAATTTCTTTTGTAGCTAAGAAATTCGCAGCTATATGTAAAAATTGTTGTAGTGTTAAGATTTGATAACCTGAGATATGTTAAATTATGTTGCTGAATTTTAGTAATTTATATTATCACAATCATCTCTCACAGTTGGATTTGGGTTGGATTATATATTTTAAATCTAAAACAAATGCAAGTTCACATTTCTATCACCACGTAGCAGTCATGATTTCTGTTTTTTCTTTACTTTCTTGCGGGGATACGCAACTACATTTGTTTTTTTCTTTACTTTCATGCGGGGCTACGCAACTACATTTGTTTTTTTCTTTACTTTCTTGGGGGGATACACAACTACATTTGTTTCTATGCACTTTCCATTAACGTTATAATTCTCTCTAGAAATTACAGGCGCAAAACCTGCCAAGGAATTCCTTTATTAACCCGCAATTAACTGGGCTGGCTCAAAATGGCCAGTCAGCTATGATTCGGAACAATTTGCAACAACAACAATGGTTGAAGCAGATGGCAGCAATGTCTACTCCTAATTCTCCTTCTTATCGCCTCCAGAGAAGCCAAGAGCTCTTGCAAGAGCAACTAGCTTCAACTCCTCAGTTACACCCAAGCTATATGCCTCTCAACTCACAACAGATATCCCAACTGGTACAGCAGCAGCAATCAATGGGGAATCAACCAGATCAGAAACAAACGCAGCAGCAAGCACCAGCGCCACATCAGTAACAGTCACCTCTGATGGCTGGTCCCGCTGGTCAGAAACCCTTAAGTCTCACTGGATCTCAGCCAGATGCTACTGCATCTGGTACAACTACACCCGGGGGGAGTTCAAGCCAAGAAACAGAAGCAAGCAATCGACTTCTTGGGAAAAGGAAGATACAAGATTTGGTTTCACAGGTCCTGTTTTGTTACTTTCCTAAATTTTCTTTACCATGTTAAGCAAACCCGAATTTTACAATTAAGGACGTTGATAGTTCAAGAATAAATGAGAGAAACTAAGTTCAACTGTGAAGTTTTTAAACTTGGTTCATATTAAGATCTTTTTATTTCAGCCTATGCATATAGATTTATTAATGTAATTTGGTAATTCATAATACGAAAAAAATGAATTAAAGAGATAAACGCCCCCATAAACATGAATAGTGTATTTTTGGAATATTCTGAGTTTTCTAATGATAATGGATTTCATGTGAAATAATACCTTTGGATGTTCAGGTGGACCCACGAGGAAAGTTGGACCCTGAAGTTGAAGAACTTCTGTTGGAAATGGCTGATGAGTTCATTGATTCGGTAAGGCTTGCTAAGCAGTATTTTAATTTAGTTATATGTACATAAATTGCATTTCTCTGTATGGGTTCATTGCTATCGATATGGTGAATGATTTGTCATTTTATGATTGATCCATGCGTCTATTTTGACTTCACTTTTCAATTCTTATATGACATTATTGTACTTGAAATAATTTGGTTCCCATTTGTATTTTGATAATACTTTTGTCTTCCAGTGGGATTAATAAGTTTTATGTAAGTTTTTTTGCTCTTATATTTTATTTAAAAAATTGTTCCACTCAAACAGTTATCATAAGATAAAGATTTTTCTGTAAAATATGTGTTGAACATGCATGATACACCACTTTTCAACCAGGGGGTGGGTCTATGTGGGGCCCCGGGGGGTAGGAACGATGAGGCGGGTTTTACCTTTCGGGCCGTTAGACTTTTTTTAGTAAACCCCTTCACCAAACCATCCCTGAACCACTAAGCTAAACCCCTCCCCCCCTCTCCCCTGTTTAGATTTTTGATATATTTTTTTTTTCTTTTATATGTAAAGACATTTAATTAATTAATATATCATATAAGAAATCGGCGGTGCTCCAGAGTGGCACATGTGGCTAGGAGGGACTGGATGCCTGCGGGGGATGCTGAAGCGGTGGCCAAGGGCAAGAGCACGTTTGGATCTGATTCGTCAAGTGGTTGACGTCGGTCGGCCTTCCTTGGTGGCATAATTTTTCTGGCGGGCTACGTCGTAACTGCGATACCACTTTGATGTAACATGAATAATACTATAATTACCTTATTTACGGTGAAAAATAAGTGGTCCAAGTCCTACCATTTAATTAAGAGATGAGCATAGATAAATAAAGAATTTAATTAATTAAATTTAATAGACTAAGGACAACTATAAGATAATAACAAAATAGAAAAGAAGTAAATTTATCTTGTCTCTCCTCCAGCTGGATCAGTTGGGTAGACCCTCCAGCTGCTCGTTCAAATCACATATACAACTTCCCCCGTCCCCCCACTTTCTCCTCCCCCTCCCCCGCGGGGTAAATTAAGAGTCCTAATATGAATGTCAAAATTTCTAAACATGATCAATGACCAAAAACTTAATTGAATATCGTGAAATTTGATACCTTGTTTACCAAAGTGGACTCTTAACATGGGACATCTCAAAAAGGGAAAGTAGGACTCTTAGGTCCCGTTTGGTTCTCTATTCAGAAAACTCGATTTAAACGTTGTTTTTAAATACAGTTTTAAAATTCAGTTTATTGTGTTTATAATTATTGGTGTGCGTTTGGTAAACTTGTTTTTAAATAAAGTTTTTTGAAAATTTGACAAAATTGGCAAACATGTATATTAACAAGTAGGATAACAAGAACACACAAGCAATCAAAGCAAATAAATGACAACAATATAACGTGGTTCACCCAAACTAGGGTTACATCCACAATGGTAGGATTTCTTCTTTCTTTGATAAATGGAGGAACCACAAGGTTACACATTCACACTCTTTCTCTCTCCAAGAAAGTCACTCACAAACCAAGCACAAGAACTAATCTTAAACAAGAAGCTCTCACTCAATTTTCTCTTTGAGAAACTCACAAAATGTTCACTCTTGCTGGAAAAAATAGCACTACACTTAAAAACAGAAAATAGGCTTCTATTTATAGTTTTTCCTCAAAAGGGCATTTTTGTAAATATCGAGAAAAAACTATTTTGTCTCCCAAAAGAGCCGCGAACCAACGGGAAGCCACCGGAGAGCCAAAATGTGCCACAGGTATCTGCCATAGATCAGAATTGATCAGTTTCCACAAAGTATGTAGCACGGCGGTACTTGGCCCACTGGCCTTGATGAGCTTCAGTCCTCGGGGAAACACTCGTAGCAGAAGGAGTCCCTTTGACGATGGGAGCCATTGCAAAGCAGTGTTAAAGATTGAGATGAAGAAGAAGGTTTGAAGAAGAAAGACGGACATAAATTGCTCTCTCTCTCTCTAAAAGGAATGTTTGCCAAGGAAAACATTAAGGGTAAAGTGGCGCGAAGAAATAGAACCCCTTTTTATAAGGGGCAAAGAATTGAATTTGAAATGGTGTGGGATAAGTCCCACGCGCACGTGGTTGCGCGTCTTCATCCAAAGCAATGATGATTTCTGATTGGATGATGACTAAGGTGAATCCTGTGATGTTCACGCGCTGGCCAGCACGCCACGTGTAAAGGTGGGGGGAAGAGCCACATGTGCATTTAATATGAGACGACGGCTCAATGATCAACGCCTAACTTGGGGAATTGAACGAATCGTCCCATGATTCTCTTTTTTGGGGACACCTAAACAGTTTTGGGGGGGATTTCAAAAAAAATTATATTTCCCCCAGCATAATAAAGTTTTCATAAAATATTTTTATCTCCGAGAAAGCTTAATAACTAAGTTCCCAGGTCGGTCGAGCAAAAAATTGCTCGAAGGGAAAACACAAGTGTGGTTATTTACACATACCTTTGCACAAATAATTGTTGTTCTCATTATTATTTGCTTGTTTATTTAAAATGACCCTATTTTACAGGTTGTTCAAAGATTGGTGATGATATTTCGTACAGATATTTCTTTATAGGTAAATAAATATCTTTACGAAGGGGCAATGCAGGGGGGGTCCAAGCCTAAGGTAGATTGAAAGACTAATCTTGTACAAACAAGAGAATAATGATTAAACAAGAGATCATTCGGGAGAACATTCACAAAAAGCCCAGAGCTAAACCGTGCGATCAAATACCTCAAAGAAGGAAAGCGGTCACTCGAAGGGCATCCCACAAAGATCAAGCCTAATCGAGAGATATTGAAGGCACATTTTGTAACAGAAGTTATGATTTACATGCATTATCCCTTATTATTGAAATACTTGGAATTGTTTCGTAATAATTTTGAGGTTGATCAGTACCGTCGAAGGACCATGTCTAGCAGGACATAGGAGAGCTCACATGCTCTATCGAATAACCTTTTTTAGGGAACCTCACAGGGAATTGGTTTAGAGGATTGGGAACAAGATAACGTTGAGTAAGTAATACCAATTTCTTTGGCACACTTAGGTAATACCAATTTCTTTGGCACACTTAGGTAAAACCTCTGTTCAATAAGATCCACAGATAGCCTCTCAAGATATCTTTAGTCGAGGAACCTCGCTCGAGCGACCTCCTTTCTAACAGTTTTTCAAAGATGTCTTTTGGTCTCTCATATACAATTGAAGGTTGCTCGAATAACCATCATCAGAAAGACCACAGTTGGCTGATTAGACAGCTCATCTCATATTTCACTGTTCACCACCTTTTATGATGTCATGTTTCCCGACATTTTAGAGACTCGAGAAAGGTGGCACTTGAGTGAGTTTATTCCTTAGACCATTAGAACATTTATGAGAACGTCCCATCAACCGTCACAAAAGATCTCTTTCCGTCAGCCTGTCACATCTCAATTAAGGAAAAGAGACCCTTAAACCCACAAATAGTGTTCCCGCCAAACATAATATCTCATGCATTTAATGCGCTATCTTTGGCATTAATTGCACATTACTCTTAATATTAAATGAGGACAAATCATTTAATGCAAGCAAGGTCGCTCTAATGACCTTGCCCTCATATAAATACTTACACTTATTTCCTTTAAGGGGATGATCTTTTCCCCTTCAAAAGTTGACGCCCAGTTTTCTCTAAATGTGAGATTTTATTGTGAGTTTACCATTTTTGGTGATTATACTCCAAGATCTTTAGAGCTCAACCACTTTTGTTTACAAACATTGGCAATTATTGCACACCTGGTTTGCTTCCTTGCCTTTATTGTGCCAAGGTACTTGTTCCTTCTCCCTCCAACTAAGTTGATTGTGGAGACCCATTTAATTTATTATAGTTAAAGAGCATTTATGGTGTAAAGGATCATTTAATACAGACTTTTAGTTTCAAAGACAATTTCATTTATTGTGTTATTCTTTGTGCAGTAATCATTATTCTGATAAGGGGTTACGCCTCCCTAAATACTAATTGTATTTAAAGAACCCACATCTTACAAATTTAAATAATTAAAGGTTGTTGCACTCTTTTGTTTTGACATGAAAGTACAAATATGTGAGATGGAACTTGACAAACTATAGGGGTGTTTGTATTAGTATGCAAAGACTATTTGTAATTATTTATGAAGTGATATTTTGTAATTTTCTTATATGCTGAATGGATGGGGCGTTGGCACGTGGCAAGAGAAGTTCTCATCCGTGAATCAGTATTCCGTGGGAGACGAACAAAACGACAACATATGCAACCAAACCCAAAATCTCAAATGGTAAACAGAGGTCCTCTCGATATTATGACTTAAAACACCACAGTTTTGGAACTTTATACCATATACGCGCTAGGATTATTCTCTTTGATGCTGTATTTTTCCAATACCAACGTCCAAATTAGTCATATGCGCTAGGAATGCTCTAAATCTATCATTTTACAAAATACAATTTCCAATCCAGAGACAAGGGGGATCAACCATCGTATCGATTGTGTCTTAGGCTATCCCATCTTGTGACTTAGAAAATATAGTTGACATGTAGGACTGACACTCCCTATTGTGCCCTTGAGGTTGGGAAGAGTGATTAGCATCGGGCATGACTCCGGTACCAGGCCATGGGAACAAGGCTTGTGAGAAGAACGCGGAGGCTGGCCTTCGGCATGTGCGAGAGATGGCAGACAAAGATTTTATTGTATTATTGTTACCTAATTCACATTTAGGTTACCTCCAATTTAGTTAGGAGATGTATATTTACCTTAATTGCAACAATGGGGTGAATGGATATAATAATGACACTCAGAATGAGTTAAGTTATTCATAACTGCCTTGGTATTTGACAGTGTTTTTAAAGGCCGAGTGGGGAAGCGCCTCACCTAAGGGCTAGTCGGAACGAAAGCGGACAAAGTGAAAAAATCATCGTTTTTCATAAAAATTCAGTTCTAAATCAAAAATACATAGTACTATAGTAGCATAGAAAGAATCATATGTATATGTAAGAGTAGTGCTATGGGCACAAAGTAGCTCCACAAAATCTCCACAAAAAGTAGTGCTACTAGTGCCCTGGCGGGATTCCATACCACAAGGCAATGTTTAATAGGTAGGTGAGAGAATAAGTGGAATCCACGACAGATTTTGTGGAGAATTTTTACTCGTATCATTATTCTATATATAATTTTATATATATCATATGCATGAGTGTTGCTTTGTAGATATAAAATGATTATAATAGCATTTACGTGCATCTTATTTTAAAATGTTACACAGTTTTATATCTACAGTAGCATTATTTTTGTGTAGGAATCAAATATATATTGCACAAAATATTGTGCGTAATATTTCTATTACTTGTCTAGTGCTAGCAATTTATTTATATAAGGGACTTTAAAGAAAAGTTAGTAATGTTGAAAGTATAGGGAAATAAAAAATTGTTACCAATGTTCATGTGTAAATCAATATTAGATTCTTTTGTAACAAAAACTTCAAAGCATACTTGGTGGTATTGTAAAAAAGGGAAAAACGTGTATGCCCGCCCTACCGCCTAGTGCTTTTTCGAACATTCGTATTTGGGATGTTATGCGCCGAGGTCCTAGTAAAGGCCGCAGCCAGGGCGTTAGGCTAACCCAATTCTATTCATGAATGTGTGAGCCGAGACTAGTTTCACGCTGCGACCTAAATTTAAGTGGAGTGTGTCAGAAATATAGCTCAACTTACATACATTCATGCAAATACATATAATATATATATATATATATATATACATATATAAATATAATATATATAGATACATATATATACAAATAATATATATACATACACTACGAAAATCATCTACAAAAAGTTCCATCAAAAAATTGAACTTTACTACTATTTCAAAAATATGATATGCAAAAATCATGAATATGTGCATTTTTGGCTATTGAAACTTTTGGTGATGATCTCACCCACTTATGGATTGAATTTTCTGATGATTTTTTTGTAGATCATGGAGATCATCTCCAAAAAAATTCATCAAAAAAATCATTTTTTTACTACTCTAAAAATTGGTCTGCATGGGGTTCCGCATCGTCTAACATATTTGCTAAAGTACAATCCGATAATGCACAATTTAAAATTTTCCTAGAAATATTTTCTTCGGGTGGGTGGAACCAATCAAACACACATTTACACTAAATAAGTACTACTATAAAACTCATATGGAAAATTATAATTTCCAAAAAAAATAGTGCGTGCGCATTAAAAGAAAATATATTTTACTCACAATTGGACATCATCTTGCAACAACTCTGGAGTGCTTGATAGAATTATATCAATGCCTTTCTGGTAGTCCAGTCTCCCAATAAATCCAATCTATATGAAGTAATCCAGTCGATAATAAAAGGAAGATGTAAATTATAATTATACAGACTGCAGAACAAGGAGTTCACTCTCACCAATGGACAATCAGGCCTAACTGGAAGACCTAATTCCTTTTGCAAAGCAATCTTGCATTCACCCTGCATTTTACAAAAAAAATAAAAGGCGTAAGAAAGAAGCTGTGAAAAATAAACAATTGAAATTACATATACTGAACTCTATCATACTAATATTCTGTAAAATATAAATAGGAACGAAGGTTTTAAAAGGCGATAGGCGGCGCCTTGAGGCGAGGCGAAGGCTAGCAAGGCTGAGGCGCACGCCTCTAGGGAACTGAACTGAGGCTTGTGCCTTGTATAGAAGAGGCGTACGCCTTGAGGCGTATGAGGTGTCTGCCTCATATTTTGCTATTGATTTACAAAAAAATGAAGTCACGTGGGTATTTTGCTTAAAAAGAAAAAGTCGTAAGAAGGTAAACAACGAAAAACCCTAACGGTTGATCAAAAACCAAACGAAATACCACCGAAAGACCTCCGATTGGTTTCTCTAGCAGAAACAGTCGACCGATCATCTTCTCCATCAAAAATCGATAGTTATACGCGGTAAATTCATCTTCTCCGATGTTTTTTTTAGTTATTTCTGCTCTCTCTATATATCGATATATGTATATATGTATTTTACTGCTATATATAAATATATATATGTATATATGTATTTTACTTATATTTTTTACTATTGTATATATATATATATATATATATATATATATATATATTTACATATATAAAACATATGTATATGTATACATATATATATTCTATTTTTTATATATATTATTTTTTTATATATATATTTATATATATATTCTGTATTACATATATAAAACAGGGTATATGTATACATATATATATTCTGTTTTTTTATATATATATATTCTGTTATATATATATATATATATATATATATATATATATATATATATATATATATATATATATATATATTCTGTTTTTTATATATATATATATATATATGGCTTTAATGCTAACACAAAATCTATATTATTGTAGTGAGTTGCCATTATGTTAAATAGGAAGGATCCCGCTTGGAAATACCGGAAGGAGGTGGAATTGCCGGATAAGGGTTACAAATATATTGAATGTGGCTTTTGCGGGAAAATTATTAAAGGCGGGGTTAAGCGAATGAAGGACCATCTTGCATGTACCAAGCTTAATGTGGCTAAATGTGTGAAGGTACCTCCGGAGGTTAGCCAAGAGATGAAAGATTTTTTGATGAAGGGTGTTGATGTTAAGCAAGAGAAAAGAAGAGAAGAAGAGGAAAGGATTAATACTTCCTCTTATTACAATAGTCAATCATTTGGAGGGTCAAACCCGGGTAGTGGTTCTACGAGGGGAATTCGAGGACCAATGGATCGTTTTATTGTCAATGTTGATGTCATCGGATAGACTTTACGAATGGAACATAGATGGATTATCTGAACAAGAAATCTTAAATAAAATGCAACACATATCTATGGTTGCCAACAATTACCTAAACAATCAAAATATTCCCCAAACAGAAATAGTTGAGCTTTTAACAACAGGATTCACCGGTACATTAAAATCTTGGGGGGATAAACATCTTACCGAAGAATCAAAGGAACAAGTTAAATCTGTCGTCCAACAAGATGCCAATGGCCTCCCAATTTTTGATGAAAACATTGGAATGGGAATTCCATATGGAGTTAACAATCTAGTTTTTACAATAATAAAACATTTTTTAGGAACACCGAGTAATATAACCTCAAGAATTCATGATCAACTAAGTAACCTTAGATGCCCAACTTTAAGCGATTTTAGATGGTACAAAGATGTTTTCACATCACGAGTAATGCTTAGATACGATAATAATGAACCATTTTGGAAAGAAAAATTTATTAATGGTTTACCAAATTTATTTGCTCATAAAATAAGAGAAGTTCTGAGTAACACAAATGGACACATTGATTATAACAATCTTACATATGGAGACATAATAAGTACAATCCAGAAAGAGGGATTAAAAATGTGTATAGATATGAAAATAAGCAACCAGGCTAATAAAGAAAAATTAAAGGCAAAATATGAAATGGGAAATTTTTGTGAACAATATGGTTTAAATGAAGCAACTACAATAGACAAGGGACACGAAAAAGATCTTCGCAATCAAACGTGTTTAGATGTTGGAAGTTTTTTTTTTAAATGGTATTCCTTTCAATGTAGCAAGTAGTCCTTTGTGAACATGTGTCGGGAAATTGGGAAATTTGGTCGTGGTTTCAAGCCTCCTACACCTCATGAACTTAGCACGTAGACATGGGCACAAACCGGGGTTTCCATATTATCTGTCGGATGGAAAGATATTCGAGGGAGGAGTTTGATAAATTTTCTTGTCAACAATCCATATGGTACTATTTTTTTAAAATCTGTGGAGACATCCGATGCCATCAAAGATGCTAATTTACTATTTAAGCTACTTGATGATGTTGTGGAGGAAGTTGAGGAGGATATTGTTATTCAAGTTGTGACAGACAATGCATCGAACTATAAAGCAGCATGAAGTAAGTTAATGGAGAAGAGAAAACGGCTTTGGAGGACGCCGTGTGCCGCACATTGCATAGATTTAATGTTAGAGAAGCTTGGAAATTTGCCTCAGCACAAGAATGCGTTGCTTAAAACGAAAAAGGTAATACATTAATATTTTTTTATATCAATTTCTTAATATATTATATATTTGCCATAATTTGATTTCTAATTTAAGTATTACAATACTTTTTATGATGGTTAGGTGAGAAATTTTATTTACAATCATAGATGGGTGTTGGCATTGATGAGGAAAAACACCAACAAGGATGTTGTTCGTCCAGCTGCAACTAGATTTGCCACTGCATATTTGACATTACAAAGTATGTAGGGGTTCAGGCAAGGATTGGAGGCGATGTTTACCTCTAAAGATTGGGCAGAATGTAGTTGGGCAAACAAGCCAGAAAGGAAGGAAGCAAAAAAGATTATTTGGTGAGATAGCAGTTTTTGGGGTAGTGTGGCTAATGCAATTAAGACCACAAAGCCTCTTGTTAGTGTATTGAGGATGACGGATTCTCTAAAGATGCCGGGAATGGGATTTCTCTATGGTGCTATGAATAAAGCCAAGGAGGAAATAGCAAAAAATTTGGATAATGATGAGGGGGCGTATAAGGAGTTGTGGAATATCATTGACGAGAAGTGGGATTTCCAATTGCATCGTCATTTGCACGCGGCAACATATTTTCTAAATCCCCACTTCCAATATGATGAGAATTTCTCCACGCATTTTGAGATTAAGTCAGGATTGTACATTTGCATGGACAAACTCATCACCGATCCAGTGGAGAGGGAAAAAGCTGATTTGCAATTGGATGTGTTTTGAAGGAGAGAGGGAATGTTTGGATATTCACAGGCGAAACTTACGTGTAAGAAAAGGAGTCCCGGTAAGTACATAAATTATTGAAGTTAATTTTTTTTAAGTTAATATTTTTAAAATTTTACTTAATGCAAATATTTTCCTCCAGCTCATTGGTGGATTCGATTCGGAGATGAAACCCCATAATTGACAAGTTTCACTGTGAAAGTTTTAAGTTTAACTTGTTCATCCTCCGCTTGTGAGCGTAACTGGAGTACGTTTAATCAGGTAATTTATATTTATGAATTAATTCTCGCTCTACGAATATAGTTATAATATTATGACTAACTTTACAAAAATTTATAGTAGATACACACAAAGAGGAGAAATCGTTTGGCAACATCGAAGCTCAACACGCTCGTCTACATCATGTATAACACAAAATTGAAAGATAGGCACTTGATGAAAAAGGCACTAAAGGAAGACCAGGATCCATTGGTCATTGATATTGTGCCTTCTGACAATGAGTGGGTTGCCGAGTCATCCAATGGATGCCAAAGCGATGAATCGGGGTTGACAACTGAGGGGGGCACGAGTACACAAGTGCAACAAAAAAAAGGAGAAGGTCGAAGAGTTCAAAAACTACGAGAAAAGGTCTAAATTATTATTTATACTTGTGTTTTTTATTTTACTAATTTAAAACAAACAACATAACTAATTTTTAAACTTATTATTTATTAGATAAAGGAAAAGGATTGCAATTGGTGGATGAAGAAGAGGAGTGGGAGGATCTCAACTCAGACGAGGAGGATGGACTGATTCGATATGCAGATGATTCCATGGATGATCCTCTAAGCAATGATGATGGGGATGGAGGTGGAGATGAAGCATATTATCCATTTTCCCGACCATTGGATACCAATGATCCACTACTTAATATAGAGTGATGATACATTGTTTGTTTTGTTTTGGGTTATGGTTTGGTGATACACTATACTTTGTTATGGTTTGGTGATGGTGATGGTGATTTTCATTATGGATTTATTTTCTCTTCACGGTATAATATGTATTGTGATGACATTATGGTGTTATTATTTGTATTGTGTTGTGTAATCAAGTTTACATCGTTTGTTTTCATGATAGTTGTCATACTTAATTTGTTCCTCGTTTAATTACTAATTTTATATCAATTTTTAGTTACTTTGGTGGAAAAAAGTTGAGCCTTACGCCTCGGACCGCCTCGAGGCTTACGCCCCACCTCACAGAGGCAAAACGCCTCAGCTACACCTCGCACCTTTTAAAACCTTGATAGGAACTAATGTAGAATGCGGAATTCAAAGATATAGTAATGAATTGACTTAATGTCTTTTGCTAATTCAGGAGAGGGAAAAAAACTTCCGATTATCTCTCCCTTACTTTAGGTGGCTGCTAAGTAACCACCAAAATTTCTCAGGCCCAGATGCATTAATTTTTTAACAGTGCGCAATCATTATTAAGCACAATTCCATGCTGACAAGTAATTTTTGTAGTACTTTCAGCAATAGCTTTTCTGTAGGGAACTATACGACGACATTTACAGATAACATTTTTTAATATCGATGCCATTTGTGATCCCTAAAAAAGCAGAGTTAGATTGGTCACTTTCAGAAATAATGAATGCAAGTCAATAAATTAATAAAAAAAACATGTATGACTGAAAAGTTGCCATAGTAAAATCTTTTACAACATTGGGAACCCAAACACAACAAAATGGAACATTGAGACTCATAAATGTGCAATATGTGAATAATTGTTTCTATATTTATTTATTTATTGCTATTAGAATTAATTTTGTATAAATTTGGTCCTCTCTTAGGATCATTGCATTAGTATTCACTTTCCCATGAGCCACTAACCAAGTAAAAATATACACTTGACACTAAGACTATATTAAAATTAAAACCTTAAATGATGTCAACACAACAAGTGACAAAGAATGTCGGTGATCAAAGTAAAAAATTTCCAATTTTCACCTCCTATCATCCCTCACTCCAACTGCAAAAGCCTAAACCTTCCAACAAATTGAGCAAGAAAACATATTGCTCAAGTTCACTATCTTTCAAATTGTGTTTGAAGGAAAGGTTCCAAAGTAACGAGTGATTATTTAAAGAAGCTATAGGGGATATGAATTGAGAAGGTTGTTTTTAATACATACCCACTTGAGTGACTTTTTGTTATTTCATTGTATTTTACTTTTATTAGGTGTTCAGTATTTTTGTTACATTTTTTAATTGTAGCAAGGGTTGAGATGGAAGCTTCTAGAAGGTTCCATTAGTTAATGTTGTCATTGATGAGTTGTCATGACAACTCATCTCATGACAACTCATACTTGGCTAACAACTTCTAGAAGCCTCTCCCATACCCTATAAATACTCCTCATGTACCCTCATTTGACGTAATCTTACACTTTTGAGATATTGAGAGGAAGTTGAGACGAGAGTTAAATCATCTTCTTATTTTTCATTTTATGTTCATTTACGTCAATTGGTATTAGGGCCTCGTTGCCTCCACTCGTCATTGTTGTTGTATAAAAAATCGTAGACGATGTCAAATGGGACCTAAGAAGAAGTTTGCTCCCGTTGATTCGTTCACCGATAGGTTCAAGGAGATTTTAAACTGCCTCGTAGCATGATTCAATTCTCTTGAGGCTAGTCTTTCTCCACCCGATGCATCCACAAGTCGTCTTCACTTCGCCCCCACCGCCGCACAAAACCCTAATCTCACCACCACCAATTCTACACATTCGACCCCGCTACCAACCTTAAATAAAACACACCAGCCCAATGCCATG
Source organism: Sambucus nigra (assembly GCA_949130495.1). Classification (NCBI taxonomy): domain Eukaryota; kingdom Viridiplantae; phylum Streptophyta; class Magnoliopsida; order Dipsacales; family Adoxaceae; genus Sambucus; species Sambucus nigra. The sequence continues at coordinate 3,818,381 of OX422224.1, forward strand.
ACTACTTCCGTCACCATTTCCCTAATTGTATCCTCTACCACTTCTTAACTCCACCCACAATTACGCCACCACAACAGATCCCTAAAACTAAAAAAAAAAAAATCTTCCATTAAAACCCAAAATAAGAAGCAAAAAATGGATTTAAACGCCATCCTATATTCCCAAGAAAAAGGAGCTAAAAAGCAATCGCACCAAGGATCTGAATCAAACAAATCGACCACCGGTTCCTCCGTGTTTTCCTTCCAAATGTCCCAGCGATGGCTAATGATGGCCTTCTTGTCCAGCAATGTCCACGGATGGTTAGGCTTGGGATCTTGCAGCACTGGGAGACCACTCGACCCAGGTGGCTACAGTTTTTTTGGGGGGCCCACTTATTTTCATAATTTGTACACGAGTCCCTAAAAGTTTCAAAGCTCAAAGACGAGCTTGTTTTTAAGTGGGAGAGAATGATGTGAATTGAGAAGGCTATTTTTAGTACATACCCACTTGAGTAGTATTTTTGTTATTTCAATGTACTTTTCCTTTTATTAGTTGTTTGCTATTTTTGTTACATTTTTTAAATTGTAGCAAGGGTTGAGACAGATGTTTCTAGAAGGTTCCAATAGTTAGTGTTGTCATGAAATGAGTTGAACTCATGACAACTCATACTTGGCTAACAACTTTTATAAGCCTCTCCCATTCCCTATAAATATTCTCCATGTAGCCTCATTTGAGGTATTCCTACACTTTTGAGATATTGAGAGAGTTGAGACGAGAGTTAAATCACCTTATTATTTTCCATTTGACGCTCATTTACGAGAGAGAGAGATAGAGAGAGAGAGAGAGGGAGAGAATGCCGAAGGCGGGAATGGGGTAGGGAAGTTAAAGCAGGATCTCTGTGTGAATTTGGTATGTTTAACTTATGTAGAGAATTTTAGTTAATCAAATTTTTTATTAGTTAATTATAATTAGTCAATTTACTAGTCATTGTTTAATTATTTATTAGTTATGTAACTAATTTTTATTAATTAATTTATTAGTTAATTTTTTTTGACATAGTGTCACTCTTTGATTGGATTGCTCAGTAAATTCGGACACATGGGCTACCTAATCACCTTTTCCAACAAATCTCCTAACGAAGGTTTGAGGAAGGTCCCACACATCTAACCTTTGGACGGGGTTTTAAAATTCTAATGGTAATAGATTCACTCCCAAAAGGAAGGCCGGATAGTTCAATGACCATTGTCTCCTCTTACAACCTACTGTAACAACCCTCGCTTTTGAGAACCTATTTTATATTTACTTACTGTGTGATGAATTTATATAAAAGGTTGGAATATGAAGTATTAATTTAAGGAAGATAAAAATTAATATTTACTAAAAGGTTGCATATTTACCTTATATGTAGGTAAATATCACCATGTTGTGTTTTATTGTGTCATAAGATTTAAAATGACATTATGGTTTAAAATGAAACCGAAATTTGAAATGAGTTATAAAATTTCCAAATGATAATTTGGAGGGCGTAGTTAGTCCCGAAATGTGCGAGATAGTCGAAATAAGTGTCATATTGTATTTTGATGTTTCAGACACTTTTGACTGGTTATAGCTTAAATGTGTAGTTGCGCGTCATTTTATCACGGTATTAATCATTTAAGTTGGAATTTAGACTTAAGCCACGATTTTTAAGTCTTGCATTTCATATATTTCTCTTAAGTGCATTTAGTGACCTAGAGAGAAAGAGAGAGGAAGAGAACTTTGGAGGAAAGAGAGAAATTGAAGATTGGAGTTTTGATCTTGCATTCACCTTCCAAAAATCTGAGATTCCTACACCAAGGCAAGTTTTCTACTTGCTACTATGTGATTTAAGATGAATAATTAGTATTGATAGTTGTGTATTAGTTATGGTTTAACAAAGTTAGGGTTTTTATGGATTTATGGGTTTTGAATCCTTGAAGGTTGATTTGGATGGGTAGTGGTGTAAATCATTATTGTTTGATGCATTAAAAATCAGTTGGTGGCAATAAATGATCTTGGTTTGGGTTGTTTGGAGTTGGGGGAATTTGGGAGTCTAAGACTCCATAGCCAAAATTGGAAAATTCGCAGGGCCGAATCGATTCGGCCATGTCCGAATCGATTCGCCCAAGGGGCTGTTTACAGGTCTTAATGGACCAAATCGATTCGGCCAGTCCGAATGGATTCGGCAATTATTCAAAAAAATAGATTTCCTGACCGAATCGATTCGGATGGTGTTCTGGCCGAATTGATTCGGCCAGGCCGAATCGATTCGGAAATCCTGCACTTTTAGGAGATTTTTCTGAGTGTAATTCCAAACCTTTTCTTTAGGTTTAGGACCTAGGAACCTTCTTGTATGAAGTAAACTTAGAGTCCTAGAGTTTTAGTTGAGTTGAGTTATTACCTTACGTTAGGAATGGGTTAAACAGGGCTTATTCCTGAGGTTTACAAATTGAGGTTAGGGCATTTCTTTCCTTTAGCACATTATTAGGAGTTTAGGAGTTTTAAACCCATACTTGGAGACTTTAGGGGCTCACTGGAGGTATATAAAACCTTGGGACTTATAGAATTATTGTGATCACTTGGAGAATAATTCGGAACTTAAAATATGATGAATATTAATGAGAGTATTCAATGATTATGGTTTCGGATAAAATGAACCATACATATGGATAATGGAAATGAAAATGAGATTTAAATGGTAAATGCTAATTTACTTAAACATACATCTCTAAATGCTATCATAAGGGAAGCTCGCGCATGAGGTGATGTCCCCTGACTAATGAACGTAGGGAGACTATAGTCATCGGCCATATGTGGGATTGTTATATGTTTTATTCTGCGCTAGTGAGGTAATTCCGTGTGTGGTTATGACTCACTCGCAGGCATATGGACACTTCCCGACGTGCATTAGGTGCCCAGGTTGTCTTGTTTGATAGGCCTTTGAAGATGAGTCATTTAGGGGCGCGCCCAGTGGGGAAACTCGGAGGGGCGGTCTTAGAATCGTTATATGTATAAGAATATAACCATTCTAAATCAAGTGGGACTTGAAATATGTGAAAAGCCATAAGAGCATTTGATGGTAATTATATTCTTGTTAAGGAATGAAAATTGAAATGAAATGATGAATAATGATGGAGACTTTTAATTAATGAAGTTTAATTATATTTTCTCGCTTAATTGAATGAAAGTCATAATCATTTAAATTGTATTCTTATGCTTAAAATTATGTTGATAGATTCTCATCTTCATCATTCATGATTAACTGTTCATATCTATCATGCTTCTTATTCATCTGGTAATCATATAAAACCGGGAGGGCGCCCTTTTTGATATTCCTACTTCTATGCTTTTGAGGAGTTGTAAGATTTTGCGAATATTACACGACGTTTTGTTAGACGCTTTCATTTCTTTGTATTCTAGATATGATCAGGTCTTTCACTCGGGCGTGTGGCCCAAATTTTTGTAACTGTTTAATGAATGTATTATGTAATTTATTAAACTGTTGTAATACGTTGTATGTAACTGTTGACCGACAGCATATTCGGTCTGCTTATTGTATAGTTGTAATGGTTGTAATAAAAGCTCTTTTGGAATTCCACTTTCTCTTCAGATTGGATTGTTTAAATTATTTTCTTAACTTGTAATAAAACTAAATTAAAATTTTTGGCAACCCGTTTTCTGAATTACTGGGTGGTTTTCCTGTATACTTATTATATTGTCATGATGCTGAGAATGATTCCATCCATGATTCCGTTTTATTGGAGTATCCGACTGGCCACCCCTTATTTCGGATCACGGGTTGTCACACCTTTTGAGGCATCTTTCTCCAACTACCATTCATCCTTGATGTCAATACCCAAAAGCATGCTAATACCCAACTTTACCATTCATCTCATCTTCCTCATGGGGTTATTGTGATGTAATTGGTAATAGTAGTAGATAATTAATTAGAATTATAATTGTTAGTATAAGATTTTTTTTAGGGTTTATATCTTATTTATCTAGGATTATTTGTTAGAATTAGAACCTAGTTAGGAGCCTATAAATAAGATCATTTGACATCCACTTTAATCACTTATAAAGTTATGGTGATGTAAGCGGAAGTATTTTCACAATAACAACAACAACATGAATTTATAGGCCAAGACCTAAATTTTCTCTCCAATTCTCATGCATCTCCAAAAGTAAGGTGATTGCAAGAGTGGCCAAAACTTATTCATAGTAATGGGTATCTTGCTAGCGAAGATGACCATATAGTGTCAAATGACTAATGATGGCTAACTAAAGACATTGCAAGATAATATCGCCCAATTAAAAGAGAAAAATATCTTAATAAAACATGAAAATAAAAACTCAACAATAAAATAAATACTGGGATACGTCCCTCTCTCCAACTAAGAAAAGCTTACCCACAAGCGTGAATATAATAGAGATGACCAATAGTTGAGACACGCAACACCACCATTCTCCCCAACTGGGGAGGGAAGTCGTCCTCGGTAATGCATTGTGTGGTGGCTAGTAGACAAGTGAAGACGCCTCCATCAAAAATCCCAATAATGGACGGTAAACATGAACTCAGGTCGCGTAGCTCACAACATTTAAAATCAATACACCAACAACATCACAAAGTAAAGAGGGTCATGTCACCCATAACAAGCTATCTCAATGCTAGGTACTGAAAGTCAACCACAAAGCATGCCTAAAATGCCACCCAAAATGGGTCCACATACTCATTATCAACCAAATCATCATGTAATAATGAACCAATCTCGAAACCACCAACAATTGTTGTATCAACAAAATCCTCGTCATTCCCAAATAGCAGGAAAAAGTCATCTACACAATACGACCTCATCTCCCTAAATCGAGTATGAGTCACCCATCTATCCTCAACAAAGATATCCAATAATCTCTAAAAAAATAAACCCAACCTCTTCTTCCTCGAAGATGGGAAAGAAGTCTCCAAGGTAAAAATGCCCCAGTCTCTTAATACTCGATAGAAGCAAAATGACTAGGTGCGGAATCCAAGTTGGGTCTGGGGTAAGTGGATGGTTGTCCGAAGGAAGTTCGAAGGTGGTTTCTGGGTATTTTAGAATATTGGGGTGAGAATCAGATGGTTGAGAAAGCTGAGGAGTTGTTTTGTAATTTTTTTCAGAAAATAGGGGATTGATAATAATTTCCAAACATTTTGGGTCTAGTTCCAGGATTTTCAAATAAAACATGGGTTGAAATGCAATTTTCATAAGTGGATTGAAATTTTGAGGGTGCAAGCAGTAAGCGTGGAGATGTTATTTTTACTCAAAAAGAGGGAATAAGGTTTGGACTTACCTTTGGGGCTCATCGAAGCACTTCAGGTTTTCAAACCTAAGTGAGCAGTTGATATCTCCTTGCTCCAACAATCACTCGGAGCTCCAACGAAAATGGAAACGTTCCGACGAAGGTCACCTGTAATCTGCGATGGCAAATGATCCCCGATGGTTGAAGATTGCTCCATAGGGTTTAACGATCCTACGTTTTCAGCAAAAAAAAATGCCACAAACGGTTCGTGAAAGGCTCCGATCATCATAGGGACAAAGGGTGAGATCAGTGGGACATGGAGTTGATTGACGAATATCCCCGAAGGTCAAGTAAGGGGCTCGACATTCAGAACTGGCATAGGTTAGGTTCGGCTAGGGTTTTTGGGTTTTAAGGGGATGTTGGTTGAACGGGAAGCATGGAGTTGGTCGTAGGGACTAGTTGGCGAAGGGGTGGTGATTCCATGTCTAGGGTTTTGAGGGGGATCTTGGGTTGTTTATTGGGTGGTTAGTGGTCATGGAAGGTTTGGGGTAGGATGTTTCAGATTTCCGGGGGCGCCTGATTGCGAACAGTCAGATGAGTGGTTAGCCAGTTCCTCCAAGCCTTACCCATGGCTCTACTACAACTTTGGAGACCACCTCAGAAGAGAATGCAACTCTAATACCAATTAAATATAAGTGGAAACATTTTCACACAAAAAAATGGATTTAAAGGCCAAATGACTAATTTTTTTCTTTAACTATCATTCGTTTCCAAAAGAAAAGTGATTAGAAAGGGTGGTCAAAGGACTTAATTATAGGAATGATCATATTTCTAGCCAAGATAACCATAAAGTATAAAATTCACTAAATAGGGCACACTAAAGACATTAAAATATAATGTCATTCTCTATCCTAATATAGCAACTAAAAGAGAGAAACGGCCTAATAAAACATGAAAAGAAAAATACAACAAATTTCAGGGCACGTCATATGATTTTGAGAGATAATTTCCATTAACTATTATGTGTGTGTATGTATTTAATTCCTTTGCATTTACTCACATTAAGTTCTTTATTTCCTGAAATTTCCCTTTACTTTCTCGAGGGATATTAATTTTAGACGCAAATCTTAATGATAGTAATTTTTTTGAATTAATTTCTCGCCCTTAATTCTAGAGGGAATCAATATCATGTAGGAATCTTCCAATTTTTCCTCACGACCTTCTTCACGCGAGTTAGGCACGATACTCACAAAATCCATTTTTGGGAAGACCCCCATATTATCAACCCAAGTTCTACCTTCCCCGCTCAAAACAGCTGCGATTCAACCGCGTTGCCCATTTTTCCCTTCTCGGAGAGCGGGTTTGTTTGATTTATTCAATTTAAAGGTGGGCTTAGTGTGTACGTATTATACATTCAAATTGGAGGTGGTTTTTGTTATTATAGTTGTGTGAATTATAAGTTTGTTGTCGGATTTTTAATTTGTAACAACATTGCTATTGAGTTTGTTTCAAGTTCCTGACATGGGTAAAGCATTCTAATGAAAGTGAGACGAATAGTGAACTTCGAACAATTTGCAACAATAAAGCGTCAACTACACATTCAAAATTGACGTCTAATTCCAAGGTTGTTCTTGCAAATTACCCTAATACTAGTTTCAAGATTTAAAATTTCTCTTCAAAGTTAAGACCTCAATCACATGAAAATTATAATTGATACCACCACTGATATAATAGTTCTGTAATAATATAATCACAAGTTAGCTTCCTTATCCTGGTTGTAGGGTGTAAACAACATACCATTGAGGACTATCTGACGACTACTCAAAAGCTCTTGTAGACCATGTCCACCTTCCAGAGTTTTTATCTCCCAAGAATAACCTAGTATATGATATTAACATTGTAAAAGACCTAAAAGATGATATAACGTACATCACTCATTTCGTGAACTCCACTTAAAGGTATAGAATATGTAAAATCTATGACCTGGCTAACAGTCAGTATCCGATCTGACGTCACAATTGCACCTTTTAGAACATTAACAGCTTCACCAGTGTCAAGGGCGTGGGTCCTTGCCCATATGGGGAACACCCATTCCAGTGCTCCATACCACAGGGAGGAAGTCCAAAATTATTGTAAGTTGCTGCAGGCTCCACTCCCTAAAAAATGAAAGAAGGAAGAAGAAACTGTTCCAAATTATTATTGCGCCTTTTTACTTCTTGAACATAAAAGGCGACAAGTTTCTAACGTAATGAATAATGTCTATCCCTAAAGGGATTTCCTATCTGGTTTATCTGAGATAATAAATCGCACATCTCATAGTTATAAAGTAGGTATCATACTGGCTGTAGAACGGTATATTAAGGACTGTTACATCTCAGGTAATTTACCAGCTTGTACAGACTTTAAATCACTTTTCTTTTTCTTTTTCTTTTTGTTTTCTGCAAGTAGGATTGAATGACTTAACTTTTTATTGATATCACTTCTCCATTAGAACAATTATGGCAGTGTTATGACTTAATTGTAGGCAGTCTCTTAGCCATGATAGAATGGTTTCTTGCAGCATTTTTTATTGTGAAATGAATATGAACAAATGGGTTGGAATATTGATAAAGGAATTAATTATTTCAATTAATGTTGAGTTATTAAAAACATAAATTTGGGATTTATGTTTGTTACATAGCTTTGTGCATATCGCGTGTTAATGTGCTATTATTGAATGTATTAACCATATGAACTGAATGACATTATAAAAGGTACATAATCATTTACACAAATGATGTCTACCTGATGTGCCAGATTATGTATTACAAGGATACTTCGAGCATCCTTATAAACTCCATAACGGCGATACTTTGCTGCCAAAACTCTGAAATACAAAACAAGGCAAGATCCATACTTTGCAAGTAAAAGAAATGCATTATGGAAACTGTTAAGAAGTTCTAAAAATATAAATAATCCTCCATCAAGGAATTGTGTACCAGACCCAGGAGTACATGGTTTAATAGCCGCAAGCTAATAATGTGTTTTTGTATAGTTCCTCTTATAGAATACTAACAACTACCTACCGGATTATGAAGGTAATAGGAATGCCCAAAAAACTGTTATTTCTTGATGCACACTAATGGGTAAAGTGGAGCGTTGAAAATAATGATATTAAGTTAAAGAAAGAATAATTCTCCCTCCATCCCAAATTAGTAGTCGTGCTTCCCTTTTTAGTCCGTCCCAAATTAATAGTCGTGTTTCTAAAAATAGTGTATGAAACTAGTGAGTTTATGAAGACCCATGCAAACAATAACCATCAGAGAACATTAATCCAACTGCATGTCTTTGAATGCAAAGGTATTCATCATTCCTAGGAGGATAATTTGGAAAGTAAAAACCTTTCTTATATTGTTTGACTTTCAAATGGCGACTGTTAATTTGGGACGGAGGAAGTATATCATAGTACTTTTGTCAGATTATGTTGCAATAGCTTCACATATTTCCGAGTGGATGTGAAGAAGTGGATTACATATCTATCGGCGGGGGTGGGGTCATGTGTTAGTAAAAGGGAGCAATTTAGGCCCTTAATTTTTTTTTTAATTATTAACACTAATATTGATCTCAAAATTAAAACATAATACTAAAAGAAATTGCATATATTAGCTAAGGTTTCCTCCCAAAGTTTGAAAAAATGCATTTATTAGTTAAGTATGGCCCCTTTAACTTCTTTTCGAAACAAAAAAAAAAATGCACATGTTAGTTGCATTTTGAGGGGAAAAAATAGTAGTAATAAAAATTTGCCTCCCAAGAATTGAGTAATGTATATACTATTTAAAAATGGCGCCTTAAATTTTTTTAAAGTAAATTACACTCATTAGAACAATGACCGTTATGCCCCTGGTTATATCATCAATATGTTATACTACTATCTTTGTAAATTTTCAAAATTCAAGTTGGGCAATAGATCCTCTTATGCACATGTCTGTTTGAGCACACGTGTCTTAGTGTGTACAAGCGCCATGTGAGCATAACTAAAATTAATGTCAAAGCATTACGCCATGCATATTGAAGATCCTAAGAATCAACCACCCTTACAACACATGGATTGGGAGGTAGAGGGATAACATGTACAGTGGAAACATAGAATGAAGAAATATATACAATAACAATAATAGTTCGAAGCAAGTTAATCACGTACACTGGGACCAAGTCTGCATGCCAGTCGTTAGCAAGGGACACACATTTCTCTCCATACGTAAACCCTCCCAGTGGAAGAACTAAGGGAGCTTTGCAAGGTGCGTGACAAAGTAAAGTGAACCGAAACTACAATACCCAATAGGTGGGTAATAGAGAAAAGAAAGCTGTCATTGTCAATATAAATTATAGCCTATTGTTTCGTCAAGTTTGACACAATAAGAGAATAAATATTACAAATAGTACCTGATTATCACCAAAAGCACCAGAAGGTACGTAGGTAGCTCGACACTCTCGAGTCCGGTTCCCATATCAATTGAACGTCTCTCAACTCAAGCCAAGCATTCATCTAAAAACCTATGAAGGCGAGAAGATCAACCAAAGAAGGTTTAAAAGTTGAACGATAGATCAAAGAATGCCAGTCCAATTCACACCAATAACTGCATATGTTTAAAGAGATTATGGACCAACTCCTAGCTCATCTCAGAATCAACTCAGCTGAACTGCGACCTGTGGGGCTATTATGGGGGCAATATATATGCCAACGTAATAGCATGACATGGGGCGAGTACCTCGATCAAGATGGAGACATGCAAACAATATAGGGATATGACTAAAGTCCTTAATAAACTAGAAGACCAAGGAGCAGTATCTGATTGGAATCAAACTCCACGAAGATAGGACTCATCCATATTTGTTACTCATCCATATTTGTAACCCTAATGTAACACCTAACTCTATATAAAGGGGACACCCCCCATTGTGAAAGGGGGCTTAGAAGTTAGAGAAACACTCTCATGTAAAACTCTCTGATTATTCTAATGAAACACACCAGCAGCCCCGTGGACGTAGGTCATTCATGGTCGAACCACGTAAATCTTTATATCTCTCGTATTTTTCTTTATTCTTGTATCGTGATGAATTGGCACCCCCCGACGGCTGAGATTTTTTGCACCTACAGTAGGTATCCCAAAGGTTCTAATGAAAAAGACCGAATGACCCTCCGAAGACTGGCCTCCTAGTACATCATCTGTCAGAAAGTTCTACTCAAGAGGAACTTCGATGGAACTCATCTACACTGTATCGCATGGGCTAAGATTGGGAAGATAATGCAGAAGATACACAGCGGGGAATGCGGGCCCCACATAAACGGTCACATGCTTGCCAAGAAGATCATCCGACAGGGCTACTACTGGACCACCATGGCCCAAGATTGCCCTGCCTATGTTCGAAGATGTCTCAAATACCAACAGTTCTCCAATCTTCAACACCTGCCTCCATGAGAATTATACAACATGACCTCTCCCTGGCTGTTCTCCACCGGGGGTGTCGACATCATAGGGAAGGTTACACCAAAGGCTTCAAACGGGGCATGAGTTCATCCTGATTTGCCATTGATTACTTCACCAAATGAGTCAAAGCTGAGTCATACGCACTATTAAACGCCAAGAAAGTGGCTAAATTCCTCAAGAAAAATATCATCTACCGATATGGGGTCCCGCACGAGTTAGTGTCAGATAACGGGTTGCACTTCGAAGCAGAGGTCACAAAAGTAATCAACGAGTACGGGATTCAGAGACACAATTCTTCTCCCTACCGACCTCAGACCAATGGTGCAGTTGAAGTCGCCAATAAGAACCTCAAAGCCATTATCAGCAAGATGACCAGAAGCTGTAGGGATTGGGTCGATCGGATCCCGTACGCCCTCTGGGGCTATCGAACCTCAATCCGAACCTCTACTGGGGCTACCTCTTACTCTCTGGTCTACGGCATGGAAGCAGTCCTACATGTGGAGATGGAAATAACCTCGCTGCGCGTCATGCTCGAAAGAAAAGTTAGTGGAAAAGACTGGTGCCAAAGCCGTCTCGACGCGCTGACCCTCCTAGATGAAAGGAGATTGAAAGCTCTTTACCACATACAGGGGTACCATCGCTGAATAATGCGATCATTAAACAAGAGAGTCAAGGACTGCGGTGTCCGAGAAGGGGATTTATCCCTCAAGGAGATAATGGAACCCATTTGGGACCCCAGAGGGAAATTCAAGCCCAATTGGAGCGACCCCTACATTGTCAAGAAAATCCTATCCGACGGTGCCACCATGCTCACTGGCCTAGATGGGGAAGAGATGGCTCGTCCAGTCAACCTGGACCGTCTCAAGAAATTGTACCCCTAGTTCGAAATCTCGATGCACTACGACTTTTATCATCTCTCTTCTAATCTAAAAAAAAACTCAATTCATTTTCCTATACCCAGAACTACGTGGGCCTGATCCTTTGCAAAAAAACATTTTTCCAGAAAAACAAAAAAAATTCAAAAAACCTAGAGGTACGTATGCAGCTCATACATCTTACAAGAGCACGGCCCTTTCTTTTTCAAAATACTATTATTTTATTACCTCTGAGAACGACAGTTCATTCGAACAAATTCTTGAACAAAAGGATTATGTATCCCGTAGCGATCGGTATAGATAATTCAAAAATACAAAATTCATCCAAAGGCATAGCTGTATGATCAGAAACTTGCTTATTTCATTAATAAGAAATTACAGAACGGATTACATAAGAAAAGGAACGGATAACTCCCTTCCCCCTACTGCCATAAAAAGCCAAATAAAATCCCCACACCTATTCCCTATTACATAAATAAACTCTCCAAGAGTCCTAACCACAGCTACCAGAGGAGCCTGCACCCTCATCATCTACATCCTAGGGTCCCCAAACTTCCCCTGCCTGAATAGAATGTAATAAAAACTCCATGGACTGATGAGCCTGAACCATCTTCGAAAAGACCACGACGCTCCCTTCCATGGGGTTAAATAAAACAAACCACCTTTGTCTAGTCTCCACTGCCAACATCTTGCTGACTACTTTCCTCCACAACCGCTTCATATAATCTTTAGGGACATGCCAAACTCTCCTAATAGACTGAGAGGGACGGGTTGACGAACATCGATTTTCCCACAAGGAGCCAAGCAACAGACTCGGGCGCTCAGTCAAATCTTCTACCGGAAAGAAATTGAAGGTCCAAGGTGGAACGACCTATGCCCAGCCAAATTGGCACAGAAGCCACCAAGGGAAATAAAAAGAGGTTTGCCTGAGACCAACCAATCGCACATACGAGTATTCCCCTAGCTCCAGAACAGGAAGCAACTATCCCCACCAAGGCACTGACCAGCGCAGATTCCTAGCCCCATGCTCCACAAGCTAATTCTCCCAACTCTCAACATACATGTCAACACTGATGAAGTAACACGAAAAGAAGTTGGGTACAGCCGATAAAGGATATTCTGGAGGACTCGCCAATCGGAGTCTTTCAGACAACCACATGAACAACATCACGGAGCTACCCCTCAAAAAGTCAGAACGACCTTCTCGCCAGGCATCCAGGGTCTCTGCCAGTATCACCGCCGCAGGATTACGACGGTATGACATCCACAAAGTAATGACTGCAAGTTACGGGTCCACCAGCAGTTCCCCAGTCACCAGCAGCACTTTTGAAACCAAGCCCATAGCAACGGCTCCATCATAGCCAACATCACCTACTTCCCGCAAATACATGGACTGCAGCACCGCTGGGAGAGAGATCATTCCTCCAGAAACTAGTGATTTGGCCGTCGAAGGCGAAATATGAAAAAACCCAGCCAATAAATCCCTGGGAGAACGGGAAAATTCGAGCAAATTCGCAGCAACAGTGGGATTTATACCCAGCATGGAAGAAAATTCCTCGTAGGTAGGATAAACTTCATCCAACCCAAAGCAGAATACAAGGTCTTCGGGGTACCAAAATTGTGTCGCCGCCATCAGCATGTTCCACTCAATAGGCCGATTGCGCCACAAGGAGACTCGACGCATGTTGAAAGAATCATAGTCGACATTATAAGAGCAGATTGCTTCCAAGGATTCGAGGAAGTTAGTAAACTCAATGCTACCAGGGAGAGCCATCTTGCAAGGCTAAGAAATAGTGGGTAAGTAAGTAAGAATGCAAAGGTGTGATGAAAACACTCCACCCTTACCCCCTTTTTATACTTGAGAACCCTCACAAGAGACATAATCCCTGCAAAACTCGAAGGGAATCCTACCCCACAAAGTACCAAAGGCTGAAGGGGGTACCAATCAAAGCTTTGAAGCGATGGGACTGGACTGAATTGTCGATAGGCGGGACTGAATTGAACTGTTGGGTGCTTGTCGATCGGCAAACCCCTATTTTTAGAAATATCCCTTTTTCCTCTTTTGTCAAAACAGAAAACTCAATAAAAATAAATTGATATTTTCAACAGAATTTTAAAATCCTTTTTCCTCTTTATATAGTTTCCCCTTTTAATTAAAAACTTTCCTTCAAAAAAAAAATCCAAAAATACTCCTTTTACGGTCTTAGCAGCAAAGTAAAAAGCGCATGTGCATGCATCCATTCATCATTAATAAAAGATAATAAAAAAACTCCATTGCATTGCATCTATCTGTTTTCTGTGTTACATAATTTTTGCAGGAAATAAAAAGAAAAAGCAAAAACAATGGGACTCAACCTGAACCCACATTCTCTCTTTCTCTCTCTCTCTCTCTCTCTCTATCTCTCTCTCTCTCTCTCTCTCTCTTTCTTACTAAGAGCTTCCACCCCTGCGACGTGCTCTCTTTCCCCTACGGCGAGATTATACACCACCACTACCTGAGCTAGAGTCCTCTCCCGACGAAGAAGATGGAACCAAGAAAGAAGGAACAGGAACCGCATTTCGAATATGGACAGTCGCTGAGGATATCCAGTCTCTGATGTCTCTTAGCCAAGTGGTCGACACTCGGACTTGCTGCAAGGAAAAGCAAAATTAGTATCAAAACAGAGATGACCAAAATAGAAAAGAAAGAAAGAGAAGAACAGAAAGGTATACCGCAGGTCGAAGGACCTCTTCTATCAAACCCAACTCCTCCGGATCCATCGCATGAGGACGATGCAACATAGGCCCCATCCCTCCATCAGCCCGCTGAATGTTGTACGAAGGAGTGTGCAATCGCACAAAAAGAACCTCCAAGGCTTCTACAGCCGTCGGACCACTGCCACTGTGGGAAGATCCCATCGCCCGACTCTAACCTGTAGGAGGGAAAGGCAGGGCATCATATATGCTGGGCGCCATCAATCAGCTAGTCACAAAGTCCATATAGTCATACGGCACAGCCGTATCAGTGAACAATAAGTAGGACTCGCCGATCATCACCGCGATCCTCGCATCCTCCGATAGTATTCGCTCCCGCCTCATAGACGTAGGAGGCTGCGCAAGTGGCACCAATACCTCCTCCTCAGCAATATGGCGAACCACCCTCTCCCTGAGATACCAGGAATGGCCAAACTCATGCGCCAGAAAATGCCTCATCTGTGCGTTCACCCCGATCGTCCCCACATCCTGAATGGTTGTCCCCTAGGGATAAAAGGTCACCTGAAAATCTCCAAGCAGGCATAAATCAATACAAGATCAGAAGGAGTAAAAAAACAAGACTGAAAATGGAAAGAATCTTACCCTACCACTGGTCAGGTCATTCAAGAACTGACGCACCGCCTCCCGGGATAGAGATCCCTTCGACTACGGATTAGCCTTACGCCATCGATACAATCAGCAGAAGTCCCCAACAGTGTCGTCCTTCAGAGAGATCAGCGGGGTATTGCACCCAATCACCTTATAGAACAACGTTTGAATTCACAAACAAAAAGAGACGCATAAGGAAAATGCGAATGCATGAAAGGAAAATTCGAATGCATGAAAAAAAATGTGCAAACTGAAGAATACCTTAAGAAGGTACGTGGCTCCCGTAAAGGTCTGCCGATAGCACTGCCCAATCATAGAAAGTGATGTTCAAAAACATCCACAAGTACAACAAGAACCACAAATGGACGACGTCGCCGCTCGACGCCACCATGAAACCTCCCAACACCAGTAAAATAAATAACCGAGCCATCTGCCTCACTTGTAGCCTGTCCTCCACATCAATCACCCTTCCCAATAGAACATCCTTCAGTAAGGACAACTGGATAGAATCCTCAGAAACTATCCTCCCTACATCACCAAGTGCCGCACGCACTGCCTCTGATCTCACTCGCAAAGAGCGAACCACCTCTATCTGCTCTCCGTTACAATCCAGCCCCAACAGCTGCTGCACATCTATGGGAGTCACAACCATCTCCCCCAATCCGAAATGGAAGGTGTGGGTAGTATCCCACCACCTCTCTCCTAAAGCGCACAGGACCGCTGTCGAACGAGGCGTCTCATCCAGCGCAGATGCCAACCTCCCAAAACCCGCTGATGATACCACCCAATGCACCACGGGTGGGAGATGATTCCATAAATCCCTGAGCCCCGTTGTCCCGCGGGCGCGCATGTTCTTGAAAGAAATATCAGACTGGCAAAAAGAAAAAAATCTCATCAGAAGTCAAGAAAGAAAGAAAAATCACCAAAAAAAAAAGGAATGCCAAAGGTCAGGTCCCTTACATAACCGTCAAGATTCACTTTCGAAGAGCGATGACGTAACGGCTCCCGCAACAAAGTCCACTCATCCGCAACAGGATCAAACGCATCAAAGGAGTTCTCACTCCCCAAGCAAGAGGCGCCCTGGCCCTCCACTCCATAGTCGCCCAGTCGTCAACGGTCAACCACTCCCTGTGAACTGTAGTGCTCACAACAGCGGTAATTTGTTGAAGATCGGAATGCTAAAACGATTTGCAGAGAAATCGTAGAAAGAGATAAAGCAAAGAAGCTGTAAAAAAAATGAAGGGATTCGCCCCCTTTTTATAGGATGCCAAGCGCCATGCCGACCGACACTTACCCCAGCCATACCGATCGACACTGGCTCCTTACCTTCCCGAGGTAGTCCAAAAGTCTGTGCCACTACCGAATGGCTCCCCTCATATCATGCCAATCGGAACCCCCTTAAATTTCACACAAAAATTCCCAGAAAATACTAAAAAGCCCTAAAAAATCCTCGAAAGATTCCTACAAATCCCAGGAAGGATTCAGAACATATTCACTAGGAAAATCCCGCATTCCCTCAAGCGGAACTCCTCTTTCCCATCAAAATCGTCAAAAATCAAGTGAATCTACTCCCGACAAAGCTCCGGAGGATCTCTAAGGATCATCTGATCACTTCCCCAACGGAGTTTTTTTTTTACAGCACCAAAATTGGTTGTTTCCCCTGCGAGGCCTCCTAAGGAAACAAAAGCTTCCCCAGCTATCAGCTCCCCAACATAGATCAAAATCACAAAGAACTTTCTCTAGCAGAATCAAAATCCAATATTTATCCACTCTTAGGTCAAAGATAACCTCAGTCTTGGATCGTCACCTGAGTTAGGTCAGAAATGACCTCGGTCCTCGGTCGTCACCACTCTTAGGTCAGAATTGACCTCGATCTTGGATCGTCACCTGAGTTGGGTCAGAGTTGACCCCGATCCTCGATCATCACCACTCTTAGGTCAGAATTGACATCGATCTTGGATCGTCACCTGAGTTAGATCAGAAATGACCTCGATCCTCGGTTGTTACCACTCTTAGGTCAGAATTGACCTCGGTCTTATATCGTCACCTAAGTTAGGTAAAAAATGACCTCGGTCCTTGGTCGTCACCACTCTTAGGTCATAATTGACCTCGATCTTGGATCGTCGCCTGAGATAGGTCAGAAATGACCTTGGTCCTCGATCGTTACCACTTTTAGGTCAGAATAGACCTCGGTCTTGGATCGTCACCTGAGTTAGGTCAGAATTGACCTCGATCCTCGGTCGTCACCACTCTTAGGTCAGAATTGACCTCGGTCTTAGATCGTCATTGTAGTTAGGTTAAAATTGGCCTTGGTCCTCGGCCATCACCACTCTTAGGTCAGAATTGACCTCAGTCATGGATCGTCACCTGAGTTAGGTCAGAATTGGCCTCGGTCCTCGATCGTCACCACTCTTAGGTTAGAATTGACCTTGGTCTTAGATTCTCACCTGAGTTAGGTCAGAAATGACCTCGGCCCTCATTCGTCACCACTCTTAGGTCAGAATTGACCTTGGTCTTGGATCGTCACCTAAGTTAGGTTAGAAATGACCTCGGTCCTCGATCGTCACCACTCTTAGGTCAAAATTGACCTCGGTTTTAGATCGTCACCTGAGTTGGGTCAAAATTAACCTCAGTCCTCGGTCGTCACCACTCTTAGGTCAGAATTGACCTCGGCCTTAGATCGTCACCTGAGTTAGGTCAGAAATGACCTCGGTCCTCGATCGTCACCACTCTTAGGTCAAAATTTATCTCAGTCTTAGATCATCACCTGAGTTGGGTCAAAATTGACCCCAGTCCTCGATCATCACCACTCTTAGGTCAGAAATGACCTCGGCCTTGGATCGTCACCTAAGTTAGGTCAGAAATGACCTCAGTCCTCGGTCATCACCACTATTAGGTCATAATTGACCTCGGTCTTGGATCGTCACCTGATTTAGGTCAGAATTGACCCCGATCCTCGATCATCACCACTCTTAGGTCAGAATTGACCTCAATCTTGGATCGTCACCTGAGTTAGGTCAGAAATGACCTCGGTCCTCGGTCGTCACCACTCTTAGGTCAGAATTTATCTCAGTCTTGAATCGTCACCTGAGTTGGGTCAAAATTGAACCCGATCCTCGATCATCACCACTCTTAGGTAAGAAATGACCTCGGCCTTGGATCATCACCTGAGTTAGGTCAAAAATGACCTCAGTCCTCTGTCATCACCACTCTTAGGTCATAATTGACCTCGGTCTTGGATCGTCACCTGAGTTAGGTCAGAATTGACCTCGGTCCTCGATCGTCACCACTCTTAGGTCATAATTGACCTTGGTCTTGGATGATCACCTAAGTTGTGTCAGAATTGACCCCGATCCTCGTTCGTCACCACTCTTAGGTCAGAATTGACCTCGGTCTTGAATCGTCACCTGAGTTAGGTCAGAATTTACCTCGGTCCTCGGTCGTCGCCACTCTTACATCAGAATTAACCTCGATCCTTGATTGTCACCTAAGTTAGGTTAAAATTGACCTCAATCCTCGATCGTCACCACTCTTAGGTCAGAATTGACCTCGGTTATTATATCTTCACCCTAAGCTCACAGAATCATATTTGACCCGTAGAATCGATCACCCTCATCACTTAAGCTCGTAGATTTGGCTTTGACCCACAAAATTGGTCATCCCCAACACACCCCTCAAGTCCTCAAAATCAGCCTCGACCTTCTGAATCGGTCGTACTCCCTCAAAAGCGTCATATGGTGTCTATTCGATGATTCTCATTTGTTCCAAACTCACCCGTCGAGGGGCTATGTAGACACCCCATTCTATTACTCCCTAACTCGCCTAAGGTCCCTATCACCTCCCTTCATCACTACAAACCCAGGTCATGTCCCGAGTACTGACCTAGAAGCCATCGGGCACTCCCAAACTCCGTTTGACCAAAAAATTAAACTCTTCAGCTCAACTGAGACTAAATGAATATTTGAAGTGCACTGAATTCCCTTTCCAATGGTCCATCCCATGCACGATTCTGACTTACCATGCGAATGGACGATCTGTTTGCGTCTGAAACTTGATACGGAGGCCACCGAGCACTCCTGGGCTCTGTTTGACCTAAGTCAACTCTTCAGCTCGACTGAGACTGAATGAATCTTAGAAGCGCACTGAAACCCCTTTCTAATGGTCCACTCCATGCATGATTCTGACTTACCATGCGGACGAATGATCCGTTTGACTCCAAGAGGTCACCAAATGCTTCCAGGGCCCAGTTGACCAAAGTCAACTCTCCAAACCGAGTCAAACTCTTTGGAATTCGAAGTATATATCCTAAGCTTTCCAATGGTCCATCCCGTGCACGATTCGGACTTACCATGCGGACGAACGATCCGTTTGCGTCCAAACGATTCCCCGTCTAATGGACCAACAAATGATTTCGAGCCATATTTTTCCCAAAGTAAGCTCCCGAACTCGAGAGTGGTTCATAGGACTTTCAAAGGTCTCTGAATCACCTTTCCAACGGTCTACCCGGTGCGCTATTCTGACCAACGGTTTGCCCTCGACAACCAATTTTCCGAAAAGGCCTAAAACACACTACCAAACGACAGGTTCCAGACCATGCCGTGCCGATAGGCAGGACCAGGTCTATGCCGATCGATAATAACCTGGGCCTATAAAAGTAGGCCTTCACCTCATTTACAGGGGGAGCCCAGCTCTGATACAAATCGCTCACAGCGAATCCCCAAAACCTCTCTTGAAGGCAGCGCGATTTCAACATCCAAATCCCTTCTAAACTTACACTTTTCATCAAACTTGGTGAATTGGCCACTCTCCATCATCATCCAAGTGCAAGGGTTGCTCTCCAACATTCAAAATCAAGCTCAAGATCTTGAAAAAGGTCTAATTTTCTCAACTTTATCTCCAAATTCTCTTAAATTCGCAATAACGTGTTTTATTAATTAGCACTTTTATTATCTCATCTCACACATCCTAATATACTTTTTATTTAAGTATTATTGCACAACTTTTATTTTCATAGAAGTAAAACCCCAAAAAACAAGAAAAAGAGTGTTTGCTCATAAATTTTAAATAGGGATTCTCATACTTTTCTCACAACTAAAACACTTTTTTTCTACACACACACACTCAAAAATAAGAGATCCCCCATTTGGATTTATGGGATAAACCCCGCCCCTCGTTTTGTATGCGAACTACGTGGACTTTGATGCCTTTATAGGCTATGTAGGCGTCTCGGGGTAAAACTCGAGACTCGAGTCCTATTCTCACTTTCTCTCTCATTTTCTATCTTCTCTAAATCCAATTTTCTTATATTCTACATATTTGCTCTTAGTGACGTATTACTCCATATGCGTTATCATTCTATTATAACGATCAACGTAAGGGTAATCGCGTAAATCTTATTTTTTAATATTATTTTTATACCTTCCTACGGATCACTCAGTTTATCTCTCCCATGTTACAAGTCGAGGATTCCTATCTCCATTATATATATACACATGCACACATATCATGGGGAAATTAAAAAGGGGAAATAGTAAACATCCATGAGAGACTGAAAGGTCGGAATGAGTGCCTAACACCTTCCCATTACGTAAATTAGCCTCCGAACCCTTCTCGAATCATTTGGTTTCGTATGCAACAGTATGTCTTTGGATGTTATCCTTAGGGATGGCTTCCCCTTTTTCTTTTGTCTATTTTGAGTAAAATAGACTGGCGACTCTGAATCTCTCTATATTTTTACACCTCATCTTAAATGACGTCGGCCGAAGCCTTCCCGAGAGGGATGCGCGAGAACCGAGGATCCTTTCCCTCGCGCGTTCGCCTGCATACGAGGATCGGGGATGGCCACACATATAATAAAATTTCATCCGAATTTATGGTTTAAACTCCACCCCTTTGCTACATTCTAATTATGTGGAGTTTGATGCCTTTATAAGCCACGTAGACATCTCGGATTAAAATTCGAGACTCGAGCCCAATTTTTTAATTTTCTCCAAATTTCTCAAAATTCCTCATTTCCATAATTATCGTACTTTTATAAATAATATGCTTGCCCGCGTTTCATCCAATACATACTATCGTTCTTTAATAACGATCAATATCGTGATGAACGCTCGTATTCTATCTTCTATTTATTTAGGGAACATTCCTATGGATGGCTTAACTCTACCTTGTCTATGGTATGAGTGG
The DNA here is from genome assembly GCA_949130495.1 of Sambucus nigra. Lineage (NCBI taxonomy): Eukaryota > Viridiplantae > Streptophyta > Magnoliopsida > Dipsacales > Adoxaceae > Sambucus > Sambucus nigra. The sequence continues at coordinate 3,839,526 of OX422224.1, forward strand.
GACAATTTCAATATCCATTATATAAACACATACACACACTTCACGGGGATATGAAGGAAAATATTAACACTAGTCCTTGAAAGATCGAAAGGGCGGCATGGGTGCCTAACACCTTCCCATTATGTAACTTAGTCCCCGTACCTCCGATCTATTGGTTTCGTATGTGATAATACGCAAATATTGCGTATTTCATCCATTGAACCTACGAATTTTAGCCCCCTCGGGTGCCTTAATCTCTATATTTAAGCCCGTTAACCAACCAACCTTGATTTATATTGATAACATGCTATATGAGGTATAATTGGGGTTTTGTAGGTATTTAGATACCAAGTATGAGATTCGGATGCATTCCGGTGAATTTTCGTACGCAATCGCACGTTCAAGGGCAATCCGGTCATTTCACAGCTTGGGCACCTGGCCCAAAATCTACACGGAAGTTGTATCCCTCCTCGAAAACTTCGCGTGACCATGAACGGTTCGTGATTCCTATTCCATATGATGAATTTATGGAAATTTTAGTGGAGAAGGAATGCAAGCCAAAACAGGGGAAACTGCAGTCTGCCCTGCTTGATCGATCGATCGACCCCCTATTTTTTCTAGCAGAAATTTTCGTTTCATTTTCTTTCTTCTTTTCTTTTATGCCAACTTACTACTTAAGCCAATTTTTATTGTAATAAGAGAAGGACATATTCATATTATGATATACTTAGTTTTAGGATACATTTTAGGTTAGGGTTTGGTTTGGAGAGCTCATTTTCTCTTCTTCTTGGATTGACCACCAATTGGTTTTGTAAGATTGAACTATCCATTTCCATCTCCTTTAATATAGCGTTTTTCTTCATATTTCCTTGCTTCGTAATTTAGTTTCCATTCTTTCTAATTAGTTTACTTGCTTTAATTCTTGCTTTCCTAGTTTAATTAGTGTAATTTAGTTTAATTCATCAGGCACCCTTAGATAAATAGGGTCAGGATTTCATTTCCACCATTTTCGGGCCCCGAGCTCCGAAAATTAGGTTTTGTGTAAAATTGCATTTAATTAAACCCGCGCGAATTAAAGTCGGATTATTATGCGTTTAACTTTCTATGTCATGCATCGTTAGTGTTTATAGCGATAATCCGTTTAATACGCGTGCGACCAATTTTCGGTTAAGTGTTTATTCTCGCAACTTTGGCTTAAATTCCTTATTGTGTGAAGTTTATGTTTAGTTGATAATGCTCGATTAAATTCCTTTCGAGCCGGAATCTTGATTAGTAGTTATGTCTATCCGTATGGTTGGATGATATCCCGATCCTCGCTTTACTTTTATTTAGACTTAACTTATTCTTTTCTTTTTTTACAACGAACCATCACCTTTTTACACTTTTATTCCTGGATTAATAATCTGTTATGATCTATCGAACACTCTCTGTGGATTCGATACCCGACTTACAGCTGTACTCACCAGTTGAGTGTAGTCGTAACTTAGGTTTTTGTATTGAGGAGGTGAAACGAATTCAACGATCGACGCCTGACTCGTGTCGCTTTTCACCCTTAATCAAAATGGCGCCATTGCCGGGGACTGTTTTGTTATAGATTGTAACTGTCTTATTAGTTCGTAGTATTCTTTTCTTTGTATTTGTATTCTTTCTTTTAACCCTTTTTTGCAGGACTTCTACAAATGAGCGCCTAGAAACGAATACTACGAACTTGGTGGAAATAGTGCCGCCGCACATTGCTTGGTGGAAATAGTCCTCTCGAGCCTTTGTTGGGGTAAGCGTGTCTTATATTAACTTTTCTGGTAATCCTAATGATAATTCTCAAAATTTCGGTAAACCTCTGACTTTTAGTCAATACTTGCAATCCCAAAAAGTTGCAACATCTAAAATGACATTGGGTGAGTATTACGAAAGTCAAAGTTTGGATTACAGCAATTTTGTGCATGATCATTCTGATTTTGGGTCGCAAGATCCTTATGATAAGAATTTTGAAACCAATTGTAATCATTTTCAAAATTCTTATGTTAATGATTTTGAGTGTAGTCCCGAAACAATTTCCAAACTTCCCATTGCCAAGAATCCACTCCTCGCCCTATGACTTTCGGTGAGGGATAGCGCATGCTTGAAAATGAGAGGATTGAAGAATGTTATCGGGAAGAAAATCATTGTTGGGAACACGAGTTGGATTTACTATTTGAATCCGACGACGACTTTTCTTTGGAGACTGCCGAAGTCGAGGACTGATTTGAACCAAATGAGGACTTCGTTCCTACTTTGGAACAAATCATCCTTGACTTAACCCACGGTATAGTAGAGAATGAGAGTGAGGATGAAAAAGTAATAGTATCCATTTGCAATGAATTCGTTTCTTCTTTGATTTTCAAAGAAGAAAGTTTCATTGTAAACGATCATATTTCTTCCGAAATTCAATTTTCAAGCGATGATCACTCATCGCCTGAGATTGAATTTATTTCATCCCCTTCTTCATTCAATACTGTCACACCAATTCTAGTACCCGATGAATCGGTTCAAAACTTTACAGTTCCAAACCTTTTCACCGACGAGGAGTACTCGCTCGAGCCGGTTTCCATGACGGCATTTTCGTCCGCATGTGCGCTACCTCCCATTCCAACTTTAAAATACTTGGGAGTTGATTCATGTTTTCTCGGCCCGCATGTGTATTTGTTTCCCGTCCTATCTAAATCCCCCATCCTCCCTCCCAAAGTTTCAATTAGGGATGGTTCACTTTTACCGCCTTACACATGCCTTCCGTCGTTCGAACGAAATTCCTTTTTTCGGGAGGCATGCATGTTCGGGAGGGTCCACCGTTGATCCACCAAATTCAAATTGTGTTTTGGATGGACCCTCAAAAGTTTCAACTTTTAGTATATAGCTAATTAGAGTTCTAAATGTAGTTGTATATACTTAACTTCTTAATTTTCATCTTTTCTTAATATTAGCGTAGTGTAATTAGTTAATCTATTTTTATTTCTTTTTGTATGCTTGGTTCTAACTCTTTTGTAGGTTCAACGGACTTGAATTTGCGGAGACTGTGCACCCCGACACACATTTCTTAAGAAAACGATAAAAAAAGTCCCAAAAACATTTTTTTCTTTATTTTTCACACACTCATTCTACCGCATTTGCATTTGTTTTTCTTTTTTATTTTATTTTATTTTTTATTTTGTCGTGAACATGCGTGAGTGTTGCTCGTTGTACATATTTTTATTTTTTTGGTTAGCATAGGCCTATTTGTGTGCATATTTTAGCCTATGTCTATTTTATTTTATTTTTATTTTTATATTTTTATTTCATATTTTTATATATTTATACTTATATATACTATATATATTTATATTTTATACTTAAACCCCCTTATTATCCCAAAATTGCAAATCCCCCCCCCCCCCATTTTAAAACAGAAAGCAGTGTACAGTTTGTTGCGTGCTCGATCGATCGATCGAGCAGTTATAGGCCGAGATCTGCTACTTTTTTCCTTTTTCTCTCTTCTCTTCTCTTAAAACTATTTCATGCCCTAACATTTCCCCCACCACATTTCCTTGATTTCAACCCTTTTTCTACACTTATAAGGTATAATTCTTCCCTCTTTATTATGTTTTTGTAGATTTGGGTTGAGTTTTGTCACAAATTCCATGTTTTATGCATTATTTGACATTTTTGGAATGTGTTGGTCTTTTCCCTGAATTGTGTTGTTCCAACCATTTTTTTCTTGTGATTATTGATGAATATCCACTCATGAACACTTGTATATTGTTGCATTGTTGTTTTGTTCATGAGTGGGGCTCTTTGGTTGGTTCAAATGGTATTTTTCACCCTTGACGCACATTGCGCACGCCAAGTGTTCGCTAAAATGCCCAAACAGTTTTCAATCCCATTTTTGGCGCATACTTGGGTTATTTCACTCCTTGTCGCATTCTGACATATTTTATCGCAATGTTGTATTTTTTTACCCCGTTTTTGGCATTCTGGGGTCGGATATTATATTGTACTTTTTATTTTTTTTATTTGTATTTCTTTCATTTCACTAGTTGTAATGTATTAAGTGATTTTGTATTGAACTTATGAAATGGGAAATGAAAATATAGTTTGTGGTTGTTTATTGGATTTTGATGTGTGTGACCTTACATTTTATAAAATCTAAAGGTTCACCATCAATTTATCTAGTATTTGCACTTCAACCCCTCTATATTATTGTGACTTGAGACATAGATTCTCTTAACTTAATACATCGGTAGATATTCTTCCTATGCTTTGTACTAACTTGTTTTGCAGCTTCATTTGGACTTGTATTTATGGAGATCGCTACACATTTCGGTAATATCATTCTTTTCCTATCTTTGTGTTGTGTTCTTTAATGGATGCATTGGGGACAATGCAACATTTAAGTTAGGGGGCGTAGGATATTCTATCCATTTTGCTGATTTGTCCTTGAATTTGATTACAATTTAGTTACAAAGCATGTTTTTGTTAAAAATTTGAAAATTTTTAAAAATATTTTCTTCTCTTTTATTGGGCATTTTGCCCTTGTTTTCGATGATAAATTTTAATAATTACCCGATCCATTAGACAATTCAACGATGCATGTTCTCTATTTTAGAAGTTATTAGACTTTAGTCCTCAAATCATTAATATTATGAATAACTTCATGAATTAAACTTTAATCCGTGAGCACATGCACCATTCTTGTTATATTGATTTGGTTTAAGATTTTTATAACTTGGTATGCTTTTGTTGCATTCTATATACTTACACCGAGTGAGATTAGAGACTTATCTTCATTTGTGAGTGTATACACTTTTCTTTCCTCTTTGAAAACGTTACAGTCGTTGGTAATCTCTTTATTCTTTCATTGACCGTTCATTAATTGAGTTCATACTTTAAATGTGTTACTTGAGCATGATTTTTATATGTTGTTTGACTTGAGAATTGCGTATACTTTTTGAAATGATCATAGGTCATCTTTGTGTATCACCCATATGACCATGACCTTACCCTTTATATGTTCCTTAGTCAACCCACTTGAGCCTAAATACTAGCCTTTCTTTTCATTACCCAAAATCCCATGTTCAACTCGAAATTGGAGTTTTATACCATATATATTACCTTACATACCCTTGTTTGGATTGTTACATGGGATGAAATGTTATTATTGTGTTGTGGTTGAAATTTGAGTATGAAAAGAGTAAGAAGTGAAAAGAAAAAGAGTGAAAAATAGTGAAAAGGAGAAAGTTAAAAACAAAAGAAAACAAAAGTGAGAAAAAGAAGAAAAGAAAAAGAAAGAGAAAGTTGTATATATTGTTTGTAGTGTTTCAATAAGCTTTGATTACTCTCTCGATTGTTATATCTAATGCTCATTTGGAAATCATTTGTCCAATTTTGAAATTGCCCACTTTTTCCCATTTTCCCGAGTTTCATCCCCAAACACTTTGATTCCGTATATACATCCCTTTTCATTTCGTACCTTAACCTAGCCTACATTACCACCCATTAAAGTCCTATGTGATCTTAAGTAGATGTAATTCAAAGGTTTAAATAGTTTTGATAATCTGTGAAAATTCATTTCGCCTCTTTTATATGTGCGGTATCCTTTCACTCAGATTGCAATTTTTATTTCCTATATAACGTTCTTCAATTGTGACATGTGCGCGGCCTAGTTTCTCATTACACTTACTCCTTATTCCTGCATGTCCCGTGTGTTACCTCCCTGTTTCAAGTGATTTCATTTAATGAGTGTAATGCCTGTGATGATTGACTTTTATGCATGCTTTGATATTTAGTATCCGAGTTACTTAAGTTTTTTGCCAAATCATACTTTGCATATGCTCACTCCCCTCCCACATGTTAGAGTTTCAATTCAATGAGATGCATTCGATAATGTTAATAACTACGGACTTTTCATTTGAATTCGTTTGCTTTGCTAATAACATGTTGAAATCTTGTTTGTATTGTTGAGTTTGTCGAATGTGATTGGGCATATTTTTAGAAAACTTTATGAGGTTTGTGAGTTCCATCCCTGAAAACCCTCACGAGATGACACTCGTCCACTAGGGTAACCTAGGGGTTTAATGGCTTATTGTATACACTAAATGCAATCAAATCGCTCGTGAAAGTGGCCTTATGCTTTTATACCATATTTTTGTACGTATCCTGCTTTTGGTGCTTGTTGTTCTTGTTGCATCCTATTTCATTGCTAAGGACTAGCAATGTGTAAGTTAGGGGGTGTGATAATACGCAAATATCGTGTATTTCATCCGTCGAACCTATGTATTTTAGTCCCCCTCGGGTGCCTTAATCTCTATATTTAATCCCGTTAACCAGACAACGTCGGTTTATATTGATAACATGCTATATGAGGTATAATTGGGCTTTTGTAGGTATTTAGGTACCAAGTATGGGATTTGGATGCATTCTGGTGAATTTCGGTATGGAATCACACGTTCAAGGGCAATCCGATCATTTCACATTCTTGTCACCTGGCCCGACATCTATACGGAAGTTATAGCCCTCCTCGCAAGCTTCGCGTGACGATTAACGGTGGGCAATTTCGGGTCCGTATGATGAAGTTACGGTGATTTTAGCGGAGTAGGAATGCAAGCCAAAACAGGGAAAACTGCAGTCTGCCCTGCTTAATCGATCGATCGACCAGAAGGGTCGATCAATTGACCCTTCGATAATTTGCTACGATTTCAACAATCGATCGATCGACCCCCTACTTTTTCTGTAGATATTTTCTTTTCATTTTCTTTCTTCTTTTCTTTTATACGAACTTACTACTTAAGACAATTTTTGTTGTAATAAGAGAAGGACATATTCATATTCTGATATACTTAGTTTTAGTATACATTTTAGGTTAGGGTTTGGTTTTGAGAACTCATTTTCTCTTCTTCTTGGATTGACAACCAATTGGTTTTGTATGATTGAACTATCCATTTCCATCTCCTTTAACATAGCTTTGTTCTTCATATTTCCTTGCTTTGTAATTTAGTTTCCATGCTTTGTAACTAGTTTACTTGCTTTAATTCTTGCTTCCTAGTTTAATTAGTGTAATTTAGTTTAATTAATCATGCACACTTAGATAAATAGGGTCGGGATTTCATTTCCGCCATTTTCGGGCCCCGAGCTCCAAAAATTAGGTTTTGTGTAAAATTGCATTTAATTGAACCCGCGCGAATTAAAGTCGGATTATTATGCGTTTAACTTTCTATGTCATGCATCGTTAGTGTTTATAGAGATAATCCGAGTTTAATACGCATGCGACCAATTTTCGGTTAATTGTTTATTCTCGCAACTTTGGCTTAAATTCCTTATCGTGTGAAGTTTATGTTTAATTGATAATGCTCGATTAAATTTCTTTCGAGCCGGAATCTTTATTAGTAGTTGTTTCGATCCGTATGGTTGGATGATATCCCGATCCTCGCTCTACTTTTATTCAGACTTAACTTATTATTTTCTTTCTTTTACAACCAACCATCACCTTTTTACACTTTTATTCCTTGATTAATAATCGGTTACGATCTATCGAACACTCTTTGTGGATTCGATACCCGACTTACCGATGTACTCACCAGTTGAGTGTAGTCGTAACTTAGGTTTTTGTATTGAGGAGGTGAAAGGAATTCAACGATCGGTGCCTGACTCGCGTCGCTTTTCACCCTTAATCAGTATGCGTTAATTTGTCCTTGATGCCGCTCTCTCGAAGTGGCAACATGTTCTTTTGCCTGTTTTGTGAAAAATAGGCTGGCAACTCCATCCCTTTACATTCACCCCACACCGATGACGGTTGAAGCATCCTTTCCAAGAGGGGTGTGATACTACGAAACAATTGTTGTGCCCCCTTCTCCGAGGGATCCCTATTTCCTTTTCCCTTCGAAAGATCGACCGTCGCGCGCGCCTCCCGGGATGGCCACAGTGGCGACTCCATTGGGGATTTTTTTAAGAGGACTAGACTCTATTTACATGGATGTTTTATTTTCTTGTAAATCCCCTATGTACATGTTCCCCTTTATTATCCATGCTTGTGTTATTATTCACACACTTGTAGATAAATTCTCCATGTACACTTCACACCATGTGCACCTAGGATCACAAATTTCCACATGTTACACATCACTTAGAAATCCATGCTTAGGTGTTACTAACACACACCTTCACTTGTATATATCCATGTTCACTTATCACACACTCATTTGTATATAATCACACATCACTCGCACATCACCTATTCATGCTTAGTATAGCTTTACTATATGTACTTGTACCTTGCTCCCTATTTGCCATGATCAAGAAAGATACTCTCTCCATAAGATACTAATAAAAGAATCATGCATGATTCACACAACATCACCAAAGAGCATTGCTATTGACAAAATTTTATTCCGTTACTGGGGAGTCACTTCGTGATGGGCGTTGGTCCGACAGGTCGTAATTGCCCTAAGCGATATGACTCTCACCTTCCATTGGTCAAGTACCTTCGACGTATATCGAACGGTTCCCCCGTATTGTACCGCATGAATAAAGTCATGATGGGAGGTATATCCCAAGGAACTCATTCACGCCCATCGAGTATATCGAATTCGCTCTCACACGTACCATCCCCACGAGGTATATAGTGAGGCAATTCACGTACACTTAGGTATATCAAATGGCTTGTCCACACGTACCGATTGCCCTCAAAATCAAGACGTATATCGTGAAAATCACGCCAAATGGGGGAACACCTTTCAATTAACCCAACCAACGCATACCCGCATATAGGTGTTAAGCCTAGGACACACATATTAGATTATCGATTTCTACCTGAAACTCTGTCAAAATGACGGGTCGGCATGTCGCCTGAATTTTCGTGCCATTTTAAAACGGGAGCCTACCCATGAGCCTGATTACAAGTCCATCCGTAGCTTTCCATATGTTATAAATCCCAATTTTCCTATGCTCGGGTCATGTCCGGCATTTCACTTTTGCATTTAGGTAAACATAATATAAGTGAGAACCTAATAAACATGATAATTATGCTGAGACCCGTCTCTCATCTTTTTCCTTTCTCCTTTTTAAAAAAGTGTCCAAAAACATTTTCCCTCTTTTGTCAAAAATAAAAAAAAAATTCTATTCCTCAAAAAATATTTTGTACTCATGTTTTCCAAAAATGTCAAAAACATTTTCCCTCATTTTCTAAAAATAACGAATTTCCCGTTTCCTTTTTTGAAAATAAATTCCATTTTTGCTCTTTCTCAGGTCGATCACATCCCCTTGGCCTAGCTCCCTATTGGCTTCGATCTTCAGTCAAACTGCCTCGAAGTTCTACCAGTCCTCATACTTCTTTCGAGTATGAGATTCACCCTCCTTTTATGGAGAACACGGATCAAGGGCCCAATGTACAGTCAAATTTATTGACGGTTCTGACTCAGCTTACCGCCAAAATTGACAGCCTTCAAATCGAGGTTCATGAGATGTAAAGAAACCGGGTCCCTATCCCCGAAGATCCCGAAGTCATTTTCCCTCAAGCCATGGATCCGCCTGCACCTTAGCCTATTTGGGTCCCTGAAGAATACCAACACGCTTCACTTACTCCTCTTTCTTATGGGCCGCCACCAGCCCAGCTTCCTATGCCAAACCTTGCTCAAACTGGGATTAATCTACCCGTATCTATTGATTCAAAAGAGGAAGAACTGAACAAGGTCAAGGAAGACCTCAAGATATTGACCAAAAAATTCAACCAAGTTAGAATATCTGGGAACTATATGGACTACATCCAAGTCAAGATGTCCAATATCGAGAAGTTTGGAGGCAGTGGTCCCCCAATTGTCCATCTCCATACCTATCACGTAGCCATGACTCTCCTAGGGGATTTCGAAAAAATAATCGCTCAGATGTTCTAGCAGACTTTGAAGGACAACGCTCTCCGTTGGTTCCTATCCCTTAAGGGGTCTATAATCCGCCATTAGAAAGATGTTGCCCTTGAGTTCATGTTATAATACAAGTACAACGAGGATCTAGAGGTTACCCGCTATGACTTATAGCTACTTAAGCATAATCCTGAGGAATCAATCAGCAACTTCGTAGCAAGATGGAAGGAAAAAGTAGATACCATGACTAATCGGCCTTCCAAAGAAAAATAAGTCAACATTGTGAAGAAGAACTTCCTTCCCCATGTCTGAGCTACCATAGGAGGACAGTATTACCCTCACTTCCGAGACCTCCGAGAAGTAGGGGTGGAAATCGAAGAAGGTCTCGCCAAGACAGAAGCTGAACCGAAGAAAACCTCTAGACTGTTTGCTCCAAGAAAGTTTGAAAAGCATGCTAGTATCGCTGTTTCTACTATCAACAACATCTCTCAGCCTACCGCTTCATGGGCACTAGAAAGTCACCCTAATCCAATACGAGAGTAATACATGAATCTTTATGCTCCTCTCTCCAAAGTCTACCAGACCCTCTTGAGCCAAAACCTGATCAAACCCCTGAACCCTCGTCCGTTACCAAACTCACTTCCAAAAAACTTCAACCCCGATGCCCATTATGACTTTCACCAAACTGTTGGCCATACCACCGACCAATGTTTCCATCTTCAAAACACAATACAAAGCCTGATTGACCGAGGTATCATCGCCCCACCAGTTAATCCTAAACCAAACACTACTTATAATCCACTCCCGAATCATGAAAATGCTATCTTTCTATAAGAAGACCCAGAGTTTGACCCATCCACCCAAATCATACCAAGTAAATCACTAGTCATACCCATATACTCTCCTAAACCTCTCCAAACATGCCCATATTTCCTCTTAAACCCAACCAGCCTTATCGATCAAGCCTTATTACTTCTCACCAGAGCATGCATTATTGTCCGCACCCGTTCTGGAGGTAAATATATGGAATTGTCAAAAGTGTTGAACCAACTCCTAGAGTTCGGGCTAAAATTGCCCTCTTAAATGACCATCGACTGCCAGAGATTCAGTGGGATGTTCTTAGAAGCACGAAAATGGGCTCGAGGGTCAGACAACAAGGTAGTGCCAACCAACGAAGTCAGCCTAGATGACATGGTCCAGATCATGGCATACTTCAAATGTCCCATAACTTTTGTACCTTTCCCCCTCCACTATAGCCTACAAAATAAATAAATAAATGAGTGATCCTAGTATTTGGTGGATTGGGAAAATGGGATAGGGTTTGAATTATATGTACCACATTTTATAAGTATATATAAAATAAATCAATGAATAAGTAAAATAACACAAAAGTACTATACATTGTGTAGGGTTATATTGACAATTACTCACGATACCCATAAACACCACTTCATAAAACACACACAAAGTGAAACACTTTTCATGCACCTTCAAAGTTCAAGGGGTAGTTCGATAAACTGAAATACCACATCGAAGATACAAACACAAATACACAGGGAAAAATCTCAGTAGGTTGCGACACCCAGCTTAATTAAATACTGGGTGATCAGTCCTTTATTAATTTAAAATAGAATATCCAGTTGGAATCAGTCTTAGCATCACCGTTGAAAACTTTTAATAATTACTAACCACTTAGTATTTAAAAAATCAGATGTCCAATTTTATTTTATTTTAGTAAAATGTGCGAGAAGTATGAAGATTAACTAAACATTCACCATCCAATAATATCCAATAGAAATCAAAGTGTTGTAATGAAATAAACTAAGTCTGGAGTAATTACATCCAGAATAAAATCCAAATGGAGTAATCTGAAATGAAATAAATCCAATAACTGAACTGTAAATAATTGTCTAAAAACTGCTATCTCTAAATAAGAATAGGCAACATGCCCTGACTGAAATGAATGTCTCTGAATGAATCAAAAATGAATGTGGAGGCGTCTAATACTAAGGTCCTATAACTTCCATAACAACTACAACACGTCAACTAAATGAATCTCCTATGCTAGGTGTCCTTATGGCTGGGAACTAAAAAGGTTTTTAAAAAAACAAAATAGATTTGACAGAAAACGGGTTAAAGCCCGAGTTGAAAATATTTTAAAAACATCCTAACAGTGCACACCTAGCGCATCCCTATAAACATCCTAGTCAAGCTACCCTGCTAAACTAGTCTAATACCCAACCACTATCTAACCTAGATAGTCAAACAGATGTACTAAGGGCTAAACTTCACTCTAATCTCGACGCTATGCCATGTTCGTGCGTGGGGTGTCTCGCGAAGCGAAATCCAAACAAGGAACCCCCCCGATACACTACTATGCAGCAAGGTCGATCTTTGAGATCCGCCATTCCCTCAGTACAAAAAGATATATATAATATATATACCATAAACATTTAATAATATTAGAGCACTAAGGATTAAACTTCTCCCCAGTCTCAACACAATGCCATATTCGTGCGTGGGGTGTCTCGCGAAGCGAAATCCAAACAAGGAACCCCCCCGAAACACTACTATGCAGCACGGTCGATCGTCGGGATCCATTAGACCCTCGGCACTCGAGTTATACATATATGTACATCTACAATATACGTCCGGATAATATCTCCCGGACTAAGGATTACTTGATACATATAGTATTTATAAATACTTATCCTTTTCATTTCAAAAACTTCCATTTCCCTTCTCATATCCAGGAAATGTATTTATAGAAGCCAATTCATTATCATGAACTGCTTTAACAAATCATATACTTTTTGAAAGCCAATTTTATTAACATAAAAATGCTTTTCCTTTATCAATTATCCCATTTCCCTTTTTATACTCAGGAAATGTATTCAAAGACATTTTCATTATCATAAAAATGCTTTGATCATAACATATGCTTCCACATCCCTTCTTCCACCCGGGAAGTGTTACCGAAGCCAAATAATATAACCCATTTCCCTTCCTATATCCAGGAAATGTAATTAAAGCAAATCCATTATTATGAACTGCTTTAATAAACGCGTTCTAAGACCGTCCGTTCGGATTTCTCCACTGTACGCGCCCCTAAATGGCTATCATCTTCCAGGGCCTCCAAGACAACCTGGGATCCTATATCAAAAGACGTCGGGAAGCGACCATGTGCCTGCGGGATAGTCAAGACCACACCCGGAATCTCCTAACCAGCGCAGAAAATATAACAACAAACGCTCACATGGCCTATAGGAATATATCCACCCTGCATCATTAGCCAGGGGGCTTCACCATACGAACGCAACTTCCCTTATGATAGCGATTTAGAGAGGTGTGTATCCTCATTTTTATTATTTATGAAAATCATTTGTCTTTCCATTTTGAAAACATTTATATTTTATTTTCAAAATCATTTACATCATATCATATATACTTTAATCACATAGTATATACATATACCATATATTCATCCTTGAATGTACATAAATGGCCATATTTGCCAACTATATATAGCGATGACCATTAATCCCAAAGATTCCCTCGAGGAATCATAATCATGCTTTCATATAAGCATGATACTAAACCCAAAGTATTTCCTTACTTTGTTCAATACTAATTACCTCAATCATCTCTTAAAGGTTTATTTATCCTCAAAACCCTTATTTAGGAATCCCCATAAAAATCCCAAATGGTAATTCAACTCCCCATACTCTTAAAGGGAGAAAACTAGAAATTCTGGCCTAAGCGAATCGATTCGCCCCTTTAGCGAATCGATTCGGATGGGCAAATCGATTCGGTTCCCAATCCGAATCGATTCGGAAAGTATTCTGCAAACAGGTCTGTAAATGGCGAATCGATTCGGTCTGTACCCGAATCGATTCGGCCCATTGCAGAAACTCAATTTCCCATAGGCGAATCGATTCGGCCTGTACCCGAATCGATTCGGCCTATTCGAGGGTCACAGTTTGGGCGATTTTTCAATCTCCAAAATACCCAAAATTCAATCCAATATCCATTTAAATCCTAACTTGGTTTTATTACTACAAACCCAAAGTTTTTATATCTCCTCAAATTCTTTAGAGGTCCTAACAATTCTTTTGAGAACCCCTAATATCTATCTCCAATAAGTTCTAACTAATGATTTCAGTCTCGGACAGCTTTCCGTAGAAAAATCACTATAAATCCAAAAAAAATCAGAAAAATACGCGGTCAGCGTCCTCGCGACCGCATCGAAAAGATATACAATTTTTATTTTTTGACCAAGAGCCGAATCGATTCGACTCTAGGCCGAATCGATTCGGTAAGCACGCTGCCTACACTATTCATCGTCTTCTCCGAGACGGTTTCGGCCATTAAAGCTTCTCCCAAGCTTTTGTCGCCTCACCCAACGTCCTACAACCTCAACCAACTACAAATGCCCATATATTAAGGGTTCTAAACGTCCTAGAACCCTAAACCACCAATGAATTTTTCATAAAACCTAAGTTTCTCCAATTAACCAATTTTAGGGGTTTATTCGTTTTATCTCCTGAAAACCCGTTTTATCCACGAATACCAAACCCAAAATCATTAGGGTTTGTTATATCAACTATGATATGAGATATTTATGCTCAAAAATAAATAAAGCAAGTAAGCACTTGCCTCGTGGATAAAATCCGACGACCTCGAGTCGAATCCGGCGGAGTTGGCCCGAGATCTCCCATTTCTTCTCCTCTTTCTCCTTCCTCTCTCTCTTCTCTCTCTTTTCTTTCTTTCTTTCTCTTTTCTTTCCCTCTCTTCCTCCTTTTATAAGGAGAAAAGGGTTTTAAACCCTTAAAACCCAAAAACGACTCGTTTACCCAATTACGAGTTACTTTTATCTCTAAAATTACCCGAAACTCATTTTCGACAATCGGACACTCTTTTCCGACTATCTCGGACATTCCGAGACTTATGGCGCAGACAAAATTTCCATCCGAGGTACTTGACCGCAAATCACTATTCTAACCCAAAATAATTAAATGCGGTAGTCTTACTCAAAATCTTACCTCTTTTGTCGCTATACTCCACGGAGACATATAATTAAATTACTTCGACCTATATAGTCCCAAAATAATTTATAACACCCTTCGAAAATATTTAAATCCTCGAAAATCCCAAAAATCACTATTTCGAGAAATTCTCCAAATTCCAAATTATACTTAATTATGGAATCTAATCATCTCCAAAAGGGCGGGTTATTACACAGAGGTGATTCAGGATACCTCGACAAGGATAGAGATGATACGGAGCCGTATTCGGGTAGCTCAAGGCCAATAGAAGAGTTATGCCAATGCCAAGAGATTCTTTAGAGAGTTCAAGGTGGGAGACCAGGTCTTACTCAGAGTATCTCCGATGAAGGGGATTATGCGTTTCGGGAAGAAAGGGAAATTGGTGCCTAGATATATGGGCCCATTTCCTATCATCGAGCGGATTGGGCCAGTAGCGTACATACTTGGGTTACCAGATCATTTGCATAGGATTCATGACGTGTTTCATATTTCCTCGCTAAGGAGATATCTTAGGGACGATTTGTTCCATACTCATATTGCTTTAGAGGACATCGATCTTCAGCCTGATAGTTCCTACAAGGAAGGGTCGATTACTATTATGGACCACAGCGAGAGGAAACTGAGGTCGAAGATAGTACCGTTAATACGTGTTCAGTGGCGGCATCATAATGTCGAGGAGTCAACATGGGACTGTGACGATGAGATGTGCGAGCGTTATCCAGAGCTATTTTTACCAGGTATACTTTAGTTCTGAATTTCGGGATGAAATTCTGTTATTAGGGGGGAAGTATGTTATACCCCGTAAATTTTATTGATTTTATTTAATGGATTAATTCATTATATGAGAATTAATTGGATATTAATCCGGATTTAAATACTAACGAGACGCGAGTTGGTATATGATTATGATGATAATATTGAATATTACTGGGTATAGATGGTAATATATGAGTATTGAAAGTATTAAAATTGTCAAGAGTTAAATACGATAATTTGAAAAATTAAGTTCGGACGCGCGTGTCAGCCGCGTCAGAAATTAGTTTAATTAGATTTAACAAGTAAATTATATTTTCATCAACTGTATGGTCATTTTAAGTGCGCCAACGTGTCCGGAGGGGTCGAGATAGTAAAAAAAAACTAGTCGGGGGTTTAGTTTGTGACCCGGGGTATTTTTAGGCCAAACCGGCAACCCAGAAGGGTATTTCGTAATTTTAAAAATATAGGAGTTAAGACCCACGAATTTTAGAGGTTAATTATATATTATTAGAGAGGCCACTAAGGCCATTATCAGTCAAAAATAATAGAAGTAGGCTACGGGAGTTAGAGAGAGGTTTCAAGGAGTTCCAAAACAAACCACCACCGATTGAGAAGGATTTGTGACCGGAAAGTGGAGAGATTCAACCTTTAATAACCAACAACAAATCAGAAGAACAAATCTAAGGCAAGTGATTTCGTTTCATTTGTTCAATGAATATTTCCTCCATGCTTAGTGTAGAAATTTATAATTGCCTTGAAAGCTTTGATGAAAACCCCAATGAATTTGATGTAAAACTCTAAACTTTGGTTAGGAATTGTATGTAGATCTGTTCTGGACGAATTCAGTACCCCAAATATAACTTTTGATGATTTAAAAACGAATTAAAGAGGATATTTATCAATGTTCTTGAAGAAAATAGAAAACTAGGGTTTTTATTGAAGTTTTGATCCATATAATGCCAATAATTGATGATTAAAAGGTTTTGGAACGTTAACAATGATGTATTTTGGTTATATGATGAGCCTATAGCGTTAGATTAGATTTTCATACCTTGTAATGGAGTTTTGGGATGAATTTTGGATTGAGAAATGAAGCAGGCCATAGCCTATCTGGTCCAGTTCGATAGATCGACCCCATCGATCGATCGACACTCCCAGATCGATCGATCGACCTTCCCAGAATCAGTTAGATTTTTCCTTTGTTGGATTTTAACAGTTTTGACCCTAGAGAATTATTGGTGGGGACTTCGTGAATACTCTTAGATTCAAGGAAGACTAGTAGGCATATTTGTGAGACTCGAATTATGATGAGAAGTCAAATTGGGAATTACATTAAACTTAATAAGGCTCATCGAGTGTGATACTATTTGAGATTAAGAATTGATGAGTAAGTCCTAGATAGCTGGTTAACATAAGGTTAATGGAAGAAATGAGGACCTTAAGAATAGTGGATTTAAACGTGGGAATAATAGGGGACTTGGTAACCTTTGTGGGTTAGGCTTTAGGTACATGAAACTATGACGTGAGATGTGTCGGCGGTCGATATTATATATTATTCGGAGACTTAAAGATGTACAAATTGGAATAACGGTATAGGAATGTAGAATATACCTTATTTAATATTTTAAGATATCTAAGTGGTGTGATTGCTTAGTATATGAACTTATGTGTATAACATACCTACCATACTTGCTATCACAAGAGGTTGGCTTTTGAACTGGGCCATCTAATCCTTGTGTGCCTACGGGGGGATTTAGATTGGTACCTTAAGTGCATAGGGCTGTGAATGACTTGTTTGTGAGTTAATAAGTCAGCTGACCATGAGAGCGTAGGTACGTGCGTGACCCATGAGTATGTGAACTATGTTCGCCTCCATTGTACTAAGAAATAATAGAATCTAAACTACAAATAAGTCCATTATTTATATGGTTGCTAATAAACATAGTTGTACCCAGAGGTGGCGGTATGTTGAGGCTGGGGCGGGAAAGTGCTCTACCTAAAATTTTGAAAAATAAACTTACGCCTAAATATTTTTAAAATTAGGTTTAGTGCCCACGTAAATTATCAACAATTAACTATAGTTCTTGTATATTTTAACGTGAATTTGATAGTCATTTTTAACATACAATTAAGAAATAATTTATGGATGACACGTTCTAACATTCAAGAAACAACTGTAGGTATATGTATTGATTGTAAATATTTATTAGTATGTGATCCCAAGGGGATAGCCAAGTGACGTGAGCACTTACCTCAAAAGTTAGAGATTATGAGTGCAAATCACCTTAGGGCCACCCCCATAGTGTATCCTCTATGGTCAACTGGATGGTCTAAAATAACATTGAGAATTTAATTATCTGCTCAAAGAGGCTTCAATAGTCTATACCCAACAAAAAAATATTGGCATGTAAGGTTTTTATTTTCTTTTTTAAGTCCCACATTAAGATTGTACTTTAAGCTCCATAAAACTCAAGTATGTTTTAAATTTAGTCATTAATTATGTTAAAAGTTATTTTTTTCTATTTTTTTTTCAAGTGTACTCTTAATTTGGATGGAAATTATATGTAAGTTGGTACCCATGGGTGTGTTGTGTTTACGAGTGTCCCACTGAACAAAAATTCTGGCTTCGCCATTGGTTTTACCAATGATTAACATTTAAAAATAACAAAGTTCCCACGTTGTAATAATTTATAAGCATGAAAGAAAAATGATGGACTAGTGCGCAAAGATAAAAATTTAAGGATGAGTTCTACATAACAATTCTTCTCACAACGCAAAAAATTATAGAACAATTTAAGGATGAATTTTATTGAACAATTCTTCTCACATAGCAACTTACGTAGTACATAAAAATCAATGCAATAACCGCCCATAACATTTACATGGAGCTTGTAACAATTCATACATCTTTTAAGAGCAATGTTACTCTACCCGACCCTTAAACACCTACTTGGTGTCGGGTGCTTAGCGGGCAGTACTTCCTAAACCACATAACGTAAGCCATGTTTTCTTTTGCAACAAAAAACATTGCATTATTTTTAATCTTAGTAAACAAAAGACAACAACCCCAAATGCTTCATCCCTCCCAATATCATCTCTTGAGCAAATGTAAATATCGCTTTGAATAGTATAAAATTAAAATAATATAAAAAAGAATTGCATATATATATATATATATATATGCCCATATTGTTGGAGAATAAACAGTTATCTATTTTTTATGTGCAGAGTGAAAATTGAACTCCTACACTATTTTGTTATTCAACATGTGAACTGAATGGCCAAATTTATATGAAAACAACACTTAAACAATATAAAGTTCTACATATTTGCTGATCATGTTCCTATTAGGTAAAGAAAAATTGTTGGGTCGCGTTTATATTGGGTAAAATTCCAATTTCATGTTGGTCGCACAAACGGTAAAAAAAATATTGTATCAACAAATTTGGATCCGATATGTATTTGTTAAAAACAATTGTGACATGTTTTAATTCGATATTGTTCTTATTGGGTAGTTTTTTTTAATAAATACGAACACGATCCAAATAAAATGACCCGAAATAAATCTTAAAACTTTACCTAACACGAGCATTATTCAATTAGAACATGACATAATTGTTTTTACCCAACACATCTACAACGCAAATAAACTCACACAAAATATTTTTTCCGTCAATTCGACGAAACATGAAATTGTAGTTTTACACAATAGGAGCGCGATCTAATTAAAAAATGCCACGGCACAATTTTTTACCTAATAGGAAGACGACGACCCAAATATATAAAATTTTATATTATTGAAGTGTTGTTTTCAATTTATTTTGGACAATTTGTTCACATTGTTTAATATCAAAACCGTGTTATAATTCAATATTCACTCTGAATATAAAGAAAACAGTTAATTTTTAATGCTCCTCCCCTACATAGGGGCATGTTTACTGTTTTTTATTTATTTAAATATCACCACTTCTTTTCTATATTATTTTATTTGTATACTATTCCATGCCGTATTTATATTGCTCACCTTTTAAATTCCATGCATAAAACATGGATAGTTGGCCGTTGCCACGCGATTGACGTATTAGAATTCGAAGGTTAAAAAAGTCTAAGCAAATCATGGTGTGACTAATTACTGGCTTCTCTTTTTCAAATATTACATATGATTTGAGATTGAGAATCATTAGAGGGGGTAGGGTCTTTGTTGAAATCTCTTCTCATCCATGTGATTTGAGACTGTGAATGAGACATGATTTGGCCTACATACTTATGCAGCAATGACATCCTCGACTCTAATAGCACGTAAAAAATAACAACATCCTCTCACTGCCAAGCTTCACAGGAGCAAACAACCTACTTGATACAAACATTTTTCTTAAAACCATGCACGTAATTTCCCTTGAATATCGGATAATGACGCAAATAATGGCTTTGATTAGCTTTACTTTGCATAAAGCTAAGAGCTCCAAATACAAAAGTCATTTATTCGTCTTAGTTGTAATAAGACTATGAATATTATCTCCCCAAAAAATAGATTTACACGTTATTTATCAAAAAATCATTTCTAATGCAATTGTCTGAAATTTAATGTGTATCTTAAATGGAATGAAAAAACGCATTTATATTTGCAATGTGAAATTAGAAAAAAATTAGTATTATTGAAATCAGGAAAAAAATATATTACAGTGTCAATATTCTTGTTGTTAATATTTACTATGACACTCTCCATCGGCATAATTAAAATTAAAATTGAATTGAAGTTTGACACAATTTAATTAAAAAAATCAGTGTCCTTATTAAGATTGAGTTTTCTAAAACCAAAATTTGATCATTATAATGTAATCAATTGTTCAATTAGAATGCTGAAATTAGATAGTAAGTGTCATTATTATGTAAGTAAAGAAAGTAAATCGTGAAGTACACATTAACATCGCAAAATATTGGTGATTTGGACAATTTGCATCTAAGGTAATCGTTCGATCAGTTAACTAATTTCTTTCATCCAGTTTAGGCCTCACACCGTAAGTATGGGAACTAGCGGATCGCAACATATAATATCAAATAAACAATGGAACATAAACTACAAATGAGTCAATTTTTTGTATTCTTACTAAGAAACATTATTTGCACAAATGATTAACATTGAAAAACAATTATTACATTGTTTAATATCAAAACAATGTAATAATTCAATATTCGCTTTGAATATAAAAAAAATAGTTAATTTTTTATGCTCCTACACTAAGGCGTGTTTACTATTTTTTTTCTTTTTTTAATATATCATCAGTTCTTTTCTATATTATTATTTTATTTTATACTATTCCAAATCGTTTTTATGTGTGTTCGTGTTTTAAATTCCATGCATAAAACATGGATACTTGGCCGTTACCACGCGATCCATGAAACCACACTCACATATTACAATTCAACAACTCAAAAAGTCTAAGAAGTCATAGTGTAAATGATTGCTGACTTCTCTTCTACATATGGTTTGAGATTGACAAAATCATTAGAGGGTGGGGTCTTTGATGAAATCTCTTCTCATCCATGTGATTTGAGATTGTGAATGAGACATGATCTGGGCTACATCCCTATGCAGCCATGAACCACAACTATATTCACATCACCTTAACTCCAATAGCACGTAAAACATAATAGCGATCTCTCACTGCCAAGCTTCACCATTCACAACCTAGTTGGTACTAACATTTTTCTTAGAAAAAAAATTATTATTACCGAAATTAGAAAAAATATATTACAGTGTCAATAATCTTTTTGATGATCTTAAAGTTTTTATAAATATTGAATTGTTTCTTAATATTATTATATATTGGAATTCCCTGATACATTATATATTTTTTAGTAAAAAATATATTCAATTATTATTTATACATAAATAAACTTTCCAATCCACTTTTATTAGAAAAATGGTTTAAATATTATCTTTTATACGTATAATTAATTTTTTTACCCATGATTAAAGAAGAAAAAATATATTTTTTCCAAATTGAATTCCTGTGAAAAACCGAATCTCCAAAAAATCCCCGATTTGTAAAAACACAGAAAAGACGGGGATCGCTCTCGGAACCCCGACCTGTCGAGTTACCATAATTATTTTTAACATTCCAATTATCCGGTAAATTTCGTACATCAAGCAGTGATACTTTCCCTCTATCACGCGATCCATGAAACCACATGCATGTATTACCATTCAACACCTCAAAAAACATAAGATAAGTAGCACCGGCGAAGCCAGAAATTGACCTTGAGGGGGGGGGGGGGGAGGCAATACACATTGTATGGGTAAATTTTGGAAATAATAGTTATCAAGTCCCATTCACTAGGTCAAGGAGGCAAGAGATCCTTTGACTGAGTCAATGGTGTCAAATGTCCTATTTTTGCCAACTCAGCTCATTAAGATGACAAATACACCCTTAAAACAATTTTCACACCTGTTACTAACACGCTGTTACGTCGTTGGTTTAAACAAAACCCACCAAATCTTTAAAAGTCTAGAACTTCAAATCTATAAATCCAAAATCACATAATTTATATATTTGGAATCTACTCGTCAATATCTATCAAACAACACCCATATTCGATATTTTTTGCCGAAAAAATTGAAAAAGATAAATTTACTGTTTCTGTAAAACATCCATTTTTTCAGCGAAAACTCCATTTTTTTCTGCAAAAACTCTTTTTCTCTATCTCGGACGATGGTGCCGCTGGAGCGGACTAGAAAAACAAAGAAATAGACGAAGAAAGAGAGAGAAACGAGGAGAGATAAACACTCCGACAAGAATTATGGCGGCCTCCGGTGAGATTTTCTGGTGGGATGTTTCCGGCGAGTCTCCGATGGGGTGGGGTGGGTGGGGGTGGGGATGGAGATGGAGTTGTTAGAGAGAGAAAGAGTGTGGGATTATGTGTTTGTTTTTAGAGAGAGAGAAAGTGTGTTTAAAATGGGTATAGGTGAGGGTATATTTGTCTAAATATATATAGTTTATAATGAAAAAGGACTTGGTGCATTAAAAAAAGTCAATAGGATTTAATGCATCTTTGACTCTTTAAATGGGACTAACCTTGAATTATCCCTAAAATTTGTGAACAAAATGACTAAATTTTGTAGTATAAAAAAATTAAGGGAACCTTTTAAAAGTTAAGGGGGGCCATGGCCCCCTCCAAAAGTGGTTGGCTTCGTCCATGCTAAGTAGTGATGTGAATGATATCTGGCTTATCTTTTTCAGGGGACTAAATTCTTACCGAATCCCATAGTTAGTATTAAATATTAACAACCATTAAAGGGTGGGGTCTTGTTTGAAATCTATTCTCATCCATGTGATTTGAGTTGTGATGGAGACATGATCTCCTTTCTTCTTCTTCTTCTTCTTCTTCTTCTTCTTCTTCTTCTTCTTCTTCTTATTATTATTATTATTATTATTATTATTATTATTATTATTATTATTATTATTATTATTAATGTTGGAAAAAAGAACTAAGAGTGTGCTTTATTGCAAATATGAAAAACACATGGAAAGTAGTTCATTTGGATGATAAGTTAGAAAATGGGTGGAAAAACATACGAGTTTTTGGTCTCACTTTTTCTATTTTTCATGGAAACCAATTTTTTGATTGGTGGATAAGAAATATTTTTCACTAAAAATGAGGTTTGAGATGTAGCACTTGTAATGTGAATGAGTGTTGTTTTTACATGTAGTATTCACAATCAAGGAACTACAAAGACAAAACATGAGTCAAAATAACAATTTTTAATGGAAAATTTTTCTATGTCAATCAAAGGAAAACTTCATGCAACAACGCTATTAACTGTGTTGGGGGATTGTGTAATTCCACAAAATCCTCTTACCTCTTGTAATACCCCGTAATTTTTTTGAAATAAATAATAAAATAATGTTTTTGAAATAATTAAATATTTGCGGAAATTGGACTAAATTGAAAATTTCAATTTAATAATTGCATGGGTGTAATTTGTTGTTAAGTCATATTTGTATGTGATTGATTTTCTAAGTGTATCTATGTGTATAATTATAGCATCGTGTGTATTGTGAAAAAATACATAATTAATATGTGATACAACTAAAAGTACTTAATGTTATCATAAAATAATTTGGTACATATTTTGGGGCACATATGGGCTCGTTTAGATGTTTTAGACTTTTAGAAATAGTCCCGGGTCAATGGTATATAAGTGGAGGAACTTTTGAGCTACTTTGAGTATGGATTCGGGTCCATTTGGGTGTCTGAAAATTAGTTTTTAAGCTCAACTCGAAATGATAATTAATTAGTGTTTAAGTGGGGGTAAACCACTTCCCCACTACTATACAAAAAAGACATAAACACAACTATTAGTGAGAGAGGAAAGGAGAAGAACCAAAAGAGGGAAAAGGGCAAGGAATCAAAGGGGTTTTCCTCCATAAATTTCTAAGGCAAGAATTATCTTGCTTAATTTAAAATTTTCAATGTATTGCTTGATGCATTATGATAACCCTTAAAATTTCAAGGATTTAGGTTTGATATGAATGATTTGATGATGAATAAATATCCTATGCATGTAGAGAACTGAATTTAATATTAAGATTAGTCCCAGAAATTTAGGTATTGTATTATTGAAATTGAGGTTTGATCCTTTATGGTTATATATAGTAAATGGGGACATCTTGATTATTTAATATAGAGAATATTAATGTTGGACTACGGACTGAAATTCTGATGTAAACCTCATGATAGATGCCCCACATTATGAATTAAACAGTATGGAAATTGGGATTGAAATTTGAGTTGAAATATGTGTTTAATGTTCATAAATTCTGGAGAAATTAAGCATGAAATTGGGATTGATTCATGTAATTAATGATCCTAATAGGACTAATTAGTTGTAGGGACTCAATACATGGATATTAAGTGGACTAAAACTTTAAAAGTGAATTTGGAAAGAAAAGTAGAATTTTCGTAATATAATAAACAAGCAGATCTGGGCTTTCGCATACAATCGAATCGATTGGATTTCAGTGTGAATCGATTCAGTTTGGCAACAAATCAATTCGATTTAGCAACGAATCGATTCGGCCCTGCGGGCTGAGCAAGTTGGGCCTGGGGTTTGGTTATGAGTATTCTTAGGAGTCCATGCGAGTGGGTGGGACCATGTTTGGGACAATAGAGAATTAATTAAAAATACTCATGTACCCACATTAAATTGGGAAAATTGCAATTAACTAGTTGGTTAAGTAATTATTTAATGGAGTGAAATTAATAATTCACTAAATGGTAAATTATTAATAAATGGAAAAATTGTGAATCTTATGTGAGACTTTCTTATGATAATTATGGAGTAGTTACCTATACATATTATATGAGATAATAATATGTACATATATGTATTTGTGTGGACATATCAATATTCATGGGCTGTCCTAACGGCCTGGGGTTCGTGCGTTCGGACCGGGTACCACACACCTATAGAGGTGGGCTTGACTATTGTGTAGGTAATATAGGTACTATGTGGAGGCGCCATCTACGAGAGGTAGGTGTTGACGTTGACACCGCTGGGTATGGGTTGTGAACTGGTATCATGCATAGGGACCGCCGCTAACTTATGTGTGTTTGTGATGTCCTCTTAGGTAAGAGATTCCTCCGAAGTTGCCAATAGAGTACGAACTAGACACTGATGGTAGATGCCTTTGTGTGTCAAATATATGAAGAACATCTATATAATTACCTGGATTTTATATGAGATAAATTGAAATGTCTTAGAATGTGGGCATAAATTACAACTCTTATTCTATAATGCATAATAGATGTTTATTTCATTTATGTAAAACTTATGAGAACGGGATATTACGGGTATTGGCTATTAAATGTAGTCGGTACACTTAAGCTTTTAATTATCGATAAATATATTATTATTAATTTGACACGTTGTCATAATTATTATTTGGGATTTATCGGATTATCGGGATGCGGATAATATCACACTTAGTTGAGGGGTGAGGTGTTAAACGCATGTGAGTGACGAAGGGGGGATATTCATTTTTGCATCAACAGTATTATTCCATCTTAAATTAAATAAGTTAATTCTTGCATACCTAGGGCTGTGACCCAAATTTAAATATTTTCTACCCCCAAGGAGCTCCTAGACAGGGATAGCTGGATTATGCTGTGACAGTCTTGCAGTCTGTATTGCTCAACAGTCTTCAGATTTATCGATTCTAGCATAGGTACTTTTCTGCCAGAGTTAGTTATTTTATTTGGAACATTTGAAAGGGCATAAGACTGATACTTCTTTCCATTATGTTGGTTGAGATTTATGTCATACTGTTGGAGTTATTATTTAGTTTGTGATGGTTTGGATCTATTTGAATATTATGGATACATTCATGGAATTTCAAATAAGGGCCTTTAAATATAATTATTTATGTTTACATTTGTGCTAAGAATGGTATTAATTGACTAGCAAGCCCTATCATCGGCATATCGTTCCTGGCCAGCCTTTAAGTGAGAAAATAGAGGTTGTTACACCTCTTCATTCATTCTTTTGCTAACTAATTCGATGCATGTTTTCCTCATGCATAGTGTGTGTTACTTTAATTTAAGTTAGCCTCGCAATCTCTGTGAAGTTTCCTATGAGGTTCACATAAAGGTGATGGAATGTATCCGTCTTGTTGATTAAACGAATCACGGTTTGGGAATCCTACTCAACTTGAGTGTTCTCCCACCCTCTCTCACGAATCAACTTAAGGCCATGAAAAATTCCTTCCAATTGAACTTTAAGACTACAAGACATTCCTTTGACCTTTCCAAAAAAGTTGCCTAGCCACATTCCTTGATCTTCTCTCACTAATGCTCCAAAAGTTCCCATATTGATCCCCATATCATAACTGCCATCTGTATTCACTTTAATGTTCCTTGTCAATGGAAGCACCTAAGAAAATTAGTAAGGTCTCTCCACCACTTACTCGATTTCCAACCCGGACAAATGTTAAAATGATGTCCTTAGCAAGCTTTTGTCTAAGATTGGCAATCAAGTACAAAGATGTTTGTTTCCTCTAAAAAATGTACAAAATCATTGCTTTCCAAATGCACTAAATACATGAAAGAAAAGTGATATACCAAGTGCTACTATTGGTATCATCTTGTGACACCCCGACTAATTAAATACCGGGTAGCTACTCCTTTATTAAATTAATTCAAAATGTCAAGTTGGCTCAGTTAATAGCATCACTGTCGAAAATATTTTATTATTACTAACCACCTAGTATTTAAAAAGTAAGTTGCCAAATTTTAATATAAGTCTGATTAACATGCAACAAGTGATATAAAGAATAACAACACCATTCACCATACTGAAGTAAAACGATTAACCATCACATAGTGTAGATAAAGTCTGGAGGAAAACTCCTCACTACAATCCCATACTGAAACAAATAACCGAATGCTAAACAATACAAATCAAAGTCTGAAAACTGTAATGTAAAAGATGTCTCTAAATAGAAATGGGAAACATGCCCTACAACTGATAGATAGTGACTCTGGAATCCAAAAGATAGAAGCGTCTACAAGCAATTCCCTGTAGCTTCCACAAACAGCTACAGCTCGTCACCTGAATGAGAATCCTATGCTTGGTGTCCCTGTGGCTGGGCACCTAAAATGGTTTTACAAGAAAAAAGATTTGAAAAGCAAACGGGTCAGAGCCCGAATGTGGAGTTATATTTTAAAAACCTGCAAGTGCTTTAAAAAAACATTTAAAACATTAAATGCAAAGTACATGTTAGGACGTGCACTCACATGATATTCTCACCTCTCGTCTAACTGTGCACTCCTAACGTAAGTACCCATCTATAACGACGCAAACCACTAGCTAAGTTCCAACATATCAAGCTAGACTGTCATAGGTCCTACCCTTATTACTCGGTTCTATTAACATAATAACGCTCGTAATTAAGTAGGGGTTTAACGTAACTCAGATGTTCAATATGCAATATATATAACTATCAATTAACTCGTTATATTTCTCGAAACAATACCGTAATTATATTCATATCATTAACATGAAGGTTCTCATTAATTAAGTGTATATTATTCACATCATAAATATACAGTATAAGCACCCCGAGAACTAAGCTGCGGTGCACACATACTCTGCTATCCATCCCGGTACATCACGTACATAAGGATTACATATTCCGAATCTCTCAGGAATAGTTCACAGATAACAACATCACAAATAATGGAGGCGAACACAGTCACATCACATAGGTCACGCACATACCTACGCTCCTACGATCAGCGGACTTATTAATATCCCAATAAGTCGTTCTATGACCTATGTTCATCGAGGTAACCAGTCTAAATCCGGGCAACACAAGGATTAGAGGGCCCTAAGCGAACGCAAACCTCCCGTGATAGCAAGTATGGTAGGTATGTCATACACACAATTCATATACCAATACTAAGTTAACACACGTCTTAGTAATCCCGTAGTTTAATCATAGTACATATCGCATTCTCGTACTAACTTATAATTATCACAATTTATACTATTCCGGTTTGTAATTATACGCGCCATAATTCATCCTCACGTCATAGTAGACACTCACGTCTCAACCCAAATGGTTCATTCAATTAAATCTCTCGTATATAATTTACTCCTCCTAATAACCCAAAAGTCCCAAATCCATCAATACATCATCAAGGAATGTTAACTCTACCCTCGAACAAGTTTACGGGACTCCAAAAATCAAAACAGTCCAAAATGGCCCAAACTGCCAGCTCGTTTGAAGTCTCGTTCGAACGAGGCTGTTCGAACGAGATTGGACTGTCAGCTCGTTAGAAGTCTCGTTCGAACGAGACTGTTCGAACGAGGTTCCAGTTCGTTCGAACGAACTGTATCTTCTAACGATATCTCGTTCGAATGAGATATTGAACGAAATCCCTTTTCGTTAGCAGCGACTGGTCAACTCGTTAGAAGCTCGTTCGAATGAGTTCGTTCGAACGACCTGGGTAGGGGCTTCTAACGAGCTACCAGATTCGTCCCAGATTTTCTAAGTTACATTTCTCACCATTTCTAACACCTCAATCCTTCTCCAAAGTTCGTTCTAACAGAGTTTTAAGTCCTCTAATCATACTACAACATGCTAAGGTCATATACTAACATCTTTTAATACATTAATGCATCCTAAACATCATTAAATCACAAGATTTATACTTTTCCCCAATTTTATCAAGAACATGAACCCTAGATTTATATCATCATCAAATCCCAGAATTTAATCCGTTTTAATTTCTTCTAATCACAATTATCATGGGAGAAATCATCTACCTATCATTCTACATGCAATTCTCTTCAAAATTTTCAAGTTCTAAACTCCAAACTACATGGGTTTTCATTCATCTTTCAAGAACAATTAAAATTCCTCAATTTCTAACATGGAAGAGACATTCTCTGAAATTAAATGGAATAAAGTCACTTGCCTTGATTGTCTCTGAGTTTGATGTAGGTTTGGTAGCACTTTTCTGCAGAATTTCCTCTCTTCCAAGCTCTTTCTTCAATGGTGGCTTAAGGTGGCTAGGGTTTGTTTTGGGGAACTTGGAAACCTAATAGATAACCTCCGTATCTTAAAGGGTTAAAGTGGGTTGGATAGTGGGTTTAGTGGGTCAATAATCAATCAGATTAAAACTCCCAATTTTCGTCACTTTTAATTCCTCAAAATGTAAAATTACCAAAATACCCTTTAAGTTGCCGGTATGGCCTAAAAATACCCCGGGACCCAAACTACACCCCCGGCTAGTGTTTTCTGACTA
The DNA here is from genome assembly GCA_949130495.1 of Sambucus nigra. Lineage (NCBI taxonomy): Eukaryota > Viridiplantae > Streptophyta > Magnoliopsida > Dipsacales > Adoxaceae > Sambucus > Sambucus nigra. The sequence continues at coordinate 3,868,978 of OX422224.1, forward strand.
TCTCGACCCTTCCGGACGCGTTGGCGCACTCAAAACGACCATACGGTTTATAGATTTTAAATTTAGTTTTTATAATCAAAATGTTACACCGTGACGCGGCGGTCCCACACGTCTCAACAAAATTTCTAAAATGCCGTATATAAATCTCATGACAACTTTTATAATACCAAATACATTTATCAAAACATGTATGCACATAATCAAATACCAACTCGCATCTCGTTAGTATTTATAACCCGGATTAATTTCCAGTTAATACGCATTTAATTAATTAATCCCAAAAATAAATATAGCCAAAAGTACGGGGTATTACATACTTCCCCCCTAATAACTGAATTTCATTCTGAAATTCGAAACTAGAAAGTACCTGCTAAAAACAACTCTGGATAACGTTCGCGCATCTCATCCTCGCGCTCCCATGTGGACTCCTCGACATTGTGATGTCGCCACTGAACACGCACTAACGGGACTATCTTTGACCGCAGTTTCCTCTCGCTTTGGTCCAAAATAGCAATCGGCCCCTCCTCGTAGGAGCTATCCGGCTGGAGATCGATGTCCTCCACAGCAATGTGAAATGAGCCAAATTATCTCTAAGGTATTTCCTCAGCGAGGAGATATGGAATACATCGTGAATCCGATGCAAATGCTCCGGTAGTCTGAGTCTATACGCAACCGGTCCGATCCGCTCAATAATAGGAAACGGCCCCACATACCTCGGTGCCAACTTCCCCTTCTTCCCGAAACGCATAATCCCCTTCATAGGAGATACCCTGAGCAAAACCTGGTCCCCCACTTGGAACTCTCTGAAAAATCTCTTCGCATCAGCATAACTCTTCTGCCTGTCTTGAGCTACCCGAATGCGACTCCGAATCAACTCAATCCTTGCTGAAGTATCCTGAATCACTTCCGGCCCAAGTAGTTTGTTGTCCCCCACCTCTAACCAACGTGCTGGGGAACGACAAGGCCTACCGTACAATGCCTCAAACGGAGCCATGCCAATAGTGAACTGATAGGAGTTGTTGTGAGAAAACTCCACCAGTGGAAGGTACTGCGCCCATCTACCACCAAAGTCAATAATGCACATTCGTAGCATGTCCTCCAACATCTGATTGGTGCGCTCTGTCTGCCCATCAGTTTGCGGATGATACGCCGTACTCAACCGCAATTCCGTGCCCATGGCCTCCTGGAAACTCTCCCAAAACCTCGAAACAAATATCTTGTCTCTCCCAGACACGATATTTAGGGGCACACCGTGAAGTCTCACAATCTCTGAAATGAAGAGCTGGGCATACTGTCCCGCAGTGTAATCAGTCCTAACGGGTAAAAAGTGAGCAACCTTGGACAACCTGTCCACAATTACCCAAACGGAGTCGTGACCCCTCTGCGACGTAGGCAACCCCGTAATAAAGTCCATGGATATGCTCTCCCACATCCACACCGGGACCTCCAACGGCTGTAGCAATCTTGCCGGTCTCTGATGATCCACTTTTACAAGCTGACAAGTGGCGCATTTCGAAACAAACTCAGCGATATCTCTCTTCATACCGCTCCACCAATACTGCCGTCTCATGTCTTGGTACATTTTGTCCCCTCCGGGATGTACCGCGAACCGTGAGCCGTGCGACTCTGCCATCACATCGTGCCGCAATTCCTCTCCTTCCGGAACTACCAATCTCCCATTGAAGCGCAATCCTCCGTCTGAGCTAACGGTATAGGACTCGGCTCCCTCTGCTAGTAATCGAACTATCTGCTCTTGACAGAACGAGTCATTGGCCTGTGCCCGTACTACCTTCGTGACAATCTGCGGTGTAACGGTCATCACAGACATGAAAGATCGGGCCACTGCATCCTGGTGTCCCAATTCCTTCCACTTAGCCTTCCACACCTCTGCCACCTCATCTGCTGGCCTACGGATCAACGCGTCTGCCACCACGTTAGCCTTACCCGGGTGGTACTGGATGTCGAACTGGTAGTCTTTCACAAATTCAAGCCACCTTCGCTGCCGCATATTCAATTCCTTCTGCGTGAACAGGTACTGTAGGGACTTGTGGTCCGTGAACAGTTGGAACTTTTCCCCCAAAAGGTAGTGCCTCCAAATCCGTAGGGCAAATACCACTACTGCCAACTCCAAATCATGCGTGGGGTAATTCTTCTCATCAGGCTTAAGCTTACGGGAAGCATAAGCTATGGCCTGTCTCTCCTGCTGTAATACACCTCCCAGTCCTTGCAAAGACGCATCGGTGTAAACCAAATACTCAACTCCTGGTCTCGGCAATGCTAACACAGGTGCTGAGGTCAATTTGTCCTTCAATTCATCGAATGCCAACTGACAGGCATCACTCTAGATGTAGGGCACACCCTTACGAGTCAGATGTGTCAAAGGACCTGCTATCTCCGAGAAACCCCAAATGAACCTCATGTAGTATCCTGCTAAACCCAAGAAACTACGAATCTCCGTTGGTGTCATGGGTTGTCCCCACTCCCTCACCACTGATACTTTCCCCGGATCAACAGATATTCCCCGGTCGGAAATAATATGTCCCAAAAACTGGACTTCCTTCAGCCAAAACCCGCACTTCTCATATTTTGCATACAACTCGTTCTGACGAAGTGTCTGCAAAACCTGCCTCAAATGCTCGGCGTGCTCCTCCTCTGTCTGGGAGTAAACCAGAATATCATCAATGAAGACAATGACAAACTGGTCTAGGAAATCCCTGAACACTCTGTTCATCAAGTCCATAAACACTGCTGGAGTGTTGGTCAAACCAAAAGGCATAACCCGAAACTCGTAAGAACCATATCTCGATAAGAATGCAGTCTTCGAGACATCCTCCTCCCTGATACGCAACTGATGGTATCCCGATCTCAAATCAATCTTCGAGAAGAAAGAAGCTCCTCTCAACTGGTCGAATAAGTCATCGATTCGAAGCAACGGATACTTATTCCGTATCGTGACCTTATTCAACTCTCGGTAGTCCACACACAATCTTAGTGAACCGTCCCTCTTCTTCACAAACAGAACTGGAGCGCCCCAAGGTGAGGTACTCCTGCAAATAAAGCCCTGGCCTAACAGCTGCTCTATCTGATCCCGTAACTCCCTAATCTCAGCTGGAGCCATACGGTACAGTGCGCGTGCTATAGGTCTCGTACCCGGTAGCAAATCTATAACAAAGTCTATCTCTCGACTGGGTGGTAAGCCTGGTATCTCCTGAAACACATCCGAATACTCCCCGACTACTGGGATAGAATCTAAAGGAATCACTACCTCCTTAGAGGTATCCTCCTCAATGTAATACAGATGAGCGGTCGATCCTCCCTCTGGGCGAGGCATCGCCACTACAAACATCTCTTGCCCCGGAATGGCAAAAACAATGCTCCCGCTGAAGCAATCAATCATGGCCCTATATGCTACGAGCCAATCCATACCGATGATCACATCGTGAACATGCATGTCTAACACTAACATGTCTACAGGTAATACCAAACCACCAATCTCTACCCCTACTCCCCGGCATATAAAGAAAATAAATGACCCACTCCCCAATGGTGAGTCGACACACGTCACTGTGCTCTCTGCCGTAGCTAACAATCCTAAATCTTTCGCGAAGTGTGTAGCTATAAAACAGTGTGTAGTACCCGTATCAAATAATACCCGACCCATAGTGCCATGGATAGGAAACGTACCCTCGATCGCGGGCGGTGCCTGTGGAACTGCAGCCTGGTGGACGTTGTAGACACGTCCATACTGTAGCTGTCCCTGCTGAACTGGGACTGCTGGAATGGGTGGTAATGCTGCCATCTGTGGCGGTGCGGGAAGAGCGGCGGGAAACATAGGCCTCTGTGGCTCCTGGCGAGCACCCTGCTGCTGCTGCTGTGGGGCCCTGCCCCTATCAGGACAATCCTGTCGCTTATGGCCAGTCTTGCCACAAACAAAGCACTTCCCTGGGAAGTTCCCTCCTCTCTGTCCCTGCTGTCCCCGGCCCTGGTGGCCATTACCGTTCCTCCCTTGGCCCTGCTGGACCTGGTGAAACTGCTGCCCATTATGCCCCTGTTGGCCCTGATGGCCGTTTGGACCCTGATGGCCCTGACAGAAACCTCCCTGTCCCTGTCTGTAGTTCCCTGACCGGAACCTCTTATTATCCCCCTGCTGGGAGCCCTGCTCATTCTGTCTCTGCCCCTGACCAGATTGTGCCCCGCTGGTACCATGTCCTCCAGTCCTGCCCTGATGGCTAGACTGCCCCGACCTCTTTCCCTCGGCCATATGAAAACGGTGGTCCTGGCAATGCAACAATGCAGCGTTAACCACATCAGAATAAGTGGCCAACGATAGGTTCCCTAGGAGATGCTGACGGATCCTCCAAGTCAACCCGTCCGTGAACTTCTCAATTTTCTTCTTCTCTGTTGGTATCTCGTCTGGAACGATGTTCAACAGATTAGTGAACTCGGCCTCATACTCGACCACTGTCTTGCCCTCCTGCTTCAGACTCATCAATCTCCTCCTCATTTCCGTATGAACAGCTGACGGAAAGTACTTGCGGTCGAACCGCACCCAGAACCCCTGAATCGTGAGAGTATCCCTCTCCTCCATGGTGGTAATAGACTCCCACCACTGTAGTGCAGATCCAACTAGCTTGAAAGTAGCTAGCACCTACTTCTAAACATCCGTGCACTCGTACATCCTTAAGTGCCTCTGCATATCTTTCCTCCATTGGCTCGAGACTACCACATCTGAGCTACCTGCAAACTCTGGCCGATGCGCTTTCTGAAAAGCGTCACGTACACGCTCCCAAGCAGACGGGAATGCATTAACCTGTACTGGCGCGGCAACCGGCGCCTGAGGTTGTGCCTGCTGAACAACGGCAATGGCGGCATTTACCGCTTGAGCTACTATAGCTGCAACCTCAGCGGTGTTCATCATACCCTGAACTGGAGCGGGCTGGGGTTCGGGCGTTGCATCCCTGGGAACTCGTCGTGCACGTCGTGGAGGCATCTGAAATAAGAACAAATTTTATAAGTTCGCTATTTATAAACTTAAGATAGCTGAAGAACGAAGCATACACAACAAGAGTACAACAGTCCTAAAATATAAGGCTCTATATCAAAGAAACGTAGCGGAAACATAATAAGCCGTCAGATCCTAAAGGACACTAGAACCTGGCTCTGATACCACCTGTGACACCCCGACTAATTAAATACCGGGTAGCTACTCCTTTATTAAATTAATTCAAAATGCCAAGTTGGCTCAGTTAATAGCATCACTGTCGAAAACATTTTATTATTACTAACCACCTAGTATTTAAAAAGTAAGTTGCCAAATTTTAATATAAGTCTGATTAACATGCAACAAGTGATATAAAGAATAACAACACCATTCACCATACTAAAGTAAAACGATTAACCATCACATAGTGTAGATAAAGTCTGGAGGAAAACTCCTCACTACAATCCCATACTGAAACAAATAACCGAATGCTAAACAATACAAATCAAAGTCTGAAAACTGTAATGTAAAAGATGTCTCTAAATAGAAATGGGCAACATGCCCTACAACTGAAAGATAGTGACTCTGGAATCCAAAAGATAGAAGCGTCTACAAGCAATTCCCTGTAGCTTCCACAAACAGCTACAGCTCGTCACCTGAATGAGAATCCTATGCTTGGTGTCCCTGTGGCTGGGCACCAAAAATGGTTTTATAAGAAAAAAGATTTGAAAAGCAAACGGGTCAGAGCCCGAATGTGGAGTTATATTTTAAAAACCTGCAAGTGCTTTAAAAAAATATTTAAAACATTAAATGCAAAGTACATGTTAGGACGTGCACTCACATGATATTCTCACCTCTCGTCTAACTGTGCACTCCTAACGTAAGTACCCATCTATAACGACGCAAACCACTAGCTAAGTTCCAACATATCAAGCTAGACTGTCATAGGTCCTACCCTTATTACTCGGTTCTATTAACATAATAACGCTCGTAATTAAGTAGGGGTTTAACGTAACTCAGATGTTCAATATGCAATATATATAACTATCAGTTAACTCGTTATATTTCTTGAAACAATACCGTAATTATATTCATATCATTAACATGAAGGTTCTCATTAATTAAGTGTATATTATTCACATCATAAATATACAGTATAAGCACCCCGAGAACTAAGCTGCGGTGCACACATACTCTGCTATCCATCCCGGTACATCACGTACATAAGGATTACATATTCCGAATCTCTCAGGAATAGTTTACAGATAACAACATCACAAATAATGGAGGCGAACACAGTCACATCACATAGGCCACGCACATACCTACGCTCCTACGATCAGCGGACTTATTAATATCCCAATAAGTCGTTCTATAACCTATGTTCATCGAGGTAACCAGTCTAAATCCGGGCAACACAAGGATTAGAGGGCCCTAAGCGAACGCAAACCTCCCGTGATAGCAAGTATGGTAGGTATGTCATACACACAATTCATATACCAATACTAAGTTAACACACGTCTTAGTAATACCGTAGTTTAATCGTAGTACATATCGCATTCTCGTACTAACTTATAATTATCACAATTTATACTATTCCGGTTTGTAATTATACGCGCCATAATTCATCCTCACGTCGTAGTAGACACTCACGTCTCAACCCAAATGGTTCATTCAATTAAATCTCTCGTATGTAATTTACTCCTCCTAATAACCCAAAAGTCCCAAATCCATCAATACATCATCAAGGAATGTTAACTCTACCCTCGAACAAGTTTACGGGACTCCAAAAATCAAAACAATCCAAAATGGCCCAAACTGCCAGCTCGTTAGAAGTCTCGTTCGAACGAGGCTGTTCGAACGAGATTGGACTGTCAGCTCGTTAGAAGTCTCGTTCGAACGAGACTGTTCGAACGAGGTTCCAGTTCGTTCGAACGAACTGTATCTTCTAACGATATCTCGTTCGAACGAGATATCGAATGAAATCCCTTTTCGTTAGCAGCGACTGGTCAACTCGTTAGAAGCTCGTTCGAATGAGTTCGTTCGAACGACCTGGGTAGGGGCTTCTAACGAGCTACCAGATTCGTCCCAGATTTTCTAAGTTACATTTATCACCATTTCTAACACCTCAATCCTTCTCCAAAGTTCGTTCTAACAGAGTTTTAAGTCCTCTAATCATACTACAACATGCTAAGGTCATATACTAACATCTTTTAATACATTAATGCATCCTAAACATCATTAAATCACAAGATTTATACTTTTCCCCAATTTTATCAAGAACATGAACCCTAGATTTATATCATCATCAAATCCCAGAATTTAATCCGTTTTAATTTCTTCTAATCACAATTATCATGGGAGAAATCATCTACCTATCATTCTACATGCAATTCTCTTCAAAATTTTCATGTTCTAAACTCCAAACTACATGGGTTTTCATTCATCTTTCAAGAACAATTAAAATTCCTCAATTTCTAACATGGAAGAGACATTCTTTGAAATTAAATGGAATAAAGTCACTTGCCTTGATTGTCTCTGAGTTTGGTGTAGGTTTGGTAGCACTTTTCTGCAGAATTTCCTCTCTTCCAAGCTCTTTCTTCAATGGTGGCTTAAGGTGGCTAGGGTTTGTTTTGGGGAACTTGGAAACCTAATAGATAACCTCCGTAGCTTAAAGGGTTAAAGTGGGTTGGATAGTGGGTTTAGTGGGTCAATAATCAATCAGATTAAAACTCCCAATTTTCGTCACTTTTAATTCCTCAAAATGTAAAATTACCAAAATACCCTTTAAGTTGCCGGTATGGCCTAAAAATACCCCGGGACCCAACTACACCCCCGGCTAGTGTTTTCTGACTATCTCGACCCTTCCGGACGCGTTGGCGCACTCAAAACGACCATACGGTTTATAGATTTTAAATTCACTTTTTATAATCAAAATATTACACCGTGACGCGGCGGTCCCACACGTCTTAACAAAATTTCTAAAATGCCGTATATATATCTTACGACAACTTTTATAATAGCAAATACATTTATCAAAACATGTATGCACATAATCAAATACCAACTCGCATCTCGTTAGTATTTATAACCCGGATTAATTTCCAATTAATACGCATTTAATTAATTAATCCCAAAAATAAATATAGCCAAAAGTACGGGGTATTACACATCTTCACTATTACCCTAAAATATTTTCAATAAGACACTCATGGAGATTTTGAGACATACCTAGAAGCCATTTATATACAGGGATAATGAGGTGCCAAGTTTCATGTGTCATGTGGAAATTCCTTAGCACATGGTCAATATATCCAACATTCGTAAACAACTCACACCTCGCATTATTTGTAAGGCCAAAATGCACACCCATCGGGTCACGAATTTTGGTCGTGACCATCTCAATCTGCTCACGCGCGTGGGTCACGGCTGAGGGTCATGACCACATGGTTTCCTGCACGCTGATGTGGAAAAAAATAAGGGTCATGGTATTCGGTCACTGTTCTAGGCCATGACCAGGTTCCTTATACTAGAACCATCTGCATCCATTTCATTTATTCCTTCATCAATCTCTCTCTCTCTCTCTCTCTCTCTCTTGCATTTTGGCGATCTTCATTCCCATCGTTAAACCCTAATTCCTTCCCCTGATCTCTCTGTCAATCTCAAAGGTAAACACTAATTTTTGTATTTCTGTGTTAAACCCTAATGTAAATGTGTGTGTATTTATGTGTATGTGTGTGTATGTGTGTATATATGTGTGTATGTGTGCGTATATGTGCATGAATGTGTGTGTTTGTGTGTGCACATATGTATATGTGTGTATGTGTGTATATATGTGTGTGTGTGTGTGTGTATATATTTATGTATATGTGTGTGTATGTGTATATAGTTTTTCCAAGAAAAGGGGATGTTTTATAATTTCATATTTTGATTGGGTATGTTATATTTAGGGACTGAAATTTATTGGGTATTATTATCATTGATTGAGAATTGTTATTTAAAGTTTGAAATTAATTGAGTATTATTGGTATTGACTGAATGTGGTTACTTAGGGACTAAAATAAATTGCATTATTAAAGGGTATTGTCATTTAGGGCTTGAAATTTATTTAGAGTGTGAAATTAATTGAGTATTATTAGTATTGAATGAATGTGGTTTCTTAGTGATTAAAATAAATTGCATTATTTAAGGGTATTATCATTTAGGGCTTGAAATTTATTTAGAGTTTGAAATTAATTGAGTATTATTAGTATTAACTAAATATGGTTACTTAAGGATTAAAAGAAATTGCATTATTTAAGGGTATTGTCATTTAGGGTTGGAATTTATTTAGAGTTTGAAATTAATTGAGTATTTTAGGTTCCGCACCCACTGACTCAAAATCCTTTCCATTCTCAAAACTTTAATCAAACAAATATACCTTTATACGTTTGAATGTATCAAAACCTTAATCAAACTAATGTACCCTTATACGTCATATGTTTGAATTAATAGTTATTAATTAATTAGAGCCATTAATTGTAGGACTCATATTCACGCCCTCGTATATTTTTCTCTGAAAAAATGAGGCACGACGATAATCACTGACAACAAGAGTAGGAGAGGTTGCAATTGGACCGCACAAGTAGCTCTTTTATTAGTGATCTCCATATAGAAGGTGCTCCTATTTATAGGTATGAGAATAAAAAGATCGAACAATTTAACTACCTTGTAAATCGTGGAGTTAATCTCCAGTAAGATTACCTGTTTGATCATAGTCTATTTTCCCTACTAGAAAACTGGGATGCCATTATACAAAATATAATTCACACACATAATCCCGACATATTCTTGACCTTTGTTACATGTGTAGAGAAGGCGAAAAAAAATTTCCACCCATTATGGATACAACTGTGTATAGAGGGCATTGAAATAGACTGTGATATCTCGCGCCATATGCACATTAAATTGAATCTTGCCAACAAGTTGAAAAAGATGGGATTCTGTGTTCATGCCATGGATATCTAGACATCAATCATAAATATCCTTCCTCCTAGTTGATCACGTGCAAAAATTCATAGGTTCTAAAAAACTAATACCGAATGGAAGGAGATCAGACACATTGAACATATTCTAAAGTCTTACTGTGAAAATGTATATATATATGTCTAAAAAACTAATACCGAATGGAAGGAGATCAGACACATTGAACATATTCTAAAGTCTTACTGTGAAAATGTATAGATATCCATGGCATGAACACAAAATCCCATCTTTTTCAACTTGTTGGCATGATTCAATTTAATGTGCATATGGCGCGAGATATCACAATCTATTTCAATGCCCTCTGTACACAGTTATATCCATAATGGGTGGAATTTTTTTTCATTTTTGTATATAGTTATAATCTTAATTAATTAGTTATAATTTCATATTATTATAATTATTTATTAACTTATGATTTTTCATTTTTGTAGATGTTGTTGGGAGGAAACAACCCAAGGGTACCAAGTGACGATGTGACACCACAACGAGGTTCACTATCTTGTACACAATCCGAATTCTCAACACCAATGAATGAGCAATTCACAAATCCACCAATGGTTCCCTCCTCACCATGTCCAATTTCAAGTGCTCCGGCGCCCTCATCCATCACTCCCGTTTCTCCACCACCCCTGTCCAATGCTCTTGATGCCTCTCACTCAATCCAAAAGAAGCCCATTGGGTTCTCCCTTCTCGGCAATAACCAGACGGGTGATAGTAATGATGTGATGAACTTTAAAACTTGGTGTTTGTCTCTGGGAAAAATGAACGTGGGAGTCGGTGGACCAAACAACTAGAACCTTGTTGATCAAGCCATCAAAGATGACATAAACGATCAACTCTGTAAGTATTTCTCATTTCCCGATTGTTATAAGAATAAGGTTCAACCTCAGTTTGCTGAATCATTGAGGACATACAGGAGAAACCTTCGTAAGAAACATTTCCCAAAGGAGGCATTGCACTCCGATATTTTGTCTTTAAGAGAGAGAGTGCCTCCGAATGTTGAAATACCGGTGGAGTAGTGGACTAATTTTTTGTAGAATGAGGCGAAGGAGAAAATATTGGTCCAAAGGGAGGAAAATAAAAAAAAACAGGGCACAAAAAAATGATATCCACAGGCTTGGATCCAAATCATATGAGGATTTGAAGAATGAATGGGGGAGTAGGACAAATGATGGTCTAAATGCGGGTAAAAAACCAAATCGGTCCAACTTATTCATTCATGCTTGACGACACAAAGATAATAAATTCTCGTTGCACTTTGCTAAGATGGTGGAATCAATAGAGGCCACCAGCAGTCAGTCAGGTTCGTACCTTAATGATGACTTTGACCTTGAAAATAATGCCCTCATCCAGACCATTGGAAAGGACAAAAGGAGGAGGATGAGAGGTGTTGGCTCACATATGCCAAAAATAAAATTTCAACACATCGCACCTCTCGTGGACGAGTTTTCTTCGGTCAAGGATTGATTCTCATCTATTGAGGAACGAAAACTCAAGACCGATCATTACACCAAAACAACTGACTTGTCATGGTCTTTGACCGTGACAAGTATGGGGGTGCAAATTTTCTTTATCACGAACTTATCATGGTCAAAGACCGTGACAAGTTCATTAGACTTGTCAAGGTCCTGTCACAGTCTTTGACGTTGACAAATTTTTATTATGATCAAAGAGTGTGACAAGCCCATGAAAAAACAAAAAAAATTATCATGGTCAAATACTATGATAAGTTTCTTTGTCATGGACTTGTCACGATTTTTGACCGTGACAATTCTGGCCAGAAATAAAAAAAAACTATTGGGTAGTATGGTCATTGCCACTGCGTAGCAGTATATTTGTACCTGTTATAGAAAATTCTACCTGCTTAAATAGCATATATCTAAATAAAATAGAAATAATATACCAAATCATGGCATATATAATCCATATCCAAATAAAATAGAAATGCAAATATCTATGTCCAAACCAACATGTATCAAAATATAAAAAATGCAAATACAATCCAATATCCAAATAAAAAGATAGAAATAATATCATGAAGAAACAGCAGGTCGGAGGAGGAAGGAAGGCCAAAGGACATACGAATTGAGACACTCCTCAACATGCTGAATGCCGTATTATTTTCGCAACCACAAAGGTGAGTTCTCCTTTCCCTCCACCACATGCATGATGTGCACTCTAGCCTCAATGTCTTGGAGGGGACATCCATGAACCATCATACCCGAGAGGAAGCTCAGATCCATCAACCCCCTCGCTATTGGCTCCCCAATATATATGTCGAGTTGAAACACACTCGACCAACCGATTGTTGACATAGGTCGCTCGGTGGGGGTCACAATGGGAAATGGATCATCATATTGCGTCGAGTTCGTGCGTATCGATGATGATGCAGTGGCTTCATCCTCCTCTACCTCTACCTACTTCTCCCTACCCTTGCTCTTACCCAACTGACTCTTCATGAAGGCGTACATATCTAGTACCGTCGCCTCTAACCTGGATAACATATCGTCATGGGTGTCCACCTTTTGTGCCAACCCGATGTTGCTCGTCTCCATTTCGATGATCCTAGACTTCCCCATAAGAGAGCTGACCCCTAGTCCTCCCCCTTGCGATCCTCCCAGAGCACTTGGCTGAATGCTTCCGTAGTCAAAGATGCTTTGTCGGCATCAGACTGTGACTCATGCACTTCCTTAAGCTTTGCCTGAAAAGACAAAAAGTACGAAATTAGTTAATCAAGAACTAGAAGGCTAGTATCTATGCGCACTATATATAATTTAAAGTATCTTTCATTTAATTATGTCCTATCACAATTCGAGAGATTTTATTTAATTATGTAATTTAAAGTATGTTTCATTTAATTTAAAGTACGCATAAGAACTAAAACTTATAGCAATTTATTCTAATATCAATACCAGTTCAAATTCAATTTTAATTTGTACCAATATCAATACCAATTAGAATTAAATTTCAATTTAGAGAAATGGGTCCTATAGAATTACAATGTATACAAATTAAAAAGGTTATTATTGTTTAGAGCATTTCATATTATTTAGTCCATTTCATAAGGAGCTAAGGGGATGATAACACTATGCGACTTCTCGTGAAATATGATACTACATTAAAATCATGATAATTGTATTAAAGGTTTGAGTTTGGAGTCCTTCCCATGACTAAAATTCATGCGTGGAATGTCTAACCGAAGTGAAATCCAAACAGTGACCCCCCCCCCCCCCCCCCCCCCGCGTGCGATAGCCTTTCATTTAGATAAGGTAGTTGTTAAGACAATTTAATTAGGATTTAATGTAAGAGAGTAAGGCAAGAATTTAGATATCTACGTGTGCAATTAATCCAACTTGTCCAACTCAATTCGAATCAATTCAATTAAATATAAAAATTTCAATACCAATGCAATGCAATTCAATTCAATTCAATATCAACATCAACATCAATTCTAATGCAATTGAATATCAAGAAATACCTATACACACACACACACACCCCTTGACCCAACCCCACTACCCCTACCCTACTGCCCCCCGTCACTCCCCCTAGCCCCCCACTCACCCCCAACCCCACCACTGCCACCCCCCACACCTATACACATACCCCTACCCCCCATAAATCACCCATGCCCTCCCCCTACCACCTCCTATTTCCCCCGCCTCCACACACCTCCACACACACACACGCACATGCACACACACCTACACACCCACCCACCTTCACACACACACACATGCAGTTCTACACACACACACATATATAGATATACACATTTACATGTACATATGCACAAAAGAAAGAGAGAGAGAAAAAAATGACCTAAAATTAGAGAGCGAGAGAATTGGTGCTCGACCTAGAAGAGAGAAAATGGAGGGGATGGAAACGGTTGGAAAAAATGAGGCACCTAGGGTTTTAATTATAAGAGTTGGCACGGACCTATCAAGGTATTTGACCATGATAAGTTTTTAAGGTTGTCACGGTCATTGATCGTGACAAAAAAAACGTGTCTTTTTGTCACGATCAATGACTGTGATATGGCTGGCCAGCTCAAAGGTGACAATATAGCCTTTTTGGTGTAGTGGATGGGGATGTCCAGGATATCAAAACTAACTTGGCAATGTTGATGAATCAAATTGGGCAACTTGTGTCCCTTTTTCAAAATTATGTGGTCCAATGCTTCCTCTTCAAGGTTGCCCTTACCCTCCTCCTCAAGGTTTGTCCTATCATTCCCCTTCAAATTTCCCTTCCCAAATGCCACCTCATCCAACAGCCCCCTCCTAAATGCCGAATCCTTCAACATTCCCTTTCCTGTGACTCGTCCTTTCACAGGACTTTGATCATCACTAACAACTCATGGTGACAATGGTGAAAAGTACTATATCAAATACCTGAGCAATAAGAGGGTTGTTGGGGTGTGCAAACTCATCTCCCTAGTTTCCAAAACTCCAGTATACGACCGACCTTTGAAAAGGGGTGAGGCTCAAATACTGATCGATGAAATATACAACGGCTGCGGAGATGAACCTGTGCACGTTGACAGTGGGGAAGGAATGTAATTGAGGAATTATGCAAACTCTTTTATTGCTTGACCAGTTTATCTGTTGGCCAAGTTCCAATAATACTTTCTTTCGTTTCAATTGTAATAACATTTTTTTGTCTCAGGTTGTAAGAATATTTGTTTTGTTTCAGTTGTAAGAATATTGTTTTTGTTTCTGTTGTAAGAATATTGGTTTTGTTTCAGTTGTAATAATATATTTTTTTGTTTCAATTGTAAGAATATCGTTTTTGTTTCAGTTGTAATAATATTTTTTTAACCTGTTACCACAGGGCTGAAATTTGAAGATTATTACACGGATTTACCACAATACAAAGAGTATATGTGAAGGGCTAACCGAATAACAAATAATCATGTAAATGGCGTTCAAGAATTTGATAAATACGCTTCCAAAAATCTTAAAGAGTGATAAGATTATGAACGAAAAATATAATAAAGTGGAAAATCTGTCAAGACTATAAAATATGGACACACCATGGTGAAAAATATACTTTATGTTCTAGAAGAATCTCCAGTACCCTACCGCATAACGGAACCCCAACAAGTGGAAGTGGTACATGATTCACCAACATATTATCCATTGACCGACTTAATTGATGATGCTTATGGACTCCACAATCATAAAAACCACTAAACTATGGATACATATAATGCGCATTATGGCCAAGTAAAAGAAAAATTTGATGTTGAACTTCCAGAAGATCGGGAATACATACGGTTGAAAGCCAATGCAACTAGATTATTGTATAAAGATTGCAATGAAGATCACTCGATATTATATGCAATGATTGGTTTGCATAATTTGAAGAGTCAATTTGGTTTTTCTGGTAATAGCATAACTTAAATTCTTAAGTGGGTTAAAGATATTCTCCCCAAAGAGAACACGTTACAAGACAATTATCCTACCATGAAGAAGAGTTTGAAGGGTTTGGGTTTGAAATATAAATCTATTCATTCATGCAAGTATGACTGCATATTGTACCGCAATGAGAATGAAGGGAAGGATTAATGTCCTGTATGTAGTGATCCTAGATATGTGGTTTGTGAGTAGGGAAAGGACAAACCTGCAAAAAATCGCAAGTGCTCACAATTCCTACAAAATATTTTAAAGTATTTTCCACTTGGGCCACAGTTAAAACGGTTTTTTACTATACAGTGGATAGTGGAGGCCATGACATGGCACGCTCGATGTGAGGTGGGTGGGAATCTGATGCATCATCCAGTTGATTCACCCATCTGGAAAATTTCAAATGCACAACACCATGAATTTACAAAGGAACCGTGAAACGTTCGTCTTGCAATCTCAACCGATGGGTTTAACCCTTTCGATAATTTAAGTACTAGTCAGAGTTATTGGCGAGTTCTCTTGGTGACTTTAAGTCTCCCTCCGACATTATGCATGTTCATATTTTTATCTTTATTAATACTCGAGCCGAAGGCTCCCAACAATGATATTGATATATTCTTAGCACTATTAATTGAAGAACTTAAAGAGCTGTGGGAAAAGGCGTGATGGAGTTCGAATCTTATAAGTGTGAAGAGTTCACACTTAAAGCAATGGTGATGAGGATTCTTCTAGCTTATGGGACCTTTTCTGGTTGTAATGTTCATGGTTATTATCGATGTCCCATATGTGGGGAGGAAACTGAAGCCTATTGGCTAAAACATAGTAGTAAGATGAGTTACACGGGTCATCGTAGATTTCTATCGACTAGTCACCCTTTTAGGAATGACAAGTCTAACTTTTTGCCAGTCAATCAAGAGCGCAGGACGTCACCTTCTTGGCTTTCTGACCGTGTGAGGTTTACATTACGCAGGTTTTAAAATGTCCAGGAAATAGAGGAATTTCTGCCCAATTTTTTTTTTTAATTATAGTTAAAAATTGTCATGGATCACTACACAAAAATGGTCAAATTGGCACCCTTCAACCGATCAGTCTTGTCACGATAATTGATCGTGATGAAAAAACACGCGTTTTTTGTCACGGTCATTGGCCGTGACAAGGCCGTGACAATGTCTTGTCACGGACATGTCACGATCATTAACCGTGACAGAAAAATGCATGTTTTTTTATCACGGTCAATGACCGTGACATGTCCGTGACAATGTTCATAGTAAAATAAACCCACCCCTCTTTTTTTCCCACCGTTTTGGTTTCCCACCCTCTTTCTATCTCTAAGCAACTACTCTCTCTGTCTCTCTACGATTTTGGTACGTTTTCTCTATCAATTTCTCTTCCATTTGTATATATGTGCCTGTGTGTATATATATATGTGTGTGTGTGTGTGATGGGAGGGGGCAGGGCTGGGGGTGGGGAGAGGGTGTATATGCGTGTGTGTATATATGTGCATGTGTGTGTGTGGTGGGAAGTGCTGGGTGGTGGGGGTGGGGGTGGGCTGGGGGGGGGGGGGGGTAGGACAGGGGGTTAGACAGGGTGTGTGTGTGTGTGTGTGTGTGTGTGTGTGCGTGCGTGTGTGTGCATGCGTGTGTGTGGTGGTGGGGGGAGGGCTTGCTAATTTTTTTTATTAAATTTTGATTGGTTTATTAGATATTACCCCTCATATGCAAGTAGTGCCTCTTGTAAAGGAATTGATTGATTAAATATTTATTGATTATTAATTTTTTTAGTAAATTAATAATTAGTGCCCCTTTCATTTGCAAGTAGGATTGCCCCTCATTGGAAATTAGTAAATTAATAATTGTATACTTTAATGGATTAAATGAATTAATTGAGTAGATGAATTAGAAATACTACGGGATACACATTTGTTGTTGCTATTGCGGATGGATTATAATGGATCGATGTTCGGTTAGTTAATTTTAGAAGTGGCATGACCACTAGATTATTCTCCATATGGGGGTGGGGTTTTTGAACTTGTTTTTAAAATTACTTTGTATCACGAACAATATATATATATATATAGTATGATAATTAATTGAAACATACATGAAATTACATATAGTGCGCATAGATACTAGCCTTCTAGTTCTTATGCGTACGCATTCAATAGCCCTTAGACTCGTTTGAGAGTCATTACCCCGGTAATGAGTTATCTCGAATTGTCCCGTTTGGACAGTTTGAGATTGCATAATTTATGTATAATAATATTCTTAGTGGGATAAAGTTGTTACTTTGGGAGGAAGTTCTGCAGTCGTATCCTAATGTTCTCTGGGTACATACTAGATTGACAAGTGTGAGTGTTATTTCGATTGATCAATTGAAATAACACTCACACCTGCCAATCTACGTCGTGTACTGGAGAACTATGGGGATATGCTGCCAAATTTTTCTCAAATCGTAACAATGTGCATGAGCTATTAAGTATATTACAGAAATATGCGGTCTTGAATGGGATAGGACCACTCACCCTTTAGAGGAGATGGAGGAAATATGAATTTCTATTATAAATTGAATTTGAATTTGAAATTTAAAAATCGAATATAAATAAGACATAATTATATGAAACATACTATAAATCTAAGTTTTGTTTATACTAATCCAGGAATATACGCTTCTTACCTTTAATAGGTGATTAGTTGTAGTAGCTGTGATGGGATATCCAAAATACAAAAAGTGGATGGGTGAGACAAATAGAATGGAGGATGTGTTTCACAGAGGTGCTAATGAATTTGTGAAATACGCAAGGAGATGTCATAATGATGAAGATTTTTCGTGTCCATGTGCCAGGTGTAAGAAAGATAAGGTGTTTGAGTGGAAAACAGTTGAACTACATTTGTCAAGATGGGGTATGCAAGATAATTATCGATTTTTGGAGTTTTCACGGTGAATTAAAAGTTCCTGTTGTCCCCGAATAACCTTCACAACAACCTTCAATAAGTAGGATAGATGTAGAAGGGGATGACATAGATCATAATATGTTAGAGGATTTAGTTGATGATGCGTATGGAGTTTATGAAGCGAAGGAGAATGAGATCACTGATGATGTACAAGGTTCAGGTGCTCGTGAAGATATCACGATAAATCTTGACGATGACTACCAAAGTTTAAAATTTAAGGCGACCCAACCATTATACTTTGGCTATGAGAAAGATCAAACAAATTTACATGCCATGGTTAATTTGCACAGTTTAAAGACGCAGTACAATTTGTCTGGCAATAGCGTGACAAGAATTCTGAATTACGTGAAGGGCTTACTACCCAAGGAGAATACTCTTATAAATAGCTATCCTGTTATGAGGAACAGTTTGAAAGATTTGGGAATGAAGTATAAATTGATTCATGCTTGTGTGTATGACTGCATACTATACCGAAAGGAGTATGAAAATCTCGATTGTTGTCTGGTATGCGATGAACCTAGATATGTCCAATCTACTGGCAAGGAAGGCACAAGCTCAAAAGTGGCTAAAACAGTGTTGAAATATTTTCCCGTTGGGCCTAGATTAAAGAGAATTTTCAAAGTACCATGGATAGAGGAGGTAATGACTTGGCATGCTAGGGCTGAAGTATGGGGTAATCTCATGCGTCATCCTAATGATTCTACAACTTGGAGGAGGATGAAATATGAGTATCCCGATTTTTCTCGAGAACTGCACAACATTCATTTGGCTATATCTACAGATGGTTTCAATCCATTTGAAACTCTAAGCACCAATCAGAGTGTATGGCCAGTGATCCTAGCCCCACTCAACCTCCCTCCTTCACAGTGTATGAGACCTCAATTTTCGATGCTGTCTTTGCTGATACCTAGGCCAAAGGCACCAAGTGATGACATCGATGTCTACCTGGATCCTTTGGTAGAAGAATTAAATGAGTCATGGGAAGAGGGTGTACAAGCATTTGACTCTTTTAGAAAAGAAGAGTTTACGCTGAAAGCTATGTCGATGTGGGCAATTCATGATTTTCCAGCTTATGGGACATTATCCGGTTGTGTAGTATATGGTTATCTGGGGTATCCCACGAGGTATCTTTATGGAACGGTCCTCGAGTTGGAGAGTAATTTTGGTGGTCTTAAGATCTCCAAATCAAGATGCTTATAGGTGGAATAGACAAAAAATTTAAGACTTGCCCCTCAATCTAGTAAAGCTCTCTCCATTCTATTCTCTCCAATGATGCATAAAGTGGTAGGTGAACCCGAATCTTTATACTTGGGTGGGAGGTCACTGAAAAGTATCAAATGAACATTTTTTGCTAAGAATAGCTTATTCTTTACCTTTAATTTATGTTTCACTGTGATCAAGTCCTTTAGAAACTTTTCACATGCAGGAATTTGCTTGATATCCTCAAGAAAAGGTAAATTTGGCTTCACACTCTTAACCACTTCTGGGATATAAGGGTCAGGTGAGGCTATAGGGGGTTTCACAACCACCTCGATCCTAATTGTGTCGTCTTTGTCACTCTCTTCCCAGGGGGCATCTTCGGTCTCTTGCGTACAGGGCAAAATATCCTTGTCATTTTTCTCTTCGTGTGGGGGAGGTGAGAATTCAACAACTCTCCCACGACATAGAGTGGTTATTGCTCAACATTGCTCTTTTTTTTTCATAGATATTAGAGTTAACAGAGTTTTGACCATGGGGAGGTCTTTTGCCTTGGGCGGGAAACTTACCCTTCTCTTGGATACTTAAGGAAAATTGCAACTTCCAAATAGATGCCTTTAAGTCGACAAAATTTTGGGCATTTATCGTTGGCTGAGTTTGCATGAATTGATCAAAAATGTCCTCAAGACTCTTTTGATGTGGGATTATGTGAAGCGCAAGAGGAGGCAATTGTATCGTTGGTGCTTATTGGTAAGGTGGGATCAGCGACGGCTGTTGGGCAACTTGTTATTTTGGGTGTATCGTTGTGATTTGATCCTTTTGATGATGCTTGTTGTAAGGACAAAATTTCCAATTGATTCCATTGTATGTTATTTGACTTATTCCCGAAACAAAATAGTGTTTTTGAGTCATAGATAGATTTTTTATTTGTCACGCCAAGCTTCAAAGTTAAATCATGCTTACTTTAATGTTGCATATTTCTCGTCTTCATTTAGATTTCATTCCGAGATCCCTCAGGTATGAATGCGTAATGTTTATGGGATTCAAAAAAAAAATTAGGTTGAAATTTTATTAATAAATGTTTTTAAAATGTTAAAAATGATTTTAAAGAGTTTTAACTTCATTTATATGAGATAATGATTATTGAGAGTCGTATAGAACCTTCCCTTATGTTTATATGGTTCAAACGACATTCACTGTCATTCTAACAACTTTCGTTCAAACGACATAGCTATCTCGTTTGAACGATGCGCCGACTTAACTTTTCTATTTAAGGCGTGTTTCACTGAGAATTTCGTAAGTTGCAGAACCAACAAAATAGTTTACATACTGTACCTTTTCTGCACAAGTTTCTAAGGTTTTCAAAGTCCAAAAACATCCTTAGAGTTTAAAGATCCGAACTTTCATTCACATATGCTATAGAGAACTTTATTTTCACCATAGAAGTTTGTTCATACATAGTGAACAACCTATTTTATTGGGTTTTGCGGTGAAGAACCGGTGGAGTTCAGGTTCAACATCGTAGACGTTGCCAAGCTGTATTGGTGGACACCGAGGCATTTGTGGACGAGTGTGTTGTGGAAAGATATCACGGAAGGACATCTGCGTGGGCACTGTGGAGGAGTGGTTGAAGGATCAGATGAGATTTAATACTTTAGGGGGATCGGTCGTTGAGTAAGTCTATCGTTTGTACTTTGTAATACCACATCATAGTGATTGTCTAGCTTGGGTCGTCCGAGATTTTCTCCCTTTGTGGTTTTCTCGTATATACGACATTGTGAACTTGTTTATTTATCTTCCTTAATCTCTACTAGATGCATCTTTAATCTCTACTAGATGCATGTTTAAGATTAAGAAGATAAAATTGGGCTAATTTGAAATTTATTCACAAACTTAGTACGTAATAAAATTTGTAAAAATGTTTTTTGAAAAGAAAATTTGTTTCATCATCCATAAAGCACATTTGAAAGAAAAAGGGGCCTAAAAATTGGCATCAGAGCTAGAAACATATTTTTGTGTGTTTTGATCCCGTATGTTTTTAAGGATGAATTTTGAAAATTATGACAGTTATCGAACTCCTATTTTTATGGCACTAACTATGCTTATTGGAAATTGCGAATGAGAAGTTCTTTAAAATCAATTGATGTGCGTGTGTGGTTAGCGGTAGAAAAGGGTTGGAAGCCACTGGTCACACGAGAGGAAGAGGCCACTATTTTGAAACTCGTTGAGTTATGAACCGAAGCCAAACATAGAGTTGCACTTTACAAGTCTAAAGGTCTACACGTTATCTCCTCACACGTCACACCAAAAGAGTATAATAGGATTATGTCGTGTGAAACTTCAAAAGAGGCTTGGGATATTTTTTAACTTAGTCGAGAAGGCACGATCACGGTTAGGGCGTCTAAGCTGCAAAACCTCACTACACAGTTTGAGATTATTAAGATGTTAGAGAGTGAGTCATTTCATGAGTTTTATGCTAGATTGTCCAACATTGTCAACTCATATTTTAATTTGGGAGAGAAAATACCCGACAACCGAGTCATATAGAAAGTCTTAAGGTCGTTGCCGAGTAGATTTGATGCAAAAGTGACCGTTTTGAACTCCTTGGGTATGGTTGAATCGATGAAACTTGAAGAGATTGTAGGTGACTTACAAACCTATGAACTCGATATGTTTGACTCCAAGCAAGTGCCAAAGAAAGAAAAAGTCTTTAGGTGACAAAAGTTTAAAAAGAGGAGACAAAAGTTTCAGATGATGATTTTGAAGCTGATTTTGAGGATGTAGCCTTATTGGCAAAGAAGTTCAAGAAATTTCTT
The DNA here is from genome assembly GCA_949130495.1 of Sambucus nigra. Taxonomy (NCBI): domain Eukaryota; kingdom Viridiplantae; phylum Streptophyta; class Magnoliopsida; order Dipsacales; family Adoxaceae; genus Sambucus; species Sambucus nigra. The sequence continues at coordinate 3,891,353 of OX422224.1, forward strand.
AAGTTGCAAAAGCAATTGAAGATGCCAAAAGACTTGAGAAATTCAAGAACAATAAGGTCGATCCCGCCCCTAAGGATAAGAGTGGGAAAGTTAAAAGAGCTAAGTCGGATTGGTGTTTTGGGCGTGAGGGGTATGGTCACAATGTTGCCAAGTGTCCCACTAGACTTAAGAAGGAGGGAAAAAAATTGATAGCGTATAATGCCACCTTAAGTGATAGTTAACCGGAAGAGGGAGAGAGTTACCCCATTGAGCGCAACTTTGTAGCGTTCATGGCATGTCATGTAAGCGACGACGATAAATCTTCCCATGAAGATTCTCATGTGCATGACACTTTCGAGGTCGTTGAGTGTGAATCCCAAGTAAGTGAGGGTGAAGATGGTGAGGAGGAGGAGGAGATTGATGTAGGAGAGTTGTAATTTACCTTTAGAGAATTGTCTGCAGAAGCAGTTAAGGTGAAAAAGGCAAACTCTAAATAGCAACCTAAGTTGAATGAGTGTGCCATAGAGAATAATGATGTTTTGATTAAGGATCTTAAGGCGTGGGAAAAAACTCTAGAATATGTTAAGAAGGAGAGATATAGTCTTTTGGGTTTGATGGAGGATTTAAAGAAAGAGGTTCTAGAGTTTGAGGAGTCTAGGCCTTTGCTTGAGTCTAGGATTAATGAGTTAGAGGAGAGATTGGAAGACTCAAGTAAGGTGAAGTTTGATTTGGAGGTAAGGTTGGAGAAGTTGGATAGGATTTTAGGCACCATCCAAGTCATGGGAAATAAGTTTGGTATAGGCTACGATGATCACATTGTTCATATTACCAAAGCCAATACCAATCATGTGAGAGCGACCACTAGGAACATAAGGAAAGGGTCAACATTTTGGTAAGCATTCCCACTGTGTTTATACTTTCACTCATTACGGTAGGAAAGTTCACCTTAGGCGTTATTGTTATGGCCTTAAAAATGCTCTGAGGAAGTTTAGAAATAAAGTCATTTCGGTTCCTAAAACCCCTATGCGTCATTTCACACCTACTTGGGTTAAGAAATCGGATTTAGAGGCTTTAGTAATAAACTTCATGGTTCTTTTTGTAACAACCCGAGGTCTTGGAGGCGATGATTTATTTATTTTGGGAGAAATAAAAAAATTATTTTATTAGGAGATTAATTACATTGGCAATTGAGGTCAAAATTTGAAGTCGTTAGAAAGTATTTCGAATGGCGATTCCGAGGGTGTAGTTGTGTTCGGAAGGGTCGAGAAAGTCGAAATGACTGTACTTGGGGTCTATTTAGGTTCCGAAATAATTTAAGTCTATTTGACTCAAATGAAAGTCACCGAGTCATTTAAAGTGTGTATTATCATTTGAAGATGTTTATCTTGGGAGAATAGGCTTATTAAGCCTATGGGAGATTTATTTCTCCAAAGAGAGAAAGAGAAATAGAAAGAAGAGAAAGAAGGAGAAAAGAGAGAGAAAGGGGAGATTTTCGGTCAATACGCGATCTCGAGGATGAATCAGGCCCTACGAACCTGAGGCAAGTGATTAAACTTGCTAAATAATTGTTGTGTACCATTCATTGCATGATTTGTGGATTGAATTTATGGGTTTTAGGTTTTGTTTATCAAAACTGAACTTTTGGGAAAATCATAGATTTGTTATGTAGAAAATGAATTTAGGGTTAGAAATCAATTAAAATATGTTTTTGGATGAATAATAATGATGTATATGTGATTGGGTTGATGCAAAATGGTTGGATGATGATATAATTGATTTTTGGGAATTTTGGGTTTTGAGGAAAAAAGCCCATTTCGTGGCTTGCTGCACTTATCGAATCGATTCGCCCCTTTCGAATCAATTCGGTCTGTTGCAGAAGCCACAGGTCTTTAGGGACGAATCGATTCACCCATTGCAAATCGATTTGGCGTGTAGTAGACTCTCAGGTCCATAGGATCGAATCGATTCGGATGGGACGAATCGATTTGGAAACAAGGGAATTTTTGGAGATGTTTTTCTAGGAAGAATTTCATCCCGTTTTATTTAAGGTTATTGATTAGGAACCTCTATAGGAGTTATTTGAAGTATGTTTGGAGACTTGTAGAGAGTTTCCCTTATAATAAATTATTGGGGTCATATAGATTGGATTTGAGGAATACCGATTAGAGATTTGGTATATTCTAAGTGGGGAAGCCCACCTTAATTGGAGATGCTAGTTGAAGATAATAATTAAATTCATATGAAAGAATGAGAAGAACCTAGAGATATTGGATCTTAGGATCAAATACCAAATGGGATAACTTTAAAGGTTCATAAAATGAATTGAACCCTATTCTGGATGGAGAATTATAAATGCTAATTGATGTCAATACGGATATAGGAATATCCTTACTGATGATTGATTTGGGAGATGTCTCACACAATGAGAAATGTTAAATGAAGTGCATTAGGATATAGAGAGTATCCTTGACATAAATAGAATTGAGAGACAATTCATAAACAGAAGCGATATGTGAGCTTCAAGCGAGAAATAGTATATTGTATACTAAGTGGGGAGGATGTGTGAGAATTGAAGATTATTATATCAAGAGGGAAATATACTAAACAATGACATTAATTCTATTGCGCCTAAGAGCATATAATAAATACAAAACTATGTGGCATGTATACCTTATATGATGGTATATCTTTATATAATGCGATGATGCATGTATACCTTATATGATGGTATATATATATACAGTGAAGCATACCCCCTCCTTGCTATCATTGGAAAGTTGCGTGCGTTGAGGGTGAGCATCCTGGCTCAAAGAGCAGGGTGTGGATATTCCCCAGATCATAGTCGTCCATGGTAATTATTATATGATGTACATTATTATTTTTGGGGGTGAGAAGTCGTGGGTATGTGTCGTTCTCACTTGCCGGTTAGGAGCTATGACCGCTTCCCGGGACATTATGTGCATGAGTTGATCACGAGGTGGGTGCCGCTGAACCCCACCAGGTGGCCCCAGTTTACTACGTGTATGGGCTACTGGAAGATGATAGCATGTGAGCCTGCGTCCTCGAGTTATAGCTCGGTTGGATGGTTATGATATTGTTGTTGTGCTTATATTTGGGTATCGAGGGCATAATGGACCTCAACGACCAACATTGCCAAGATTAGTGTATCGGGGGGGTTCCTTCTTCGGATTTCATTTCGGCGACATGTCCCACGCACGAACCGCATTGTAATGTTGTGAATTGGGGAGAAGTTAGTCCTAAATGCTCATATTTATATATATATATATATATCACCTATCCCGACGATCGACAGTGCCAGGAGTAGTGTAGCGGGGGGGGGGGTCCTTGTTTGGATTTCGATTCGGCGAGACGTCCCACGCATAAAACGCCGTGTACTGTTGAGAATTGTGAATAATAATTAATTAAAATGGAGTAATAATTTGGGTTACATGCATCATGCATAGAGGGCATAATGAATCTCGAAGATCAATACTGTCAGGAGTAGTGTAACGAGGGGGTTCCTTGTTTGGATTTCGCTTTGGCGAGACGTCCCACGCATGAAACGCAGTGCCGTATTGATAATCGGGAAAAGTTTAGTCCTTAGCACTTAGATGCTAATAACTCATATATAATTATTTATATATATGTTTACATGCCAAATGAGGGCATAACTAGAATATATGAGATTCTAGTAAAAGAGAATGTTGATGTATTATGATGATGTTATTATGAGGATAATTATGCAACTTTATATGTTCAATAAATGAACAAATATAAAGAGAACTATAACATTAAAGTTAAAGTATATGATTTAAGGGATATCGATAAGTGTAGAATTGGAGATAGGTTAGATGGTTTTAATTAAATATTTCAATTGGGTTTAACTTAGATTCTTTTGCCTAAATATATTTGGTGGCATTATTTTGGAGATCACGTGCATACGCTTAGTTGTGCGCTTTAGTTGAGAGGTTAGTTGGATTTTAAAGAGAGTTCAACTCCACCTTAATCATGTAATAATGCATTTATAATTATTATGCATTTTAATGCACTTGCTATAAAATGTTTTCAACTCGCGCTCTGACCCATTTATATTTTCTCCCTCTATGTCTATATATTGTATTACTTTAGGTGTTACTCCGCAAGGACGCCATTGATGTTCATCCATCCAGTGTATTCGTGGAGCTGTGGCAGTAGCGGACTGTTGCGGCACTTTGACTTAGTCGATTCCTATCTTTGTATATTTAGATTAGGATTCAGTTTGTATATCAGGTTTATACTCAAGTGTTGTAGATTAACACTTTTATATTCTCTTTTTCAGATTATTGTATTATCTATGACCCGACAGCTTATTCGGGTATTTCATTGTTGAGATTTTATTGTACATTGTATTGTACTCTTTTATATTAATTGAATTTCATGTATCACTCATCATAGTTAGATGTAGTATTGTAGGTTGTTTGTTGTATGGTTGGTTTTACTCGGTGTTAAATAAAAGTTTTAAATTTTTGGCAATCCGCTTTTAATAGTTTTGGGTAGTTAGCCTTATATTATTATGTATTATCAGTTGATGTTGAGATTGAGCCATCTGAGATACCTGATTTAATGTAGTATAGGGCTGGCCACCCGTTATTATTTTGAGCGGGTTGTCACACTTTTTTAGTTTCATGTGATTCTACCCATGCAAGATCTAAAGGATGATTGTGTTGCCATGTTTGTCATACGCTAGTTTTTGCATCATGATTTATATTTTGGCAGTGTTATGACATGTGTATCTTTTGTATTATATTTTTTCATTTATTGAGTCTTATTTGAAAAAATACAAAAAGATTTTGTTTTTGACAAAAAATTTTGAAAAAAAAAATGGTTTTAAAATGTTTGAGAAAAATACAAAAATATTTTATGTTTGGGTCAAAAATATTTTTTTGAAAAACACAAAAAGATTTTCGATTTGTTTTTTGTGTCTTGAGATTTCATGTTTGATATGGGATATTGGTGTGCTTCGACCCCCATCACTTCATTATCCACGTGGCTAGGACATTTGGTCATAATTATTGATGCGTTGAATGATCTTAACCACTATATATTATGGAGTTGTTTCGAAGTTGATATGCATTTAGATTTGACTTTGTTTATGTGCCATCTTTGCACACATGCATGAGTATTATATGAATGTTTGAAATCTCGTGCATATTTGAGTTTGGTGAGATGTTCTTATCTCAATTTTATCATCTACGCGTAATAAGACTTAGTAGGAGGTGTGCATGTAAGATACGTTTACCCGTGATGATTTGATTTCTTATATTGAAAATATGATGAGTGTACACGGGAAAGGGCTACAAAAGGAACCCTTGTCCTTTGGGATTAAGCCACCGTTTAAATCGGAACTAAAAAAGTGTGGCATTATAAAAATTTGCTAAGGTCCAAAGAGTTCAAAAGAGCCCGAAAAAATTTAAGGCAATAAAAAGAATCATATGCCAAAATGGGCCAAATTAGTTTAGTATGTTCATTCAAAAGAAATAATATGATTATTTTTTAGGGAGTTTGGATGGATATATAAATGGTTTTACACCACAAATCCTTATAATGAAAATCGTGTCATGATGCTATTATTTGTAGAATCATCAAAATTCTGGAGTTTTTTGCATGATTGATTGTTTTCTTCATTTAGCTCATTATATTAATTGTCACTTTTAGCTAACATTAAGTTTGATGACATTTCGCTATCAACTAGAGCTTCTAGAATGTTTTAATGTGTTTGAGTTATCATTGATTTGTTGTAGTTCACACACATTCACTCCATATCCATGTTTGAGCACATTGATACTATGTTAGCATGAAGCTCACATTGTTTTACATGAGTTGTTTTTTTATTTCAAGTCTGTTTTTGCTACTGTTGGCATTTCAGTTACCTTTTTCATGAAATTTTTTTTCTAGGCAAAACTTCTACATTTTTAGAACAGGAATTGAGAAATTTTGATGTCGTTCAAATGACATCTTGACTTTGTTCGAGCGACAAGTCTAGGTCGCGCGATGAATTGATCTCACGAGCTTCAAGCGAGATGGTGAAAAGTGTCAAGTATAGGTCACGAGATGGTCGCGCGATGGGTCGCAAGAAGGAGTGTTCGCACGAGAGACTACTGGTTTGGGATTTTTAAGGTTGTTTGATACTTAATTCAACCGACATGCAAAGTCATTCAAACGACCTAGCATTGTCGTTCGAGCGACTTCTGAGGATTTTTTGAGATTGTTCCTGATTCATAACTGCTTCATTTATGTGATGATTTTCTTCAGTTTTGGTATTTTTGGACAGTTTATATGCAGTGTTTGTTGATTCTCTCTACTGCATTTTTCGTTTTGTCACATCATTACTGATTTTGATGATTTCTTTTATGTGACTGTTTGCTAGCTACGAGTTGGTACTTTGTGATTATTTTTAGCTGTCAGTTAATGCTTATCTAGATATGCTTTATTGATTCTCACATTTTAGATACTTGATGTGTGTTTAGCTTTTTCACTTATTGTCTATTCGAGACAAAAAGGTGGAGATATGTACGTGATGTAGGGGGAGTGTTTATGACCACATATTTATTTTCTACATTACAAATTGATATCATATGCTTTCCTGCCTATATATTGGTATTAATTATTTTGCACAAATTGATATCCTAATTTAAATGGTTTTTTTTTCAAATTGGTATCAAATTTGCTCACAAGTTTAACAAATGATTTGATTTTGATTTTACAAATTGGTATTGATATTTCATATTGGTATAGGATGGGATTTAGGCATTATACGGCTTGATGGAACAGCTTAGGCATTTCACTATTTTTGTTTTGTCCCTAAATAGTCAAAGCGGGAGATTTGTAAGGGCAAACACTACACCAAATCTGCCTAATTGTCACGGTTATTGACCTTAACAATTCGGGGAGAGACAACTTTTTTTGTCACGAACTTGTCACGGTCATTGACCGTGACAAGTTCATTAGAATTGTCACGGTCGTGTCAGGGTCCCGGACCATGACAATTTTAGTCACGGTAATAACCGTGACAAAGCCTTGACCCTTTTTAAAAAAAAATTGTCATGGTCAATGACCTTGACAATTATGGGCAGAATTTAAAAAAAATCTGCTGGCCAGTATGGCCACTGCCACTGCCCAGCAGTATATTTGTACCTGTTATAGCAACGTTGTACCTGTTCAAACATCATATATCCAAATAAACTAAATATAATGCAAATATACATTCAAAATAGAAACAATATACATGATGATATAATCCATATATAATTCAAATGTACCAACTTAAAAATAATGTCACTACATGTCTGGGGTAAATGTGAGGAGGTGAGTAGGCCACACGATATAAGAATTGACACATCCCCTAATATACATCATGCCGCATTATTTGCGCGACCACAATAGGGAGTTCTCTTTCCCGGGTATCACATGCGTGATGAGCACCTTGGACTCGATCACTTGAAGCTCACGTGCATGAACTATTCCACCCTGGACGATATTCGGGTCCCTCAACCCTCGCCCTATTCGCTGGCCATCAAATACATCCAATATGAACATGCTCGACCAACCAAGTGTCTACATCGGTCTGTTGAAGGGAGCCAAATAGGGAAGTGGATCATCAAAGTACGCACGTGTCGGTGATGAAGCAGCGAGGTCCACATCCTCGTGATCCTCCACCTCTTCCTCCCGCACCTCCTCCTCCACCGCCTTCTCCTTCCCTTTCCCCTTACGGTCTCTGCCCAATGTAAGCTTCACGAATGAGAACATATCTTGGACCGTCGCCTCCAAATGGGACAGCTTCACATCATGTGAATCCACCGTTCGAGCCAGCCCGATGTCACTCGTCTCCAATCCGATGATCCTAGATTTGGCCACCCGCGAGTTCACCCCCTTGTCCTCCCCTCGCAATCAGAGCCAAGCACTTGGCTGAGTGCGTCTGTGGACAAAGTTGCCTTGTCAGCATCAGACTGCGGCTCATGCACTTCCTTAAGCTTTGCCTGAAATGACAAAAAGCACATGATTAGTAAAATAAGTAAACTAAAAAATTATAACGTAATTAATAAAAAGTAAACTGTCGGATTACTTACAACCGTGGCCGTGATGCTCGAGGACACCTCCTTGTCCTTCCCCTTCTTTGTCCGAAGAACCACATAAGTATCGAGCCTATGTGGCTTACCCCCAGGGCCACTCCCTATCCCCTGAAATAAAATAAAGTAAAATTAGTATCGGCCCCGCAAAGTAAATAATGCAGAATAATATATTTCTGTAGTTATAGAAAAATTAAATCATACCATCATCCTATGCTCCACCTCGGCGTAAGACGTCCGGTCGGAGTAGTGCACGTCCATCTTTTTTGCCCGATTTTCCCTCCCCGATTGGCGAGATGCCAATTGTCACTCCCCGATCTCATTGTCAATGACTTTTGCCATTGTGCCAATGAGATCGGCTCCTTCGGCGGGATGAATTCACGCCTTTGGATAATGGACTCTCGTGTTTTTCCAAAGTATCGTGTCCGCATATTTTTCTTCCACGTCTTGTGTTTCTCCCTCAACTGCTCCAAGACCGAATCACGTAGCTTTGGATTCAGGTTGAATTGTTCCTGTCCAACAAATACAATGTTAGTTGCGAATAAATATAAATATAAATATAAAATGAAATTGAAATCGAAATTGAAATTGAAATAGAAATATTCATATTCATATTCATATTCATATTCATATTCATATCCATATTCATATTCATATTCATATTCATATTCATATTCATATTCATATTCATATTCATATAAATATAAATATAAATATAAATATAAATATAAATATAAATATAAATATAAATATAAATATAAATATAAATATAAATATAAATATATTACCTGTAGTGCCGCCCAAATAGCTAACTTGAGCTCATATGGCACCTCCTTCCAACTCATATACCCCGGGCCGATGACCGTCTTTACCAGATCGAGGGATCTCGCTAATAGCTACGACTTGCTCTCGATGGTAATCCCAAATTTTCCATATTTGGGGAGCCTAGGGGCCGAGGAGCCCTCGTCGCCTCCGCTACCATCGAGCCCAGACGACATCATCATAACCAACATCATCATCCTCGCCTTAATACCTGAAGGAGACATTTGCTGTAAAAAAAATGTTATTAGTACACATAAAAAAAATTAGAAGAAGACATGCAAATATGTACAATTACTACAAATAAAAATGAGCAGTAATTATTAATTTACTTTCATACACCCCCTCCCCCACCACACACACGTACACGCACACACGCCACCCCCTGCCCCCCACCACACACACAATAATTATTTTCATCAATTAAACTAACAATTAAAGTATACAATTATTAATTTTCTAATTTACAATGAGGGGTAATCCTACTTTCATAATTAATCATATATTAATTTACTAATTTACAATAAGGGGCAATCATATATTAATTTACTAAAAAAATTAATAATCAATCAATTCTTTTACAAGGGACACTACGCACATACACACACATAGACACACACGCAGCCCCCACCCCTACCCCAACACCCACCCCCCATCCCTGCCCCCTCCCCCCACCTTTCCCCACCCCCTTCCCCCACCCTGCCCCCACCCCCACCCCTCCCCCACCACACACACGCACACGTACACGCACACACACCACCCCCTGCCCCCCACCACACACACAATAATTATTAATAATATAGCCATTTTCAGCCATACCAAAAGATCCCAACTTATCTTTATTAATAATATCTAGAATTAACCACTAAAGAATACCCACCAGATACACCTAAAAACCCACATTGGCCAACCCCCATATGGAAAATAATCCAATAATCATTAATAATTATATATTGTTCGATATACAAAGTAATTTTCAAAAAAAATTGAAAAATACCACCCCCATATGGACAAAAATCCAGTGGTAATGCCACTTTTACTGTTAACCAACCCAACATCGATCCACTATAATCCAACAGCAATGTCAACAACAAATGTGTATTCCGTACTCCTTCTAATTCATCTACTAATTCATTTCATCAATTAAAGTATACAATTATTATTTTACTAATTTACAATGAGGGGCAATCCTACTTTCATATGAAATGGGCGCTAATTATTAATTTACTTTCATAAAAAACTATACAATTAAAATTACAATTAAAGCTATAAAATTTATTAATTAAAGTTATACAATTGTTAAGATTGCCCCACCACACACACACACACACACCACACCCCCACCCCCACGCCCACCACCCCCTCCCCCCGCCACACACCCACGCACACACCTGTACACACACACATACCCCACCCCACCCCCACCCCCCCACCCCACCCCCTGCCCCCTCCCCCCCACCACACCCCCTGCCCGCACCCCCACCACACCTGCACACACACACACACACACACATGTACACACACAGCCCACCCCACACCCACCACCCCCTGCCCTCCTCCCCCACCACACACCACCACACACATATATACACACACATATAGAAATGAAAGAGAAAGAGAGGAAAAAACATACCTTAGAGAGAGAGAGAGAGAGAGAGAGAGACCTCGAAATCGCTTAGAGAGAGAACGAGAGGGAAAAACCAAAATCGGTGGGAAAAAAAGAAGCGTAGAGCTTTTTTGCTGTATAAATTGTCACAGACGTGTCACGGTCTTTGACATTGTCACGGTCATTGACCGTGACAAGTAGAATTATCACGGTCTTGTCACGGTCATTGACCGTGACAATACTTTGTCACGGTCTTATCACGGTCAATGACCGTGACAAAAAATGCGTGTTTGTTGTCACGGTCAATGACCGTGACAAGGGTGGCCGACTGAAAGGTGATAATTTGGCCATTTTGGTGTAGTGAAAATTTCCAATTGAGTCCATTGTATGTTATTTGGCTTATTCCCGGAACAAAATAGTGTTTTTGAGTCATAGATGGATTTTTTATTTGTTAGGATCCCTCACAATCTATGACATAAAGTTATTGAAGACATTGCGGCCAAGCTTCAAAGTTAAATCATGCCGAGTTTAATGGTGCATATTTCTCGTCTTCATTCAGATTGGATTTCGAGATCACTCAGGTATGAATTCGTAATGTTTATGCGATCGAAAAATATTTTTAGGATATTATTTTATTAATATATGTTTTTAACATGTTAAAAATGATTTTAAAGAGTTTTAACTTCGTTTATGCTAAGATAATGATTGTTGGGAGTCATATAGAACCTTCCCTTATGTTTAGATGGTTCAAACGACATTCACTGTCATTCAAACGACATGTGGAGGTCCCTCAAACGACATGACCTTGTCGTTCAAATGACATAGCTATCTCGTTAGAACAATAGCCTTATCTCGTTCGAACGATACGCCGACTTAACTTTTCTATTTAAGGCATGTTTCACTCGTAAGTTACAAAATCAAAAATCCAATTTACATACAATACGTTTTCTGCACAACTTTTCTAAGGTTTTCAAAGTCCAAAAACATCCTTAGAGTTATAAGATTCGAGCTTTCATTCAAATATGCTATAGAGATCTTTGTTTGCACCATAGAAGTTTGTTCATATATAGTGAATAACCTGTTTCGATGGGTTTTATGGAGAAAAAGTGGTGGAGTCTGTGATCAACATCATAGAAGTTGCCAAGCTGTATCGGTGGACACCAAGGCATTCGTGAACATGTGTGCTGTGGATATGTATCGCGGAAGGACATATGTGAGGGCACTGTGGAGGAGTGGTTGAAAGATCAGAGTAGCTTCAAAACTTGTGGGGGATTGAGTCGTTGAGTAAGTTTATCATCTGCACTTTGTAATACCACATCATAGTGATTGTTTGGCTTGGGCCATTCGAGATTTTTTCCCTTTGTGGTTTCCCCATACATCCGTTATTGTGAACTAGTTTATTTATCTTGCTTAGTCTCACCTAGATGCATGTTTAGGATTAAGAAGATAAAATTTGGCTAAATTGAAATTTGTTCACAAACTTGGTGCGTAATAAATTTTGGAAAAAGGTTTTTTGAAAAGAAAATTTTGTTTCATCATCCTTAAAGCACATTTGAAAGAAAAAAGGGCCTACACTTCTCTTCTGATATTCTCTCCAAAAATGGTTGTGATGCCAAAATAAACTTGAATTCTCCAAAATCCTCTCCTAAGCTCCCAGAAAGCTCTTCCTCTCCTCTCCAATGGCCTCCAATTGTTTTCTACTCTTTTTACCCTAGTCTCACATCACCACAACTATATATAATACTTGAAATTTTGATATCCCGTTAACCCTAGGTTATAAAATGGCCAAAATTCCCTCTCGGGGTGTCGGTTTGGTCTAAAACTATCCCGAGACCCAAACTACACACTCGGGTATACTATTTTGATTGTTTTGATCCTTTTGGACTCAATAGTAACCTCAAAATCATCATCTGAGTTGCTCATAATGTATTTCCTATCTATACCTCATTTAGTCCACGCATGACATCCGTTTGAGATAACATAATGTCACGTCACAATCACTCATTGTGACATCAAATATTTAATTAATATTCACTTAGTAATTTTAGTCAATAAACAATAATCATTTCTCTCTGATTAATAATTTAATCAATCAATAATATTTAATTTCCATTAAATTACGTCACACGTGTAATATAAATTTAATCACATTAATTCACTTTTAATTCCTCAATAATTCACTTTTAATTCCTCAATAATTCATTTTTAATTTTTCAGAAATACGGTTTGTTACATACTTCCCGCCTTATAAGGGAATTTCGTCCTCAAAATTTGGGCGTACCTGTGATAAATAACTCTGGATACTGATCACGCATGTCATCCTCCCATTCCCATGTCAACTCGTCCACATTATGGTGCCCCCGCTGAATTCAAACAAAGGGTACCACCTTTGATCGTAGTTTACGATCACTATTATGAAGTATCGCCACTGGTCTCCTCTAATACGAGATGTCGGGCTGTCAGTCGATCTCCTCTAATGGAACGTGCCAAAAACATCTCTCGCTCCTCCGGTATCTCTTCAATGATGACACGTGAAACACATTTTGAATCCACTAAACATGATTTGGTAATCCCAATCTATAATCCACTGGTCCCACCCTCTTGATGATAAAAAATGGTCCCACATATCTCGGTGCCAATTTCCCTTTCTTGCGAAATTTCATCACTCCTTTCATAGGAGATTCTCAAACCAATACCTGGTCGCCAAACTCAAGCTCAATGTGTCTCTTATTCGTATCGGCGTAACTCTTCTGCCTATCTTGAGCTATTCGGATGCGTGTTTGAATAAAATCAATCTTGGCAGTGGTATTCTAAATTATCTCAAACCCCAATAATTTATTGTCCCAACCTCCAACCAACAACTAGGCGAATGACAAGGCTGACCATACAGTGCCTCAAAATGTGCCATGCCGATGGTGAATTAGTAGGAGTTATTACATGCAAACTCCACTAAAAGAAGATAATTCTCCCATCCTACCCTAAAATCGAGTATACACATTCGCATGATATCTACAAGCATTTGATTAACCCTCTCAGTCTGCCCATTTGTCTGTGGGTGATACGTTGTACTTAATCATAAATCTGTCCCCATCACCTCCTGGAAACTCTGCCAGAAATGGGACACAAATATCTTATCTTGGTCTGACACAATATTAAGTGGGACCCCATGTATTCTTATTATTTAATAGATAAATAACTGTGCATATTGCTTTGTCTCAAAATCATTACAAATTGGAAGAAAATGAGCCACCTTGGACAACTGATCCACTATCACCCATATAGAATCATGACCTCGCTGCGATAACGACAATTGAGTGATAAAATCCATGAAGATACTATCCCATTTCCATATGGGAATCTCTAATGGTTGTAATATCCCTGTCAATCTCTGGTGTTCTACCTTTACGAGCTAGCAGGTAGCACACTTCGAGACCAACTCTACTACGTCCCATTTCATCCTCGACCACCAATACTGTCTACACATATCCTTGTACATCTTATCTCCACTAGGATATACCATAAATCTAGACCTGTTAGCTTTTGACATCACTGTATGTCTCAAATCATCACCCTCTCGGACCACGAGTCTCCCATTAAAATGTAAGCCACCCTCTGAACTGATCGAGTTCCCCTCTATCCTATCAGCTAGTAACTGGCAAACTTTGTCCTGGAAAGGCCGATCCCCTGCTTGTGCTTTCACTACCCTCATCACAATCTCGGGCGTGATAGCTAATATGGACATACAATCCATAAAAATCTTATCATCATGTGGTTGGTCACTTTTTGAGGAAACATTGATGTCTATGGTTTCATCCCTAAAAACCCTCACGAGATGACACTCGTCCACTAGGGTAACCTAGGGGTTTAATGGCTTAATGCATTCATTAAATGAAATCGTGTACCCTACGAAAGTGTCATTTATATTTTCTTTGCTTATATACGTTTTTCACCGCCTTCTGTGGACTAGTTTTGTTTATTCATCACTAGAGGCTAGTAATGTCTAAGTTAGGGGTGTGATTAGTCATGAATATTGCATAAGTGTTCCCGTTATCTTTACATATTCTAGCATTTTTTGTGTTCCTTATGCCTATATTTAAACTCGTTAACCAGAAAAAATAGGTTATATATATATATATGCTTTATAGGGCTTAATTGAGATTTTGTAGGTAATAGAACTCTTAAAGCGAGGATCCGTTGTATTTTGGAGAAGTTCTATCGTCGGATGCTCGCTCAAGGGAATTTTAGTCATTTCACACTTTATCTCCAGCTCAGTGAGAATCCATGAAAGCATAGTTCATTAAGTTAGCTTTGCATGGCCGTGAACGACACGTCATTCCGGGCTCGAACGAAGAAGTTAGTGTGACACCCCGCCTAATTAATTATCAGGTGATCAGTCCTTAATTAATTAATTTCAGAATATCAAGTTGGTACAGATAATGAATCACTGTCATAAACTCAAATTTTAATTTAATAAAAACTAACCACCTAGTATTTAAAAAGGGTAATGTCCAAATTTTATCTTGTTACTAACCAAAATCAAAAGAATACCAACAAATGCCATACATCACAGTAATATAAATAAAGTCTAACTGAAGTAAAATAAATAACTGGAGTAAAACACATCCAGATACAATCCCATATAATAAATCCAATAAAAGGAAATCAAATCTAAGAGAGAATTTAAAACAACTAAATCTCTAAATGTAAACAGAAGAAAGGGTGACATGTCCAACAGAATAGATAACTGAAAAAGGAAAATAAGTTGAATCATCTACTAGCAATTATCCTGCAGCTTCCACAGCAGCTATAGCATGGCAACTGAATAGAGTCTCCTAAGGCTGGTGTCCCTGTGGCTTGGCACCTAAAATAATGGAACAATAGAAAGATATACAGAAAAACGGGTCAGAGCCCGAGTTGAAAATAGTTTAAAATAGCAAGTGCTTAAATTGATTCAATTATCACAATTATTATTCAACTTAACTTAGCGTACTCACTTGAGATACTTACCCCTCGATCTAGTGTGCACGCCTAACGAGTCTAGCTACCTATACTACTCATGATATCCTCACTGGCTACTAAATATATACTATTTTGCTGGAAAGACTCCCTAAATAACTCAAACCGACGTACTTAAGATTTCGATATAGGTTTAGAATTTCTTTAGTTTAGTCTCATATTCTTCTAAATGCCCAGCTGATAATACCATAAGTACACATTGAAAAATAGAGTCATCAACATAAGACACAAAACAGGATTTTGGTACACACACATTATTCTCTTTATGTATACATATCAATATATATATAAATGTAGCAATATTACACCCCTGGTTGAGAAACCCTTAGTGCTACGCATACTCTGCTATCTAATCCCATTGCAACGCTCACGCATAGGGGATAATAGGTTCAATCTCTTGAGAACCAATAAAACACAAACACCTATTAGAGGCGAACATAGTCCCAAGCCGATGGGCTACGCACAAACCTACGCACCCATACGATATGACATATATCCATCTTAACATGGTTTCTACTCCAAATTTGCAATAAAAATCTCCCAAATAACATTTTATTTTCATGAAGAGATAAGAAAATTAATTCCTACACTAGCATTGATGTTTTATCAACTAAAGAACATAAAGTTAGATACTTGCCTAGAAATCAAGATCTGGTCCGACGAATTTGAGTGGTATAAGAACATTTCTCTTCACCCGATCTGCGCGTGGGTGGTGGAATTGATGAAAGTGGTGTAGGGTTGGTGGCTCTCCTCTTTCGAAGCCTTCTCTTTTCTCTCTTCCTTAGCCTCTCTGCAACCCCAAGGTTTATAACCCTAGAGGACTCTAACTCTCATCAGATATAACACTCCAATTTTCGTCCATAATTAAGGCCTAAAATGGATAATTACCCAAATGTCCCCCGAGTTATCTGTTAGGCCTAAAAATGTCCCGAGACCCAAACTAAAACCCGGGTATACCTTTCTGACTATACCGACCCTTCCGGACACATTAGCACACTTGAAATGACCATATGGATAACTCATTATCAATTCACTTTTTATTCCATTAATTTAGTCCCGACACGATACATGCGCGTCCTAACTTAATTTCGATAATTGTCATAGTATTCACTCGCGATAATTTTAATAAATTCAATATCATATATTAATTTACTCATCTAGTAATATTTAACATTATTCTTACAAATAATTACTAACTCTCGTCACGCTAGTAAATATTTCTTTTAAAATTGGAATTAATATTAAATTAATTTATTCTAATTTAATTTAATTAATCCCGTAATTAAATGCCATAAAAATAGGGGGTATTACATCATTCTTAGGTACCCAAGTTGAGGTAAACTTTTGTTTTCCCTTGTTACCGGTGTATCTAGTAGCAAAGTTGGTAGTATCTACATACGGTCAGATAACCATAGAATTCTCCCCTTAAACTCTGTTAAGTAGCGACCAAAAACTCAACCTGCTCTCTCAGTCTAGTGAGATTACTCATGGGGTGTGATGGCGCATAAGTACGTCCTATCTGACCTAAACTATATCCAAACACTCCCAGGTGTCCTTTCCTCTTGCAATAAGTATAAAATTACAAAGTCTGAGAACTACCTCAATTTGCTTTTCTTGGCTGCCGAAAAACTTTCTTGGGTTTTGGTTGATTACCGTACGAATTCGTCGTAAACTTAGGGACTGGTCCAGGTGAAATTTGTGAAGTGGACGCACCCTCAAAACCAATTCCCAACCTCTCACCAAATCCTAAATCAGGGGCGAGGAACATCTTCACCATCTTTCCAAATATATCCTCAATTTGAACCTTAACTTATCGTGCTCTCTCAAAATCGTGAGTGAGCTAGGCAACAAGAGCTTCCAGAATCTTTCGAGCCTCTTCCGATGCATAGAGGTATCTCGTCAGATTAGCAATTTTCTTTTTTAAGTCCCATTTGATTTTTTCAAAACACTTCTCTCTCTCCAAATAAACTTTCTCTCTCTCTCTTTCTCTCTCCCCACATACAGACTCTCTCTTTCTCAAAGTAGTGCAAAAAGAGGACTCATTCTCTCTCATCTCTCCTAACTCTTTCTCTAATGTTGTAATCCTAAGAACAAAAGCTTTATTATGATTTTTGGTTTTAAAATAATCAGCATAATCTCGACTTAGGTCACTCTCGGTCTCACTCCTTGCATCCTCTCTCTCTCTCACTAGGTCGAGGTCGCCATGTGAAGAGGAATCCTCATCGTTATGAGGTGTATCAGAATCACTCACGTGGCTAGCCATGAATGTGGTAAATTTGCACTCGTGTGATGATTCTTCTCCTGAATCCACCGACTCGACCTCGCTATCATAACTCAAGGTCAGATTAAGAACAACATTGCCTTTTTCCTTGGCCAGTCTGTTCAGCCTAGTAGCACACTAAAAAACTGTATGTCCCTTATCGTCACACTCATAACATCTCTTTTCTTTTCTCTTTGGTGTGTTTTTATTTTCTTTTTCAAAATTCTTGACATTTTTATTTTTCTCAAATTTCCTTTTATCATTAAACTGGCCATTATTTTTTAACTTGAGAAATTTCTTAAAAATTTTCGCAAACAAGGCTAAATCAACTAAATCAAAGTCGAAATTAAAATCTAACATATTTTCCTCAATTCGTTTAGATGATTCTACCCTCCTCCTTGCTGACTTAAAATTCTTTTTGGCTTGGGCTTTAAGTGCGATCCCTTTATCTTTTGCTTTAACAACTTTAAGAAACATGTATATTTCATTGGTTTGAAGATCACCTACTAATTCTTGTAATTTAAGAAACATGTAAATTTCCTAGAGAGTTTAACACTGTGACTTTAGGGATGAACCACATAGGCAAAGAACGTAAAATTTTCTTAACTACACGAGCATTAGGTATGTGCTCACTGAGGTTGAAACTAGTGTTAACAATATCAGATAACCGTGCATATAATTCATCAAAACACTCAGTCTCAAGCATAGATATAGTCACAAATTTTGTAGTTAGGTTCTGCAATTTAGATTCTTTAACAGCATTCGTGCCTTCATGGTTGAGTTAAATAACATCACATGCTTCTTTAGACGTGGTACACGTCATTATACGATGGAACTCGTTAGGAGTAACGGAACTAAAAATGGCACTAAAACCTTTAGAATTATACATCGACCACTTAAATTCATCCTCGGTCCAATAAGTTATAGATTTTAAACTTGTCACGTTTTCAACAGTGACGGTGGGAGGATTCCACCCATTTTCAACAAGAATCCACATACGTTCATCAATGGCTTTAAGGGTGGATTTCATACGGGTTTTCAGCATGCATAGTTAGACCCGTCAAAAATTGAAATTTTATTAAACGATTTTTCCATTTGAACAAATGCCTTTTCAAGAAATTAATTTTTTTAAATAAATTGATTTCCAGAAGAAAAAAAATTGCAAAAAATTACACGGTAAAGTTGTGTAATTGGCCCTATACCAATTTGAGAGTGCGCTTTATATTCAACCGGAGAAACTTATTTAATTAAACCCAATTTTTAAATATCCAGATTAAAGTACTCACCTAAACCATGCATCTAATGGTGATTGATTAAACAATAAACATATGCAAACCAAGCACAAATCAATCACACACACCAAATGAGGACAAATCTCCTGAAGGGGCAAAATCTATTTATTTCAATGTGATTTGTAAACACTTACATAATAAAAAAAATATAGTTTGACAAACGAAGACCCTCAGGTGCCGGTTCGTTATCGTTAGTAAGAGCTCCCTCAAGACGCTCCAAGATCAGTATTGTAGAAAACCTTCTTCTCCACACAAGATGCTCCATAAATGGGTATGACTGGTTTTAGAGTGATTCACACTTATAATTTTGAGTTTTTATGAATCTCAAAGTGTTTAGGCTTGAAAAATACTGAAGACTTGATGTATTAGGTCTTAAAATTGTTCCCTCCAAAGTCTTAAACAAAAACATCCCCGAAGATGGATTTTATAGGAACTGTAAAAAATCTGGTGCACCGGATTTTTCTGAGGTCGTCAAACCGGTTCGAAAAGGATCTGGATCGATTCATTTTTTCTTCTCACCAAATCGATTCACCGTTAACAGAAAATAAGCCAGAACCGAATCGATTCATTTTTCTTCAGCTCCTGATCGGTTTGGTATAAACTTTATTTTTGTTCCTATATGAGAAGCCTTATGAACAGAAAAAATATTACCACGAATACACGATTGTAGATAATGAGCACGAAGCACGATGTTGGTGATGATGGGCACGTGAAACACATAATTCGAATTAAGGCTCTCAAGGTATGATCGTGCTGAGATGAGTCGATTATAGCGGTATATGACATATATGCTGAGATCTAGAATAAAACTGAAATGCCTAGATACTAACTCGGACATTTATAAAACTTCTCCTTACAATGGTACATTATTTTCCCCATGGAATGTTCGTATCTTTTAGTCTTGTGACATACCCGACCTTAGGAAATGTAACTCAAGGTCTTCCAAATACTTAAATTTAGCATTCATTCAACGGGTGCACGGGTAAGGAATCTTTCTATCGGTGTATTTAACAAATTCGCGAAGGCCCTTCACAATTACCAGAGACTCTGCTACTCTCTCCCAACCACTCATTGTACTATGTTAAATCCATTAAAGAGTCTTTAGAGTTCAATTCACCTATATATATATATATATATATATAAGTTGAAACGAGGGTCAACTTGCATATAAGAACTCTCACTAAAACATAAAAAAGTCCAATTTCCATTCATTTTAATTAAATTAATACGAAAAAAAACTATGCATTCACAAATGTGCAAGACCATTCACCCAAGTGGAGGGATGAGCACGACCATAAAAGTTCACCAAAAAGATATATGCACGAATATTCATCCACAAATTATCAACATCAACTAATTATTGTTTCTCAATTAATCAATCACACACAACAAGCCCAAATTTATTTCATTTTAAATAAATAAATCCTAAAATTACTATATGTTCACCAATGTCCAAGCCCTTTACCCAAACAACAACCACTTAAAGAAATAGTGAACATGGCCACGAGGGTAACCAACAAGATATATGCACTAATATTCATCTGCACAATATCAACATGAACTAATTATTGTTTTCCATTTAATCAATCATACACAAGAATTTAAATGTTAGTTCATTTTAAATAAATCAATCCGACAATTACTATGTGTCCACCAATGCGCAAGCTTTTCCATTAATTTGTGTTCACCTAATTAACAACCATCTAAGAAAGGGGTGAACACAGCCACAACAATCAATAAATAAGTTATATATATATATATATATATATATATATATATATATATATATATATATATATATATATATATATATATATATATATATATATATATATATATATATTACATAGAAAAAAAAAGATAAGAAAAACTGCTTAAATAAAAAAAGCAACTAGAATCAGTTGAGATCCGTTAATTGTTCTCCAATTTCATGTGCACATGATACTAGAAGAAAACATGTCAACTCATTATCCAATTAGGGTTCGATTTACATTATTAATCACGAATATGGATCGTGACCCCCACAGTCACGAATGGGAACCATGACCATCCAACTATGACCACTTCCAATTTTTAGCATAGTGCATGATTGGGTGTGTAGGATCATGAAGAATCTAATAGTTAAGAATTTCATGGGATGCGCGCGGGATTGCATTTATACCCTATGATGCTGACGACAATTGGTCATAGGTTCATGATCCTAATAGTCACTACACCAAAACAAGTCCATTGTAACGGGCAAAAATCCTTACAAAAAATATTTGTAACATATTAAATCCGTTAGAAAATTGGCGTTCTTTATTTTACTAATGAAATTTGTAACGGATAAAATACATTAGAAATTTATAATTTGTAACATACTAAAACTGTTACAATTTATTTTGTAACCAATTTGGCAATGGTACACGCCCCCATATGTTAGTAACAGATTTACTAAATTGTATAGGTTATGACCCGTTACAAATATAGAATTTCTAACGGATAAAAACCATTACAAATGGGAGTGTCATATATTTATAATATATATTCTTATTTATAACGATTAAAGTCTGTTAGCAATTTTATTATATTTTGAAAAAATATTAATTTCTCATATAACAAATAAATATAAATACACTAGTAATATCTAGTCCTAGAAAAATGAGGCACAACACGATAACACGACACGACATGAAATTATAAGTTAATGGGTTTAGTCTTATCGGGTTTGGGTAATTAACGGGTCAACACGGTGGATCCGTTATCATATCGAATCGGGTTTGGGTTTGTAATCTTATTGGAAAACAATTTTCTTAATGGATAATGGTTTACATAACGAGTTAATTATAACATGACCCAAATCCACCCAACTAAGAATTTTAGCGGTTCGGTTCTTGTCACCCGTTAATATTATTGGGTCGTGTTCTGGTTTAAATTTTTAAAACCGTTAAGTTAACGGGTCGTGTTCAGGTTAGTGTGATTTTACACTAAATCGTTAAAACATGACAGGAACACGACCCGTTGTCGGGCCTAGTAATATCTAGTGCTCAATCAATGGAAATACATAATCAATGCCCATAAATTTTACTCAAAACATAATTTTAAAATACACGTGACAAAATGAATAACATTACATTTCGGTGATATTAAACCGATCTAAAACTATATTTCATTCATAACCATTAAAATTCTCAAAACAAATGTAGTACAAGATAAACCATAAAGTTTTGAACCATAAACTTGTAACGAATTCTAACATCATTAAAGTTCTAAATATATGATTCTTACAACGGTAGTTTTCATGATATTCCTTGCAAAAGTGGACTTCATTCTTCCAAAAGTAATCTTCATATTTCCTAATAAGAACCTATTGAACAAAACCAACCTTAGTAAATGTGTAATCACAAATGAGAAAATAACATAAAAGACTAGTACATTTACATGCCAATGACACACATGTAATTTTATTGAGGAGTAATCGATACATAATAAACGGTCATATTTACTTTTGTATCGTTTGATGTGCTTATACCTAATGTTGTACCGAGAGTCCGATGAGGACACGGTTAGTTTAGGTAAGGTACTTTAGTATTGCTTGATGCATTTTTACCAAAATCTAGGCAACTAGGTTGTTGTTTGCAGTTTTCACCCCCAACACCCATTTTTAACCCTAAAAAGAAGCGTATACTAGTCAATTTGGCCTATCGAGATTCTGATGATGGCACGATTAGTTTAGACAAGTTAATTTCATATCCTTTATGTGTTTGTATCTATTTTAGGGCAACTAGATTGTTGTTTCTAATTTTCTCCCTCTAACGCCTATTTTTAAGCCAAATAGAAGAGTATGCTAATCAATTTGACCAACCGATAGACCGACAAGGACACAGTTAGTGTAGACAAGTGTATTGATGAATTTAATGTTTCGGCTAGCCAATGATATGGGAGGTCATCATAAGCCCCTCTTCGAAGAGGTAGAACAAATTTTCACTTCAATGAAGGTTGTGAGGATGCCAACTTTATTGGCTCTCATCAATGAGTGGTTTGAAGTTTGGAGGATGATACTGCTTTTATTAGATTTCATTTTGTGTTCAACTGAATAGGCTTACATCACTATATCATTTGTTAATAAAATTTTAGCACATGTGATAATGCAAAATTCTATATGTATTGTGACTTGAATGTTATTTATGACAAAATGACAAAATTGCTTAAGGAAATAAGTTGTTATCAAGAATACAGGTAATTACATTTGAATGTTTGAAATATATTTTTAGTGCATGTCCTTCATTAATTATTTAAGACTACTTGTCATTATAATGACCAGAATATCATTAATTATAATAAGGGCAATATTATATGATGAAATTTCTTAGGATTGCTTTGTCAGTCGGGTATGAATAAAACTTCCTTTGTCATTTGGTGTAGGCCACTTGTCAAGAGTTGCTTGAATATACTGAAACTCAATTTTTGTACATCATGCATATGGGATAGTTGTTCCTTCTGCCTTTTATTATAGGATAAATTTACATTATATTGATTTGTTTATTGTAATGCGCTTTACTTGTGAGTGTGAGAATACTCTTTATTTTTTTCTCTGGTAGCTTTTAAATAGTGGATTAATCTTGCACTTTTATTGTTATAAATTGTATTGGCAAGTTTGTGGTTTTGATTTCTACATTTGAAAAATCTTCTAAAGTTCCCGAAGGTGAATATGTATGGATATATCCATCAAATTTGGCATATTACCACACTACTAGTATAATTCAGATGTATGTTTGAGATTATCATTCACTCATGCTTTTCTTGCTTTTAGGATGGTCGTAAGATTCACGTTGGCGACTGTGCAATGTTCAAGCCACCCCAAGATTACCCCCCCCCCCCCTTTCGTTGGAATAATTCATAAGTTAATTATTGGAAAACATGAAAGTTTAAGTCTGCGTGTGAATTGGCTTTATCGTCCTACTGACATAAAACATGGGAAAAATGTTGTGCTGGAAGCAGCGCCCAATAAGGTTTTTTATTCCTTTCACAAGGAAGAAATACCTGTTGCATAGTTACTCCATTCATGTAAAGTTTCATTCCTTCGTAAAGGTGTTGAACATTCTATAGGGATATCCTCATTTGTGTGCCCAAGAGTGTATGATACTGAGAACAAGTGCTTATGGTGGCTAACTGACCAAGATTATATTAATGTGAGTATTATAGGTTTGTTCATCTTATATGTCGTGCCTTCATTAATGAATAATTCAATATCCTCTTGATTGCATTTTATAGAATTATTTAACGCAGGAACGACAGGAAGAAGTAGACCAGCTATTAGAAAAGACCCGACTAGAAATGTACGGAGTTGTGCATTCAGGAGGTCGTTCCTCGAAACCTATAAAAGATTCCTTAAAGTCTGGTCCAGATAGCGTACAAAATAGTTCA
Organism: Sambucus nigra; assembly: GCA_949130495.1. Lineage (NCBI taxonomy): Eukaryota > Viridiplantae > Streptophyta > Magnoliopsida > Dipsacales > Adoxaceae > Sambucus > Sambucus nigra. Next base: position 3,915,836 of record OX422224.1, read on the forward strand.
CCCTCGTTTCACTCTCAAGTCAAGGGGAAGAAGAGGGAACTGGGTGGTTAAGGCTCTAATCCTGTAAAATGGGAGCGTACAGAGCACATACTAAAATTTGAGATTGCTAAAATAACTGATAAAAGTGGCCTAGTAGATTTTGAAGGGGTTGAGAAATTAGTACAACTTATACAGCCTGATGGTACTGACAAGAAATGAGATTTTACTTTTAGAATCATGCTTGTTGTTGTAATATCTATCACAAAATGATTCGATTGCCTTGGACAGTTTGTTCAGCTTAGGGGGTTGCATGTATTGGACGAATGGCTCCAAGAGGTTTACAATGGGAAAATTGGTGATAGTGCTACAAGTCCTAAGGAGAGTGATAAGTTTGTGATGAATTTATATTCGCTTTACTCCGCGTATTCGATAAGATTCTGGTAAACCATCATGCTTTACAGACTTGTAATGTCGAGAAGTATATAAATCATTTGCGTACTCATAAAAATCCTGGAATTCAGAAAAAAGGTAAGGGGTTTAGTTAACACATGGAAGAAACGTGTTGAAGCTGAAATGAATATGATCGATGCAAAGTCTCTTTCAAGTCGTGGTGGTTATCCTGACAAGTTGGTAATTTCTAAAGTTTCTCACATGGGGAGCCAATGAATTGGAGGATAATCCAATGTTAGTTTAAAAGGTTCCGTTATACAACCTTGTGCAACTAAAACTCATCCCATAAAGCTTGGTTTTGGTGATGCTTCCAAGTTTTCAGTTGTATCCTTAGATTTGCCTCTCACAACAATTAAGGAGGGGAAGAGTAGAAATTCTAGTACGTCTCAAAACAATAATCATTCGTGTTCTAGTGATCATGCAAAGACGGGGGGTTTCTTTCAAGAAAGATGCTCGGAGCTCCACTGTTGGGTCTATGAGTGAGAAGAAGATCTTACGTAGTTGGAAGTCTATAAATGGTCTGTCATATGGGTTCAAAAGGAGGATAGATTTGGAAAAGTTAGTTCTTTAAAAAGGAATTTTGCTTCTGAAAAGGCATCACCAACTAGAGTTACATCAGAGAGAATACATGATGTGTTGGATAATCAAAATAGCTAGTGACTCATCATCAGGTTTCCAAACACGGGTAGGAGTTCCGCACGGAGTGTTAGTGGGCGATATCCTAAAAAGTTTGATCACCACGATCGAAGAAAAAGGGGGAAAAGTGATGACCTGTTGGTAAATGGTGCATCAAACGTAAACGTGGATATGTGTACTGGCAAAGATAGATTGACTGGTTCGGATGAAATTATTCTTCATACGGATGAGTGGAGTGGGGATGGTAAAGTTGGTGAGAAACTAAGAGATGCATCAAAACTTCAAAACTTACTTGTTCATAATCCCATAGTTGTCAGAGGCGAAAGGCGCATCAAGGCGCTAAGGTCATCGTGGATCCTAGGGGCAGGGCGGGTGACTGATCCAAATGAGGCACAAAGCCTATATAATCATGAAAAGTTATATATTTATAATAATAATAATATCATTTATGATCTGAAATTTGAAATATATAGCATATATTACTATTATACACGATTATCAAGTGGAAGATAGAGCTTATACCACCATATGGAAAATATATTTTTAAATATCAAATTTATATAACAATTTAATTATACAATAATCAACAAAAGAAAATATATTAATATATATGAAAATAGATGCTTTAATGTGTGAAAAAAAATCAAAATCAATATATAAGTTGTTATATGATGCAACACTCTTGAAGTTTAAATTTGTTTATTTCTTGCCTAATTAGGGACTAGTGAGAAAGATAAAGTTTTACTAGGAATCAAGGACTTACTTTGGTTAGATTTGGGTTTAGGAATCGTCTAATCATCCATATTCTATTAGAAAATATGTAAAATCAGCATATCATTTGGTCCATTCTTGTATTGGGAGCATTATCCAAAAAAAATTAATAAGGTGTGCCTAAGCCAGGCCTTGAGCCTCGAGCCTAGGCGCACAAGGCGCGCGCCTTATTGAAGGAGCCTTGCCTGAGTGAGGCAAGGTGACGACGCTGAGTCTAGGTGACCTTGGAGCCTAGGCCTGCCTTTAATAACTATGCATCATCCATGATTACAGCTAGCCCAGGGAAGAAATCATACGAGGCTTTTTTTAGCTCCATAAATGCACTGGTTGAGAGTTGTGTCAAATTCTCTGAAGCTAGTGCGTCTGCCTAACCAATGTGGGTGCCGGAGAAATATTAATATATTATTTCTCACCATCAAGTTCTCCTGTAACAAAATCACCCATAACAGAAGACTCATTCTCTTGAAATGATGTTAAATCGAGGCAAACAGATGAAGACAGAATTGAAAGTTAAAGTCAACCAAATGAGGGGACAAATGGTGCTGCCACTTTAGATAAAGATCGTAATGCACAATCAAATTCTTTTAGTATGGATTTGGCACAAAATAGAAATGGTTCATTTTCTTCTTCTGAGGGAAATACCCCTGAAATAATCCCAGATCCTTGTGCAGCCAAGGCATCTTCAAGCTCTGGATAATAGGGTATTACTAAGGGTGAAGGAGCTGATCAGTTTCATGAGTCAAGAAAGTTAGTTGTTTCCTCGATAAGAAGTAATAATGCCATAAATTCAAATATTAAAGTGATAAGTCCCTTGGCTGATGAAGATACGAGACATTAGCCATTCATTATAATCACTTTACTTTTAGAGATGAATGAATGAGAAAGAGAGAGAAACATATTATTTCAAATGTTGTTGTGAAAATGATTCCTCTTACATCATTTATAGTCTTATAAAATTATAAAAACAGGAAGACTAATTTCATATTATCTTACGAGGAGTGCAAATAAGAGAACTGGAATTTACCTTCATGCAAAAGGATACCGCAAAAGTACTATATGGTCATATTTCTTCTGCTTCTTAGGCCTATATTTTTCTTGGAGATGGACTTCAATTCAGGTTACAAATATCTACATTATACACAGTTCTTGATTAATATAAGTCATACCCACTTGTGAAAATGATGTTTTCTTCTCGAATGTTCCAATCTTCGCAATTAGAGCTTCAAGTATTTCATCCACGGCCACATCTTGTCAGCATGAAAGTAATACATTAGCCATAGTATATGTGAAAACTAAGCATAACATAAATTTGGAGACAAAAGACAAAGGTGGAATCAATTCACACAAAATAACTACGAAAATTCTAGGTAACAAAGTGGTTCAAGGACTAAGTCATTAAGGTTTTTTAGATTGAGGTTGAATTCATGACTTAGTTGAGTATAAAAGGTTGAGGCGGACAACATTACAAATCTCTGTAAAAAAAGATTTAATCAAGCAATTTTCAATGTCAAAAGAGCACCTATTGAACCTACACTAAAAGTATAATAACAATACAATACATAAAAAACATCTTTTACTTTTACAATACTTGGGCTATAATATATAGACAATAAAATATATGACTTTCTAACTTGGAAATGAAGCACAATGCAAATAAAAACAATAGTTGATGTGTTTAGATGGGCATGTTTCACATTATTTTAAACAACAAGATTCCATATAAGAGGTAACGTTTGAATCTTATCTATGATTGATGGTTAGTCTAGAATTACCACGAGTTTATTTCATAGACATTTTTTAGCAGCAAAATTCAGCTACTTTTAACTTCAGATAGTAGACACCAAATCAATTATTAGACTTTTTTAATCCCACCCGTTGGAATGAACCGACACTCCCCCTCGCCCAGACGTACCTCTTTATGTCTTCTGGTACAACAATCAATAAACATACTCTACCAATGTTTTCTTCTTAATGATCTAACCCATTAAAGATATCCCACTTTCCCCTCGATGCTCGTTTTACAATTTCATCCCCCTTTGATGCGCGGGATGTTGAAGGTGACTTCAAGTGCGAGGTTTGCGAATCTGTTTCTCGGCCTCCTCCACTATTTAAGAATATTATTCTTAGGCACTATTAAGGTGTTGATTTTTCTTCGAAAGTACACCCTGTTGTAGAAGCCCAGTTGTACATGTAGCTCATGAGAAGCAACGGCCTCCTTTTGTTCCCTTGTTAACTAAAATCGTTTCCGTTATTATTTGAAATATTGTAATTACTGTGCTAACAAAAAAAAGTACGTGTAAATATAAATCAAGGGGCTTCCAGTTGTAGATAATATACCTATTGTGACACCCCGCCTAATTTAAACATCGGGTGATCATGCCTTTATTAAATTAAAACAAGTTTCTCAAATGGTTCATTCTTAGCATCACTGTCAAAAACTTTTTAATTACTAATACCCTAAGTAAAATTAGACCGGTGCCAGATTTTATCTTTCTTAAAACAGATAAATCAACCATGAGGAACAAAGTACAAATAATCATGTGCTATAAATCAAACAACCAGTAAAAGTACAACATAATAAAAGTATTACCGAATAAACCATCGGCTAAAGAAAAACCCAAACAACAAAAGAGTAACCACCAGTCTGAAACCAAAAACTGAGACTAAAACAGGACAACAAGTCCATACATAGAATAGTGTGAGATCCTGTACTAGATCTGAATGAGAGATATCGCCTAGTCAAAATCCTGTAAGCATCCACTGTGCTACAGCTCCGAGTCTCTGGAATGGAATCATCATACATGGCATCCCTGTGGCTGGACACCTAAAAGGTTTTGAAAATATTTTATAGCAAGAGTTAGTACTCAAAACATTTTGAAAATATTTTGCGAGCGTTTATCACAATATAAAATGTGGTTATTGATTACACATGTTAGGTTCTCGTACACTCTCTTGAGTTAACTCACCCCTCATCTTTTGTGCACACCTAACGTTCTACACTTAGTTTATCTAGCCGTACTTCTCTAGCTAACTAAACCAAAGTAGTAAACTGAACTTATATGAACCCAAGTTCCAGTACCGCCCATACAGTACAACCGTTTTTCTAACATCACGCGTATGTTAATTAATTCCCAAGTAACATATAATCTATGTTATCTTTTTCCAAGACTTCTCATTTAGTTTCACTTACTAAAATTACTACAATTCTCACAATTGTTAACTTTCCCTCTTATGTAATTAAGTTTCGCTACTTGAATTACTAAATAGATTTTCTCTATCTAAAGGTTCATTTCGTAATTAAGTTTCACTACTTAACTTACCAATTCAGTATGTATCTTTAAATACATAATATATCAATCTACTAATACACGGAAGTAGAATATCATCAGGTATATATATTTCACACACAATATATACTAAATATTAGTCACAACTATTTTGCCCCTTTTATACACATAAAGGACTCTTGGTTCGGAATGATTCATCGACCCCAAGTAAGAATTGGTTCGGCATGATACATCGACCCCAATTATTTTTAAAAATATATATATACACATATCCTGGTTCGGGACTCTCTCATCGCGACACCAGTTCAAAGTTTGGTTCGGTATTTCTCATCGACCCCAAACTTATAATAACTTTATGTTAGTTCGGAATGTCTCATCGACCCAAACATAATTAATTTAGGTATACTCTCTCTATCTAAAAGATCACATAATTCAGTAGGTACACGCCCGACCTATTAATCATATACGTACGTAATATTTTAATCTCATATATTTACCGTACAATATCCGCTTTACGATTTATCTCATTAATCGTATTTATTTGAGTATACACACAACTCTAAGGGTCCTAGTTACCCCTTACATATAATTTCAGTAGTTATTGCTTACCCTACTGGTCTATTACTTAAATTGAATTTACTTCGCCCCGTAACTCAATTTCCGAAGTCCCCGATACTCTACTAAATCGGATTATTCTCCTCGGTCCATAATCCAAGCCCTACACCCAATGGTCTTATTGGACCTCAACATATACCTACTGGTCTTATTCTTACTCCCATATAAGTATAATGTAAATCCTAGAATACTCATTCATTCCCGAACTCAACGAAGAATTTACCATAAAATTTTCGGGAAACAGCTTGCGTCGATCGATCGACGGCTGGGTTCGATCGATCGACTTCGTAGATCGATCGATAGTTCTAGATCGATCGATCGATCGAACAGGGACAGACGCAGTCTGTCTTCTTCGTTGATCCGTTCCTCCATTGACAAATTCCCAAACTCCATTATTTTCCACCAAACTTCGACCCAATGATCCTAACATATTTCCACATATACTAGGACAGTTTCTAACGTAACAAATACATCAAAACTCCAATTCCTTTAAAGAAATAATGAATTAAACCCAAAATTTCTTGAAACCCTAGTTATGGTGTTCTTCCCATATATATATTCAAAATCCAGATTTTTACTCTGAAAATCATCAAGTCTAATCTGAATATTAATCCTCTACATAGTTTAAATCATTCTACATGCGATTCCTATCCCAACATGCATAAATATGATCTTCTCCAATCAAAATAATGATTTAATCAAAACTATTCAAAAACTCTACACATGGGTATTATAACTTTAAGATTTTTGCAATAAACAACTTGCCTTATGATCAGTAGGGTCTGATTTCGTGGTTCTTGTTGATGATTGATGATCTTCATCCTTCAATCCTTCTTCCCCAACAAGTATGATGGTAGAAATCCTTTTGAATCCTTCCCAAATCTTCTTTTTGCTTTAGAAAGTTGTGCCTCTCCTCTCTCTAATGGTATTGGTGTTGTCATGGGTGTTCTAACCCTAATTCCTCTATCATATGGCTGATATAAAACTCTCAATTTCGTAGGTCATCATACCCTCATATGTTAAAAGACCAAAACGCCCCCGAACGGTCTCGGTTTAGCCCAAAATTACCCCGGGACTCAACGAGTACCCCCGGGTATACTATTTTGACTAATTTGACCCTTTCGAACTCATTGGTGACCTCTAAATTATCATTTGAGTCACTAAAAAAAATTACTCGTTCTCACCCCAACACAGTCTACACGCGTTAAGTAACTATTTACCACTCGCACTAAGTAAATACAAATGATGCAATATACACCGGTATCTATCTTTCGAATAATATACCAAAATTACAATTTTAAATAAAACTCTTTAAATTACTACTCTTACGTAATTTAAATTAAGCCGGCATTTTCTCATTTAATTATCCAATCTAATTAAATGGAATATTCAGAAATACGGGGTGTTACATACTCCTCCCCTTGCAAAGGAATTTCGTCCTCGAAATAAAGATAAGGCTGGTATTAAGGCTAAGGACCCTAGACATAATTGCATCCTCTAATACCCAATGTCAAATCATCACATTCTAACGGTCGCCCCAAGTACATACCTTGCTTCATAATAACTTCTTATCGCACGTTACCCATGCCGCATATATCATAATTAAGTCTCACTACTTAATTTCTCAAAGATTTCCCAGTCCAATGTTAATTCTTGGAATTAAGTTTCTCCCTACTTAATTTACCCATTCGATGTATATCTCTATATAACATCTAAGTGCCTACTATCACACATAAGTAGAATATTATAAGGTATATATTTCACACACAATATATACTTTAAGGAAAATTGGTCCGGCAAAAATCATCAGCCCCAATAATCTTATCATTTACATTGGTCCTGAAATTCCTCGACCCCAAGGTAAATGTAATGCACATGTCGGTTCAGACCTTCCGTCGATCTCAATATTTATCATTGATTTGGTTCGAAAAATATCGGCCCCAAATCGATCCCCCCATGTATTGGTCCGGAACATTATCGACCCCAATACAGAGATTAAGCACACTTACTATCGTACATAAGTAGTGAAAATCAATAGGTATATATATCTTACACATAACATATACTACCAACACTTATTTTATAATCACCCCCCTTCTATAACACTTTTGGGGTTATTGGCTCGGAATTTCACTTCGATCACCAATAGTTATAAATCACTTGTCTCGGAATCACATTTCGAGCACCAATATATGTACATATATCTCATCGCACATGAGTAGACAATTTGTGAGATATATTTTACACAATTCATATACCCTAACTGTCATACTCCAATAGAATGTCCTCATATCACGCGTTAAGGACTTAAAAGTTCAAAATGTCTACTCGAACCACACCCAAAGTACATGTATTGTTCGTAATCGGTACCCACGAACCTAATTCTCATGTACAGTCCATATAGGCACTCACTCTACCTATAAATATGCTCATATAGGTATACATTCAACTTATGGATTGATCAGTGGGCTTCTCCAAAATTCCACTTATCGTAAGGGCGTATCATTATTCTTTCTCACTAACATTGAGTCGTAGGTAGCACAACGTACTCAAAATAAAACTGTATCTCTATTCCTTCCTGACCTTCTCTCACAGGGTGGAATTTTAGGATTTCATCCTGATTCACAATCATGTAGAGCGGCATCATGCACTTGTGCACTCTCCCTTTTCAACTATACACTAATCCATCCTGGTCACCCCATTTCGCTACCCCCAACGGAATGTTGGCTAAACTATGATGTTCACAACCCATCAATAATTTATAAGTCTATCTCCTCATTCCATCATTGGAAATGTAGGTTCACTACTACATTCCGGTTGCTCATTTCGAGTCTAACTCGCTCTATAACTAGAGGTGTATCTGGAGACAATCTCACTATGTCTCCTCTCAACATCGCTTCCCACTTACGTCATCTTTCCTCAAGTGGTACTCTATTCCCCTCTCTCTCCGGGTTTATTATACTTTACAATCCGTGCACTCTTGGCAATTGGCGCACCCTTTGAGGTTGGTTACTTTATAAGAATCAACAGTTTAGTAACATGTAGGTCACCCTCAACACTCAGTCAAGAGATAACCTTACGCTACTTCTTCACCACAGTTAGGTCTCCCATATCAAGCGATAACCTTTGAACGGTTTCCCACCGACTTTCATCCCATAGGGTGTGCTGGATCTCTCAGCACATATAATCTTCGATCATCGTCTAGCTCTCATGACGTTCAACCCATTTCATCGATACTACTTGTTTCCTAATTTCCCCACTGTCGTACCAAAAATATTCCGCATCCCTCTATTTCGGATGTCTAAGGAATTCAATTGACTAGGGTGCCCATACACCCTTTTCTCCGGGTACATTTGCAAAAACATTGCAAATATCGCACCCGTAACATGCTTTTCTTCAACTCTAGCCTAGTCTACACGACGTGACTACAATCTTGTGGGTATTCTCAATACCCTCGAGACAAAAAATCAAATCTTTGCCCACAAAGTCCCACTTATCCCTTCGTGGTGAGGTAAGCCTTTCAGTGTTTCTCCACAACACTACCGGCTCCACTGATGTCCTAGCATCTAGCAATGTCTCATCTCCTGACGTGAACAAAAATTCAGTCGTATACCCTTTCGCAATCGAACTTAAACAAGGGACTTCTCCCCATGTATTCTTACTGAGCATTATCGGAACACACATAATCGATATACTCAAATTCGATTTCTCGACAATGTGTGCAACCATACTCCAATATTGCTAAAGGAGTCAGTTGCACCGCGCTTATACTATCACTAAGTCTTTAGGACTAACTACAACAGCGAGCTCGATCTCTCCGCTCAGCAGTCATACCACAAACATTGACTCACATCATTTAGGTTCCCACTCACCGAAATCAATTACTAAGATATGTTCATAATCTCCGAAGTTTCTCACATTTTGATGAATAATGACAACTCGACCCTTTTTAGGTGAGGGGTCGTCATGTACCCCATTCACTCGAGGCTAAAACTCATATACTTCCTTATCCATCGCTCGGGTGATTTAGATGGTTCCCGGACATAACACGCTTGTCCTCTCCGGAATGCAAAACTTATTGGAGTTATTATTTCTTCAAATAACTTCCAGAAAAAATAAAACGCGTGGCCCTAGAATCCACACTAGACATCTTTTCAAAAAGATTCTTGGCTCCAAGCCATGCTGACCGGTTTGGGTACCCCTCCTCTCGAACTGGGTAGTCTCGATCCTGAACACTATCATCTTGGTTCCCTTAGTTCTGCTAACCAAGAGGAACGCACTATGGGACTTAACAGTCCCAACCTAGGATCTAATCATTAAATCCTCTAGTGGGTTTCCACTTATGGCTTGCACCAGCCCCATTACATTCAGTCTTACTCTTTGACTAAATCTCTACACTCCCTTAGCTCCGCCCACCCAAGAGCATTAACCTCAACCTTGTAGGGAGTACCATATTGTCTTCATATACATAAGTCTTTCAAGAAGAGTTTTACCAAAAATTGCGAGCTATAACTCGAGAGTCCATTTTCTCAAGGTCTCTTTTCCCTTATACCTATCTCATCGGTACAAATTCACTTCACAGGATAAATTTCTCTCTTACGATTGGCCTCAACCAGGCTTTCATGTGAGGGGTTCATATATTCCCATTCACTGCGCTTCTGAATCATCATTGGAGAACTTTGCGGTTACACTATACGTAAAGTTCTTCTATTTATATATATGGACCCTCGGTCTGAACGTAGTGACTGGTATCCCCGCCACGTTGCCTGAAAATTTACTCAAATTATTCACTTCTGAGTATTTCTAATTCGTCCTTACTGCCAAAACCTCTGGACATACTACTTCCATTGGTTAACATGCACAGTAGCCGTTTTATCACATTTACGGCTCGTTCTCATCAAATTTTCTTCAGACCTACTCCCAATATCACTGCATTGGGCGGTCTAGACTAGCATCCCTCTTGCCGTCGCGACACTTGGAAAATGCCTGCTATGCCTCAACAACCCTTGCAGCATTTACTTCCATTACACGCTAGGAGTGACCTCGACCACGGTCATCTCTCCTATGATTGCCATCCTCGAACACCCCATGCTTTATGCCGAGCTCCTCCCTCCTGTAGTCCTGCTAACGTCAATGCTGGACCTACCACCATATTCGACGTACCGTGCCCAATAGGACTCGTATATATATAACACTACGTATATTAAATAGCAGGAGAACGTAAACTACGTACGTAGAGGAGTAAAATCATCCTAAGATAGGGCTCTATATCAATCAAACGATACGCTGAAAATGTAGTAAGCCGTACAGATCCTATGGACACTAGAACCTGATGCTCTGATACCATCTGTGACACCCCGCCTAATTTAAACATCGGGTGATCAGGCCTTTATTAAATTAAAACAAGTTTCTCAAATGGTTCATTCTTAGCATCACTGTCAAAAACTTTTTAATTACTAATACCCTAAGTAAAATTAGACCGGTGCTAGATTTTATCTTTCTTAAAACAGATAAATCAACCATGCGGAACAAAGTACAAATAATCATGTGCTATAAATCAAACAACGAGTAAAAGTACAACATAATAAAAGTATTACCGAATAAACCATCGGCTAAAGAAAAACCCAAACAACAAAAGAGTAACCACCAGTCTGAAACCAAAAACTGAGACTAAAACCGGACAACAAGTCCATACATAGAATAGTGTGAGATCCTGTACTAGATCTGAATGAGAGATATCGCCTAGTCAAAATCCTGTAAGCATCCACTGTGCTACAGCTCCGAGTCTCTGGAATGGAATCATCATACATGGCATCCCTGTGGCTGGACACCTAAAAGGTTTTGAAAATATTTTATAGCAAGAGTTAGTACTCAAAACATTTTGAAAATATTTTGCAAGAGTTTATCACAATATAAAATGTGGTTATTGATTACACATGTTAGGTTCTCGTACACTCTCTTGAGTTAACTCACCCCTCATCTTTTGTGCACACCTAACGTTCTACACTTAGTTTATCTAGCCGTACTTCTCTAGCTAACTAAACCAAAGTAGTAAACTGAACTTATATGTACCCAAGTTCCAGTACCGCCCATACAGTACAACCGTTTTTCTAACATCACGCGTATGTTAATTAATTCCCAAGTAACATATAATCTATGTTATCTTTTTCCAAGACTTCTCATTTAGTTTCACTTACTAAAATTACTACAATTCTCACAATTGTTAACTTTCCCTCTTATGTAATTAAGTTTCGCTACTTGAATTACTAAATAGATTTTCTCTATCTAAAGGTTCATTTCGTAATTAAGTTTCACTACTTAACTTACCAATTCAGTATGTATCTTTAAATACATAATATATCAATCTACTAATACACGGAAGTAGAATATCATCAGGTATATATATTTCACACACAATATATACTAAATATTAGTCACAACTATTTTGCCCCTTTTATACACATAAAGGACTCTTGGTTCGGAATGATTCATCGACCCCAAGTAAGAATTGGTTCGGCATGATACATCGACCCCAATTATTTTTAAAAATATATATATACACATATCCTGGTTCGGGACTCTCTCATCGCGACACAAGTTCAAAGTTTGGTTCGGTATTTCTCATCGACCCCAAACTTATAATAACTTTATGTTAGTTCGGAATGTCTCATCGACCCTAACATAATTAATTTAGGTATACTCTCTCTACCTAAAAGATCACATAATTCAGTAGGTACACGCCCGACCTATTAATCATATACGTACGTAATATTTTAATCTCATATATTTACCGTACAATATCCGCTTTACGATTTATCTCATTAATCGTATTTATTTGAGTATACACACAACTCTAAGGGTCCTAGTTACCCCTTACATATAATTTCAGTAGTTATTGCTTACCCTACTGGTCTATTACTTAAATTGAATTTACTTCGCCCCGTAACTCAATTTCCGAAGTCCCCGATACTCTACTAAATCGGATTATTCTCCTCGGTCCATAATCCAAGCCCTACACCCAATGGTCTTATTGGACCTCAACATATACCTACTGGTCTTATTCTTACTCCCATATAAGTATAATGTAAATCCTAGAATACTCATTCATTCCCGAACTCAACGAAGAATTTACCACAAAATTTTCGGGAAACAGCTTGCGTCGATCGATCGACGGCTGGGTTCGATCGATCGACTTCGTAGATCGATCGATAGTTCTAGATCGATCGATCGATCGAATAGGGATAGACGCAGTCTGTCTTCTTTGTTGATCCGTTCCTCCATTGACAAATTCCCAAACTCCATTATTGTCCACCAAACTTCGACCCAATGATCCTAACATATTTCCACATATACTAGGACAGTTTCTAACGTAACAAATACATCAAAACTCCAATTCCTTTAAATAAATAATGAATTAAACCCAAAATTTCTTGAAACCCTAGTTATGGTGTTCTTCCCATATATATATATTCAAAATCCAGATTTTTACTCCGAAAATCATCAAGTCTAATCTGAATATTAATCCTCTACATAGATTAAATCATTCTACATGCGATTCCTATCCCAACATGCATAAATATGATCTTCTCCAATCAAAATAATGATTTAATCAAAACTATTCAAAAACTCTACACATGGGTATTATAACTTTAAGATTTTTGCAATAAACAACTTGCCTTATGATCAGTAGGGTCTGATTTCGTGGTTCTTGTTGATGATTGATGATCTTCATCCTTCAATCCTTCTTCCCCAACAAGTATGATGGTAGAAATCCTTTTGAATCCTTCCCAAATCTTCCTTTTGCTTTAGAAAGTTGTGCCTCTCCTCTCTCTAATGGTATTGGTGTTGTCATGGGTGTTCTAACCCTAATTCCTCTATCATATGGCTGATATAAAACTCTCAATTTCGTAGGTCATCATACCCTCATATGTTAAAAGACCAAAACGCCCCCGAACGGTCTCGGTTTAGCCCAAAATTACACCGGGACTCAACGAGTACCCCCGGGTATACTATTTTGACTAATTTGACCCTTTCGGACTCATTGGTGACCTCTAAATTATCATTTGAGTCACTAAAAAAAATTACTCGTTCTCACCCCAACACAGTCTACACGCGTTAAGTAACTATTTACCACTCGCACTATGTAAATACAAATGATGCAATATACACCGGTATCTATCTTTCGAATAATATACCAAAATTACAATTTTAAATAAAACTCTTTAAATTACTACTCTTACGTAATTTAAATTAAGCCGGCATTTTATCATTTAATTATCCAATCTAATTAAATGGAATATTCAGAAATACGGGGTGTTACACCTATCTAGGTGTCGTGTGAACTAACTTATGTTATTGACTTGTATCGGTAAACTTCTAAACAGAGAAATGAAATATTCTCAAACTGAATTCAAGAAAAGAAAAGAAAAACGTAAAGTTAGAATACAAAGCTCTCAGTTGAAACAATTAAACAAAAACTTTTGTTAACGAGTGGCACCCAACTTGGCATCATCAATATGCATGTCACTTTTAAAACACAACAAATGATACATAAATAATCAATTTTAGGAACATTAGATCAAGTTAAGATACTAGTAGTTTGTGGCCACCTGGTTCTTGTTTTAAGCCTTCATAAGCTTTTTATGATCAACCTTCCTTTTTGCAGCTTTGGATTCATATGGAGCTTTTTCCTGCCAAAAAAGATAGATCACATTAATCAGTGATAGCACCGCAATTGTCCTTTTTTCACCCAAGAAAACATACATTGCATAAGGACCTTAGTTTGTAAATAAATGTTAGTGAAATGTGACTTGTATTTCAATGGACTGGTGCATATTCTCAACTTCATAAATCAATCTTTCCAAATATATAAATCGTTCAAATAGTTCATTAGAAAGCTTCTAAACTATATGTAATTCCATAAGACATTAAATAAGACCACATTATTATTGCATAAATGAAAAAAAATAGAGTACAACTCTAATTCATTTAAGGTAAATTCATGTACTATAGGATACGACTAAAGTACTTACAGCGGGAGACATAGATTTCCACTTCTCTCCACCCACTTTCCCAACCTTTAAGTGAAATATTTAAAGAGAAAATAGATGCATTCCTCATAAATCATATTGTAATAATGGAAAATACATAATATAAAAATAAAAGCCAATGCCTATGAATTACTCACAGCAAAGAATGCCTTCACAATAGAATTTTCTTTCTTGAACTTTTTTCTACATTCTTCACCGTTACAACATTGATAAAATTATAGGCAATCTTCTAAAACTACAATATTTTTCATGCTACCAATGAGGTAAGAAGTCGATCACAAGTAAATAAAATGTAAAATATATCAAACAATATCTTTCTCGTGTTCTCAGCATGAAAGTCTCCATAACTAGTCGTAGTGAGTGTTACAATAGACTAGTACAATACAGTTACAAATATGTCCCAAAGGTTATGTTCTTCGCAATTTGGATAAGCATATCCGATCCAGGTTCTCTTTTGATTTAGGTATTTTTCTTCAATCAAATAATTAAAGCACCCCGCATAGTGTGCTACAAACAGAGTCATCGGAGTTTAAATAAAAACAAAACCAATTGTTACTTTAAATTTATAATATAAGTTGAATGTAATGTTTGTAAAATGGTTCTAGTGAATATATTAATGACTTACAAATATGAGATTTGTACACCAAACCCAAAAACAGGATATTCGTATGTCCTTCTTAAGTCTGGAATCCGTATGGAAAGAATTTTGGTTCGTTCAACTTTTATGATGGTAAAAATAAATTGTAATAAATTTCACTAGTGGCGAAATAAAGTAAGACGTAAGGAAGATAAAAGTTGTGATTGTCCATTCAATAAAATTGAGCCACGACATTAATTGTAAAGTACATATAACCTGTAATAAACCATTTATCATCCCATATTGATATTTTTGTAGAGTTTCTTCAAATGTTGTCAATCCGAGTGCAACTAAGCATGAGAAAATTGTGCGTCGTTCATTTAACACTTTGTACGTGCCATCACCATAGACGTGTTCATTTATATATAAACTTGGTTTAGTTATATGGTCCAGGACCCAAAAAAATCAGAATGCATATATTGAGGTAATACCCATTTCTAAAAGCATTTCGAAAACTTGAACGTTTTAAGTCTTTGAAAATTTTTCACACAACTAAGAATAATAATACGTTTGATTACAAGAAATTCTGAAATTAGGTTTCATAAAGTACTTAATTCATGTATAAATAATTTTTGTTAATAAAGGTCATTTACTTTATGTATCATTTTTTATGTTTATGCCCAGATCTATTAGGTTATATAGTTGGTATACTACTAAAAGTTGTCCTAAAGTGTTAAAATCATTAACGACTTTGTATGAGTTTTTTTCATTTTCATACAAGTATAGTATTTTGAGGTTATTTGAAGAGTTATCCTTCTATCCAAATAAAAAAACATTTAACAAAAATAGAACATTCTCATTCTTTAGTTTGCCACAATAAAAAAGATGACACTTAACATCATATGATGAAAACAAAAAAATGAAAGAAGACAATTAGGTACCTGAATAAGGAGCCGAGGAGAGTAGGGAACATCGTAAAGGAGCTTTCCCATCTACGAAAATGGCTGGTAAAGAGCATCTTCAAACTGGGTACGCTCACTTCACTACCCATGTCTGTTCTCGCCTCTCGCTCTTTTGCCCACTGTGAGATCTCGTGCTACTAATTTTGTTTTGTAGGAATTTTTTTATATTTTTTATATGTTAGCAATTTTGTATGGTAGTATGAATTTTTTATATGTTGGCCACTAGACTACTAGACTAGTTCACGCATGAACTACTAAAATAATTCAAACAACAACATAGTTTCACACACACATTATATCTATAGTTCCCACATTGCACCCATGAACACGCTTTCATATACACAGATTGGACATATAGTTCCACACACACATACTGCATAGACCGTTTCATAACTTATACTGCATACCTATATCTATTGGGTATATTTTCCGGAAGGTGTGCATGAAAGGGAGGGTCCCCCTTTGATCCTCCAAAGTGAAATCGTATTTTGGGTGGACCCTAAAAAATTTCAACTTCTAGTGTACACTTAGTTAGAAGTTAAAATTGTAGGTTGTAAATAGTTATTTTTATTTTATTTTTCTTATTTTTTCTTTATTCTTACTTATTGTCTAGTGTAATTAGTTAAGTTTATGTTATGTGTTTTTTGTTATGCTTGGTACTAATATGTTTTGTAGAATCATTCTCTTTAACTTAGTTCTTAATTCACATTGAGGACAATGTGAGGTTTTAAGTTAGGGGTGTGGGATATTTTATCCATTTATTGGTAGTCTCTTTTATTTGATTATATGTTCTTTCCAAGCATGCTTTTCTTGTAAAAAATTAAAAATTTCAAAATGATTTTCTTTCTTTTTTCTCATTTGTTGCACATTTTTCCTTTGTTTTCGATGATAAATTTTAATAAATGCCCGATCCAATAGACAATTCAATGATGCATCTTCTCGAATTTAGAAGTTATTAGACTTTGGTCCTCAGTGATTGATATTATGAATAACTTCATGAATTAAACTTTAATCCCATGAGCACATGCACTTTTCTTACTTTATTGATTTGGTTTAAGATTTTTATAACTCGTAATCTTTTATTGCATTTTATATACTTACACCTAGTGAGCTTTGGGATTTTCTTCATTTGCGAGTGTTGTACACATCTATTTCCTCTTTGAAAACGTTACACTCATTGGTAATCTCACTATTCGTTCATTGATCGTTCATTATTTGAGTTCATATATGAAATGTGTTACTTTAGCATGATTTTCAAAGTTTGTTTTGACTCGAGAATTGCGTAAACTTTAGGAAATGATCATACACCATCTTTTTTATATCACCCATATTGACCTTGACCTCACCTTAAATGTTTTCCCTCGTCAACCTCTTTGATCCTTAATATAGCCTTTCGTTTCATAACCCCAAATCCCATGGTCGACTCCATATTGGAGTTATAAACCATATATATCACCTTTTGTCCCTTTGTTTGGAATGATACTTGAGATTGAATGATGTTCGCATTATGTGATTGCAATTAAGCATGTGAGAGTGAGAAAAGTAAAGAAAAGAAAGAAAACAAAAGAAAAGAAAAGAAAACGAGAGAAAATAAGAAAAGAAAAGAAAGAAAAATTTGTATACGTTGTGTATAGTGTTCAATAAGCTTTGTTTACTCTCTTCAAATTCATATATAGTGCTTGTTATGGAATCATATTCCAATTTTGCATTTACCCACATTTTCCATTATCCCGAGTTTTCATCTCCGAATACTATGAATTTGTACATATTTCCTTCGTTTCATAACACGAGCATGACCTACAATACAACCCTATAAAGTCATATGTGACCCTATAGTGATTCAATTCAAAAGTTTAAAT
This sequence comes from Sambucus nigra, assembly GCA_949130495.1. Classification (NCBI taxonomy): domain Eukaryota; kingdom Viridiplantae; phylum Streptophyta; class Magnoliopsida; order Dipsacales; family Adoxaceae; genus Sambucus; species Sambucus nigra. The sequence goes on from OX422224.1 coordinate 3,934,022, forward strand.
AGTTGTGATAATCTCTGAAAATAAATTTCTCCTCCTTTAATGATGGTATCTTTCATTGAGATTACTTGTTTTTCATTTTATATATAGCGTTCTTCAATTATGATATGTGTGCGGCCTTGTTTCTATTTACATTTACTCTTTATGCCCGCATGTCCCGTGTATTACCTCCCATTCATATTGATTTGTAGGGACATATTTTATTATCTGTTATCATTTACGTATGTCGTATACCGCTACACCGTCGAAGAAATATTCAAGAACATTCATGAATCAAGACGGATCTGAATATCAAGTTCTTCAACAAGAAAAGCCTCTGCGAGATTAATTTTAGTAAGGTTATGTTTAAGTACCTTAGCATTTCACTTAAGGTGTTGGGATATGTTTTACAAAATATTTTCTGTGTTGGAGCACAATTTTTACGTTTTTCATCACAATAATTTTTTCAGACCTGTAGGCGAATTTTTTAAATAAAAAATGTTTTTTTAATTCTCCTTCGAGCGACAACATGTTGTCGCGCGAAGTTTCTCACGAGATGCGCCTTTCGGGCGAAGTCGTTCAAGCGACTTAGCCTTCTTGTTCGAGAGACGTACCTATATCGTTTGAGCAATGCGGCAACTTAACGTTTCTTGTAAAAGGGGTTCTGCAACTCCGTTTTTCAGAAGAAAACCTACGATTTTGAACTTCTATGAAACTACTTTGGAAGAATACTTTGTCTACTCACTTTTAGGGCTTTAAACCCTTTAGCTTTCAATTCACAACATCCCAATAGATTATGTGAATTGTTTTGGAACCCAAGAACACATCTTTGTTCAAGTTTTCTTATAGAGAAGATCTTTACCGCTGATTTAGGTGCCGCTTGAGGGAGGTACTCGGGTGACTATGACTGAGCATCATTGGGAGAACTCGAGGGTGTGACTTGTTCATTGGGACTGCGGTTCATGTGGGTTCGCTGCGCGGGATCCATTGCTGACTCTAGACTGCGTGTCTATGTGGATTTTCTGAGGTTAATCCATTACAGATTTCATGGTAATCCGTTTAAGTTGATTTACAAATTAAAATGAAATAAAAGGTTTTTCCCTTCGGGGATTTTTCCTAAATTCTGCGATTTACAAATTATTTACGTTGGCTTGATTTATCCACGTAGTTGCATGTTTTGGGGCTGATTTAATTTGGTTTAAAAATAGACTCCAATTAAATAAGGTTAAATTGGGAATTTGTGAATGAGTTGTTTTTAATCAATTATCACACATAACATCATTCTTAAATTGGTATCAAAGCCAGTTACGCTAATTTCTCGCGTATTTCTATTTTTCGCAAAATTCTGTGATATTAATTTTTAAAAAAATCAGTTTTGTGAAAAATCGCAATGTTTCCAATGGAGCACTCATTTAATAGGATGCCTATTTTTGACGGGTCTAATTGTACATACAGGAAAGCTCATATGAAATCATAATTAAAAGCTATTGACGAGCGTGTTTGGTTGCTTTGTGAAAATGGGTGCAATCCTCCCACATCATTGCAAATAATATCACATCTTTAAAAACCGTGTCGAACCGGACTGAGGACAATTTTAAAACGTCTAATTTTAACTTCCATGGACTTAGTGATATTTCTGGGGTCGTCACTCCTGAGGAGTTCCACCGAATTATGACGTGCACCACGTCTAAAGAGGCTTGGGATGTCCTCAAATTGACACATGAGGGTACGAACACGGTTAAAAAATCAAAGTTATAAAATTTGGCCACCCAGTTTGAGACTATCACCATGACTGAGTCTGAATGCTTTGATGAGTTTTATGCACGTCTGTCGAAATTGACAACACTAGTTTTAATTTGGGTGAGGTAATTGATAACACGCGTGTCGTTAAAAAGATTTTGAGATCTCTCCCAAAATGTTTTATTCCTAAGGTCATTATTTTCAACTCATTAGAAAATTTGATATTACTTAAGTTGGAAGAACTTGTAGGAGATCTTCAAACCTATGTGATTGACATGTTTTCCCAAACCATTAAGGCTAATGATAAAGGTGTTGCTTTAAAGACTCATTTTAAGAAAAATAAAGAAAGAGTTTGTGATTTCAAGTCATGGGAGATTTTGAATTTAATGATATGGCCTTGTTTACGAATTTTTTTAAAAAGTTTCTCAATATGAAAAAAAATAATTCTTTCAATAAAAATTCTTTTGAGAAAAATAAAAGGAAAGAAAAGGTCAAAGAAAGCGGTGAGAAAGAGATAGAGAGAGAAAAAGAAATGGAGAGTGAGGGGGATTTTGAAAAATTAACTTATTTTGAGTGTGAGGGTAGAGGGCATAAGTCTTTTGAGTGTCCCACTAGGCTTAGGAGAGAGGGCAAAAAGAAAGTAGCCATGCTTTCCACACTTAGTGATAGTGATATCAAGGTTTATGATTCGGGTGATGAAAAATAGAACGGTATGTGTGTCGTATTTTTAGCTAGTCGGGTTAGCACACCTAATTTGCACGATGGTGAGGGCACTAGTACACGTGAGACCCCCGAGGAGGAGGATTTGTGTATTTCGAGTGAGGGAGAAGGTGAGTGTGAAAGTGGATATGAAAGTGAGATCCAAATTGCCTTTCGAGATTTATATGCTGAGACTTTAAAGACAAAAAAATGAATAAAGAGCTAAATATTAGGGTGAAAGATTTGGAGATAGAGATTGAGGATTTGAGGGAATTTTAGGCAAAAGCAAGTCAACTTGAGAAGGTGAAAGGGAGTTTGAGTGAATAGTTCATAACTTTACGTCGGGAAAAGTGCCATTTGACCAACACAGTGTCTAGTCTGACGACACGTGTATCCCAACTCGAGAGTGATCTCGAACATGACCGAGAGGTCAAAGTCCCTTTAGAGAATGCATCAAAGAAGACTGGAAAGATAGTTCTCAATCCCATTTTGGGTAGTAGTGAGAGTTTAGGAATAAGTCATGACGGTGCGTCAACGTCTCAAGTTGCACCCAAGCCGGTTCCCACTTTAGTGTTAGATTCACATGGATCTCACCCCACCCCACCTAGGCGTTCGGTTCCCCATAGGATATCACGTCCTAAATTTTATGATAAAGGTGTTCCTAGGCCCATTTATGTGTGTTCCCATTGTAAAAGGAGAGGACACATAAGGGAATTTTGTTTCAAGTTGGGTCATGTGCTAAATCGAGGTTTTCCATGTTTTTCTACTACACGTGTTCACACACACGCACCCACACATGATACTTTACAAGATCCTGGAGACTACATGAGAGAATTTGCACATCTTAGTGAGCAAGTTAAGTTTTTAGTCAAAACTACACATGACTTAATGGATGTTTTTCATAAGATGTCACCACCTTTGGACAACTCCTCTGCACCTAACGATTGAGGTTTGACTTTTTTGCTAGCATAGGTTTATTTGCATGATGATATTATTTTCCTATTTCTAGTGTGTACCATGTTTGTATGTTTTCCATTTTTTCGAAATATTTTGAAAAATCCCAAAAGATTTTATTTTTATAAAATTTTGAAAAAACCGAAAAGCGTTTTGTATTTTGTTTACACCTTTTATGGATCAACACTTAGGATGACCATGCCAAAACTTCATTCCATATCCATGTGACAGTTTGATAGTGTTTTGAGAGAATATGTCATGTCATCCACGTGCTTTACAATGTTTGGAGTCATTGAGATGTAATTTATTGTCACTTCCAATATATTTGACTCGTGATTTCCTTTATTGCACACGTGTATGGGTTTGTTTGATTATTGTGCGTATCTTATCACATGTTGGTTGGGTGTTTTCATCTCAATTATGTCCTTAAAATGAACCAAGTGCAATAATACGAGAGTAATAAAAGTAATATATATAAACAGGCAGTTCAGGGTATGTTTTCCATTTTTTGGTCATGTTGGTCGCATACTTTTTTATACAGGTGCATCACAATATTTTATTAGCATGGGGTTTACACGGGAGAAGGGTATGATAGACTTTGCTTCAGATATATTTTTGCACATAGACTCACCAGTGTGTAGAGGGGAACCCATATGGTTAGTGTGTCGGGGTATCGGTATTGAGATATGTCGAATTACTTTTGTTATCGATTTACTAGTACTTGACATGCTTGAGTACGACGTCATTTTGGGGATGGACTGGCTAGCTACTTTAGGGCATGTGTGGATTGCTATGGAAGGTGCATCATCTTCGCCATTCCGGGGTAGCATATATACCTAGTTGCGATGTCACACCCCAGGGGTGGATCGAGCACGCATTTGTATTACATTGAGGAGGATACCTCTTTGGAGGTTTTGGTGACACTATATTCCATTCCAGTGGTTAGATACTTTTCTGATGTCTTTGGAGAGATTTTGGGGTTACCACATAGTTGGGAGATTGATTTTGTGATAGAGCTAATCCTGAGCACGAGACCTATTTCCCGTACACCGTATCGGATGGCTCCGTTGGAGATAAGGGAGCTACGAGAGAATATTGAGCATTTGTTAGGGCAGGGGTTTATCATGAGGAGTACTTTGCCTTGGGGTACTCCATTATTCTTTGTCAAGAAGAGGGACGGATCCTTACGGCTTTGTGTCGACTATAAGGAGTTGAAGAAAGTCACGATTCAAAACAAATACCCGTTGTCGCGTATAGATGATTTGTTTGACCAACTGAGGGGTGATGTGTATCTTTTGAAGATTGATTTGAGGTCGAGGTACCATCAATTGAGGGTCAATGAGTAGGACGTCTCAAAGACAACCTTTCTTACTTGGTATGGGTCATATGAGTTTTTGGTGTTGCCATTCGAGCTAACCAATGCACCAGTGGTATTCATGGATTGATGAACCGAGTGTTCAGGTACTTTTTTGACTGGTTTTTTATCGTATTCATAGATTATATACTGATATATTCTCGGACTGTGGAGGAGAATGCAGAGCATCTACGAATGGTCTTACATACGCTTCGGGATCATCAGTTATATGTGAAGTTCGAGAAATGCGGGTTTAGTTGAGGAAAGTATAATTCTTGGTCCACATTGTGTCCGCAGTAGGGGATATCCGTGGACTTAGGGAAAGTTTCTTCCATGATGGAGTGGGGTTAGCCCACTACACCAACCGAGGTACGCAGCTTTTTGGGATTGGCCAGGTACTGTCGTCGATTCATTCAAGGGTTCTCCAAGATAGCCGAGCCCTTAACAAATTTGACAAAGAAGGGGGTACCTTTTATTTGGGATGAGCTATGCAAGTAGGCGTTTAAGGAGATGAAGACTATCCTGAATACAACACCAATTTTAGTGTTGCCTCGGTCAGGGATTAATTATAAAGTTTACACTAATGCATCCCTAATGGGACTGGACAGAGTTCTGATGCAGGAGGAGAGGCCAATAGCTTATGCTTCCCAAAAGCTTAAGCCTCACGAGGGACATTACCCAACCCAATACTTAAAGTTGGTATCCATGTTTTTTACCATACGAGTGTGGAGATATTACCCCCTAGGGGAGAAGTTTCATCTTTTCACAGACCATGAGAACCTGCAGTATTTGTTCACACAACGCAAGTTGAACATGCAATAGAGGAGGTGGCTAGAGTTTGTGAAAGACTATCAGTTTGACATTCAGTAACACCTGGGAAAGGCGAATGTCGTAGTGGATGCATTGAGCCATAAACCGTTTCTGGAGCTGGCAGTAGTGTGGAAAGAGAAATGGAGGTTACTTTGTGGGGATGATGACTTAACCTGAGCATTTATGTCTGTTCTCATCATCGCCCCCGAGATCATTATTCAAGTGGAGCATTTATCAGCAGAGGGTGTGACAGTTGCTAACCGAGGGGGCGGAGCATTTTTCAATTGTGTCTGATAGCGGTTTGAGATACCAGGGGAGACTGGTTGTTTCAGATGATGAGGAGTTGAGGTGAGCCAGCATGTCGGAGGCTCACAGTTCACTATTTATGCTATATCCCGGTGGGAATAAGATGTACCATGATATGCGCCATCAATATTAGGGGGCTAGTATGAAGAGGTATATAGCCGAGTCTGTGCCCAAATGTGCTACATGTCAGCTGATGAAGGTGGATCATCAGCTTCAATCCTTTGGAGATTCCGGGATGGAAATAAGAAAACATATCTATAGACTTTATTACAGGGCTACCTACTTCGCAGAGGGGGCATGATTCGATATAGGTGATTGTCGACAGATTAATGAAGGTGGCTCATTTCTTACCGGTCATGACATACTATAGCTCTGAGCAGTATGCCAGGATCTTTCTTGCAGAGATTATTAAGCTACATTAGGTACCACTCAATATAGTGTTAGACAGGGACAGGACGTTTATGTACCACTTTTGGAGGAGCTTCCAATAAGGTTTGGGGGTAGAGTTGAGACTGAGCACATCATATCATCTTCAGATCCATAGGTAGACGAAGAGGGTGAATCTGATACTGGAGGACATGCTACGGATGTATATCTTAGATTTAAGGGGATCTGGGTGCCATATTTGCCTTTAGTAGAGTTTGTCTACAATAACAGCTACCAGTTCATGATAGGGATGACACCGTTTAAGGCACTCTACAGGAGACCTTGTCGTTCACCCTCATATTGGTTAGAGGTGGGGGAGAACAAATTACTTGACCAGACTTCATTCAGGACACCTCAGAGAAGGTAGAGATGATTCGGGCCAAGATAGGGATTGCCTAGGATAGGCAGAAAAGCTACGTGGATGCGGGTCGAAGACACTTAGATTTTGATGTTGGAGACCAGGTGTTGATCAAAGTATCTCCCATGAAATGCTTTATGAGATTTGGTAAGAAAGGGAAGTTGGCTCCTCGATAGGTGGGACCATTCCTTATTTTGGAGAGGATTGTGCCCTAGCGTACTGATTGGGATTACTAGATCACTTGCAGTGGATGCACGATATATTTCATATATATTCACTATGGATATTCCTTAGAGATAAGGTGGCGTACCAACATATTAATATAGATGAGATTGAGCTCCATCCATACGCTATTTGTGAGGAGAGACCGGTAGCCATTTTGGATAGACGGGAGCACCGACTGCAGTCCAAGATTGTTCCTTTGGTTAGGGTGCAGTGGGGGCACCACCGGGAGGACGAGTCGACTTAGGAGAGGGAGGACGACATGTGCACAAATTATCCCGAAATCTTCTAACTATGTATGTACTTTCTTAATTCTGAGGGCGGAATCCCGTTATTAGAGGGGAAAAATGTAATACTCCGTATTTTTTTTATAAATAAATAATGAAATATTATTTTTGGAATAAATAATTAATTTTGAAAATTAGACCTAAATAAATATTTTCATACAAAAATGTTAAGTGGAAATTTGTTGTTTAGTATACTTGTGTGTGATTCATTTCTTTTTATGTGCATGAATATGATATTTGCATATAATAAAATAAAAGACATAATTTATGTGCGACACAAATTAAAAGTAATTATTATTGGCATAAATAATTCAGAACACATTTTGGGACTCATATAAACTTGTTTAGATGATTTAGGCGTTTAAAAATGGTCCTGGGTCAATAATATATAAGTTGAGGAAGTATCGGGCCAATTAGATTATGGATTAGGGCTCATTTGGGGGTCCAAAAGTTGGGCTTAGGGTCCAACACGGGATTAAGAAAATGATTAGAGTTTAAGTAGGGGGTAAACCAATCCCCCACTAACATTCCACAAACCTAAAACTTACAGTTATGGGAGGAATTGGGAGAAACACCAAAGAAGGGAGAAAAAGGCTTAAACAAAAAGGATCCAAAGAAGAAAATCAAAGGGCATCTCCTCTACAAAGTCAAAGGCAAGAATTTTCTTGTTTGATTTATGATCTATAATTTATTTCTTAATGCGTATAATTATTCCCTTTCAATCCCTGAGAATTAGGTTTAAATTGACTGAATTAATTATGAACAAATGCATGTAGAGGATGGACAATGATGTAGAAATTATTCTAGGAATTTAGACTATGTAAATCTGGAAATAGTTGATATATTCTTTAAGATTTGATGATTGTTTTGGAATAATAAAATGAACTAATGTAGAAGAAGTCATTGTGAATTTGTGGACTAAATCTAGTTATGAACCCCATGATAAATATTTAAAATTAGAGAAAGTTAGGACTTAAATTCGTAGACATCCGTTATCAATTTTGAACCCTTACAAAATATCGATGTCGGGTTGATTTTGAACTAAGGAACTTGGTTTTACATCAGTGGGAATGGTTAATGTGGATTTATTTTTGTATGGACTGGTATTCATGTTTTCTGGGCGTCGAAGTTGAGAATTTAGGGTAGGAACTGATCTGGGAAAAGCAGGAAATGAAGGAGCGTGGGGACGATGAGGTCGTTCAAATGACCATGCATTTCGTTCGAGCGACGTATGGGATGATGCGACATTTTATTCCTTTTGCCTTAGTTTGATTCTTTTAAACTTCAAAAGCAGCGAGGCTTGGACGATTTATTAATGTGAGGAATTTAATAAGGAAAATATATGTATTTGGGGATAAAAGAATTTATGGTGGGTTAATAAATACATGGAGTAATGTTATACCCACACTTTAATTATTAATAATAATTACAATAAATTGGATGGTTAAATAATTATTTTTCGAGAATGGATTTAATAATTTATTAGATGGTAAATTATTAATTAATGGAATGTGCTGAAACTTTGGATGGACTTTTATGGCAATTATAGAGTAATTACCTTGCATATTATATGGGAGAATAATATGTACAATTATATATATTTGTGCGTGGACATACCAGTGGATCGTCTTATCGGCTCGGGGGTTCGCACGGTCGGTCCGCATACCACACGTTGGCACAGGTGGGTTTAGGGTGTGTAGGCTATATAGGTACTACGTGGAGTCTCCACCCACTAGAGGTAGGGTTGGCACTGACCGTTCCTATATCATCGTTGGGTATGGGCCGAGTACAAGTGTCCTACGTAGGGACCGCCCCCAATTTGTGTGTGATTGTGTTGTCCGCTTAGGATAAGGGATTTATTTGAACTTTCCGATAAATCACGAATTAGACACCAATGGTAGATGCCCTTGTTTAACAAATATAATATCATACTCGCATATCGCATCACTACAACGAGTAACCTCAATAAATTACATAACACTGTTTATATACTCATTCATCCTCCGCCGATAGCACTAAAGAAAAATCCTGCTACACTAGGGAAAAATATTCACATAATAATAACGTTTATAATTATATGCATTAAACTCGTCTCACATGCCAATCTAGCAATGAACAAAATATAGTGACTCGTTCGTGCCACATAAACACACCTCATCCGCTGAGGATACAACTTGTACTTCAACCCGGGGCAATCGTCTTGACTGCACAAATATTTCCGGACGTAACATGTCTGCCCAAACCAAAATAAAACTACTTTAATCCTTGTGTTTTACTAGGCACCGTATTCTTGTCCCTTTACTCACTTTGGAAAATATTATCGCGTTCGATCTCACTCCCCACAAAATACCTCAACACGTAATCTACTTATCATCTGTCCTACTAACCATGTTAGGATTGTCCTTCTCTCGGACTTTAGTAGACTCGATTCCTATTGGCTCTCCCGGTTATTCCCTTAGCCTTTTAGGCTCTAAAGAACATGTCACTGTCTATAATAGTCCTTACTGAATTTACCATTACTTGGTAAGAATTTAACTATCTGAATCATTTAAATGGGTTCCCGGATGTGTATCCACGCCCTTTTGTGGTGCTACACCACCACCGTTGTATTCAGTCTTATTCTCGACTAAATTCTTCGATTCTTTTAGCTCCCCACACAAGGAGCATTACCATCCTTATTGACAAAATACAACATTTTCAACCCCTGATTCAGTCGTTCATCATAATTTCCTCTTTAAGTGTTATCAACTATTATTACGAGTCGATCTCCTACTTAGAGTCATTTCCTCCACTCGTATCTACATCTCCCGATACAAAATTTCGCTAACGGTTAAGAATCATATTCACAATTGGACCTCTGTCACGTCCTCTTGTGATGAGTTCAGGACAAAGTTCACTTCTAACCTGAACATCTCATGAAGGAACATATGGTCAACACCGTACCTAAGGTTCTCCTATAGACATAGGTTCCACTTCTAAATTGGTGGTTGACTCCCATCCTTATAACTTCGTTACGACAACCAAGAAAATTTTCTCTAAATTTTCACTTTCAGTTAGCCACACTCCGTCCTATATCTAAACCTTTGGATACTTTACCTCCTATGGTAAACTCATACAATGCCCGCATTTCTAGAATTCTCACTGAGTTCACTACACGTTTTGTAACACGTTGGGTGAGTTTACTCTCGCACCTCATTCGACTATAGCAGCATTTGGAAATCATTGTTGCGCCTTAGTCGCCTTTCTAGTCTTGGCTTCTTGTGTCATAATGGAGGTGACCTCGACTACGGTCATCATCCTCGGATATATTTTTCAACCTCAACTGGGCCCTACTTCTAAATGTTCGCTTAACGGTCCTCTTTGGGCATCCGTCATCGCTTGGCACACGCACACATCCGAACGAAATTAGAATTCACTAATGTATATACGTCATAGCAGGAGAACAAAATCTCATCAAAGAAATCGACAATCCTAAACATAGGGCTCTGTATCAAACAAAGCAACGCTGAAAGCATAATAAGCCGCACAGATCCTAAAGGACACTATAACCTGATGCTCTGATACCACCTGTGACACCCCGCCTAATTAAATACCAGGCGATCAATCCTTTATTAAATTAAAATCAAGGTGAACAGTTGGTTCATTCTTAGCATCACTATCGCAAATTAAAATTTCCAAATTTAAACACCCTGATTAATTAAGCTAAGTGTCAAAACCATTTAAAACCTTATTTCCATTTTATTAAATCCAATTATAAAACCTTTAACCATTAACATTTTAAGAGTCACACATTAAGTATAAGAATAGAAATGAACATTTAAGAGTTTAACCATCAATAATAAATCCCAACTTTAAAACAACTAAAGGAAAACATCATGATAGTAATAAATCCCATAATAAAGATACTGAAAGTAAAAGAATTACAATCTCTGACAAAACCAACTAAATAATGGAAAAGGGCGACACATGGCCCACTAGATAAAACTGAACTAGAAGTAGAGTCAACAATGAGGTCGTCTAAGCAATGGCCTGCAACTCCCACAAAAGCTATTGCGCGTTACATCCAAAGGATCATAAGCATGACGCCCCTGCGGTTGGGCACCTGTAATACATATGCATATATATATATATATAAGAGAGCGAAGGTAGTAGCAAACGGGTCAGAGCCCGAATGTAAAATAGTTTTAAAAATAGTTTAGCAAGTATTTAAAATGCTTACCGGCTAATGCAACAGTCATATTAGTATGCGACACTCTCTTGAGAATTCTCACCTCTCATCTATTGTGCACGTCTACCGTACTAATGAATCCCATATATCTCTCTAACTTATTCTCCATAAGTTTTAACACGTAAAATTTAGGTTATGGTATTCACTTTAGAAAAATCTATCTTTTCTAGATTTCTTACGTAATTTAGAATAATTTCGTATCGTTATAATGTTTTCGAATACTTAAAGTGAAGTTGAAGAATTTATACATTACTTAACTACTATTTCACTCAGTATAAAGTTCTCATATAGATACACGTATATATATTAGTTACACATAATATATATACATATGGCACCCCACATAATATCTATGGTGCAAAGTTTCCATAAATAAGTATATATATATACCAATCACCTATATAATACATATATACTAATGGCACCCCACATAAAAACTATGGTGCTGGCATACTCTTCTATCAAGTCCCTATATCACACATATTTAGGGAAATGCTAGTTCGGAATCACTCTCGAACTGCATTAACACAAACACATACAAATGGAGGCGAAGCATAGTTCCCAGTCCTAAGAGGTCAGCACATACCCACACATCTCTTAGGACCGTCTGACTATCAATCAGATAGCTTGTACCAGGGAATTCTATGTTCTAGGGTACAAGTCAATATCCCCTATAAAGGTTCCATCGAGATAAGACTATCCCGACACGGAAAACCCCCGTGATAGCAAGTTGCCCAAGTACGATTTTTTTTACACAGAAATAATATATGCACAATCACACTGTCATATATAATATATATGTATTCAAATACACAATATTAAATCAGGCGCGCTCACGACCCATAATTATAATTATCCGTTATTACACATTTTACTCAATTATCTCGTATAATGGACTCATTCCTTTTATTCTCATAATTAAGTTATTGTAAACCCACTTCTCGTATCTCGAAGTATTCTCTTTACCTAAGTACAATTTTAGTAGGCCCTCACTCACCTTCTAATCCAACTTCCTAGATGTTTCGATTATTTAATCAACGCACGTATGATTTTTAAGTATGAATGTCTCCCCGTTTACCCTTTATTTCCCTTCACATTAAAGTTCCACTTAACGGGGTTTATCTTGACCCTACTGGTTCTTCTTATGTCCCATTATGTTCTAGCAACCCTAATCAAGTTTTACTACGTATAAAATCGGATTAAGAGAACACGAACAAAAATGCAATTTTCTAGGAGGGGTCGATCGATCGATGAAAGGGGGCCGATCGATCGATCTATCAATCAATCGATGCTCTGGGCTCGATCGATCGATCAAGCAGTTATGGCGAAACTGCAGAAAACCCAACTACGGAAATCTCACCCCAAACTCATCCAAATTATCATATATCAGTCCCAAACTCCAAACAACTTATACTACAAGTGTTGTATACCCATGTAAACAATATCCTACATAAAACATGCGAGTTTTCATCGATTATAACAACATAAGAGGGTAAAATCTATATAAACCTCAAGAACCCTAATACTTTCTTTATCTTAGTTTCTTTCATTCTTTTTCCAGATTTTCTATCACTAACACCATGTAAATTCGTGGTTCAACCTCTACATGTAAAATGGATTTCCAGAATATAATCTTTACCTTTACAACATGTAAATTTTTTTTTATCTCTAATTAATGTTTTTCTTTAAGCTCTAATTCTAATCAACCTTAGACTAATATAAAAGGAAGCATTAACTTGATTAAAGCAAGATAGATACTTGCCTGGAAATTTAGTCTCTGATTTATGGGAGAAAAAGGTGTGGTTGTGATCCCCTTCGCGCGATCTACGATTTGGCGGTGACGACGGTGCAACCGGAGGAGTTCTTGGCCTAAAACTCTTTGGAAAAGTTCTCCTCTTCCTCTCCAATGGTCGTCATTAGTTTTTGGTTATCTTAACCCTAGAAGACAACACTTACCAACTGATATAACCCTACCACCTTATAATTTATTCACTTTTTATTAATCAACATTTAGTCCCGACACGACACAGGCACGTCCCGACTTAAATTTCCATAATTGCCATTTTATTCACACGTGACAATTTTTATAAAATAAATCTCATATATTACTATACTCATCCAGTAACATTCAACAAATTTTCAATAATTACTAACTCTCGTCACGCTAGTAAATATTTAAAACAATATTTCGGATTAAAAATTAAATTAATTTATCTCAATTAAATTTAATAAATCCCTAAATTTAAAAGCCATAAAAATACGGGGTATTACATTCTCCTCCGGTAGCAACAATTTTCAGCTCCAATCTTCCATTTCTCTCTCTTTTCTCCATTTTCTCCCAACTCTCTCTTCTTTCTCTCTCTCTTGGCTTATAACATGAAATAAGTAATAAAAGGGGTTTGGGAGACTTAACCGGGTTCTAAACATTAATTCCCCTCTTTTAAAATGTTGATACACCATTAAAATGACTCGTAACTACTTAATTGAGTCATAACCCGTCAAAAGTGCCCGAAACTCCAAAAATACAACTTGGCACTTATTTTGACTATCTCGACTATTCTAAATCTAACTGCACCCCCTAAATTGGCATCCGAAGTATCATGAACTATTTTATGTCCCCGTATCATTTTTAAATTCATATATTATGCTCAAATTTTAATATAAGTCATAACCGTCGTTTAACATACAACGACGCAATAAAACACAATATAATGCTATTTACCTTCTCATAACGGTAAATAGGAAAAACATAGTAAATATTATCCATTAGCTCATGGGAAATGATATTTGCTCTAACTTTCTCTATTTTATAAAATTAGCCCATCAGGCGAAATAATATAAAATAGTCGCTCAAAAGTCTGGGTTGTTACATACTCCCCCCCCCCCCTAGAATTAAATTTTGCCCTCAAAATTCAGGCACACAGCATAACCGTAATAAGGGTGTACTATTATAAACTATCGTTCTTCTATCTTTAAAACTTTCTAGGCATTACGGTGTCCCTTACGAGACTCGGTCTAACGATACCACTTTAAATCTTTGTTTGCACTCTTCGTGCTCCAAAATAGTACCTAGCCGTTCCTAATGAACTATCGATCCTATCCTCAACAACGGAAGAAAATGCCTACATAACTCGGCACAAGTTGCCTCTCCTCCTTAATCACGTCATACCCTTCCTGGGGAATATCTACACTAACACTTAATCGTTGAACCCCAACACTACTTAACTTCTATTCGTGCTGGTGTAGCCCTTTAAAGTATGCGGCTCAATGAGCCCAATCATAGAAAAAAATATTCCTGCACCACTCTAAGACCAAGGAATATGTTGTCCGCTGGCTCCTCCCAACGAGCAGGCGAATTACCCAGCCGGCTAAACAGGGCCACCCATGGTGCCATCCTTTATAAAAACGATACGAATTATTGTACGAAAATTCGATTAATAAAAGATACTTCTCCCATCCTTTCTTTAAGCCTAAGGCGCACATTCGAGGTATGCCTTTCGGCATTAGGTTAACTTTCTCCGTTCATTCATCCACTTACGGGTGGTAGGTTGTATCCAACATCAATTTGGTTCCCATTTCTTCCTGGAAACTTTACCAATATTTTGACACGAAAATCTAGTCTCGGTCCAATGCTATTATGATAGGAACCTCATACAGTTCTACACTCCACCATAAAGAGCGGGGTGTACTCCTCTGCAAATAGTCCGCCCATATCGGTTGGAAAAGCAACGATTTGGTCAAATGATCCATAATTTTCTCAAATAGGATCATGACCATTGCGATACCGGCAATTCGATGAAAATGTCCATGGATATACCCTTACTCGTTCCACACTACTCTCTTCACACTAGTAGGTGAATTGCTAAATCAAAGATATGAATGATCTTGATATAGCGTCCTCTTGGTTAAGCTCATTCCACCTGGCTTCCCATGCCTTCACTAGTCACCCCCGCAGGTTTTTTACTCGGCGCATCCGCTACACCATTCGTATTTCCTTAGCGAAAGGGAATATCCAATTGATAGTCCTTTACGAACTTTAAATCAAGCGTGGGATAATACTTCTCACAGATTTTAAGTTTGTAAGATGCATAAATAATGGGTCCATGCTTCAGTATTAATACTTCCCATTCCTGGCAGAGACTCGTTCGTTAAATCCACTCTCGATCTTAACAACACGAGTTCAGGAGTAAAAGTCAGCTCATCCTTTTGACTCCCTGAAATTTAGGTTACCGACGTAACGTTCTTTCTAAGAGAAGCATCACCTTGTCCTAGCGTCCTAAATTTCTCGAGATCCCATACTTCTATTTCTAGGGACCTAATCCTTCTTAGAGTTAACCCACAACCTACTCGTGGTTAACTCCCTACCGCCTTCCTAAAACCACATCACATGCCCTAAGGGCCTTACGTCTTAAGAATCCTAAGGTCGATATATACCCTAATCAAGTCGTATAAATATTATGCTAATTATATACCTAGTGCCCAAGACCTTTCTCAACTTCTGACATTCGCTCGATTTCATGCGTGGGACGTCTCACAAAAGCGAAATCCAAATAAGGAACCCTCCCGTTACACTACTACCTCGCATCGTCGGTCATCAAGAGGTAACGGCCTAAGACACATGATCGGGACCGCTAAAATTCTAATTCGTAACCCTACTAATGTACTTCTACTTTTATGTCCTATTATTTCAAATAATTGGAAATTTAACTAGTCGGACGTTTACTGTATGTAAAGTCTTACAAATACTTCATCCCCCTATATATACATACATCTTTTTAAATGGCCTTCTCATCAAGGCATAACCATAAGTCTAAATCTGACTTTCTTATCTAGGTCTCCCTCACATCGATCAAAGGAGAGAACCATTTACAGTGCTTCTATATCGCACTTTAATAGTCCTTTAATCACTCATTCACGTGATTCTCAGCTAAACCTTCCAACCCGGCATCTTAACAATAAAATAAAATAAAATAAAAGAAGAAAGAATAGCATCTCTCCACTCCCAACATCGTTAAGGTTCATGCGTGGAGCGTCTCGCAAAGCGAAATCAAAACAAGGAACCCCTCCGATAAATTACCACTTAACTTTGTTGGTCGTGGAGATAAGGCAACACCATACAAGCAAGGCAAACAGACAACAAACGAATAAAAAAATAATGGAAATTTTTCGCATACTTAAAACTACCTCTATAAAGTCTCAATCCTGTATCCAGGGGAGATATCATAGAACAACTAGTTCCGCTCTGAAACTAGAAGTAGGATAGCCTCGCAATCTATTTTCTTTCTATCACCCCAACTAAACCAAGAATACTCTCACTCGTATAACACATATAATACAAGTAGCACATACCACACATATACATTTAAAATATCATCACTCGCCTTATAACGAGTGAAGGAAAATATAGAACTTCCCTACCATGGAAGTCATATAGATATACTCACTATAATAACATCGATAATACCATAAGCTCAATTTACACACCCAAATCTAGGGTTAATAAAATACTTCTCCATCTTATCATACAAAATGCACCACCCTTTTAACTAAGGTGGAACTCCCGCCAATATTCTTGCCAATTTCTTTGGCCACTACCAATGGTTGTCAGACACCGTACTCTATTCTTATCTGAACCAAACTACTTCCATTAATGCCCCAACTATGCTAGGTATCCTATTCTTGCCCCTTTTCTTTAATCAACAAGATCAAAATGCATGGTTCTATATTCCACGTCATAACCGTTTCTCCATATCTTGCTACCCTGACGATTTCCCTTGTAGTTCCCTTAACTTCCTCAATAAAAGAGAACATGCTACAGGCCTCCCTTGCCTTATTTCAAAGGTCTTCCCCGGGCGGATGTCCACCAATGGGGTTTCATGAATACAACTTCTCCAGAAGTGTTAGCAACACTTACTTGTGAGCCTATCATTTCACTAAAGGGCTCATTCTCCCTTGTATCTACCCACTTCAATGCAAAGTTTCCTTAACCCTGTAACTCTTTATTCACCGTCGGCCTCTGACCGAACCTCATATGAATATTTGGGAATCTACTTTCTCATCGTTCCTAATTTCCCAGAGAAAATCGTCATTGAAAATATCTACCGGGTTTCTCTACGAGCGAAGCTTCCTACTCCACCAAATACGGCGACTACGTTCCCACCATTTCAACATTACTCCAATAGGTGAAAGATTTTCCTCCATTCTTTGCATCTGGGTACTTCTATACCCCTCTCTAGGTCAAAGCTCCTGGGACTTATATTTCCACCAAATGAAATTACACTTCCTCCATTTGACTTAACTTCAACATATGGCCCTTATCAAGGACTTTTAAACCTCAAATATAGCGTCGCTTGGAATCCCAATCTTAGTACCACTCTCTACTTGCAGCGGTACTTGGAAAACTATATCTACTGTACTTATTAGTCGTGGTATCAATATAAGATAATGCTACGAAGGGAGAGATCTCCAAAGCTGCCCTCATCCCGACTACAACTCACAGTTCTTAGTAATCCGTCTCATGACGCCTCCACAATGACCTATCCTGATGCCCTTCTTCATTCGACCTATGAATCTCACACAAACGCGCAAAAGATTTTTTTACATCATGGCAGGAGAACGAAATCTCACAAGAGAAATCAAGGATCTTAGTCCTAAGGCTCTACATCAAATCAAAAGTAATGCCGAAAGCGTAATGTGACACCCCGCCTAATAAAATACCGGGTGATCAGTCCTATACCAAATTAAAACAGGAATCTCAGTTGGATCATCCTTAGCATCACTGTCGAAAACTTTCTTTAAGACTTACTAACCACCTAGTATTCCAAACGCTGGTGCCAATTTTATCTTTTACTTAAACCAAAACTGAACATGTGGAATTAAAATATAAACCATTCACACAACTGAATGAAAATAAACTGAATCATAATCAATTAAACAACTTGCCGAATAAACCATCAGCCACCAAAGTAAAAATAATACAATACAACATCCAACATCTGAATAAAATATAACTGAAAACTGTACCGAGAGGTCTGGGCAACAAGCCCTAAGTAAAACTGAACTGAGAAAAGATTCCTACTCTAGGAATGAATGAACGATGCGTCTAATCCAAACTCCTGCTAACATCCACATATGTCGCAGCTCCGTGTCCCTGGAATTGAGTATCAATCCTGGCGTCCCTATGGCTGGACACCTAAAAGGTTTTGGAAAATAGTTTTATAGCAAGGGGTTAGAACCCAAAACATTTGGAAAGTATTTAGCAAGTGAATTAACTGCAGTAATTTAAAATGCATGAATGCTCTTCATATTAAAGTTAGTGTCGCACTCTCTTGTGGACATTCTCACCCCTCCACTAATGTGCACACCTAACGGTTACCTTAACCCCACCTAGTTGTATTACCCCGTCCAACTAGTCCTGGTGTAACCTCCCCTTGCCATACTACTCTAACCCGAGTATTATTATTTCCGAATTATAAGTTATCTCACTAATCAACTTATTTAATTCCTTCTTAATTAATAGCCTATAACCGTAACACAAGTTATATTAATTAAATATATCACACACTGTATTATTCCCAAAAATGTTTAACTTAATTAATTTCTCATTAATTAACAGCATATAACTGTAACCCGAGTTATATAAAATAAATACATCACACACTGTATTATTACCTACATATAATATTCACTACCATATTATATGTATCTTACTAAAACATTCATACATATATAATACGTGTACCCATCCTTCCGAGTATACCCTCACTGGATGATTCCCTCTCAAGTGCCATCTCATTAGGTATGCACAAAAAACCTAGTTACCCAAGTTGGATTCGCTCACCAACCTGGTTTAAAACAAAACGAAGTGGAGGCGATCATATTCCTTCCCTGAAAATGAGATAAGCCCCTCACCCATATAACGGACGCTATGACCTGGGGATATACTCACCCTACTCCTCAAGCTAGGGGATTCACCCACATCGCGCAACCTCCCTTGATAGCACTAGAGAATATAATTTAATAAATATCTAATCACTGATATTTAGTAGCACACACAATATATACACATATATATATACTATCACTACACCGTATATATATATATAAAAAATAAACCCCGGCTTTACCGTGTACTCACAACCCGTAACATTAGTCTGAAATCCCGAGTCTCTCGCCTGACTCGACCAAATAAGTTTTCTCACTTATTATATTATTATTATCCCGAGTCTATGGTCTGACTCTAATTTAATTAATTCCCATATTAATTAATGTAATACTTTCCCCGAGTCTATGGTCCGACTCTGTGTTAATTAATTTACACACTTAATTAATTAATACCAATCCAAGTCTATGGTCCGACTTTCATTTAATTAATTTCACCCAATTAATTTCTATAATGATAGCCCGAGTCTATACCTCGACCCTTATTTAATTTAATATCACCTAAATTAACTTATTACCTCCCTGAGTCTACCATCCGTCTCTAATTAAATTAATTACCCACCTATTAATTTAATACCTTCCCGAGTCTACAATCCGACTCTAATTATATAATTAGCACAATTATCAATTTAATACCAATCCGAGTCTGCGGTCCGACTCTATTTAAATTAATTTACACACTAATTAATTTACTTCCTTCCTCAGCCTACAGCCCAACTCTAGCTAATTAATTGCACATTAATTAAATTACCACTTTCCCGAGTCTATATTCCGACTCTACCTTAATTAATTTATCTCCAACCTTAATTCACTACCTTGGCGTCGCTTAGCCAATATACCCGGACTCACTCACTTGATCCGTATCTCCCTATTTTGGAATAACATCCCTCAATTTCCTCCATAGAGTTTCCCCACATAAATTGCTCCTAGTCCCAATTACTATTCCCCATAATTACTAGGAATATGTATTTCATAATTATATAACACTAATTAATGTATGAAAATTAATATATAATTAATTTCCCCCTTATCTCACACACAGGCCGAACTGCCCAGAATTAACCATCGTCGATCGATCGATGCCCCCCGATCGATCGATCGATCCCTTCGTTCCAGCGCTCCTTCCTTGCTGAATTTCACCATTAACGAATATTAAGGTTTTTAATCCAAAGTCTAAACCTCAAATCACATTATCCCACCACATAAACATAGTTATTCCACATCCTACACATCAAGGGACCTTAGGATAATCAATTTATCTACTTATCTCATGATTTTTGAAATGGGTCTTTCTTCACAAAAATTCAATTATCTGTTTTACAATCCAATTTTCAGATTTAATTTCTACTCTTTTATGTTCTGGATTTCTCATTCAAATCATACGTACATATTCAGATATCAATCACCTATCTAAATCTTACTTTGAATCTCATTCAAGTGTCCCATAAACAAAAACCCCATTTTGTACCCATTTACACCCAAAACGAATTTTAGTATACACATCACTAAAATATGAATTGGATATCACAATTTAGAAGTAAAAAAACAGTTAACCACTTGCCTGGAATTGTTCGTAGGGTCTGATCCGTCGTCGACATCCCTTAATTTGGCTCCAATAACCTCCAATTTGCCTTTTGATTGTTTCCCCCAATCTCCCTCTCAAACCCTAGGTTAGAATAATGTTGGCTTCTCCTTTTCCTTTTCTTAGGTTTAGGTTTAAAAACACAAATCCCGTTTTTTGCCTAATGGGCTAAATTAAAATAGCCCAAATCACCCCATGTGGGCCCGGCTATGCCCAAAAATGTCCCGAGACCCAATTACTACCCCCGGGTACTCTTTTCTGACTATCTCAACCCATCCGGACTCAACCGCGCACTCAGAATTGGCATCCAAATTAATTTATAAAAATCCTTATCTCACACCCAAATTTAGTCTATACCGACTCCTGGCTGGAACAAGTGCATACCCCGTCATTAATACTCGAAATGGCGTAATTAAATTATTACTATTCACTCAGTAAATAAATTTCCCTAAAAATTAACCATTCACTTCCCGATTAATATTTAAATAAATATATTGTCATAATTAATTCAATTAAAATTACAACACACCAGTAATTTAAAATCCCGAATTAATTAAATATTAAATGCACAAAAATACGGGGTGTTACATACTTCCCCCCTTATAAAGGAATTTCGTCCTCGAAATTAAGATAAACCTAGTGTTCCAGTATTCGCATATTACTCACTAGTCAAGTGCCTCCAAGCCCGCTATATCTATCCCATCCGATTCTAACCATACGTTAAACACGTATGCATTTAACTTTACCAGGGCGCCCATACACCCTATACCCGTGCTTAACCGCACAAAATTTACCCGACTGTGCTAGTCGCAACCCGTAATATAACTTCGAACCCGTAATCATATTACATATATATATATATATATATATATATATACATATATAATTACTGTCCGGGTACTCAACCCATGCTACGTCCAACTATTTCCCCATAAATACTTATCTCTCAACACAAAAGAATGTACGCTTACCCTTATGCTACCAAAGACAACATAATACCGCGCCCTTACTGCCCCTAGTCCTTGCGCAAAATAAACCCCGAGCTATCTCTCTTTGCTCGAAAATAATTTAACCACCCTGATTCACTTCGGTAAACATCCCCATTTATCGAGATAAAATGTGAGAACACAAAACCTCACTATGTGTTATTGCACCAGGAAATACAACATATATACCCACATATATATAGGCTATACGACCTCTCAGGTGATACCTAGTACCAACCATACCCTGGTGTCGCGAACACCAAAATTTAACTCCACTATTCACAATAGTTAAATTCCATCGCTATCCAGCCGATGTTTAAAAAGTATTATCAACCCTACTCCCATAATTCTCGAAAGTAGAAATTCCTTGCCTAATTCAACCAATCACTCAGTGCACTCCTCCACTCTCTCATGAAGAACACTAAGGAACTCCGCTATCTTACAAAAAGTTTACCCACATGCTATGGCTGCTACCGACAACGCACCCACTAAGTTCGACTTACCTGCGAACTCTAGTGAAAAATAAGTCTTATTCTGTGACATCCTCTTTGTCACTCAATAATATACCCCATGCCCCTAGGGTAAAATAATTACCTCTATACCCCAGCTGTAGCGGCTGGTTCTCAATTTTTGGAGCAGCTTCTCCCTGCCCGAATGCACTCGTGATTTGCTTTAGTGGCTGTACATCCAGGACCTCGTCCTGTAGTTGACTCCTGACTTGCTTAAGGAAATATCTCTTCATGTGTCTCGCTTTTCCCCCAAACGAAACATTTTCTAATATGTTCACCCTGCCACTGATCCTTTCCATGCCAACCTTGTTGAAATTCCTGGCCATCCCGCCGGTAGCCTCCAGTTCTAGATCGTTTGGCATAATTCCCCTGCCGGAAATCCTGCCCTTGATCTTCCCCAGTCTGCTGCTGGGATACCCCACTGGTATTGTTCCTTTCTGCCTCATCCGATCGGCTAATCCCCACTCCCCTCCCGCTTCCTTTCGCGTGGAAGCGATATTCCCGACAGTGCCGGAGTGTTGCGTTAATGACATCAGTATAATCTACAAATGTGGAATTATTAATTAAATGTTGTCTGATTCTCCAGACTAACCCATCCATAAACTTTGCTTTCTTTCTCTTTTCCTAGCTTACCATCATCCGGTAAAAATTTGCCAACGAGTGAAATCTTCCTCGTAATCGGCCACTAAACAGTCTCCCTTTGAGTCACCTCACAAAATTTTCTCCTCTTTTCGGTCTCAACCGCTGAAGGAAAAATACTTGCAGTCGAACCGCACCCAAAACTCAGTAGTAGCTAGTGTGTCCCTTTCCTCAACTGTGGTGATTGACTCCCACCACTGTAGCACCACTCCCACTAACTAAAAGTGGTTAGCCTTTACCTCCGCACCCCATCGCAATCTCCCATGCGTAGGTGACGCTGGATACCTCTCTTCCTTGACACACTAGTACTACAGCTGAACCCCCTCGCAACTCTGGTGGGTTCCCGCTAAAATAACCTCTCTTTATTGTTACCACCCCGACGACCCTGCGTGAGTCTGAACACCCAACGCCACTAAAACTCTTGGCTGATTCCGTGGAAGGTACCTTGTCGTTGTGACCACCGTTGCTCCAACTGCCGGTGCTACTATTTCAGTGACCTATGCTGCCAAAATCATCTATGGTCGTTGCTGTGGTAGCTCTTGTTCCTAACGAGCCTCCCTCGTCTCATCTCCTCTCGCTGCCCTAACTGCTCTCTCCTTCCTGGGCATCATCTGGACTGAGAATCGAATTTTGAATGAGTTCACTCTCAAATAAAAATTTCGCAGAAGAACGTATATGCGCATACGTATGAGAATACAACAATCCTATAATAGGGCTCTATATCAAAGATTGATAAGCCGAAACGTGAAAAGCCGCACAGATCCTAAGGACACTAGAACCTGATGCTCAGATACCATCTGTGACACCCCGCCTAATAAAATACCGGGTGATCAGTCCAATACCAAATTAAAACAGGAATCTCAGTTGGATCATCCTTAGCATCACTGTCGAAAACTTTCTTTAAGACTTACTAACCACCTAGTATTCCAAACGCTGGTGCCAATTTTATCTTTTACTTAAACCAAAACTGAACATGCGGAATTAAAATATAAACCATTCACACAACTGAATGAAAATAAACTGAATCATAATCAATTAAACAACTTGCCGAATAAACCATCAGCCACCAAAGTAAAAATAATACAATACAATATCCAACATCTGAATAAAATATAACTGAAAACTGTACCGAGAGGTCTGGGCAACAAGCCCTAAGTAAAACTGAACTGAGAAAATATTCTTACTCTAGGAATGAATGAACGATGCGTCTAATCCAAACTCCTGCTAACATCCACATATGTCGCAGCTCCGTGTCCCTGGAATTGAGTATCAATCCTGGCGTCCCTGTGGCTGGACACCTAAAAGGTTTTGGAAAATAGTTTTATAGCAAGGGGTTAGAACCCAAAACATTTGGAAAGTATTTAGCAAGTGAATTAACTGCAGTAATTTAAAATGCATGAATGCTCTTCATATTAAAGTTAGTGTCGCACTCTATTGTGGACATTCTCACCCCTCCACTAATGTGCACACCTAACGGTTACCTTAACCCCACCTAGTTGTACTACCCCGTCCAACTAGTCCTGGTGTAACCTCCCCTTGCCATACTACTCTAACCCGAGTATTATTATTTCCGAATTATAAGTTATCTCACTAATCAACTTATTTAATTCCTTCTTAATTAATAGCCTATAACCGTAACACAAGTTATATCAATTAAATATATCACACACTGTATTATTCCCAAAAATGTTTAACTTAATTAATTTCTCATTAATTAACAGCATATAACTGTAACCCGAGTTATATAAAATAAATACATCACACACTATATTATTACCTACATATAATATTCACTACCATATTATATGTATCTTACTAAAACATTCATACATATATAATACGTGTACCCATCCTTCCGAGTATACCCTCACTGGATGATTCCCTCTCAAGTGCCATCTCACTAGGTATGCACAAATAACCTAGTTACCCAAGTTGGATTCGCTCACCAACCTGGTTCAAAACAAAACGAAGTGGAGGCGATCATATTCCTTCCCTGAAAGTGAGATAAGCCCCTCACCCATATAACGGACGCTATGACCTGGGGATATACTCACCCTACTCCTCAAGCTAGGGGATTCACCCATATCGCGCAACCTCCCTTGATAGCACTAGAGAATATAATTTAATAAATATCTAATCACTGATATTTAGTAGCACACACAATATATGCACATATATATATACTATCACTACACCGTATATATATATATATAAAATAAACCCCGGCTTTACCGTGTACTCACAACCCGTAACATTAGCCTGAAATCCCGAGTCTCTCGCCTGACTCGACAAAATAAGTTTTCTCACTTATTATATTATTATTATCCCGAGTCTATGGTTTGACTCTAATTTAATTAATTCCCATATTAATTAATGTAATACTTTCCCCGAGTCTATGGTCCGACTCTGTGTTAATTAATTTACACACTTAATTAATTAATACCAATCCAAGTCTATGGTCCGACTTTCATTTAATTAATTTCACCCAATTAATTTCTATAATGATAGCCCGAGTCTATACCTCGACCCTTATTTAATTTAATATCACCTAAATTAACTTATTACCTCCCTGAGTCTACCATCCGTCTCTAATTAAATTAATTACCCACCTATTAATTTAATACCTTCCCGAGTCTACAATCCGACTCTAATTATATAATTAGCACAATTATCAATTTAATACCAATCCGAGTCTGCGGTCCGACTCTATTTAAATTAATTTACACACTAATTAATTTACTTCCTTCCCGAGCCTACAACCCAACTCTAGCTAATTAATTGCACATTAATTAATTTACCACTTTCCCGAGTCTATATTCCGACTCTACCTTAATTAATTTATCTCCAACCTTAATTCACTACCTTGGCGTCGCTTAGCCAATATACCCGGACTCACTCACTTGATCCGTATCTCCCTATTTTGGAATAACATCCCTCAATTTCCTCCATAGAGTTTCCCCACATAAATTGCTCCTAGTCCCAATTACTATTCCCCATAATTACTAGGAATATGTATTTCATAATTATATAACACTAATTAATACATGAAAATTAATATATAATTAATTTCCCCCTTATCTCACACACAGGCCGAACTGCCCAGAATTAACCATCGTCGATCGATCGATGCCCCCCGATCGATCGATCGATCCTACACATCAAGGGACCTTAAGATAATCAATTTATCTACTTATCTCCTGATTTTCGAAATGGGTCTTTCTTCACAAAAATTCAATTATCTGTTTTACAATCCAATTTTCAGATTTAATTTCTACTCTTTTATGTTCTGGATTTCTCATTCAAATCATACGTACATATTCAGATATCAATCACCTATCTAAATCTTACTTTGAATCTCATTCAAGTGTCCCATAAACAAAAAACCCATTTTGTACCCATTTACACCCAAAACGAATTTTAGTATACACATCACTAAAATATGAATTGGATATCACAATTTAGAAGTAAAAAAACAGTTAACCACTTGCCTGGAATTGTTCGTAGGGTCTGATCCGTCGTCGACATCCCTTAATTTGGCTCCAATAACCTCCAATTTGCCTTTTGATTGTTTCCCCCAATCTCCCTCTCAAACCCTAGGTTAGAATAATGTTGGCTGCTCCTTTTCCTTTTCTTAGGTTTAGGTTTAAAAACACAAATCCCGTTTTTTACCTAATGGGCTAAATTAAAATAGCCCAAATCACCCCATGTGGGCCCGGCTATGCCCAAAAATGTCCCGAGACCCAATTACTACCCCCGGGTACTCTTTTCTGACTATCTCGACCCATCCGGACTCAACCGCGCACTCAAAATTGGCATCCAAATTAATTTATAAAAATCCTTATCTCACACCCAAATTTAGTCTATACCGACTCCCGGCTGGAACAAGTGCATACCCCGTCATTAATACACGAAATGGCGTAATTAAATTATTACTATTCACTCAGTAAATAAATTTCCCTAAAATTAACCATTCACTTCCCGATTAATATTTAAATAAATATATTGTCATAATTAATTCAATTAAAATTACAACACACCAGTAATTTAAAATCCCGAATTAATTAAATATTAAATGCACAAAAATACGGGGTGTTACACGTAATACGTCTGCACATATTCCTAAGGACACTGGAACCTGGCTCTGATACCATATGTGACAACCCGCCTACTAAAATAAGAGGTGGCCAGCCCAATACTCTAATAATCACAGGAATCATAGATGGACCATTCTTAGCATTACTATCGTTAAAATAAGAGTACGAGATAACCACCAATCAATTTAAAAAACGGACTGTCAAATTAAAATTTTGTAAGTTAAAAGAAAAACACTTAGACAATCCAACTTGCAAAAATGGTGGATACGAAAAATCAACGGGTAATAAAATACATTATGCGTAAAGTAATAACCGAATAAGTTGTCGGTTAATAGACAAATACATACAGGTTACACCGAGTATTACAATTTAATATCACATTATAATAAATGAGTACAAAGCATGGGAAACACGCTCGAATAAATAAACGGGACATAGCTAGAGTACAAAAGATAAAAGTGTCTATAGCAAATATCCTACAGCATCCGCAAAATGCTATAGCTCCAGGACAACTGGAATGGAAAGGTCAATACGGGCGTCCTTGCGGTAGAGCACCTGAACGGACAAGGAGTTGCATTGAAAACAAAGAGATATAGATACGGGTCAGGGTCCGGTTTGATATGATTACCATGTGACTAAAATGCATGACATTTAAGTGTGTAACTTTCACTCGCAATTAACATAAAATTTCTCACCTCTCAATTCTAAAAGCACAACCTAGCGCAATATCAATGATGATGCTCGATATTCATATAAGCATGGGAGAACTCAACTACATTACTCAAGGAGACATCCAAAATCAACTATTCATAATTCTACATACATAGTTCCTTTTTCTCTTTAGGAGATACATATATGTCAATTCATTTTATCAAATGTTTACCAATACCATTTTATCTCATAGCTACCAATTTTATTTCCCTTCTTATATCCAGGAAATGTATTTAAAGCAAGTTTTATTATCATAAAATGCTTTTACATTTCATAATTTCTCAATTTCCCTTTTTCCATCCAGGATATGTATTTAAAGCCATTTTATTATCATAAAATGATTTAACATCAATAATGTCCAACATTATTAAGAATAGTTATATTTCATATCATATAACGTTTCTAAGACCGCCCGTCCGGATTTCCCCACTATGCGCGCCCCTAAATGGCTATCATCTTCCAGGGACTATCAAACAAGACAACCTGGGATCTTACAACGCGAGACGTCAGGAAGCGGCCATATACCTTGCGAGTGAGTCATAATCACACCTGGAATTACCTCACTAGTGCAAAATAAACATATAATAACCGGTCATATGGCCGAGGACTATATTCTCCCTGCATTCATTAGCCAGGAGACTTCACCTCACGCACGCAACTTCCCTTATGATAGCAATTTAGAGAGGTGTGTTTGCGTAAATTATCATTTACGAAAATCATTTCTTTTTCCATTTTGAAAACATCCACATTGTTCATTCTCAAAATAATTTATTCTTAATGATTAAATACCAATTTTAAAATATGCATTTCTTATTCTTAAAGTCATATTTTATTAATGTCCTAAGACCCGAAGTGCCAATATCCTCACACTAGTCTCCAAGAGTCCAAAACAATACCATCAATCAACAAAGTGAGTCTCCCTCAATAATAGTCTCCCAAAAGTCACAATGTTATCATTTTCACCTTCTATACATTTTAGGTTAACTTCCTATATCAATCGGAACATTAACCTCTCTAATCTAACCTTAGAATAAGCCCATTTGTCCCCATGCTAGCCTAGGACATTTGTCTACCCAATACCACCCTATAAAACTCTTTATTACTTCCCAAAGTAAGGTTCTTAAACCTCAAACCTAAAAGAAAACGGATAAAAAATAAAACTAGAAAAATATCACAAAAACAGGGCATCCGAATCGATTCGCCTAGGGCCGAATCGATTCGCCCCTGATTGCGAATTGATTCGCCCAAAAACGAATAGATTCGGTGAGTAAAACCAAAATTCCGTCTCAGCCGAATCAATTCGGCCCCAACCTGAATTGATTCGGTTTCCCAGACCTGTATCCTTCCCCATAACTGAATCGATTCGGTCCTGCAGAATTGCCCAATTTGGGCTACTAGTTGTATGAACCCTAAAATCCCAAAAACTCCAAATCTCCAATTTTCTCCAACATCAACAACAATTAATTCTACTACATTACATCTACACTATAACTAACTAATTTCCCAACTCAAATCAAGTTAAACTACAAAATTAAGGGTTTAAACACCACAATCACCAAAAACTCATTTATGGTTTAAATCCCGAAAACTAACTATACATGCAATTTATCACATTAAATCATGATCTAGCAAGTAAGAAACTTCCCTCAAGTTCGTAGTCTCGGATTTTCCTCCGGTAGCAACAATTTTCAGCTCCAATCTTCCATTTCTCTCTCTTTTCTCCATTTTCTCCCAACTCTCTCTTTTCTCTCTCTATCTCTCTCTCTTGGATTATAACACGAAATAAGGAATAAAAGGGGTTTGGGAGACTTAACCGGGTTCTAAACATTAATTCCCCTCTTTTAAAATGTTGATAAACCATTAAAATGACTCGTAACTACTTAATTGAGTCATAACCCATCAAAAGTGCATGAAACTCCAAAAATAAAACTTGGCACTTATTTTGACTATCTCGACTATTCTAAAACTAACCGCACCCCCTAAATTGGCATCCGGAGTATCGTGAACTATTTTATGTCCCCATATCATTTTTAAATTCATTAATTATGTTCAAATTTTAATATAAGTCATAACCATCGTTTAACATACAACGACGCAATAAAACACAATATAATGTTATTTACCTTCTCATAACGGTAAATATTATTATTATTATTATTATTATGGGACAATTAATGTTTGGTCCCTAGAAGCTGAGTATATTTTGCACTTTGTCCACCTTATTTTTTTAATTTACAAAAATACCCTTGTATAGTTTTTTTATAAAAAAATTCTTAGGATTTTGTGTTTTGTATGATGAGGGACTTTTCGGAACAAATAAAATATTTGGACTAATCATTATTTAAAAAATTATCGAGAGACTTTTCATCAAATGACACTATTATTATTGTATAAAGTAAATAATTTGGTTGGATCAAACTTAATTTATATGCTTTAGTACATTGTCTTTAGATTTTTGCTACTATTCTTCTTCGATCTCGGCCTCTACAACTCCCTCTTTATGTGTCGCACCTCAATCCACTAGTTTTGCATTGTACCCGTTTCGTGCCTGTACGCCTTCACGCCTTCACGACTAACGTCCACCTAGCTAACAGCTCACGGCAAATTGGCACCTGACGGCGGTTCAACATTATAAAAGTCTCTCTGGGCCATGTACATGTCTAATAAATATATGAGACACGATGTCCAATTTTTTAATGGTTCTCATACATGGAAAAGCTTAATGAGGGTGAAAGAAATCTGTCTCCTTCAAATGCAATGTATTGATGGGAAATGGCTCTGGTCTTCTGAAACTTCAGGTGAATTCTCATTCTCTTCTGCCTATGCCTCTTGCCTTGATAATCATCCTTCTTCCACTGTTTATAGCATTATTTGGGATAGTAATATTCCAAAAAAATGCTCTATTAATATGTGGAAAATTATCAATAAAAGCATTCCTTTAGATGATATCATTCAAGGCATTGGTATTAAATTATGCTCCAGATGTTGCCTTTGTAAGAAAGATGTTGAGATAGTTGACCATTTATTCCTTCAATGCCCAAGTATAACTCCAGTTTGGAAGTTTTTCTATAATCTCATGGGAATTGATATGAGCACAATCAGTATTCCCTCTATGCTCTTAAGTTGGTGGATCAAAAGTGGCCCAAAGGATTATTCCAAATTTCTTGGTAAATGCATCCCCATTATTGTGTGTTGGGAGATATGGAAATGCAGAAATAAAGTTTTTTTGATAATTCCTCATTTGATGAAAAATATCTTATTTCTTAGTCCATTAATTTGATTTCTAGTATTTGCAAAGGGGTTCAATTTAGACATAATATATCTTTCTTTGATATTGGGATTAAATCTACTTTCTATCTCAACATTAAACAATATATTAAATTGTCTATCCCTATCAAATGGATCTCCCCCTACCCACATAAATTCAAATTAAACATTGATGGGGCCTCTAAAGGTAATCCTGGAAGAAGTGGAATTGGTGGCATTTTATGAAATCAAAAAGGAGACATCATATTTGCCTATGCTCAGCCTGAGGGATATGCTTCTAATTCATTTGTGGAAATCAAAAGTCTCTGGATGGGGTCAAATCTTTGCTTGGAATACAACTTTAAGGAAGTAGTGATTGAATCAGATTCTTCTTATGTGGTGAATATGATAAATAGAAACTGGAAATCGCTTTGGAATCTTATTAAATGTGTGGAAGAAATCAAAGAGAATCTCATCAATACCAAAAGTTCATTAGTTCACTGCTTCAGGGAATCAAATATGGTTGTATATAGCCTGGAAAATTATGGGGTTAATATTCATTCATCTTCAATCATCAATAATTTATCGGACCTTCCAAAGATAACTCGAGGAGCTTACAAGATGGACAAGATGGGATGTTGCTACATTAGATCTTCTTTCAAATGATCTCTCTTTTTTCTTGTAATGGGACTTCTATAAAGCCCCATATTTTTTATTTTTTAAGTTTCCTGTATCTCTCTTCTATCTAAGCTTGCTTAGTTGCCACCTGGGAGAGGCTTGTTCTCCTCATTTTAATAATATCTAGGGGGTTCAGTCCCCCTTAAAAAAAATAGTATAAAACATTGTGTGCTACACCAAAGCTTCCACACAATAGTCCTCTATGAACAGAAAGTTGGAGACAATTTTAAAAATAATAACAACTCAGCATGAGAGATTTCTGGAAAAGAAAATACTTTTATTGCATTGCATTAGTAATAACAACTCTCACCATTCCCCTAACTATATGGGAATTACTCATTCATATACATATTACTCTCTACAAGCTTACAAACTCTTTCTAACTTCTAAACTTTGATACTGGAAGTCTTACAACCGATGTCTCTCAATACAACCCTTACATCCCTTTTATACCACAAGGGAGCTTACATATGACTTGTTACCGGAGGCTAACAGTTAACCGGTTAAAGAAAAAATACAAATATTTAAAGTCTAAAGTTTTATCTCTTCATAAAGTAATTCGTCTTCTTATGGCAGGTCTTTGTCTGAATGGGACCGTCTGATGGCCCATAAGTCTGTCGTCTTGTGATAATATAAGAGAATCAAACAGCCAATGTATTCGTCTTCTTATTAGTCCGGTGGCCCACTTGGGGCAGGGATCTTTTTCTTTAAGGAAAAAAAGTCTAAACAATTGAGTCTTTAGTCCTCAATAATTCTTCCACTACTGAGGGGCGCGATTTTGATGGCCCATAAGTCTGTTGTCTTGTTATATCTGTGTCTTCTTCTGTCATATCTTTGCCTAGGAGAGCATTATTGTTAAAAAATTCATCAATGAGGCCTACCACTCTAAGGCACGCTGGCAAGGAGATCTCTACCATTTCTTTAGCTTCTTTTTAAGTATTACATTAAATGGATCATCTACCATATGGTATGTAGTATACCATCTGTCTTCACCTGTTAGTAGTTTCATGATTTCTATCTTTTCCATAGCTTGGGCAATCGACGAAGAAGAAGAAGACGAAGTTCCCACGTGTCCGTATTTGCCAAAAATCGAAGTTCCTGAACAACAAGTTGATTTAATTGTGGTTAAACTCCCGTGTAGGAATGAGGCGAATTGGTCTTGAGACGTGGCTCGGTTGCATTTGCAAATTTCAGCCGCTAATTTAGCTGCTTCGGCTAAGTGGATTTATAATGTGCATTTGATGTTTGTTACAAAGTGTTTTCCTATACCAAATTTTCTACTTATATTTTCTATGCTTAAAGGTGTTCTGGGCTCATTTACGGACTTGGGTACACTAGATTTTAGTTCTCACAGGTGTTTTGTTGCAAAATTTTGGTTATCTAATTAGTGAAACTCGCCTTTCTTAATCTTTCTCTAGTGGGTTTTTCTAATTTTATTTGAATTCTTGTATTTAACTTTTTACATTGACTTATGTGTCATTTATGTAGACCCTTTTGCCTAAAGTGACCTCAACCAGCACTAGCAAATTTGGGTTGGAAACCTATATACAACCAATCCCTAGAATATATATATATATATATATATATATATGTGTGTGTGTGTGTGTGTGTGTTACGAATATATTTTATTGCTTTAACTAACTCTAGATTTTAATAGGGCATCTAGCTAATTCTGTTATTTTCTATTCATTATTATTATTATTATTATTATTATTATTATTATTATTATTATTATTATTATTATTATTATTATTATTATTATTATTATTATTATTATTATTATTATTATTATTATTATTATTATTATTATGGGAAAATTAATGTTTGGTCCCTAGAAGCTGAGTATATTTTGCACTTTGTCCATCTTATTTTTTTAATTTACAAAAATACCCTTGTATATTTTTTTTTTATAAAAAAATTCTTAGGATTTTGTGTTTTGTACGATGAGGAACTTTTCGGAACAAATAAAATATTTGGACTAATCGTTATTTAAAAAATTATCGAGAGAATTTTCATCGAATGACCCTATTATTATTGTATAAAGTAAATAATTTGGTTGGATCAAACTTAATTTATATGCTTTAGTACATTGTCTTTAGATTTTTGGGAGCTTATGTTCAACCATTTAAATTAAATGCTTAGGCCCCAAGACAATACTGCCAGAGAATGTCAACGTCGGAGGAATCCAAGTTCACTACTTTTTATAAATCACTACAAATTTTTCTGTACTTTCGAAATGATGTAGGTTTAAATTAAATAAATCTTCCCGATTAAACCTTTTATTTATGAGTACAGTTATTAGTATTTTACTTTGTTACTCTTTCGGCCCACATGTCATCAAAAAATCTCAAAAGTGTCCGAATATGCTTTCAAGTAACAAAAAATAAATTTTTACTTTTAGTGTGTGTTTGATTGACAATGAAAAGTTTTCCATGAAAAATAGTTATTTTGACTCATGTTTTACCTTTATGGTAATTTGATTGCGAATACTTTATATAAGAAGAACAGTCATTCACATAATAAGTGTTCCATTTCAAATCTCATTTTTAGTGGAAAATATTTCTTATTCACCCGCCAAAGAACTGATTTTCATGAAAAATAGAAACATTAAGACTAAAAATTCATATATTTTTCCATTCATTTTCCAACTTCTCGTCCAATTGAATTTTTTTTTTCACGCAGTGTCTGTGTTTATAATCAAACGCACCGCTAGAGTATTAAAATGGAGTTAATACCAATACACTTTAATTATTTTTTTTATAACTTAAGACCCAAAGAGCTTAATTTTAATTATTTTTTAAAAGGCACCTAACTAGTTATTGTTTATTCTTCCCTTTTTTTCCCAAAGAGTTTAATTTTCTTTACTTAATTTTATTTTATGTTGCCTTGTTGTAAGGATGACGATGGAGTAGGAACCTTGGTAAAAGTTATTGGTCATAGATTTGATGGGGTAGTCAAATTAATCAATTAAAGTCTCTGTCGTAGCCTTTTTTCAACTCCATTCCAACAAAGAATAAACAATAACTAGTTAAATGATTTCTCCTTTTCTTTCTAGAATACTAAATTCATTGAAGGAGCATATTATTAGCAGTTTTCTAACTATCGTTTTTGGATGTTTTAAGCTTAATATCGTCAATAGTATGAAATTTGTTGTACATTCGTTTCATTTTATTTGAGTTATCCCTTTGTGTAAAAGGTGTATTAAAATTTGTAAGAACATTTTTCTCATGTCCGAAATGTTTCATTTATTTATGTCGTACGCCGCTACATTTGGTACGTCACCTCACGATCTCACATGACGGCCTCTATCCGAATTCCAGGAATCAAGCATGCATTATCTCCACTAATATGTCCCTCATCTGCATCAACGACTTCACGTTCCTTGATTGTAGGCTCGTAATGCAAGTGGAACGCAAGAGAAGTCAAATCAGTGAAACAAGGCATGATAGGGATGTTCAAGGGCAAATTGGTAATTTTACAGCCACCGTCTGGAGGACCGGTCAATTGGAAAGTTGAAGATCTTACCGTAACAAAGATACTGGAAGAAACGGCACCTCAATCCGAGCTACGGTGAACAAGTTATGGCCCGTTGAAAATGGAGATATGTTCATTGAAAATTCTGGGAATTTTTCTGAGTGTTTAAGCACATGTTCCCAGCACACTTTACCGAACCCAGCCCGAAACCGGTTCGGGGGGTGAACTGGTTCGCAGGGGTACCCGAATCGGTTCGGGGTACCTGTACACTGGATAGAATTTTAGCAGTTTAAAATCGTGGCTCTCTTCATGTATTTCCCTATAAATACCAACTTCGGGAGAGTTGTTTTGCAAGACTTTGGAAGTCGTTTTTGAGAGTCCAAATACCTCTAGTCTTCATATTTTTGAGTCCCAAGACTCATGTTTTGATTCACACAATTCTTCCAATCCTTTGTGAATCTTTTTGGTAACCCAAGAACACAACTTTGAGTTTGTTCAACCCTTGTGGAGAAGCCGTTTCTCTTCTCCATTGCAGCCCTACTGGAAAGGGAAAATTCCAGCCGCCGACATAGGAACCGACACCTGCGGGTATTTCTGTGTCACACACTTATGGAGAAGCCGTTTCTCTTCTTCATTGTAGCCCTCCTGGAAAGGGATATTTCCAGCCGCCGACTACAGAATCCGATACCTGAGGGTAATTCTTAGTCACTGTATTTTCATTGTAATCCGATTGTAAGCCGTTTTCTTACAAATTATAGTGAAAATAAAAGGTTTTGCCCCTTTGGGGGATTTTTCTTGAAATTGTTTGTTTTTATCCTGCATGCTATATTTTATTTGATAAATCATCTAGATGCATGTCTTAGGGTTTAACTAGAATTTGTGATTAATTAAAATTGGTTTTTATTTGAGAAGTCGCAATATTTCCGCTGTAGCTACTCTCTCAAAATTTATCATCATCAACATGAGATAATGTTAAAAAAAATCTTCAATTAATCCCCACATCCATTTCGGGATATGAAAACCGGTTAACATCTCAAATTTCTATATTAATAAAATCATTTTATTAATTTATCTCGTTTACTAAATATGTCGTTTAATAAGTGCTACAATATTTTTTTTGGGTTCCAAAAGATTCTCTCTCTCTCTCTCTCTCTCTCTCTCTCTCTCTCTCTCTCTCTCTCTCTCTCTATATATATATATATATATATATATATATATATATATATATATATATATATATATATATATATATGTCCTACTAGAACCCCCTAATAACAAAATGAAAGGAAAACTACTAAAGTACCCTTAATGCTAAATAAAACTCTAATACATGTGTCACCTGGCGGTAAGCGTAGGAAATATCGGCTACATTATAGGCACATTATCCCCCCTTTCTAGGCTAATCACCTGGTGATACATGTCCGGTCCACATTTTTAAAAACGAACTGGTCCGCATAAGAGAAGTACTGTGTATATATCTATATATATATGAACTATTGAGAAAATATGTTTTGAAAGGATCAATTACAGAATATCATATATAAATAGGACTTATAAGCTTCCTTGATTGAAAAAACGGCATGCAAAAAATTATATAAAATTATGAGGTAATATTATAACTTGAGATGATTGCGTAATATTTGTAAAATGATAGAAATTTAGATTTAGATACCTGGGACCTATCCAATAACAACAAATTAAAGCTTTCAAAATTAAATCAGCAACGTATGTATTTTTTCATATTTTAATGTAAGGTCATTGCTGAAATATCTTTGCGATGCCAAATAAATACCGGTGCAAATACTAAAATATCTTTGATAAAACATTTCTTTGACTATAATATATTTGCGTGAACGATCACATTCTAGAGTGTAAAAAACATTATTTTTTTCTCTAATATATTTTCACATTTGAGACCGAGACTTACTAGGAGTGTCAATTTTAGACATGAATCGATAAGAGAATATGAAGTTGACCTGAAATATCGTGCTTTTGTCGGAGTCTTATGACACAAAGTCATTTCGTGTATTGTTCATGTCAAAGTTATGATTTGTGTTAGCTGTATAATCGCCTTATTTATCTTTTTACTCGTATGTTAGTGTATTATGGTGTGAAAAAATTATTCGTGTTAGTTGTACCGCATCGTATTTTAAATAGATCGTGTTCGCGTTAAGTAAAAAATTACAATTTCGAGTTGTGTTGTGTTCATTTCTAAAGATGTTTCTCTTGTCATGTTAAAACATGACCCAAAAAGATAAGCGACACAATAAATATTTTATGTCTCTCTTGGATCTATATTATTACATGTTGAGTTGGAGTAAGACTTGAAGTTGTGAGATATTGAATCAACGTGCAATAATATAAATCCAAACAGTCGATACGAGAGTAAAATATAAAAATAAATTTTAGCAGGTTTTATGCCTTAGTAAACAATTCTTGTCAAATATTTTAAAGACTCAAAGTCATGCGTATTCTTATAATTAAAGTCATTTGAGAGAAGTCATGTCGTGTTCGTATCAAATTTTGACTCGTATAAGTCATTTTTATTCGTGTTATAAAAAAAATATTAATGGACATTGATCATATTAAGTTAATATACGCACATAACGGGGAAGAATTTCTAAACAACTATAATTTTAAAAAAAAATATTACACATAAATTAACATAAACAATATGTGCATTCATCGAAATGAGTGGTCAAAGTTAATGAAGGTATACAAACGGGTATTAAGGGTTGTGAAACTATTCACAAAAAATAAATTCTTAATAATTAATACAATAAATTTAAATTTTAAAATCATTAGTACTAGAAAAAAAAAGTAAAAATATAATAATGAAAGAAACTTTTCGTTGATGCACTAAATTAGAAGCTGAAAAGTGAAAGGTTTAAATGTTGGTGTTTTTGGTGTTCCACCTTAAATGAAATATCTATATATATTATTTGTAGAAGAATTAGATTGCACGTTACATTACACTATATTGGCTCTCCTTTCATTCTCTTCTTTACCGTCCTTATTCTCCATCATTTTCCTTCAAACTAAGTTCTCTCATTTCTTCATCAAATATAAGGTAATTCATTCTCTCTCTCTCTCTCTCTCTCTCTCTCTCTATATATATATATATATATATATATATATATTAGCGTATGTCCGTGCCGAGGATAAATTTCCCCCCGTAATAAAACTCAATCCATAATTACGCGCCACTAAAAAAAATAATAAAAAAAAAACTAGTTTTTCTAAAAAAAATTAAAAATAATTTAATAAGAAAAATAATTTATTAGCATGTATTTAAAAAATAATAGTATATTAGTATATTAGTAGTATAATAGTATAATAGTAGTATAATATATACAATAGTATAGATTTAATATGTATGATATTTTAGCTTTTAGCATGATATTTCATGAATCCATGGAAGGCATGAAATATCATGCATAAAAAATTGAAAATATCATACATATATTTTGTCGTCAACATCACATATCTTATCATACATATATTTTGTCATCAACACCACCTATCTTATATTTTTCCCCCTATAAATGGGACATTTTTAGGTAAAAAATTGTACATTTGAAAATTATCAATAAACTCTCAAATGGGTTGTTCGTAATTATATTAATTACAATATTATTATTTTTTTTCTATATTTTGCATTTTTTTCCAATTAAAACGACTCTTCATTTTTTTTCCACTATAAATTAGTTCTACTAGGTATACAACCTTTCATATTCTTATCTTAATATATAATGAATTTGTTTATATATTGTTTGTAGATCACATGTTTACTTGCATATGGTAACGAGAGGCACAAATTGGTAATTCTCCAAGTCCAATAGCGACTAGACAAATATCAATGTAAGTTTATGTAAGGTCATTGCTGAAATATCTTAGCGATGAAAAATAAATACCGGTGCAAATACTAAAATATTTTTGAAAAAACATTTATTTGACTATAATATATTAGCGTGAACGATCACATTCTAGAGTGTAAAAAACATTATTTTTTTCTCTAATATATTTTCACATTTGAGACAAAGACTTAATAGGAGTGTCAATTTTACACATGAATCGATAAGAGAATTTGAAGTTGACCTGAAATATCGTGCTTTTGTCGGAGTCTTATGACACAAAGTCATTTCGTGTATTGTTCATATCAAAGTTATGACTTGTGTTAGCCGTATAATCGTATTATTTACCTTTTTACTCGTAATTTAGTGTTATGGTGTGAATAAATTATTCGTGTTAGTTGTACCGTATCGTATTTTAAATGGACCGTGTTTGCGTTAAGTAAAAAATTACAATTTCGAGTTATGTTGTGTTCATGTCTAAAGATGTTTCTCTTGTCATGTGAAAACACGACCCAAAAAGAGAAACGACACAACTAATATTTTATGTTTCTCTCAGATCTATATTATTGCAAGTTGAGTTGGAGTAAGACTTGAAGTTGTGAGATATTGAATCAACGTGCAATAATATAAATCCAAACAGTCGATACGAGAGTAAAATATAAAAATAAATTTTAGTAGGTTTTATGCCGTAGAAAACAATTGTTTTCAAATATTTTAAAGACTCAAAGTCATGCGCATTCTTATAATTAAAGTCATTTGAGTGAAGTCATGTCGTGTTCGTATCAAAATTTTGACTCGTATAAGTCGTTTTTATTCGTGTTATAAAAAATATTAATGGACATTGATCATGTTAAGAAAATATACGCACATAAAGGGGAAGAATTTCTAAACAACTATAATTTAAAAAACGTAACATTACACATAAATTAACATAAACAATATGTGCATTCATGGAAATGAGGGGCCAAAGTTAATGAAGGTATACAAACGGGTATTAAGGGTTGTGAAACTATTCACAAAAAAATAAATTCTTAATAATTAATACAACAAATTTAAATTTTAAAATCATTAGTACTAGAAAAAACCACATAAAAATATAATAATGAAAGAAACTTTTCGTTGATACACAAAATTAGAAGCTGAAAAGTGAAAGGTTTAAATTTTGGTGTTTTTGGTGTTCCACCTGAAATGAAATATCTATATATATTATTTGTAGAAGAATTAGCACTATATTGGCTCTCCTTTCCTTCTCTTCTCTACCGTCCTTATTCTCCATCATTTTCCTTCAAACTGAGTTCCCACATTTCTTCATCAAAGATAAGGTAATTCATTCTCTCTCTCTCTCTCTCTCTCTCTCTCTCTCTCTCTCTCTCTCTCTCTCTCTCTCTCTCTATCTATCTATCTATCTATCTATCTATCTCTCTCTCTCTCTCTCTCTCTCTCTCTCTCTCTCTCTATATATATATATATATATATATATATATATATATATATATATATATATATATATATATATATATATATTAGCGCATGCCCGTGTCGAGGGATAAATTTGCCCCCGTAATAAAACTCAATCCATAATTACCCGCCGTTTAAAATAATAATAATAATAATAAAAATATATTTTTGTAAAAAAATAATAATTGAATAGCATGTATTTAAAAAATAATAGTATATTAGTAGTATAATAGTATAATAGTGTATACAATAGTATAGATTTAATATGTATGATATTTTACCTTTTAGCGTGATATTTCATGCATCCATGGAAGGCATGAAATATCATGCATAAAAAAGTGAAAATATCATACATATATTTTGTCATCAACATCACCTATCTTATATTTTTTTCCCCTATAAATGTGACATTTTTTAGGTAAAAAATTATAAATTTGAAAATTATGATTAAACTCTCAAATGGGTTGTTCGTAATTATATTAATTACAATATTATTATTTTTTTCCACTATAAATTAGTGCCTCTAGAAAAACAACCTTTCA
This sequence comes from Sambucus nigra, assembly GCA_949130495.1. Classification (NCBI taxonomy): domain Eukaryota; kingdom Viridiplantae; phylum Streptophyta; class Magnoliopsida; order Dipsacales; family Adoxaceae; genus Sambucus; species Sambucus nigra. Next base: position 3,975,096 of record OX422224.1, read on the forward strand.
TGTTCTTATCTTTATATATTACGAATTTGTTTATATATTGTTTGTAGATCACATGTTTACTTGCATATGGTAACGAGAGGCACAAACTGGTGATTCTCCAAGTCCCATGGCGACTAGACAAAGATCAATGTAAGTTTATTTATTTTTATTTTTATATTTAGTCATACTAACTTAATTTTACTTTTTACTTTATTTTTGTGTGTTGAATTCCATTTTCTAATTGTTTTCTTTACCACCCGAGATAAATGTATATCGAGATACCGTCTTAGATGTTTACAAATTAGACCTACCCTGTATGCGTAAGGTACAAACGAGATGATGCCCAACAGGGATATAGACGACATTATCTCAAAAGGGAAAATTTAGAAAAATATATATTTTTTTTATCAACGTCATCTATGCATCATGATATTTTTTTAGTTTGTCTTAAGTCTTTAATTTTTTTTGGATCCACTTCCATGTAATTTGATGATTTGTTGGAGGTGACATTTTACCAATAATCAAAATATTACTATGAAAATATTGTAACCCTTCATTCTCTATATAGTAATTCTATAGGGACACAATTTTCTATTTGCATTGATAGGTTCTTATTGCTAAGAAGTCAGAATAACCAATCCAATTATGCACATGATTGTGTCAGTCAAACCGTGTTCGCAAACTGTGTTCCCCTAAAATTACTTACGTAATTATTTTGTTTGCATCACGTAAAAGATGATAAAAATTATATGCTTCAAATCTTGATTTTACTTAAATTACTAATACTAATGTTGCTTTGACCCCCCTTTTGACTTTTGTCAGTGAAGATGTGCACCAAAGGAAGCTTCAAAGGAGTAGAATTAAAGATCTGGAGAAACCCTTTGATATCCTAAGCCATGACCATGAGAAAACCTCAAAATGCAAGCTTCAACCTTTGAAATTTGTTCTACTTACCATAATTCTTGTCACTTTCATGACCCATTTCTACTCCCCAGCTGGTCGTCACCATGACCGTGTTTTGCAAGCTATTTCTAGGTAAGTTTTACTCCTTATTGCCCGTTATGTATTTTACGCTGACACATATTTTCGACACACTTTGTACGACGTAATGATGTGTGATTTCTGCATTGATTGGTGTCCAGAATGATAGTCATTGAATAGATGCATATGCCAGGCAATGCAAACACGGTGTCACAAAATGCGTCGAAATCTTGCGTCAGTATAAACATATATTTACTTTTTAAAAGTAAGTAAGAGATTTATTGATGAAGATTATTCACACACTTCATCAATATATTCAAACGTTAAAAAAATTTGATGGCCAAAACGCACATATATGTTCAATCGCAATTCACCCATTATATATTGTAGAATTTTATAATAATATTTTGTGGGTCGTCGAATTTCTTTGAAAAAATTTGTTGTTTTGGCATATATCTGTTGTTTAGGCATGTTAAAAAGACTCATTCTATATTCACATATATAGTTTCTAAAAAAGCTAATATCCTAGCAATTTACGTATAGGTACGCATGTTTACGTATTTTTGTGTGCATAAATAAGTAAAATTAATATAAATATCCCTATCTTAGCAGCATTATAAGATCTGAGTAGTTAAATCTTTTGATTAGTTACTCTACTATTAAGAAGTTGTTCTACTAATATGAACTTTTGTGCTAATCCTAATTGGACCACATTTTATAATGTATGGTTTGGTATTGATATGGCCCACATTTTAGGTAACATATTACCTGTTTATTTATTTAATTTTTTTTTAGGTTATTACATGTTTATTTATTTAATTTCTTAGTGGGGGGTGGGTAGGTATGTTCAGTATGAAACTATTCTTGAAACTGCATTCTATTGGCTAAAGTGCAAAGAACCCCCAAAAATTTAAATTTTGCAAATAACCCCCTCAATGTCCACATCTCCTCCTTGAACTAGGCATTGATCTCAAATGCCTTAATTTAAGGAATATTTTTAGTAACAGAGAGGGGTAATTTGTAACAAATGCATTGTTTTAGGGGAGCTTCTTGTATGAAAATAGTTCAAGGGGTTTCTTGCAAAGAAATATTACGCAAATAACCCCTTGAATGTCCACATCTCCGCCTTGAACTATGCATTTTGTTACAAATATCCTGTTTAAGGACTTTTCAGCGACGTTTTTTAGCAACGTAGGGGGAATATGTAACAAAATCCATTGTTTCAGGGGTATTTTCTTCCATAAAATAGTTCAGTGGGTTTCTGGCAAAATAATATTTTTCAAATAACCCCCCGTATGTCCACATTTTGTTGCAAATACCCTGTTTTGAAGACTATTCAGCGACGTTTTTTGCAACACAGAAGGAATTTTGTAATAAAATGCTTTATTTGGGGGGGATAATCTTGCATAAAAATATTCAGGGGGTTTCTTGCAATATAATATATTTAAAATAACCCCATGAATGCCCTCACCTCCTTCTTGAGATTTGCGTTTTGTCGCCAATACCCTGTTACAGGGACTTTTCAGCGACACTTTAATAACATGGGGGGGGGGGGGGATATGATCCTTTCACACTGACATTGTTTCAGGGGAGTTATTTTGAAACTCTCCTCCAAAACTATGCATTTTGTCACAAATATCCCGTTTTAAGGACTTTTAAGCGAATTCGCAACATTGTTTTCGAGGGAGTTTCTTGTATCAAATCAACTTTAGGGGTTTTTTTGCAAAAATTATCACTAGGCCATGGCGCACTTAAGCCTACGTCCCACGTGTAAGTAGTTAAACATTATCCAAACAAATACGGACAACAACGTTTTTGCGAATACCAACTCGTAAAAAATGACTATTAATTATTCATACCTTAATGCAGGCAACATTTTGTGAACAGGTGGATATGGGGCGAATCAGACCCGCGTTACGCATCCGAAATAATCGTCGAGTGGGACAAAGTTCCAACCGTCATGTCTAAAATACCCGACATAAACAAAATCCAAAGCATCGGATTATTAAACTTCAATGAGAACGAAATCAACAATTGGAAAAATATTTTGCCTCATGCCAATCACATTGTTCTCCAAATAGACTACGCCAAAAAAAATGTGACATGGGACACTCTGTACCCCGAGTAGATCGACGAAGAAGAAGAACACGAAGTTCCCACGTGTCCGTATTTGCCGAAAATCGAAGTTCCTGAAGAACGAGTTGATTTAATTGTGGTTAAACTCACGTGTAGGAACAAGGCGAATTGGTCTCGAGATGTGGCTCGGTTGCATTTGCAAATTCCAGCCGCTAAATTAGCTACTTAGGCTAAGAGGAATTATAATGTTCATTTGATGTTTGTTACAAAGTATTTTCCTATACCAAATTTGTTCACTTGCCAGGAGCTAGTTGCGAAGGAGGGTAATTTCTGGTTGTATAAGCCAAATTTGGATGTGTTGAGGGAGAAAGTTAGGCTGCCTATTGGTTCATGTGAGCTTGCATTGCCACCCAAAGTTAAAGTTTAGTTTTAATGCTTTTTAAGGGTAATTTTGAATTTTGACCCGTATTTATTTTTACTTTTTTTACCCACCATCTTTGATAACACATTTAGACACACCCCTGGAATTTCGAAAGTTACATTTACCCCCTCGTTGAAAGTAAAATTAGGGGGAAAATAAGTCTAATTTTTGAACTTCTAGGGGGGTTATGTCTAAATCTGCTATTACCACCTGGGAGTTAAATAAAAAACGCCTATTTTTTTTACCCACCCCCTTTGACAATAGCACATTTAGATGCACCCCTCGAATTTCGAAAGTTAGATTTAGCCCCTTGTTGAAAGTGAAATTAGGGGGCAAATAAGTCTAATTTTTTAACTTCTAGGGGAGTTATGTCTAAATCTATTGTTGTCACGGGGTTAAATCAAAAACCCTTATTTACCACCCCCTTTGATAGTAACGCTTTTGGAAACACTCTTGGAATTTCAATAGTTCGATTTACCCTTGTTAAAAATGAAATTAGGGGGCAATTAAGTATAATTTTTTAACTTCTATGGGGGTTATGTTTAAATTTTCTATTGTCATGGGGTTAAATAAAAAACCCTTATTTTTATTTACATGGTTTAGCCCCAAAGTTTTCATTTGGTCGCCTTTAGACTCAAAAGAGGCTTTTTTGAGATTCTCCAAAAATGTCGAATTTATCAATGGGGGATAAAGAAGTCTAATTTTTGAACTTCTAGGGGGGTTATGTCTAAATCTGCTATTGCCATAGGGATTATGTAAAAAACTTATTTTAATCTATTTAGTTTAGCACCAAAAGTTTTCACGTGTTCGCCTTTGGACGCAAAAGGAACTTTTTTACGATTCTCAAATAGTGTAGGATTTATTGTTAGTTTTTTTTTTGTACTTACCCCCTTGCAATAATAGCATGTTTAGACAAACCACTGTTATTTCAAAAGTTGGATTTACCCCCTGCTAACCGAAATATGGGTTTTTATTTTGTATTTTATAATTGTATAAAGAAAATTCATTTGTTAAGTTTACTTTTTGAACTTCTAGGGGGGGGGGGGGGGGGGGGTTATGTCTAAATCTGCTATTGTCACAGGGGGGTTAAATAAAAACCGTTATTTTTATTTACATGCTTTAGTCCCCAAAGTTTTCTGTTTTACTTCTTTGGACGCACAAGGGACTTTTTTGAGATTCTCAAAAATGTCGAATTTATCAATAGAGAATAGAGAAGTCTAATTTTTGAACTTCTAATGGGGTTATCTCTAAATCTGCTATTGTCACAAGGGTTATGTATTGTAAAAACTTATTTTAATCTAATTAGTTTAGCCCCAAAAGTTTTAACTTGTTAACCTTTGGATGCAAAAGGGACTTATTTGCGATTCTCAAAAAGTGTTGTTGATTTTTTCTTACCCCCTTGCGATAAGAGCACGTTTAGACACACTGTTGGAAATTCTAAAGTTGGATTTACCCCATGCTCACAGAAGTATAGGCCTTTTATTTTGCATTTTATGATTGTATAAAGTGAAATTCATTTATTTTAAGTTTAATTTTTGAACTTCTAGGGGGGTTATGTCTAAATCTTCTATTGTATTAATGGGGTTAAATAAAAAAATATTACTTTTATTTACGTGATTTAGCCCCCAAAGTTTTCGCTTGTTCACCTTTGGACGCAAAAGGGACGTTTTCGAGATTCTCAAAAAGTGTCGAATTTATGAATAGGGGATAAAGAAGTCTATTTCTTGAACTTGTAAGGGGGTTATATCTGAATCTTATATTGTCACGGGGGTTATGTAAAAAAACTTATTTTAAACTACTTAGTTTAGCCCCAAAAGTTTTCACTTGTTCGCCTTTGGACGTAAAAGGGACCTTTTTGCGATTCCCAAAAAATGTTGAGAAAGTATTAACAAGTATGTACCCAGAAGTCAATTTGGGGGTTAAATGTCAAGTAGTGAAAACGTCGGGGATCAAACCATGTAAGTAAATATAATTGGTACCAAATTCAAAATAAGTCTTTTTTTATGTATTTGTTTATATTGAGCAGTATTGGTTGTTCTGTTCTGTTGTAGGCTAAATATATTATTTATACGTGATATTAGCAGTCAGGAGATATTTTCGTAATTTCTCCCTTCATAAATAAAAAAGATTTATTTTTTATTTTTATTTCAAAGTATTACCTAAATTTAAATCATTTTTCTACTCATTTATTTGAACGCAGATGGAGATCATTCGGGAAATTTGCGTCGAGAAGCATTTGTAACAATCCTTCATTCCGCCGACGTCTATGTTTGTGGAGCCATAGTAGCAGCCCAGAGCATTCGCATAGCGGGGTCCACAAGTGACCTTCTGATACTCGTTGACGAGACCATCAACGAGTACCACAAGAGTGGGCTCGAGGTAGCAGGGTGGAAAATCCGAACCATCCAACGGATACGAAACCCAAAGGCCGAAAAAGACGCGTACAACGAATGGAATTATAGCAAGTTTCGGCTATGGCAACTGACAGAGTACGACAAGATAATTTTCATCGACGCGGACTTACTTATACTGCGAAACATCGATTTCCTATTCGAGATGCCACAAATATCCGCAACAGGCAATGACGGCACGCTTTTCAACTCGGGCGTGATGGTGATTGAGCCGTCGAATTGTACGTTCCAGCTTTTAATTGGTCACATCAATGAGATTAAGTCCTACAATGGTGGGGACCAAGGGTACTTAAATGAGATATTCACATGGTGGCATAGGATTCCCAAGCACATGAACTTTTTGAAGAACTTTTGGATTGGTGACAAGGAAAAAGTGAAACTAAAAAAAACGCGCCTTTTTGGGGCGGACCCACCGTTGCTTTACGTCCTCCACTAATTGGAATTAAAACCATGGCTGTGTTTTCGAGACTACGATTGCAACTACAATGTGGATATTTTACGTGAGTTTTCCAGTGACGTCGCGCACGAGCGGTGGTGGAGGGTCAACGACGCGATGCCGAATCAACTTCAACAATTTTGCTTACTCCGATCGAAGCAAAAGGCGCAACTCGAGTTGGCCCAATTCTTCTCGCCCCAATGTTGCAACATATTTTTCCACGCGCACGATTTTCTAGGCTTAAAGGTGTTCTAGGCTCATTTACGGACTTGGGTACACTAGATTTTAGTTCTCACAGGTGTTTTGTTGCAAAATTTTGGTTATCTAATAAGTGAAACTCGCCTTTCTTAATCTTTCTCTAGTGGTTTTTTCTAATTTTATTTGAATTCTTGTATTTAACTTTTTACATTGACTTCTGTGTCATTTATGTAGACCTTTTTTCCTAAAGTGACCTCAACCAACACTAGCAAATTTGGGTTGGAAACCTATATACAACCAATCCCTAGAATAGATATATATATATATATATATATATATATATATGTGTGTGTGTGTGTGTGTGTGTGTGTGTGTGTTACGAATATATTTTATTGCTTTAACTAAAACTAGATTTTAATAGGGCATCTAGCTAATTCTGTTATTTTCTGTTCATTATTATTATTATTATTATTATTATTATTATTATTATTATTATTATTATTATTATTATTATTATTATTATTATTATGGGACAATTAATGTTTGGTCCCTAGAAGCTGAGTATATTTTGCACTTTGTCCACCTTATTTTTTTAATTTACAAAGATACCCTTGTATATTTTTTTTATAAAAAATTTCTTAGGATTTTGTGTTTTGTACGATGAGGGACTTTTCGGAACAAATAAAATATTTGGACTAATCGTTATTTAAAAAATTATCGAGAGACTTTTCATCGATTGACCCTATTATTATTGTATAAAGTAAATTATTTGGTTGGATCAAACTTAATTTATATGCTTTAGTACATTGTCTTTAGCTTTTTGGGAGCTTATGTCCAACCATTTAAATTAAATGCTTAGGCCCCAAGACAATACTGCCAGAGAATGTCAACGTTGGAGGAATCCAAGTTCACTAGTTTTTATAAATCACTACAAATTTTTCAGTACTTTCGAAATGATGTAGGTTTAAATTAAATAAATCTTCCCGATTAAACCTTTTATTTATGAGTACAGTTATTAGTATTTTACTTTGTTACTCTTTCGGCCCACATGTCATCAAAAAATCTCAAAAGTGTCCGAATATGCTTTCAAGTAACAAAAAATAAATTTTTACTTTTAGTGTGTGTTTGATTGACAATGAAAAGTTTTCCATGAAAAATAGTTATTTTGACTCATGTTTTACCTTTATGGTAGTTTGATTGCGAATACTTTATATAAGAAGAACAGTCATTCGCATAATAAGTGTGTAACACCCCGCCTAATAAGATACCGGGCGATCACTCCAATATTAAATTAAAACAGGAGTCTCATATGGATCATTCTTAGCATCACAGTCGAAAATCCATTTAATTACTAATAACCTATTAGGCCGGTGTTAAAATTTTAACTTTGCTACTATTTTTAACAACAATAAGTAAAACATTCACACAATTCTGCGGAAATGAAACTGAAATGAAATAAAGTAACCGAACACTCGGTCAAAATATACAACCATATCGAATGATGTACTAAAATAATAAATAAATGCAATTGGACCATTGGCCCGAATATTTATACAGTACCTCCTATCTAGAGTACAAGAATGGAAGCGTCTACTGAAAATCCTGCACGCATCCACAGCTGTTGCAGCTGACGTCTGACTCGAAAGAAGTGTCATCCAGGCGTCCCTGTGTCTGGACACCTATATAATATATAATATATAGCAAGAAAGGAAGAGTAGATAAACGGGTCAGAGCCCGAGTTTTGAAAATATTTAGCAAGTGCATAAATGCCTTATTATTTTAGAAAAGGTTTTTATCTCATATTTAAGTTTGGTATCGCACTCCCATGAGATACCCCTCACCTCTCCACTAATAGTGCTCTCCTAACGCATCCCTCTAAACATCCTAGTCAAGCTATCCTACTAAACTAGTCTATCACCCAACCACTATCTACCCTAGATAGTCCAAGAAATGTACTAAGGGCTAAACTTCACCCTAGTCTCAACACTATGCCATGTTCGTGCGTGGGGTGTCTCGCAAAGCGAAATCCAAACAAGGAACCCCCCCGATACACTACTATGCGGCAAGGTCGATCGTCGAGATCCACCAGTCCCTCAGTACAGAAAGATATATATATAAATATATACATTAAGCATTTATAATATTATAGAACTAAGGATTAAACTTCTCCCCAGTCTCAACACATTGCCATATTCGTGCGTGGGCTGTCTCGCAAAGCGAAATCCAAACAAGGAACCCCCCCGATACACTACTATGCAGCAAGGTCGATCATCGGGATCCATTAGACCCTCGGTCCTCGATTCATCCATTTATATATACATATATCCATATACATCCGGATCTATCTCCCGGACTGAGAGTTCATATATCAAGTATTTATCAATACTTTTCATTTTCTCAAAACTTCCCATTTCCCTTTTTATACTCAGGAAATGTAAATATAAAAGCCAATTCATTATTATGAATTGCTTTAACAAATCATATACTTTTAAAAGCCAATTTTATTATCATAAAAATGCTTTTCCTTTTCAAAATATCCCATTTCCCTTTTTATATTCAGGAAATGTTTTCAAAGCCATTTTTATTATCATAAAAATGCTTTGATCATATCATATGCTTCCACATCCCTTCTTCCATCTGGGAAGTGTTACCGAAGCCAATCCATATAACCTATTTCCCTTCCTATATCCAGGAAATGTAATTAAAGTCAATCCATTATCATGAATTGCTTTAATATATAACGCGTTCTAAGACCGCCCGTCCGGATTTCCCCACTGTGCGCGCCCCTAAATGGCTATCATCTTCCAGGGCCTATCATAAAGACAACCTTGGATCCTACAACGCAAGACGTCGGGAAGCGGCCATGTGCCTGCGGGGTAGTCAAGACCACACCCGGAATCTCCTACCCATCGTAGAAAAATATATATCAACAAGCGCTCACATGGACTATAGGACTATATCCACCCTGCATTAATTTGTCAGGGGCTTCACCATACGCACGCAACTTCCCTTATGATAGCGATTTAGAGAGGTGTGTATCCTCATTTTTATTATTTATGAAAATCATTTGTCTTTCCATTTTGAAAACATTCATATTTTATTCTCAAAATCATTTACATCATATCATATATACTTTAATCACATAGTATATACATATACCGTATATTCATCCTCGAATGTACATAAATGGCCATATTTGCCAACGATATATAACGATGACCATTAATCCCAAAGATTCCCTCGAGGAATCATAACCATGCTTTCATATAAGCATGATACTAAACCCAAAGTATTTCCTTACTTGTTCAATACTAATTACCTCAATCATCTCTTAAAGGTTTATTTATCCTCAAAACCCTTATTTAGGAGTCCCCATAAAAATCCCAAATGGTAATTCAACTCCCCATACTCTTAAAGGGAGAAAACTAGAAATTCTGACCTAAGCGAATCGATTCGCCCCTTTAGCGAATCAATTCGGGTGGGCGAATCGATTCGGTTCCCAATCTGAATCGATTCGGAAAGTATTCTGCAAATAGGTCTGTAAATGGCGAATCGATTCGGTCTGTACCCGAATCGATTCGGCCCATTGCAGAAACCCAATTTCCTTTAGGCGAATCGATTCGGCCAGTTCGAGGGCTACAGTTTGGGCGATTTTTCAATCTCCAAAATACCCAAAATTCAATCCAATATCCATTTAAATCCTAACTTGGTTTTATTACTACCAACCCAAAGTTTTTATATCTCCTCAAATTCTTTAGAGGTCCTAACAATTCTTTTGAGAACCCCTAATATCTATCTCCAATAAGTTCTAACTAATGATTTCAATCTCGGACAGCTTTTCGTAGAAAAATCACTATAAATCCAAAAAAAATCATAAAAATACGCAGTCAGCACCCACGTGACCGGGTCGAAGAGATCTACAAATTTCATTTTTTGACCAAGATACGAATAGATTCGCCTCTAGGCCGAATCGATTCGGCAAGCACGCTGCCTCTACTATTCATCGTCTTCTCCGAGACGATTTCGGCCATTAAAGCTTCTCCCAAGCTTTTGTCGCCTAACCCAACGTCCTACAACATCAACCAACTAAAAATACACATAAATCTAGGGTTCTAAACATCCTAGTGTGACACCCCGACTAATTAAATACCGGGTAGCTACTCCTTTATGAAATTAAATCAAAATGCCAAGTTGGCTCAGTTAATAGCATCACTGTCGAAAACATTTTATTATTTCTAACCACCTAGTATTTAAAAAGTAAGTTGTCAAATTTTAATTAAAGTCTGATTAACATGCAGTAAAAGATTTAAAGCAAGAATAATATCACCATTCACCATAACGAAATAATAGATTAACCATCACATGATATAAATAAATCCGGAGGAAAACTCCTCACAATAAATCCCACAACTGAAATAAGTAACGAAATACTGAATACTGAATCAATACATGCCAAGTCTGAAAACTGAAATGGAAAAGTCTCTAATAGAATCTGGGCAACATGCCCTACAACTGAAGAATACTGAATATGGAATCCAAATGGTAGAAGTGTCTAAAGCAAATCCCTGTAGCTTCCACAAACAGCTACAGCTCGTCACCTGAATGAGTATCCTATGCATGGTGTCCTTGTGGCTGGGCACCTAAAATGGTTTTACAAAAAAGTAGATTTGAAAGCAAATGGGTCAGAGCCCGAATGTGGAGATATTTTAAAAACCTGCAAGTGCTTTAAAAACATTTAAAACATTAAATGCAAAGTACATGTTAGGACGTGCACTCACATGAAATTCTCACCTCTCGTCTAACTGTGCACTCCTAACGTAAGTTCCCATCTAAAATGACACAACCCACTAGCTAAGTGACATCATATCTAACTAAACTGTCATAGGTTCTACCCTTATTACTCGGTTCCCATTAACATTATAACGCTCGCGATTAAATAGGGGCTTAATGTAATTTCAGGTTCTCACATAAAAGTAATACAACTCATTATAGATCATCCCTTTTGTTATTCCATAGTTATACACACAATACCATATGAAAGTTCCAAGTTTATTAAGTCTATATTTTCCACAACATAAATATACAATATAAGCACCCCGAGACTAAGCTGCGGTGCACACATACTCTGCTATCCATCCCGGTACATCACGTACATACGGAATCACGTATTCTGAATCTCTCAGGAATCGTTCAGATAACACAAATCACAAACAGTGGAGGCGAACACAGTCACATCACATGGGTCACGCACATACCTGCGCTCCCACGATCAGCAGACTTATTAACATCCCAATAAGTCCTTCTCTGACCTATGTTCATCGAGGTAACCAGTCTAAATCCGGGCAACACAAGGATTAGAGGGCCCTAAGCGAACGCAAACCTCCCGTGATAGCAAGTATGGTAGGTATGTCATACACACAAATCATATATCAATACTAAGTAAACACGCATCTTAGTAATCACCGTAGTTTAATTGTAGTACTTATCGCATTCTCGTACCAACTTAATATATATACAACTTATATAATCCCGGTCCGTATTTATATGCGCCATAATTTATTCTCACGTCGTAGTAGGCACTCACGTCTCGACTCAAATGTCTATTTGATTCGTTCCACAATTTTGTAACTTACTCCTCATTATGTCCCAATTGTCCCAAGTATACCAATACATCATCAAAGGAATGTTATCTCTATCCTCGAACAAGTTTACGGGACTCCCAAAATCAAAACAGGCCAAAAAGTCCTAAACTGCCAGATCGTTAGAAGTCTCGTTCGAACGAGATTTCGTTCGAACGAACTGGGCTATCTAACGAGATCTCGTTCGAACGAGATTATCGAACGAACATGCCTCTCGTTAGAACCCCAAACTGTCAACTCGTTAGAAGCTCATTCGAACGAGCCCGTTCGAACGACCTGGGTAGGTCTTCTAACGAGTGACCAGATTCAAGCCCAGAAATCCTATCTCATTTTTCACTAATTTCTACACCTCAAATCTCAACCAAAATTCGTCCCAACAATGTGTTATGGTCTCTAATCATCCCTAAACATATCAAGGTTATATACTAACGTATTTTAAAGAACCAATTCATCCAAATCATCATCAATCCATCAAATCTCTACACTTTTCCCCAAATTTTCAAGAACATAAACCCTAAAATTTATGATCATCAATTTACTCAATTTAGATTCATTTTTGTCACACCCAACATAGATTATCATCAGGGTAATCATTTCTATACGATTTTACATGCAATTACTCCTCAACATTCAAGTTCTAAGTCCAATTAAAATGGGTTTTTATTAAACTCTCAAGAACAATTTGATTTATGTAAATTCCTACGCATGGAAGAAGCATTCTCTATAATAATTGAAATTAAACCACTTGCCTTGATTCAAACTCTGATTTTGATGACGATTTGCTGAAGTTCTCTCTCTCTTTCTGCAGAATTCCCTTCTATCTCTCTCTCTCCAAGCTTTTCTCCAATGGTGGCTAGGGTTTTCTTTGGGAAAGTTTTGGAAACCTAATCTGATAACTCCCGTAGCTTATTGGGTCATTAAGGGTTGGTTAGTGGGTTTAGTGGGTCTATTCCCAATCAGATAAAGACTCCTAATTTTCGTCACTTTTAATTCCCAAAAATACGAAATTACCAAAATACCCTTTATGTTGCCGGTATGGCCTAAAAATATCCCGGGACCCAAACTAAACCCCCGGCTAGTGTTTTCTGACTATCTCGACCCTTCCGGACGCGTTGGCGCACTCAAAACGACCATACGGTTAATAGAATTTAAATTCACTTTTATTATTAAAATAATTATATCCTGACGCGACTGTCTCACGCGTCCCAATAAAATGACCAAATTGTCGTATATCAATCTCACGACAAATTTCATAATTCAATATTCATATGTCATCATATATACTCAATATAGTCAAATACCAACTCACAACTCGCTAGTATTTTATCCGGATTAATTCCCAATTAAATCTCATTTAATTAATTAATCCCAAAAATAAATATCGCCAAAAATACGGGGTATTACATACTTCCCCCCTAATAACAGAATTTCGTCCCGAAATTCGGAACTAGAAAGTACCTAATAAAAACAACTCTGGATAACGTTCGCGCATCTCATCCTCGCGTTCCCATGTGGACTCCTCGACATTGTGATGTCGCCACTGAACACGCACTAACGGAACTATCTTTGACTGCAGCTTCCTCTCACTTCGGTCCAAAATAGCAATCGGCCCCTCCTCGTAGGAGCTATCAGGCTGTAAATCAATCTCCTCCAAAGCGATGTGAGAATGAGCCAAATCGTCCCTGAGATATTTCCTTAGCGAGGAAATATGAAACACATCGTGAATCCGGTGTAAATGCTCCGGTAACCTGAGTCTATACGCAACTGGTCCAATCCGCTCAATAATAGGAAACGTCCCCACATACCTCGGTGCCAACTTCCCCTTCTTCCCGAAACGCATAATCCCCTTCATAGGAGATACTCTGAGCAAAACCTGGTCCCCCACTTGGAACTCCCTGAAAGATCTCTTCGCATCAGCATAACTCTTCTGCCGGTCTTGAGCTACACGAATGCGACTCCGAATCAACTCAATCCTTGCCGAAGTATCCTGAATCACTTCCGGCCCAAGTAGTTTGTTGTCCCCCACCTCTAACCAACATGCTGGGGAACGACAAGGCCTACCGTACAACGCCTCAAACGGAGTCATGCCAATAGTGAACTGGTAGGAGTTATTATAAGCAAACTCTACCAGTGGAAGGTATTGCTCCCATCCACCCCCAAAGTCAATAATTCACATGCGTAACATGTCCTCCAACATCTGATTTGTGCGCTCTGTCTGCCCATCGGTCTGCGGATGATAAGCCATACTCAACCGAAATTCCGTGCCCATGGCCTCCTAGAAACTCTCCCAAAACCGTGAAACAAATATCTTGTCTCTGTCAGACACGATATTTAGGGGCACACCGTGAAGTCTCACAACCTCTGAAATGAAGAGATGGGCATACTGTCTCGTAGTGTAGTCAGTCCTTACGGGTAAAAAGTGAGCGACTTTGGACAATCTGTCCACAATTACACAAACGGTGTCGTGACCCCTCTGCGACGTAGGCAACCCCGTGATAAAGTCCATGGATATGCTTTCCTACATCCATACCGGAACCTCCAACGGCTGTAGAAGTCTTGTCGGTCTCTGATGATCCACTTTTACTAGCTGGCAAGTGGCGCATTTTGAAACAAACTCAGCAATATCTCTCTTCATACCGCTCCACCAATACTGTCGTCTCATGTCTTGGTACATTTTTTCCCCTCCGGGATGTACCGCGAACCGTGATCCGTGAGATTCTGCCATCACCTCGTGTCGCAATTTCTCCCCTTCCGGAACCACCAATCTCCCATTGAAGCGTAATCCACCGTCTGAGCTAACGGTATAGGACTCGGCTCCCTCTGCTAGTAATCGAACTATCTGCTCCTGACAGAACGAGTCATTAGCCTGTGCCCGTACTACCTTCGTCACAATCTACGGTGTAACGGTCATCACAGACATGAAAGATCGGGCCACTGCATCCTGGTGTCCCAACTCCTTCCACTTTGCCTTCCACACCCCTGCCACCTCATCTGCTGGCCTACGGCTCAACGCATCTGCTACCACGTTAGCCTTACCCGGGTGATACTGGATAACGAACTGGTAGTCTTTCACAAACTCAAGCCACCTACGCTGCCGCATATTCAACTCCTTCTGCGTGAACAGGTACTGTAGGGACTTGTGGTCCGTGAACAGTTGGAACTTCTCCCCCAAGAGATAGTGCCTCCAAATCCATAGGGCAAAAACCACTGCCGCCAACTCCAAATCATGCGTGGGGTAATTCTTCTCATGAGGCTTAAGCTTACAGGAAGCATAAGCTATGGCCTGTCTCTCCTGTTGTAATACACCTCCAAGTCCTTGCAAAGATGCATCGGTGTAAACCAAATACTCAACTCCCGGTCTCGGTAATGCTAACACAGGTGCTGAGGTCAATTTATCCTTTAATTCATCGAATGCCAACTGACAGGCATCACTCCAAATGAACGGCACACCCTTACGAGTCAGATGTGTCAAAGGACCTGCTATCTTTGAGAAACCCCGAATAAAACTCCTGTAGTATCCTGCTAGACCCAAGAAACTACGAATCTCCATTGGTGTCGTGGGATGTCCCCACTCCCTCACCGCGGATACCTTCCCCGGATCAACAGATATCCCCCGGTCGGAAATAATGTGTCCCAAAAACTGGACCTCCTTCAACCAAAACCCGCACTTCTCATATTTTGCATACAACTCGTTCTGACGTAGTGTCTGCGAAACTTGCCTCAAATGTTCGGCGTGCTCCTCCTCTGTCTGGGAGTAAACTAGAATATCATCGATGAAGATAATGACAAACTGATCTAGGAAATCCCTGAACACTCTGTTCATCAAGTCCATAAACACTGCTGGAGCGTTGGTCAAACCAAAAGGCATAACCCGAAACTCGTAAGAACCATATCTCGACAAGAACGCAGTCTTCGAGACATCCTCCTCCTTGATACGCAACTGATGGTATCCCGATCTCAAATCAATCTTCGAGAAGAAAGAAGCTCCTCTCAACTGGTCAAATAGGTCATCGATTCGAGGCAACGGATACTTATTCCGTATCGTGACCTTATTCAACTCTCGGTAGTCCACATACAATCTCAGTGAACCGTCCCTCTTTTTCACAAACAAAACTGGAGCGCCCCAAGGTGAGGTACTCCTGCGAATAAAGCCCTGACCTAACAGCTGCTCTATCTGATCTCGTAGCTCTCGCATCTCTGCCGGAGCCATACGGTACGGTGCGCATGCTATAGGTCTCGTATCTGGCAATAGGTCTATAACAAAGTCTATCTCTCGACTGGGGGGTAGGCCTGGTATCTCCCGAAACACATCCGAATACTCCCTGACGACTGGGATCGAATCTAAAGGAATCATAACCTCCTTAGAGGTATCCTCCTCTAGGTAATACAAATGAGCGGTCGAGCCTCCCTCTGGGCGAGGCATCGCCACTACAAACATCTCTTGCCCCGGAATGGCAAAAACAATGCTCCCACCGAAGCAGTCAATCATGGCTCTATAATCAGTGAGCCAATCCATACCGATAATCACATCGTGAACATGCATATTTAATACCAACATGTCTGCAGGTAATACCAGACTACCAATCTCTACCCCCACTCCCCGGCATATAAAGAAAATAAGTGACCCACTCCCCAATGGTGAGTCTACACACGTCACTGTGCTCTCTGCCGTAGCTAACAATCCTAAGGCTTTCGCGAAATGTGTAGCTATAAAACAATGTGTAGCCCCCGTATCAAACAATACCCGACCCATAGTGCCACGGATAGGAAATGTACCCTCAATCGCGGGCGGTGCCTGTGGAACTGCTGCCTGTTGGACGTTATAGACACGTCCATACTGTAGCTGCCCCAGCGGGCTGGGACTGCTAGAATGGGTGGCAATGCTGCCATCTGTGGTGGTGCGGGGAGAGCGGCGGGAAACATAGGCCTCTGCGGCTCCTGGCGAGCACCCTGCTGCTGCTGTGGGTCCCTGCCCCTATCAGGACAATCCTGTCGTTTATGGCTAGTCTTTCCACAAACAAAACACTTCCCTGGGAAGTTCCCTCCTCTCTGCCCCTGCGGTCCCCAACCCTGGTGGCCGTTACCGTTCCTCCCTTGGCCCTGCTGGCCCTGCTAAAACTGCTGCCCATTCTGCCCCTGTTGGCCCTGATGGCCGTTTGGACCCTGATGGCCCTGACGGAAACCTCCTTGTCCATGCCTGTAATTCCCTGATCTGAACCTCTTCTGATCCCCCTGCTGGAAACCCTGTTCACCCTGTCTCTGCCCCTGAACATATTGTGACCCACCAGCACCATGTCCTCTAGTCCTGCCCTGATGGCTAGACTCTCCCGATCTCTTGCCCTCAGCCATATGAAAGCGGTGATCCTGGCAGTGTAACAAAGCAGCGTTAACCACATCAGAATAAGTGGCCAACGAAGGGTTCCCTAACAGATGCTGACGGATCCTCCATGTCAACCCGTCGGTGAATTTCTCAATCTTCTTCTTTTCTATCGGTATCTCATCCGGAACGATATTCAACAGATTCGTGAACTCGGCCTCATACTCGGCCACGGTTTTACCCTCTTGCTTCAGATTCATCAGTTTCCTCCTCATTTCCGTGTGAACAGCTGACGGAAAGTACTTACGGTCGAACCGCACCCAAAAGTCCTGAATAGTGAGAGTATCCCTCTCCTCCATGGTGGTAATAGACTCCCACCACTGCAGTGAAGATCCAACTAGCTTGAAGTAGCTAGCACCTGCTTTTGAACGTCCGTGCACTCATACATCCTCAAGTGCCTCTGTATATACTTCCTCCACTGGCTCGAGACTACCACATCTGAGCTACCTGCAAACTCTGGCGGATGCGCTTTCTGAAAAGCTTCACGTACACGTTCCCAAGCAGACGGGAATGCATTTGCCTGTACTGGCACGATAACTGGCGCCTGAGGTGGTGCCTGCTGAACTACGGCAATTGCGGCATTTACCACTTGGGCTACAATGGCTGCAACCTCAGCGGCGTTCATCATGCCCTGAACTGGAGCGGGTTGGGGTTCGGGCGTTGCATCCCTGGGAACTCGTCGTGCACGTCGTGGAGGCATCTGAAATAAGAATGAAGTTTATAAGTTCGCAGTTATAAACTTAAAATAGCTGAAGAACGAAGCATACACAAAAAGAGTACAACAGTCCTAAAATATAGGGCTCTATATCAAAGAAAACTTAGCGGAAACATAATAGCCGTACAGATCCTAAAGGACACTAGAACCTGATGCTCTGATACCACCTGTGACACCCCGACTAATTAAATACCGGGTAGCTACTCCTTTATGAAATTAAATCAAAATGCCAAGTTGGCTCAGTTAATAGCATCACTGTCGAAAACATTTTATTATTTCTAACCACCTAGTATTTAAAAAGTAAGTTGTCAAATTTTAATTAAAGTCTGATTAACATGCAGTAAAAGATTTAAAGCAAGAATAATATCACCATTCACCATAACGAAATAATAGATTAACCATCACATGATATAAATAAATACGGAGGACAACTCCTCACAACAAATCCCACAACTGAAATAAGTAACGAAATACTGAATACTGAATCAATACATGCCAAGTCTGAAAACTGAAATGGAAAAGTCTCTAATAGAATCTGGGCAACATGCCCTACAACTGAAGAATACTGAATATGGAATCCAAATGGTAGAAGTGTCTAAAGCAAATCCCTGTAGCTTCCACAAACAGCTACAACTCGTCACCTGAATGAGTATCCTATGCATGGTGTCCTTGTGGCTGGGCACCTAAAATGGTTTTACAAAAAAGTAGATTTGAAAGCAAACGGGTCAGAGCCCGAATGTGGAGATATTTTAAAAACCTGCAAGTGCTTTAAAAACATTTAAAACATTAAATGCAACGTACATGTTACGACGTGCACTCACATGAAATTCTCACCTCTCGTCTAACTGTGCACTCCTAACGTAAGTACCCATCTAAAATGACACAACCCACTAGCTAAGTGACATCATATCTAACTAGACTGTCATAGGTTCTACCCTTATTACTCGGTTCCCATTAACATTATAACGCTCGCGATTAAATAGGGGCTTAATGTAATTTCAGGTTCTCACATAAAAGTAATACAACTCATTATAGATCATCCCTTTTGTTATTCCATAGTTATACACACAATACCATATGAAAGTTCCCAGTTTATTAAGTCTATATTTTCCACAACATAAATATACAATATAAGCACCCCGAGACTAAGCTGCGGTGCACACATACTCTGTTATCCATCCCGGTACATCACGTACATAAGGAATCACGTATTTCAAAACTCTCAGGAATCGTTCAGATAACACAAATCACAAACAGTGGAGGCGAACACAGTCACATCACATGGGTCACGCACATACCTGCGCTCCCATGATCAGCAGACTTATTAACATCCCAATAAGTCCTTCTCTGACCTATGTTCATCGAGGTAACCAGTCTAAATTCGGGCAACACAAGGATTAGAGGGCCCTAAGCGAACGCAAACCTCCCGTGATAGCAAGTATGGTAGGTATGTCATACACACAAATCATATATCAATACTAAGTAAACACGCATCTTAGTAATCACCGTAGTTTAATTGTAGTACTTATCGCATTCTCGTACCAACTTAATATATATACAACTTATATAATCCCGGTCCGTATTTATATGCGCCATAATTTATTCTCACGTCGTAGTAGGCACTCACGTCTCGACTCAAATGTCTATTTGATTCGTTCCACAATTCTGTAACTTACTCCTCATTATGTCCCAATTGTCCCAAGTATACCAATACATCATCAAAGGAATGTTATCTCTATCCTCGAACAAGTTTACGGGACTCCCAAAATCAAAACAGGCCAAAAAGGCCTAAACTGCCAGCTCGTTAGAAGTCTCGTTCGAACGAGGCTGTTCGAACGAGATTTCGTTCGAACGAACTGGGCTATCTAACGAGATCTCGTTCGAACGAGATTATTGAACGAACATCCCTCTCGTTAGAACCCCAAACTGTCAACTCGTTAGAAGCTCGTTCGAATGAGCTCGTTCGAACGACCTGGGTAGGTCTTCTAACGAGTGACCAAATTCAAGCCCAGAAATCCTATCTCGTTTTTCACCAATTTCTACACCTCAAATCTCAACCAAAATTCATCCCAACAATGTGTTATGGTCTCTAATCATCCCTAAACATATCAAGGTTATATACTAACGTATTTTAAAGAACCAATTCATCCTAATCATCATCGATCCATCAAATCTCTACACTTTTCCCCAAATTTTCAAGAACATAAACCCTAAAATTTATGATCATCAATTTACTCAATTTAGATTCATTTTTGTCACACCCAACACAGATTATCATCAGGGTAATCATTTCTATACGATTTTACATGAAATTACTCCTCAACATTCAAGTTCTAAGTCCAATTAAAATGGGTTTTTATTAAACTCTCAAGAACAATTTGATTTATGTAAATTCCTACGCATGGAAGAAGCATTCTCTGTAATAATTGAAATTAAACCACTTGCCTTGATTCAATCTCTGATTTTGATGATGATTTGCTGAAGTTCTCTCTCTCTTTCTGCAGAATTCCCTTATATCTCTCTCTCTCCAAGCTTTTCTCCAATGGTGGCTAGGGTTTTCTTTGGGAAAGTTTTGGAAACCTAATCTGATAACCCCCGTAGCTTATTGGGTCATTAAGGGTTGGTTAGTGGGTTTAGTGGGTCTATTCCCAATCAGATAAAGACTCCTAATTTTCGTCACTTTTAATTCCCAAAAATACGAAATTACCAAAATACCCTTTATGTTGCCGGTATGGCCTAAAAATATCCCGGGACCCAAACTAAACCCCCGGCTAGTGTTTTCTGACTATCTCGACCCTTCCGGACGCGTTGGCGCACTCAAAATGACCATACGGATAATAGAATTTAAATTCACTTTTATTATTAAAATAATTATATCCTGACGCGACTGTCTCACGCGTCCCAATAAAATGACCAAATTGCCGTATATGAATCTCACGACAAATTTCATAATTCAATATTCATATATCATCATATATACTCAATATAGTCAAATACCAACTCACAACTCGCTAGTATTTTATCCGGATTAATTCCCAATTAAATCTCATTTAATTAATTAATCCCAAAAATAAATATCGCCAAAAATACGGGGTATTACACCTAGAACCTTAAACCACCAATTAATTTGGGTTAAAACCTAAGTTTCTCCAATTAACAAATTTTAGGGGTTTATTCGTTTTATCTCCCGAAAACCCGTTTTATCCACGAAAACCCAACCCAAAATCTTTAGGGTTTGTTTATACCAAACTACGGTATGAGATATTTATGCAAAAAGGAAATAAAGCAAGTAAACACTTGCCTCGTGGATATAATCCGACGACCTCGAGCCGAATCCCGCGGAGTTTGGCCGGAATCTCCCCGTTCTCCTCTTTTTCTCTCCTCCTCTCTCTCTTCTCTCTCTTTTCTTTCTTTTCTTTCTTTTCTCTTCCCATCTCCCTCTTTAAATAGGAAGAAAAGGGTTTTAACCCTTAAAACCCAAAAACGATTCGTTTACCCAATTACGAGTTACTTTTACCTCTAAAATTATTCGAAACTCAATTTTGACAATCGGACACTCTTTTTCGACTATCTCAGACATTCCGAGACTCATGGCGCAGTCGAAATTTCCATCCGAGGTACTAGACCACAAATCACTATTCTAACCCATAAAAGTAAATGCGGGTTTTCCAATTTAAAATCTGACCTTTTTGTCAATTTTCTCCACGACGACATAAATTAAATTATTGCGACCTATATAGTCCAAAAGTGATCACAACTTCCATCGAAAATCATTAAATCCTCAAAAATCACTATTTCGGGAAATTCCTCAAATATCCAATTTATATTTAATTATGGAATTTAATTGTTTCCAAAAAGGCGGGTTGTTACATACTCCCCCCCTTACAACGGAATTTCATCCTCGAAATTCGGATACAACTTACACCACAAATCCTAGAATCGTTCCAAAACCGAAAACCTCAAGGGGAACGATACTAACCCAATGGTTCCTAACCATAATCTACACGACTACCACGATTGTAAAGTGACACTAATACGTCAGATAGCATTCATCATTACTAATGCCTCACGGCATAATTTCAACTTTATATACTACGCCCCTTCTATTTCAGGCGGTATATAAACAAACTTACTAAGGTGCCCATACACCTTTCTAACCTGTGCACATCTGCACATCCATAGTGAACGTCTAACATGTAACACTCTCTCCCAATAAGGATCTCCTTTCCTCGGTGAAATACTCACCTATGGGTCCTCCCAACCCGCGAAATCAATTCTCCTAATCTCGGCACCACTAACATTAACGAACTTATGTCCTAAATAATACTAATGTCTATGCGATATCCTACCTACATGGAACGAATATAATCCTAAGTATGTCCCTAGTGCCCAAGGCCTCTCTCAACTCCCGACAATTGCTTGGTTTCATGCGTGGGACGTCTCGCCAAGGCGAAATCCAAATAAGGAACCCTCCCGTTACACTACTCCCTCGCGTAGTCGGTCATCGAGATATAGCGACCTAAGGCACACCAGCGGGACGTCCTAAATACTGCCTACGCTAAACTATGAACGCATTTCTACTATCTTATCCTTCCGCCCATACGGAAGGAAACCTAATCAATCAAAGTGCCCACTTTCTGTAAAAGTGTCACGTACATAATACCCAAAACATACCTTCTCAAAATTTGCCTTTTTATTAAGGCTGGTTATTATCCTCAAACCAAT
Organism: Sambucus nigra; assembly: GCA_949130495.1. NCBI lineage: Eukaryota > Viridiplantae > Streptophyta > Magnoliopsida > Dipsacales > Adoxaceae > Sambucus > Sambucus nigra. Next base: position 3,998,054 of record OX422224.1, read on the forward strand.
TTCTCTAAGTCCAACCTCACCCACCCACTTGTGGCGAGGGGACCACTTTAGTGCTTTTCCATAGCACAATCTTTCCATAAATATATCAACATCATGTGGCTCATAGCCTATAGTGGTTCATCCACACTATGAGACCTTTCCACAAAATCAACATCCTTGCATCCCATAACAGCTCCCCACTCCCAACGCCGTTAAGAGTCATGTGTGGAGTGTCAAGCAAAGCGAAATCCAAACAAGGAACCCCTCCACACATTAACCCTTGACTTCGTTGGTTATGGAGTTCCGTTATTTCAACATGCAACCGGGATATCCCTATCCCCTAATCCAACAAAAAGTGGGTCTGAACTCCTATCTCTAACTAAGAGTCATACCACCCTGCGCTCGCACTCATTTTTTTAAGTCCTTGCACAAATAATAATGAGCTTTATCTTCAGCTCAACACTCATCCCGCGGCCTTAAATCCTATATATAAGGTCGCCATATACACAAATCACAATAATGAAACCTCTACTCATCGAAGTTTCATATGCCCACAATAAATAAGGTGAACTCAACCTATATCTAGGCGAGACATCGCGACAACAACCCGTTCCCTCCAGGAACCATGGACACGATAGTCTTGCCATTCTTAGCCTGCTATCGCTCCGATCAACCAAATAAATTATATACTCACCATAATACCATACTCGTACAGACATATAAAATGAGTATCATAACCAAGATATATATACACAATATATAAATACCCGCCTCTATTGCGAATGAAGGAAAATAAAATTTCGCTATTGCAGAAAAACACATAAACACACATGATATTATGTTATCGTGACCGCCATAACTCAAATTACACACACGAGTATAGGGCTAACTAATACCGCGACTTATTTAGTCACGCCAAATATACCTCCTCAATTGAGGTAAAACTCATAACAACATCCTTCTCATTCCGACTAAATCGTGGAGACTCACGGTTAAGGCTATCCGTAAGATCCCTTTCGAACCCTTAAGTTTACTGAAAATTCAATCTTAATACTACTCTCTACTATAGCGGTACTGCAATACTCATGACTACTATTCTCCAGTAGCCACCACCAAACTCCTTAGTAATTGCCACAAGGAGAGTGACCTCTACTAAGGCCCTCATCCCAACCTTCTACCAGCTGCACCAGTTAAGCCTCACCTCCTGCTACGATCCAAGCTCCGCACACGATTCTCAAACGAGCGCACAAAAGATTTCTATAATCTCATACTATGGCAGGAGAACGAAATCTCACAAGAGAAATCAACAATCCTAGTGCTGAGGCTCTATAACACATGAGAGCAACACTGAAAGCGTAGTACGTCCGTACAGATTCCTAAGGACACTAGAACCTGATGCTCTGATACCATCTGTAACACCCCGCCTAATAAGATACCGGGCGATCACTCCAATATTAAATTAAAACAGGAGTCTCATATGGATCATTCTTAGCATCACTGTCGAAAATCCATTTAATTACTAATAACCTATTAGTCCAGTGTTAAAATTTTAACTTTGCTACTCTTTTTAACAATAATAAATAAAACATCCACACAATTTTACGGAAATCAAACTGAAATGAAATTAAGTAACCGAACACTCAGTCAAAATATACAACCATATCGAATGATGTACTAAAAGAATAAATAAATGCAATTGGACCATTGGCCCGAATATTTATACAGTACCTCCTATCTAGAGTACAAGAATGCAAGCGTCTACTGAAAATCCTGCACGCATCCACAGCTACTGCAGCTGACGTCTGACTCGAAAGAAGTGTCATCCAGGCGTCCCTGTGTCTGGACACCTATATAATATATAATATATAGCAAGAAAGGAAGGGTAGATAAACGGGTCAGAGCCCGAGTTTGAAAATATTTAGCAAGTGCATAAATGCCTTATTATTTTAGAAAAGGTTTTTATCTCATATTTAAGTTTGGTATCGCACTCCCATGAGATACTCCTCACCTCTCCACTAATAGTGCACTCCTAACGCATCCCTCTAAACTTCCTAGTCAAGCTATCCTGCTAAACTAGTCTATCACCCAACCACTATCTACCCTAGATAGTCCAAGAAATGTACTAAGGGCTAAACTTCACCCTAGTCTCAACGATATGCCATGTTCGTGCGTGGGGTGTCTCGCAAAGCGAAATCCAAACAAGGAACCCCCCCGATACATTACTTTGCGGCAAGGTCGATCCTCGAGATCCGCCAGTCCCTCAGTACAGAAAGATATATATATATAAATATATACCATAAGCATTTATAATATTAGAGCACTAAGGATTAAACTTCTCCCCAGTCTCAACACATTTCCATATTCGTGCGTGGGGTGTCTCGCAAAGCGAAATCCAAACAAGGAACCCCCCCGATACACTACTATGCAGCAAGGTCGATCGTCGGGATCCATTAGACCCTCGGTACTCGATTCATCCATTTATATATACATATATCCATATACATCTGGATCTATCTCACGGACTGAGAGTTCATATATCAAGTATTTATCAATACTTTTCATTTTCTCAAAACTTCCCATTTCCCTTTTTATACTCATGAAATGTAAATATAAAGGCCAATTCATTATTATGAATTGCTTTAACAAATCATATACTTTTAAAAGCCAATTTTATTATCATAAAAATGCTTTTCCTTTTCAAAATATCCCATTTCCCTTTTTATATTTAGGAAATGTATTCAAAGCCATTTTTATTATCATAAAAATGCTTTGATCATATCATATGCTTCCACATCCCTTCTTCCATCCGGGAAGTGTTACCGAAGCCAATCCATATAACCCATGGCTGTGTTTTCATTAGTTATATTTGGATTAAATCTACTTTCTATCTCAACATCAAACAATATATTAAATTTTCTATCACTATCAAATGGATCTCCCCCTACCCACATAAATTCAAATTAAACATTGATGGGGCCTCTAAAGGTAATCCTGGAAGAAGTGGAATTGGTGGCATTTTAAGAAATCAAAAAGGAGACATCATATTTGCCTATGCTCAGCCTGAGGGATATGCTTCTAATTCATTTGTGGAAATCAAAAGTCTCTGGATGGGGTCAAATCTTTGCTTGGAATACAACTTTAAGGAAGTAGTGATTGAATCAGATTCTTCTTATGTGGTGAATATGATAAATAGAAACTGGAAACCGCCTTGGAATCTTATTAAATGTGTGGAAGAAATCAAAGAGAATCTCATCAATACCAAAAGTTCATTAGTTCACTGCTTCAGGGAATCAAATATGGTTGTAGATAGCCTGGAAAATTATGGGGTTAATATTCATTCATCTTCAATCCTCAATAATTTCTCGGACCTTCCAAAGATAACTCGAGGAGCTTACAAGATGGACAAGATGGGATGTTGCTACATTAGATCTTCTTTCAAATGATCTCTCTTTCTTCTTGTAATGGGACTTCTATAAATCCCCATATTTTTTGTTTTTTAAGTTTCCTGTATCTCTCTTGTATCTAAGCTTGCTTAGTTGCCACCTGGGAGAGGCTTTTTCTCCTCATTTTAATAATATCTAGGGGGTTTAGTCCCCCTTAAAAAAAACAGTATAAAACATTGTGTGCTACACCAAAGCTTCCACACAATAGTCCTCTATGAACAGAAAGTTGGAGACAATTTGAAAAATAATAACAACTCAGCATGAGAGATTTCTGGAAAAGAAAATACTTTTATTGCATTGCATTAGTAATTACAACTCTCACCATTCCCCTAACTATATGGGAATTACTCATTCATATACATATTACTCTCTACAAGCTTACACATTCTTTCTAACTTCTAAACTTTGATACTGGAAGTCTTAAAACCGATGTCTCTCAATACAACCCTTACGTCCCTTTTATACCACAAGGGAGCTTACATATGACTTGTTACCGGAGGCTAACAGTTAACCGATTAAAGAAAAAATACAAATATTTAAAGTCTAAATTTTTATCTCTTCATAAAGTAATTCGTCTTCTTATGATAGGTCTTTGTCTGAATGGGACCGTCTGATGGCCCATAAGTCTGTCGTCTTGTGATAATATAAGATAATCAAACAGCCAATGTCTTCGTCTTCTTATTAGTCCGGTGGCCCACTTGGGGCAGGGATCTTTTGCTTTAAGGAAGAAAAGTCTAAACAATTGAGTCTTCAGTCCTAAATAATTCTTCCACTACTGAGGGGCGCGATTTTGATGGCCCATAAGTCTGTTGTCTTGTTATATATGTGTCTTCTTCTGTCATATCCTTGCCTAGGAGAGCATTATTGTTAAAAAATTCATCAATGAGGCCTACCACTCTAAGGCTCGCTAGCAAGGAGATCTCTACCATTTCTTTAGCTTCTTTTTTAAGTATTCCATTAAATGGATCATCTACCATATGGTATGTAGTATACCATCTGTCTTCACCTGTTAGCAGTTTCATGATTTCTATCTTTTCCATAGCTTGGGCAATCGACGAAGAAGAAGAAGACGAAGTTCCCACATGTCCGTATTTGCCAAAAATCGAAGTTCCTGAACAACAAGTTGATTTAATTGTGGTTAAACTCCCGTGTAGGAATGAGGCGAATTCGTCTCGAGACGTGGCTCGGTTACATTTGCAAATTTCAGCCGCTAATTTAGCTGCTTCGGCTAAGTGGAATTATAATGTGCATTTGATGTTTGTTACAAAGTGTTTTCCTATACCAAATTTTCTACTTATATTTTCTATGCTTAAAGGTGTTCTGGGCTGATTTACGGACTTGGGTACACTAGATTTTAGTTCTCAGAGGTGTTTTGTTGCAAAATTTTGGTTATCTAATTAGTGAAACTCGCCTTTCTTAATCTTTCTCTAGTGGTTTTTTCTAATTTTATTTGAATTCTTGTATTTAACTTTTTACATTGACTTCTGTGTCATTTATGTAGACCCTTTTGCCTAAAGTGACCTCAACCAGCACTAGCAAATTTGGGTTGGAAACCTATATAAAACCAATCCCTAGAATATATATATATATATATATATATATATATATATATATATATATATATATATGTGTGTGTGTGTGTGTGTGTGTGTGTGTGAGTGTGTGTGTTACGAATATATTTTATTGCTTTAACTAACTCTAGATTTTAATAGGGCATCTAGCTAATTCTGTTATTTTCTGTTCATTATTATTATTATTACTATTATTATTATTATTATTATTATTATTATTATTATTATTATTATTATTATTATTATTATTATTATTATTATTATTATTATTATTATTATTATTATTATTATTATTATGGGAAAATTAATGTTTGGTCCCTAGAAGCTGAGTATATTTTGCACTTTGTCCACCTTATTTTTTTAATTTACAAAAATACCCTTGTATATTTTTTTTGTAAAAAATTTCTTAGGATTTTGTGTTTTGTACGATGACGGGCTTTTCGGAACAAATAAAATATTTGGACTAATCATTATTTAAAAAATTATCGAGAGACTTTTCATCGAATGACCCTATTATTATTGTATAAAGTAAATAATTTGGTTGGATCAAACTTAATTTATATGCTTTAGTAAATTGTCATTAGATTTTTGGGAGCTTATGTTCAACCATTTAAATTAAATGCTTAGGCCCCAAGACAATACTGCCAGAGAATGTCAACGTTGGAGGAATCCAAGTTCACTACTTTTTATAAATCACTACAAATTTTTCAGTACTTTCGAAATGATGTAGGTTAAAATTAAATAAATCTTCCCGATTAAACCTTTTATTTATGAGTACAGTTATTAGTATTTTACTTTGTTACTCTTTCGGCCCACATGTCATAAAAAAATCTGAAAAGTGTCCGAATATGCTTTCAAGTAACAAAAAATAAATTTATACTTTTAGTGTGTGTTTGATTGACAATGAAAAGTTTTCCATGAAAAATAGTTATTTTGACTCATGTTTTACCTTTATGGTAATTTGATTGCGAATACTTTATATAAGAAGAACAGTCATTCACATAATAAGTGTTCCATTTCAAATCTCATTTTTAGTGGAAAATATTTCTTATTCACCCGCCAAAGAACTGATTTTCATGAAAAATAGAAAAATTAAGACTAAAAATTCATATATTTTTCCATTCATTTTCCAACTTCTCGTCCAATTGAATTTTTTTTTCACGCAGTGTTTGTCTTTATAATCAAACGCACCGCTAGAGTATTAAAATGGAGTTAATACAGATACACTTTAATTCTTTTTTTTATAACTTAAGACCCAAAGAGCTTAATTTTAATTATTTTTTAAAATGCACCTAACTAGTTATTGTTTATTCTTCCCTTTTTTTTTTCAAAGAGTTTAATTTTCTTTACTTAATTTTATTTTATGTTGCCTTGTTGTAAGGATGACGATGGAGTAGGAACCTTAGTAAAAGTTATTGGTCATAGATTTGATGGGGTAGTCAAATTAATCAATTAAAGTCTTTGGCGTAGCCTTTTTTCAACACCATTCCAACAAAGAATAAACAATAACTAGTTAAATGATTTCTCCTTTTCTTTCTAGAATACTAAATTCATTGAAGGAGCATATTATTAGCAGTTCCCTAACTATCATTTTTGGATGTTTTAAACTTAATATCGTCAATAGTATGAAATTTGTTGTACATTCGTTTCATTTTATTTGAGTTATCCCTTTGTGTAGAAGGTGTATTAAAATTTATCATCATCAACATGAGATAATGTTAAAAAAATCTTCAATTAATCCCCACATCCATTTCGGGATATGAAAACCGGTTAACATCTCAAATTTCTATATTAAAAAAATCGTTTTATTAATTTATCTCGTTACTAAATATGTCGTTAAATAAGTGCTACAATATTTTTTTTGGGTTCCAAAAGATTATCTCTCTCTCTCTCTCTCTCTCTCTCTCTCTCTCTTCTCTCTCTCTCTCTCTCTCTCTCTCTCTCTCTATATATATATATATATATATATATATATATATATATATATATATATATATATATATATATATGTATGTCCTACTACAACCCCCTAATAACAAAATGAAAGGAAAAATACTAAAGTACCCTTAATGCTAAATAAAACTCTAATACATGTGTCACCTGGCGGTAAGCGTAGAAAATACCGGCTACATTATAGGCACATTCTCCCCCCTTTCTAGGCTAATCACCTGGTGATACATGTCCGGTCCACATTTTTAAAAACAGACTGGTCCGCATAAGAGCAGTACTGTGTGTATATATATATATATATATGAACTATTGAGAAAATATGTTTTGAAAGGATCAATTACAGAATATCATATATAAATAGGACTTATAAGCTTCCTTGATTGAAAAAACGGCATGCAAAAAAATTATATAAAATTATGAGGTAATATTATAACTTGAGATGATTGCGTAATATTTGTAAAATGATAGAAATTTATATTTAGATACCTGGGACCTATCCAATAACAACAAATTCAAGCTTTCAAAATTAAATCAGCAACGTATGTATTTTTTCATATTTTAATGTAAGGTCATTGCTGAAATATCTTTGCGATGCCAAATAAATACCGGTGCAAATACTAAAATATCTTTGATAAAACATTTCTTTGAATATAATATATTTGCGTGAACGATCACATTCTAGAGTGTAAAAAACATTATTTTTTTCTCTAATATATTTTCACATTTGAGACCGAGACTTACTAGGAGTGTCAATTTTAGACATGAATCGATAAGAGAATATGAAGTTGACCTGAAATATCGTGCTTTTGTCGGAGTCTTATGACACAAAGTCATTTCGTGTATTGTTCATGTCAAAGTTATGATTTGTGTTAGCCGTATAATCGTCTTATTTATCTTTTTACTCGTATTTTAGTGTATTATGGTGTGAAAAAATTATTCATGTTAGTTGTACCGCATCGTATTTTAAATAGACCGTGTTCGCGTTAAGTAAAAATTACAATTTCGAGTTGTGTTGTGTTCATTTCTAAAGAGGTTTCTCTTGTCATGTTAAAACATGACCCAAAAAGATATGCGACACAATTAATATTTTATGTCTCTCTCGGATCTATATTATTACATGTTGAGTTGGAGTAAGACTTGAAGTTGTGAGATATTGAATCAACGTGCAATAATATAAATCCAAATAGTTGATACGAGAGTAAAATATGAAAATAAATTTTAGCAGGTTTTATGCCTTAGTAAACAATTCTTTTCAAATATTTTAAAGACTCAAAGTCATGCGTATTCTTATAATTAAAGTCATTTGAGAGAAGTCATGTTGTGTTCGTATCAAATTTTGACTCGTATAAGTCATTTTTATTCGTGTTATAAAAAAAATATTAATGGACATTGATCATGTTAAGCTAATATACGCACATAACGGGGAAGAATTTGTAAACAACTATAATTTAAAAAAAATATTACACATAAATTAACATAAACAATATGTGCATTCATGGAAATGTGAGGTCAAAGTTAATGAAGGTATACAAACGGGTATTAAGGGTTGTGAAACTATTCACAAAAAACAAATTCTTAATAATTAATACAATAAATTTAAATTTTAAAATCATTAGTACTAGAAAAAACAAAGTAAAAATATAATAATGAAAGAAACTTTTCGTTGATACACTAAATTAGAAGCTGAAAAGTGAAAGGTTTAAATGTTGGTGTTTTTGGTGTTCCACCTTAAATGAAATATCTATATATATTATTTGTAGAAGATATAGATTGCACGTTACATTAAACTATATTGGCTCTCCTTTCATTCTCTTCTTTACCGTCCTTATTCTCCATCATTTTCCTTCAAACTAAGTTCTCCCATTTCTTCATCAAAGATAAGGTAATTCATTATCTCTCTCTCTCTCTCACTTTCTATCTATCTATCTATCTATCTATCTATCTATCTATCTATATATATATATATATATATATATATATATATATATATATATATATATATATATATATATATATATATATTAGCGTATGCCCGTGCCGAGGATAAATTTCCCCCCGTAATAAAACTCAATCCATAATTACGCGCCATTAAAAAAAATAATAATAAAAAAAACTAGTTTTTCTAAAAAAAATTAAAAATAATTTAATAAGAAAAATAATTTATTAGCATGTATTTAAAAAATAATAGTATATTTGTATATTAGTAGTATAATAGTAGTATAATTTATACAATAGTATAGATTAAATATGTATGATATTTTAGCTTTTAGCATGATATTTCATGAATCCATGGAAGGCATGAAATATCATGCATAAAAAATTGAAAATATCATAGATATATTTTGTCGTCAACATCACCTATCTTATCATACATATATTTTGTCATCAACACCACCTATCTTATATTTTTTCCCCCTATAAATGGGACATTTTTTAGGTAAAAAATTGTACATTTGAAAATTATCAATAAACTCTCAAATGGGTTGTTCGTAATTATATTAATTATAATATTATTATTTTTTTTCAATATTTTGCATTTCTTTCCAATTAAAATGACTCTTCATTTTTTTTCCACTATAAATTAGTTCTACTAGGTATACAACCTTTCATATTCTTATCTTAATATATAACGAATTTGTTTATATATTGTTTGTAGATCACATGTTTACTTGCATATGGTAATGAGAGGCACAAATTGGTAATTCTCCAAGTCCAATAGCGACTAGACAAAAATCAATGTAAGTTTATGTAAGGTCATTGCTGAAATATCTTTGCGATGCAAAATATATACCGGTGCAAATACTAAAATATTTTTGAAAAAAGATTTATTTGACTATAATATATTAGCGTGAACGATCACATTCTAGAGTGTAAAAAACATTATTTTTTTCTCTAATATATTTTCACATTTGAGACCGAGACTTACTAGGAGTGTCAATTTTAGACATGAATCGATAAGAGAATATGAAGTTGACCTGAAATATCGTGCTTTTGTCGGAGTCTTATGACACAAAGTCATTTCGTGTATTGCTCATGTCAAAGTTATGATTTGTGTTAGCCGTATAATCGTCTTATTTATCTTTTTACTCGTATTTTAGTGTATTATGGTGTGAAAAAATTATTCATGTTAGTTGTACCGCATCGTATTTTAAATAGACCGTGTTCGCGTTAAGTAAAAATTACAATTTCGAGTTGTGTTGTGTTCATTTCTAAAGAGGTTTCTCTTGTCATGTTAAAACATGACCCAAAAAGATATGCGACACAATTAATATTTTATGTCTCTCTCGGATCTATATTATTACATGTTGAGTTGGAGTAAGACTTGAAGTTGTGAGATATTGAATCAACGTGCAATAATATAAATCCAAACAGTCGATACGAGAGTAAAATATGAAAATAAATTTTAGCAGGTTTTATGCCTTAGTAAACAATTCTTTTCAAATATTTTAAAGACTCAAAGTCATGCGTATTCTTATAATTAAAGTCATTTGAGAGAAGTCATGTCGTGTTCGTATCAAATTTTGACTCGTATAAGTCATTTTTATTCGTGTTATAAAAAAAATATTAATGGACATTGATCATGTTAAGCTAATATACGCACATAACGGGGAAGAATTTGTAAACAACTATAATTTAAAAAAAATATTACACATAAATTAACATAAACAATATGTGCATTCATGGAAATGAGAGGTCAAAGTTAATGAAGGTATACAAACGGGTATTAAGGGTTGTGAAACTATTCACAAAAAACAAATTCTTAATAATTAATACAATAAATTTAAATTTTAAAATCATTAGTACTAGAAAAAACAAAGTAAAAATATAATAATGAAAGAAACTTTTCGTTGATACACTAAATTAGAAGCTGAAAAGTGAAAGGTTTAAATGTTGGTGTTTTTGGTGTTCCACCTTAAATGAAATATCTATATATATTATTTGTAGAAGAATTAGATTGCACGTTACATTAAACTATATTGGCTCTCCTTTCATTCTCTTCTTTACCGTCCTTATTCTCCATCATTTTCCTTCAAACTAAGTTCTCCCATTTCTTCATCAAAGATAAGGTAATTCATTATCTCTCTCTCTCTCTCTCTCACTTTCTATCTATCTATCTATCTATCTATCTATCTATCTATATATATATATATATATATATATATATATATATATATATATATATATTGGCGTATGCCCGTGCCGAGGATAAATTTCCCCCCGTAATAAAACTCAATCCATAATTACGCGCCATTAAAAAAAATAATAATAAAAAAAACTAGTTTTTCTAAAAAAAATTAAAAATAATTTAATAAGAAAAATAATTTATTAGCATGTATTTAAAAAATAATAGTATATTTGTATATTAGTAGTATAATAGTAGTATAATTTATACAATAGTATAGATTAAATATGTATGATATTTTAGCTTTTAGCATGATATTTCATGAATCCATGGAAGGCATGAAATATCATGCATAAAAATTTGAAAATATCATAGATATATTTTGTCGTCAACATCACCTATCTTATCATACATATATTTTGTCATCAACACCACCTATCTTATATTTTTTCCCCCTATAAATGGGACATTTTTTAGGTAAAAAACTGTACATTTGAAAATTATCAATAAACTCTCAAATGGGTTGTTCGTAATTATATTAATTACAATATTATTATTTTTTTTTCTATATTTTGCATTTCTTTCCAATTAAAACGACTCTTCATTTTTTTTCCACTATAAATTAGTTCTACTAGGTATACAACCTTTCATATTCTTATCTTAATATATAACGAATTTGTTTATATATTGTTTGTAGATCACATGTTTACTTGCATATGGTAATGAGAGGCACAAATTGGTAATTCTCCAAGTCCAATAGCGACTAGACAAAAATCAATGTAAGTTTATGTAAGGTCATTGCTGAAATATCTTTACGATGCAAAATATATACCGGTGCAAATACTAAAATATTTTTGAAAAAAGATTTATTTGACTATAATATATTAGCGTGAACGATCACATTCTAGAGTGTAAAAAACATTATTTTTTTCTCTAATATATTTTCACATTTGAGGCAAAGACTTACTAGGAGTATCAATTTTAGACATGAATCGATAAGAGAATACGAAGTTGACCTGAAATATCGTGCTTTTGTCGGAGTCTTATGACACAAAGTCATTTCGTGTATTGTTCATATCAAAGTTATGACTTGTGTTAGCCGTATAATCGTATTATTTATCTTTTTACTCGTAATTTAGTGTTATGGTGTGAATAAATTATTCGTGTTAGTTGTACCGTATCGTATTTTAAATGGACCGTGTTCGTGTTAAGTAAAAAATTACAATTTCGAGTTATGTTGTGTTCATGTCTAAAGATGTTTCTCTTGTCATGTGAAAACACGACCCAAAAAGAGAAACGACACAACTAATATTTTATGTTTCTATCAGATCTATATTATTACAAGTTGAGTTGGAGTAAGACTTGAAGTTGTGAGATATTGAATCAACGTGCAATAATATAAATCCAAACAGTCGATAGGAGAGTAAAATATAAAAATAAATTTTAGCAGGTTTTATGCCGTAGAAAACAATTGTTTTCAAATATTTTAAAGACTCAAAGTCATGCGCATTCTTATAATTAAAGTCATTTGAGTGAAGTCATGTCGTGTTCGTATCAAAATTTTGACTCGTATAAGTCGTTTTTATTCGTGTTATAAAAAATATTAATGGACATTGATCATGTTAAGAAAATATACGCACATAAAGGGGAAGAATTTCTAAACAACTATAATTTAAAAAACGTAACATTACACATAAATTAACATAAACAATATGTACATTCATGGAAATGAGAGGCCAAAGTTAATGAAGGTATACAAACGGGTATTAAGGGTTGTGAAACTATTCACAAAAAAATAAATTCTTAATAATTAATACAACAAATTTAAATTTTAAAATCATTAGTACTAGAAAAAACCACATAAAAATATAATAATGCAAGAAACTTTTCGTTGATACACAAAATTAGAAGCTGAAAAGTGAAAGGTTTAAATTTTGGTGTTTTTGGTGTTCCACCTAAAATGAAATATCTATATATATTATTTGTAGAAGAATTAGCACTATATTGGCTCTCCTTTCCTTCTCTTCTCTACCGTCCTTATTCTCCATCATTTTCCTTCAAACTAAGTTCCCGCATTTCTTCATCAAAGATAAGGTAATTCATTCTCTCTCTCTCTCTCTCTCTCTCTCTCTATCTATCTATCTATCTATATATATATATATATATATATATATATTAGCGGATGCCCGTGTCGAGGGATAAATTTTCCCCCGTAATAAAACTTAATCCATAATTACCCGCCGTTTAAAATAATAATAATAATAATAAAAATATATTTTTGTAAAAAAATAATAATTTAATAGCATGTATTTAAAAAATAATAGTATATTAGGAGTATAATAGTATAATGGTGTATACAATAGTATAGATTTAATATGTATGATATTTTACCTTTTAGCGTGATATTTCATGCATCCATGGAAGGCATGAAATATCATGCATAAAAAAGTGAAAATATCATACATATATTTTGTCATCAACATCACCTATCTTATATTTTTTCCCCTATAAATGTGACATTTTTAGGTAAAAAATTATAAATTTGAAAATTATGATTAAACTCTCAAATGGGTTGTTCGTAATTATATTAATTACAATATTATTGTTTTTTTCCACTATAAATTAGTACCTCTAGAAAAACAACCTTTCATGTTCTTATCTTTATATATTACGAATTTGTTTATATATTGTTTGTAGATCACATGTTTACTTGCATATGGTAACGAGAGGCACAAACTGGTGATTCTCCAAGTCCCATGGCGACTAGACAAAGATCAATGTAAGTTTATTTATTTTTATTTTTATATTTAGTCATACTAACTTAATTTTATTTTTTACTTTATTTTTGTGTGTTGAATTCCATTTTCTAATTGTTTTCTTTACCACCCGAGATAAATGTATATCGAGATACCGTCTTAGATGTTTACAAATTAGACCTACCCTGTAAGCGTAAGGTACAAACGAGATGATGCCCAACAGGGATATAGACGACATTATCTCAAAAGGGAAAATTTAGAAAAATATATATATTTTTATCAACGTCATCTATGGATCATGATATTTTTTTAGTTTGTCTTAAGTCTTTAATTTTTTTTGGATCCACTTCCATGTAATTTGATGATTTGTTGGAGGTGACATTTTACCAATAATGAAAATATTACTATGAAAATATTGTAACCCTTCATTCTCTATATAGTAAATCTATAGGGACACAATTTTCTATTTGCATTGATAGGTTCTTATTGCTAAGAAGTCAGAATAACCAATCCAATTCTGCACATGATTGTGTCAGTCAAACCGTGTTCGCAATCTGTGTTCCCCTAACATTACTTACGTAATTATTTTGTTTGCATCACATAAAAGATGATAAAAATTATATGCTTCAAATCTTGATTTTACTTAAATTACTAATACTAATGTTGCTTTGACCCCCCTTTTGACTTTTTTCAGTGAAGATGTGCACCAAAGGAAGCTTCAAAGGAGTAGAATTAAAGATGTGGAGAAACCCTTTGATATCCTAAGCCATGACCATGAGAAAACCTCGAAATGCAAGCTTCAACCTTTGAAATTTGTTCTACTTACCATAATTATTGTCACTTTCATAACCCTTTTCTACTCCCCAACTGGTCGTCACCATGACCATGTTTTGCAAGCTATTTCTAGGTAAGTTTTACTCCTTATTGCACGTTATGTATTTTACGCTGACACATATTTGCGACACACTTTGTACGACGTAATGATGTGTGATTTCTGCATTGATTGGTGTCCAGAATGATAATCATTGAATAGATGCATATGCCAGGCAATGCAAACACGGTGTCACAAAATGCGTCGAAATCTTGCGTCAGTATAAACATATATTTACTTTTTAAAAGTAAGTTAGAGATTTATTGATGAAGATTATTCACACACTTCATCAATATATTCAAACGTTTAAAAAATTTGATGGCCAAAACGCTCATATATGTTCAATCGCAATTCACCCATTATATATTGTAGAATTTTATAATAATATTTTGTGGGTCGTCGAATTTCTTTGAAAAAATTTGTTGTTTTGGCATATATATGTTGTTTAGGCATGTTAAAAAGACTCATTCTGTATTCACATTTATAGTTTCTAAAAAAAGCTAATATCCTAGCAATTTAGCAATTTACGTATAGGTACGCATGTTTACTTATTTTTGTGTGCATAAATAAATAAAATTAATATAAATATCCCTATCTTAGCAGCATTATAAGATCTGAGTAGTTAAATCTTTTGATTAGTTACTCTACTATTAAGAAGTTGTTCAACTAATATGAACTTTTGTGCTAATCCTAATTGGACCACATTTTATAATGTATGGTTTGGTATTGATATGGCCCACATTTTAGGTAACATATTACCTGTTTATTTATTTAATTTTTTTTGAGGTTATTACATGTTTATTTATTTAATTTCTTAGTGGGGGGTGGGTAGGTATGTTCAGTATGAAACTATTCTTGAAACTGCATTCTATTGGCTAAAGTGCAAAGAACCCCCAAAAATTTAAATTTTGCAAATAACCCCCTCAATGTCCACATCTCCTCCTTGAACTAGGCATTGATCTCAAATGCCTTGTTTTAAGGAATATTTTTAGTAACAGAGAGGGGTAATTTGTAACAAATGCATTGTTTCAGGGGAGCTTCTTGTATAAAAATAGTTCAAGGGGTTTCTTGCAAAGAAATATTACGCAAATAACCCCTTGAATGTCCACATCTCCGCCTTGAACTATGCATTTTGTTACAAATATCCTGTTTAAGGACTTTTCAGCGACGCTTTTTAGCAACGTAGGGGGAATATGTAACAAAATCCATTATTTCAGGGGTATTTTCTTCCATAAAATAGTCTGGCAAAATAATATTTTTCAAATAACCCCCCGTATGTCCACATTTTGTTGCAAATACCCTGTTTTGAAGACTATTCAGCGACGTTTTTTGCAACACATAAGGAATTTTGTAATAAAATGCTTTATTTGGGGGGAATAATCTTGCATAAAAATATTCAGGGGGTTTCTTGCAATATAATATATTTAAAATAACCCCATGAATGCCCTCACCTCCTTCTTGAGATTTGCGTTTTGTCGCCAATACCTTGTTACAGGGACTTTTCAGCGACACTTTAATAACATGGGGGGGGGGGGGGTATGATCCTTTCACACTGACATTGTTTCAGGGGAGTTATTTTGAAACTCTCCCCCAAAACTATGCATTTTGTCACAAATATCCCGTTTTAAGGACTTTTAAGCGAATTCACAACATTGTTTTCGAGGGAGTTTCTTGCATCAAATCAACTTTAGGGGGTTTTTTGCAAAAATTATCACTAGGCCTTGGCGCACTTAAGCCTACGTCCCACGTGTAAGTAGTTAAACATTATCCAAACAAATACGGACAACAACGTTTTTGCGAATACCAACTCGTAAAAAATGACTATTAATTATTCATACCTTAATGCAAGCAACATTTTGTGAACAGGTGGATCTGGGGCGAATCAGACCCGCGTTACGCATCCGAAATAATCGTCGAGTGGGACAAAGTTCCAACCGTCATGTCTAAAATACCCGACATAAACAAAATCCAAAGCATCGGATTATTAAACTTCAATGAGAACGAAATCAACAATTGGAAAAATATTTTGCCTCATGCCATTCACATTATTCTCCAAATAGACTACGCCAAAAAAAATGTGACATGGGACACTCTGTACCCCGAGTGGATCGACGAAGAAGAAGAACACGAAGTTCCCACGTGTCCGTATTTGCCGAAAATCGAAGTTCCTGAAGAACGAGTTGATTTAATTGTGGTTAAACTCCCGTGTAGGAACGAGGCGAATTGGTCTCGAGACGTGGCTCGGTTGCATTTGCAAATTTCAGCCGCTAAATTAGCTACTTCGGCTAAGAGGAATTATAATGTTCATTTGATGTTTGTTACAAAGTATTTTCCTATACCAAATTTGTTCACTTGCAAGGAGCTAGTTGCGAAGGAGGGTAATTTCTGGTTGTATAAGCCAAATTTGGATGTGTTGAGGGAGAAAGTTAGGCTGCCTATTGGTTCATGTGAGCTTGCATTTCCACTCAAAGTTAAAGGTTAGTTTTAATGCTTTTTAAGGGTAATTTTGACTTTTGACCCGTATTTATTTTTAGTTTTTTTACCCACCCCCTTTGATAACACATTTAGACACACCCCTGGAATTTCGAAAGTTAGATTTGCCCCCTCGTTGAAAGTTAAATTAGGGGGAAAATAAGTCTAATTTTTGAACTTCTAGGGGGGTTATGTCTAAATCTGCTATTGCCACTGGGGAGTTAAATAAAAAACGCCTATTTTTTTTACCCACCCCCTTTGACAAAAGCACATTTAGATGCACCCCTCGAATTTCGAAAGTTAGATTTAGCCCCTTGTTGAAAGTGAAATTAGGGGGCAAATAAGTCTAATTTTTTAACTTCTAGGGGAGTTATGTCTAAATCTATTGTTGTCACGGGGTTAAATCAAAAACCCTTATTTACCACCCCCTTTGATAGTAACACTTTTGGACACACTCTTGGAATTTCAATAGTTAGATTTACCCTTGTTGAAAATGAAATTAGGGGGCAATTAAGTATAATTTTTGAACTTCTATGAGGGTTATGTTTAAATCTTCTATTGTCAGGGGGTTAAATAAAAAACCCTTATTTTTATTTACATGGTTTAGCCCCAAAGTTTTCATTTGGTCGCCTTTAGACTCAAAAGAGAATTTTTTGAGATTCTCCAAAAATGTGGAATTTATCAATGGGGGATAAAGAAGTCTAATTTTTGAACTTCTAGGGGGGTTATGTCTAAATCTTCTATTGCCATAGGGATTATGTAAAAAACTTATTTTAATCTATTTAGTTTAGCACCAAAAGTTTTCACGTGTTCGCCTTTGGACGCAAAAGGCACTTTTTTACGATTCTCAAATAGTGTAGGATTTATTGTTAGTTTTTTTTTTGTACTTACCCCCTTGCAATAATAGCATGTTTAGACAAACCACTGTTATTTCAAAAGTTGGATTTACCCCCTGCTGACCGAAATATGGGTTTTTATTTTGTATTTTATGATTGTATAAAGGAAATTCATTTGTTAAGTTTACTTTGTGAACTTATAGGGGGGGGGGGTTATGTCTAAATCTGCTATTGCCACAGGGGGGTTAAATAAAAATCGTTATTTTTATTTACATGCTTTAGTCCCCAAAGTTTTCTGTTTTACTTCTTTGGACGCACAAGGGACTTTTTTGAGATTCTCAAAAATGTCGAATTTATCAATAGAGGATAGAGAAGTCTAATTTTTGAACTTCTAATGGGGTTATCTCTAAATCTGCTATTGTCACAAGGGTTATGTATTGTAAAAACTTATTTTAATCTAATTAGTTTAGCCCCAAAAGTTTTTACTTGTTTGCCTTTGGATGCAAAAGGGACTTATTTGCGATTCTCAAAAAGTGTTGTTGATTTTTTCTTACCCCCTTGCGATAAGAGCACGTTTAGACACACTGTTGGAAATTCTAAAGTTGGATTTACCCCATGCTCACAGAAGTATAGGCTTTTTATTTTGCATTTTATGATTGTATAAAGTGAAATTCATTTATTTTAAGTTTAATTTTTGAACTTCTAGGGGGGTTATGTCTAAATCTTCTATTGTATTAATGGGGTTAAATAAAAAAAATCTTACTTTTATTTACGTGATTTAGCCCCCAAAGTTTTTGCTTGTTCACCTTTGGACGCAAAAGGGACGTTTTGGAGATTCTCAAAAAGTGTCGGATTTATGAATAGGGGATAAAGAAGTCTATTTCTTGAACTTCTAAGGGGGTTATATCTGAATCTTCTATTGTCACGGGGGTTCTGTAAAAAAAACTTATTTTAATCTACTTAGTTTAGCCCCAAAAGTTTTCACTTGTTAGCCTTTGTACGTAAAAGGGACCTTTTTGCGATTCCCAAAAAATGTTGAGAAAGTATTAACAACTATGTACCCAAAAGTCAATTTGGGGGTTAAATGTCAAGTAGTGAAAACGTCGGGGATCAAACCATGTAAGTAAATATAATTGGTGCCAAATTCAAAATAAGTCTTTTTTTTATGTATTTGTTTATATTGAGCAGTATTGGTTCTTCTCTTCTGTTGTAGGCTAAATATATTATTTATACGTGATATTAGCAGTAGGAGATATTTTCGTAATTTCTCCCTTCATAAATAAAAAAGATTTATTTTTTTATTTTTATTTCAAAGTATTACCTAAATTTAAATAATTTTTCTACTCATTTATTTGAACGCAGATGGAGATCATTCGGGAAATTTGCGTCGAGAAGCATTTGTAACAATCCTTCATTCCGCCGACGTCTATGTTTGTGGAGCCATAGTAGCAGCTCAGAGCATCCGCATGGCGGGGTCCACAAGAGACCTTGTGATACTCGTTGACGAGACCATCAGCGAGTACCACAAGAGTGGGCTCGAGGTAGCAGGGTGGAAAATCCGAACCATCCAACGGATACGAAACCCAAAGGCCGAAAAAGACGCGTACAACGAATGGAATTATAGCAAGTTTCGGCTATGGCAACTGACGGACTACGACAAGATCATTTTCATCGATGCGGACTTACTTATACTGCGAAACATCGATTTCCTATTCGAGATGCCACAAATATCCGCAACAGGCAATGACGGCACGCTTTTCAACTCGGGCGTGATGGTGATTGAGCCGTCGAATTGTACGTTCCAGCTTTTAATGGGTCACATCAATGAGATTAAGTCCTACAATGGTGGGGACCAAGGGTACTTAAATGAGATATTCACATGGTGGCATAGGATTCCCAAGCACATGAACTTTTTGAAGAACTTTTGGATTGGTGACAAGGAAAAAGTGAAACTAAAAAAAACGCGCCTTTTTGGGGCGGACCCACCGTTGCTTTACGTCCTCCACTACTTGGGATTAAAACCATGGCTGTGTTTTCGCGACTACGATTGCAACTACAATGTGGATATTTTACGTGAGTTTGCCAGTGACGTCGCGCACGAGCGGTGGTGGAGGGTCCACGACGCGATGCCGAATCAACTTCAACAATTTTGCTTACTCCGATCGAAGCAAAAGGCGCAACTCGAGTTCGACCGGAGGCAAGCCGAGAAGCTAAACTACACGGACGCGCATTGGAACATGACGATTCATGATCCACGTTTGGATATATGCATCGACAAATCGTGCGCGTGGAAAAATATGTTGCAGCATTGGGGTGAGAAGAATTGGGCCAATGATAAAAGTTTTAATCCCACACCACCTGCCATTACTATAAAATCACTCTCTAGCCATTGAGTTCAAGTGTAAATGGGGTGACTTAATATCTACTTATGTTTTCTATGCTTAAAGGTGTTCTAGGCTCATTTACGGACTTGGGTACACTAGATTTTAGTTCTCACAGGTGTTTTGTTGCAAAATTTTTGTTATCTAATAAGTGAAACTCGCCTTTCTTAATCTTTATCTAGTGGTTTTTTCTAATTTTATTTGAATTCTTGTATTTAACTTTTTACATTGACTTCTGTGTCATTTATGTAGACCCTTTTGCCTAAAGTGACCTCAACCAACACCAGCAAATTTGTGTTGGAAACCTATATACAACCAATCCCTAGAATATATATATATATATATATATATATATATGTGTGTGTGTGTGTGTGTGTGTGTGTGTGTTATGAATATATTTTATTGCTTTAACTAAAACTAGATTTTAATAGGGCATCTAGCTAATTCTGTTATTTTCTAGTCATTATTATTATTATTATTATTATTATTATTATTATTATTATTATTGTTATTATTATTATTATTATTATGGGACAATTAATGTTTGGTCCCTAGAAGCTGAGTATATTCTGCACTTTGTCCACCTTATTTTTTTAATTTACAAAAATACCCTTGTATATTTTTTTTATAAAAAATTTCTTAGGATTTTGTGTTTTGTACGATGAGGGACTTTTCCGAACAAATAAAATATTTGGACTAATCGTTATTTAAAAAATTATCGAGAGACTTTTCATCGAATGGCCCTATTATTATTGTATAAAGTAAATAATTTGGTTGGATCAAACTTAATTTATATGCTTTAGTACATTGTCTTTAGATTTTTGGGGGCTTATGTCCAACCATTTAAATTAAATGCTTAGGCCCCAAGACAATAATGCCAGAGAATGTCAACGTTGGAGGAATCCAAGTTCACTAGTTTTTATAAATCACTACAAATTTTTCAGTACTTTCGAAATGATGTAGGTTTAAATTAAATAAATCTTCCCGATTAAACCTTTTATTTATGAGTACAGTTATTAGTATTTTACTTTGTTACTCTTTCGGCCCACATGTCATCAAATAATCTCAAAAGTGTCCGAATATGCTTTCAAGTAACAAAAAATAAATTTATACTTTTAGTGTGTGTTTGATTGACAATGAAAAGTTTTCCATGAAAGATAGTTATTTTGACTCATGTTTTACCTTTATGGTAATTTGATTGCGAATACTTTATATAAGAAGAACAGTCATTCACATAATAAGTGTGTAACACCCCGCCTAATAAGATACCGGGCGATCACTCCAATATTAAATTAAAACAGGAGTCTCATATGGATCATTCTTAGCATCACTGTCGAAAATCCATTTAATTACTAATAACCTATTAGGCCGGTGTTAAAATTTTAACTTTGCTACTCTTTTTAACAACAATAAGTAAAACATCCACACAATTTTGCGGAAATGAAATAAAGTAACCGAACACTCGGTCAAAATATACAACCATATCGAATGATGTACTAAAAGAATAAATAAATGCAATTGGACCATTGGGCCGAATATTTATACAGTACCTCCTATCTAGAGTACAAGAATGGAAGCGTCTACTGAAAATCCTGCACGCATCCACAGCTGCTGCACCTGACGTCTGACTCGAAAGAAGTGTCATCCAGGCGTCCCTGTGTCTGGACACCTATATAATATATAATATATAGCAAGAAAGGAAGAGTAGATAAACAGGTCAGAGCCCGAGTTTTGAAAATATTTAGCAAGTGCATAAATGCCTTATTATTTTAGAAAAGGTTTTTATCTCATATTTAAGTTTGGTATCGCACTCCCATGAGATACCCCTCACCTCTCCACTAATAGTGCACTCCTAACGCATCCCTCTAAACATCCTAGTCAAGCTGTCGTGCTAAACTACTCTATCACCCAACCACTATCTACCCTAGATAGTCCAAGAAATGTACTAAGAGCTAAACTTCACCCTAGTCTCAACGCTATGCCATGTTCGTGCGTGGTGTGTCTCGCAAAGAGAAATCCAAACAAGGAACCCCCCCGATACACTACTATGCGGCAAGGTCGATCGTCGAGATCCGCCAGTCCCTCAGTACAGAAAGATATATATATAAATATATACCACAAGCATTTATAATATTAGAGCACTAAGGAATAAACTTCTCCCCAGTCTCAACACATTGCCATATTCGTGCGTGGGGTGTATCGCAAAGCGAAATCCAAACAAGGAACCCCCCCGATACACTACTATGCAGCAAGGTCGATCATCGGGATCCATTAGACCCTCGGTACTCGATTCATCCATTTATATATACATATATCCATATACATCCGGGTCTATCTCCCAGACTGAGAGTTCATATATCAAGTATTTATCAATACTTTTCATTTTCTCAAAACTTCCCATTTCCCTTTTTATACTCAGGAAATGTAAATATAAAAGCCAATTCATTATTATGAATTGCTTTAAGAATCATATAATTTTAAAAGCCAATTTTATTATCATAAAAATGCTTTTCCTTTTCAAAATATCCCATTTCCCTTTTTATATTCAGGAAATGTATTCAAAGCCATTTTTATTATCATAAAAATGCTTTGATCATATCATATGCTTCCACATCCCTTCTTCGATCCGGGAACTGTTACCGAAGCCAATTCATATAACCTATTTCCCTTCCTATATCCAGGAAATGTAATTAAAGTCAATCCATTATCATGAATTGCTTTAATATATAACGCGTTCTTAGACCACCCGTCCGGGTTTCCCCACTGTGCGCCCCCCTAAATGGCTATCATCTTCCAGGGCCTATCATAAAGACAACCTGGGATCCTACAATGCAAGACGTTGGGAAGCAGCCATGTGCCTGCGGGGTAGTCAAGACCACACCCGGAATCTCCTACCCATCGCAGAAAAATATATATCAACAAGCGCTCACATGGCCTATAGAACTATATCCACCCTGCGTTAATTTGTCAGGGGGCTTCACCATACGCACGCAACTTCCCTTATGATAGCGATTTAGAGAGGTGTGTATCCTCATTTTTATTATTTATGAAAATCATTTGTCTTTCCATTTTGAAAACATTCATATTTTATTCTCAAAATCATTTACATCATATCATATATACTTTAATCACATAGTATATACATATACCGTATATTCATCCTCGAATATACATAAATGGCCATATTTGACAACGATATATAACGATGACCATTAATCCCAAAGATTCCCTCGAGGAATCATAACCATGCTTTCATATAAGCATGATACTAAACCCAAAGTATTTCCTTACTTGTTCAATACTAATTACCTCAATTATCTCTTAAAGGTTTATTTATCCTCAAAACCCTTATTTAGGAGTCCCCATAAAAATCCCAAATGGTAATTCAACTCCCCATACTTTTAAAGGGAGAAAACTAGAAATTCTGACCTAAGCGAATCGATTCGGGTGGGCGAATCGATTCGGTTCCCAATCCGAATCGATTCGGAAAGTATTCTGCAAACAGGTCTGTAAATGGCGAATCGATTCGGTCTGTACCCGAATCGATTCGGCCCATTGCAGAAACCCAATTTCCTTTAGGCGAATCGATTCGGCCTGTACCCGAATCGATTCGGCCAGTTCGAGGGCTACAGTTTGGGTGATTTTTCAATCTCCAAAATACCCAAAATT
The DNA here is from genome assembly GCA_949130495.1 of Sambucus nigra. Classification (NCBI taxonomy): domain Eukaryota; kingdom Viridiplantae; phylum Streptophyta; class Magnoliopsida; order Dipsacales; family Adoxaceae; genus Sambucus; species Sambucus nigra. The sequence goes on from OX422224.1 coordinate 4,022,105, forward strand.
CAATCCAATATCCATTCAAATCCTAACTTGGTTTTATTACTACCAACTCAAAGTTTTTATATCTCCTCAAATTCTTTAGAGGTCCTAACAATTCTTTTGAGAACCCCTAATATCTATCTCCAATAAGTTCTAACTAATGATTTCAATCTCGGACAGCTTTCCGTAGAAAAATCACTATAAATCCAAAAAAAATTAGAAAAATACGCAGTCATCGCCCACGTGACCGCGTAGAAGAGATCTACAAATTTCATTTTTTGACTAAGAGCCGAATCGATTCGTCTCTAGGCCGAATCGATTCGGCAAGCACGCTGCCTCTACTATTCATCGTCTTCTCCGAGGCGATTTCGGTCATTAAAGCTTCTCTCAAGCTTTTGTCGCCTAACCCAACGTCCTACAACCTCAACCAACTACAAATACACATAAATTTAGGGTTCTAAACATCCTAGAACCTTAAACCACCAATTAATTTAGGTTAAAACCTAAGTTTCTCCAATTAACAAATTTTAGGGGTTTATTCGTTTTATCTACCGAAAACACGTTTTATCCACGAAAACCCAACCCAAAATCTTTAGGGTTTGTTTATACTAAACTACGGTATGAGATATTTATGCAAAAAGGAAATAAAGCAAGTAAACACTTGCCTCGTGGATATAATATGACGACCTCGAGCCGAATCCCGCGGAGTTTGGCCGGAATCTCCCCGTTCTCCACTTTTTCTCTCCTCCTCTCTCTCTTCTCTCTCTTTTCTTTCTTTTCTTTCTATTCTCTTCCCCTCTCCCTCTTTAAATAGGAAGAAAAGGGTTTTAACCCTTAAAACCCAAAAACGACTCGTTTACCCAATTACGAGTTACTTTTACCTCTAAAATTATTCGAAACTCAATTTCGACAATCGGACGCTCTTGTCCGACTATCTCGGACATTCCGAGACTCATGGCGCAGTCAAAATTTCCATCCGAGGTACTTAACCGCAAATCACTATTCTAACCCATAAAAACAAATGCGGGTTTTCCAATTTAAAATCTGACCTTTTTGTCAATTTTCTCCACGACGACATAAATTAAATTATTGCGACCTATATAGTCCAAAAGTGATCACAACTTCCATCGAAAATCATTAAATCCTCAAAAATCCAAAAAATCACTATTTCGGGAAATTCCTCAAATATCCAATTTATATTTAATTATGGAATTTAATTGTTTCCAAAAAGGCGGGTTGTTACAAAGTGTTCCATTTCAAATCTCATTTTTAGTGGAAAATATTTCTTATTCGCTCGCCAAAGAACTGATTTTCATGAAAAATAGAAAAATTAAGACTAAAAATTCATAAATTTTTCCATTCATTTTCAAACTTTTCGTCCAATGGAATTTTTTTTTTCACGCAGTGTCTGTGTTTATAATCAAATGCACCGCTAGAGTATTAAAATGGAGTTAATACCAATACACTTTAATTCTTTTTTTTATAACTTAAGACCCAAAGAGCTTAATTTTAATTATTTTTTAAAATGCACCTAACTAGTTATTGTTTATTCTTCCCTTTTTTTCCCAAAGAGTTTAATTTTCTTTACTTAATTTTATTTTATGTTGCCTTGTTGTAAGGATGACGATGGAGTAGGAACCTTGGTAAAAGCTATTGGTCATAGATTTGATGGGGTAGTCAAATTAATCAATTAAAGTCTCTATCGTAGCCTTTTTTCAACTCCATTCCAACAAAGAATAAACAATAACTAGTTAAATGATTTCTCCTTTTCTTTCTGAATACTAAATTCATTGAAGGAGCATATTATTAGCAGTTTTCTAACTATCGTTTTTGGATGTTTTAAACTTAATATCGTCAATAGTATGAAATTTGTTATACATTCGTTTCATTTTATTTGAGTTATCCCTTTGTGTAGAAGGTGTATTAAAATTTATCATCATCAACATGAGGTAATGTTAAAAAAAGTCTTCAATTAATCCCCACATCCATTTCGGGATATGAAAACCGGTTAACATCTCAAATTTCTATATTAATAAAATTGTTTTATTAATTTATCTCGTTTACTAAATATGTCGTTAAATAAGTGCTACAATATTTTCTTTTGGTTCCAAAAGATTCTCTCTCTCTCTCTCTCTCTCTCTCTCTCTCTCTATATATATATATATATATATATATATATATATATATGTCCTACTACAACCCCCTAATAACAAAATGAAAGAAAAAATACTAAAGTACCCTTAATGCTAAATAAAAATCTAATACATGTGTCACCTGGCGGTAAGCGTAGAAAATATGGGCTACAATATAGGCCCATTCTCCCCCCTTTCTAGGCTAATCACCTGGTGATACATGTCCGGTCCACATTTTTAAATACGGACTAGTCCGCATAAGAGCAGTACTGTGTATATATCTATATATATATATGACCTATTGAGAAAATATGTTTTGAAAGGATCAATTATAGAATATCATATATAAATAGGACTTATAAGCTTCCTTGATTGAAAAAATGACATGCAAAAAAATTATATAAAATTATGAGGTAATAATATAACTTGAGATGATTACGTAATATTTGTAAAATGATAGAAATTTAGATTTAGATACCTAGGACCTATCCAATAACAACAAATTCAAGCTTTCAAAATTAAATCAGCAACGTATGTATTTTTTCATATTTTTATGTAAGGCCATTGCTGAAATATCTTTGCGATGCCAAATAAATACCGGTGCAAATACTAAAATATCTTTGATAAAACATTTCTTTGACTATAATATATTTGCGTGAACGATCACATTCTAGAGTGTAAAAAACATTATTTTTTTCTCTAATATATTTTCACATTTGAGACCGAGACTTACTAGGAGTGTCAATTTTAGACATGAATCGATAAGAGAATATGAAGTTGACCTGAAATATCGTGCTTTTGTCGGAGTCTTATGACACAAAGTCATTTCGTGTATTGTTCATGTCAAAGTTATGATTTGTGTTAGCCGTATAATCGTCTTATTCATCTTTTTACTCGTATTTTAGTGTATTATGGTGTGAAAAAATTATTCGTGTTAGTTGTTTCGCATCGTATTTTAAATAGACCGTGTTCGTGTTAAGTAAAAAATTACATTTTCAAGTTGTGTTGTGTTCATTTCTAAAGATGTTTCTCTTGTCATGTTAAAACATGACCCAAAAAGATAAGCGACACAACTAATATTTTATGTCTCTGTCGGATCTATATTATTACATGTTGAGTTGGAGTAAGACTTGAAGTTGTGAGATATTGAATCAACGTGCAATAATATAAATCCAAACAGTCGATACGAGAGTAAAATATAAAAATAAATTTTAGCAGGTTTTATGCCTTAGTAAACAATTCTTTTCAAATATTTTAAAGACTCAAAGTCATGCGTATTCTTATAATTAAAGTCATTTGAGAGAAGTCATGTTGTGTTCGTATCAAATTTTGACTCGTATAAGTCATTTTTATTCGTGTTATAAAAAAAATATTAATGGACATTGATCATGTTAAGCTAATATACGCACATAACGGGGAAGAATTTGTAAACAACTATAATTTAAAAAAAATATTACACATAAATTAACATAAACAATATGTGCATTCATGGAAATGTGAGGTCAAAGTTAATGAAGGTATACAAACGGGTATTAAGGGTTGTGAAACTATTCACAAAAAACAAATTCTTAATAATTAATACAATAAATTTAAATTTTAAAATCATTAGTACTAGAAAAAACAAAGTAAAAATATAATAATGAAAGAAACTTTTCGTTGATACACTAAATTAGAAGCTGAAAAGTGAAAGGTTTAAATGTTGGTGTTTTTGGTGTTCCACCTTAAATGAAATATCTGTATATATTATTTGTAGAAGAATTAGATTGCACGTTACATTACACTATATATTAGCGGATGCCCGTGTCGAGGGATAAATTTACCCCTGTTATAAAACTCAATCCATAATTACCCGCCGTTTAAAATAATAATAATAATAATAAAAAATTTTGTAAAAAAAATAATAATTTAATAACATGTATTTAAAAAATAATAGTATATTAGTAGTATAATAGTGTATACAATAGTATAGATTTAATATGTATGATATTTTACCTTTTAGCGTGATATTTCATGCATCCATGGAAGGCATGAAATATCATGCATAAAAAAGTGAAAATATCATACATATATTTTGTCATCAACATCACCTATCTTATATTTTTTTTCCCTATAAATGTGACATTTTTAGGTAAAAAATTATAAATTTGAAAATTATGATTAAACTCTCAAATGGGTTGTTCGTAATTATATTAATTACAATATTATTATTTTTTTCCACTATAAATTAGTACCTCTAGAAAAACAACCTTTCTTGCTCTTATCTTTATATATTACGAATTTATTTATATATTGTTTGTAGATCACATGTTTACTTGCATATGATAACGACAGGCACAAATTGGTGATTCTCCAAGTCCCATGGCGACTAGACAAAGATCAATGTAATATTATTTATTTTTATTTTTATATTTAGTCATACTAACTTAATTTTATTTTTTACTTTATTTTTGTGTGTTGAATTCCATTTTCTAATTGTTTTTTTTACCACCCGAGATAAATGTATATCGAGATACCGTCTTAGATGTTTACAAATTTGACCTACCCTGTATGCGTAAGGTACAAGCGCGTCGATGCATAAAGTACAAATGAGATGATGCCCAACAGGGATATAGACGACATTATCTCAAAAGGGCAAATTTAGAAAAATATATATATTTCTATCAACGTCATCTATGGATCATGATATTTTTTTAGTCTGTCTTAAGTCTTTAATTTTTTTTGGATCCACTTCCATGTAATTTGATGATTTGTTAGAGGTGACATTTTACCAATAATGAAAATATTACTATGAAAATATTGTAACCCTTCATTATCTATATAGTAATTCTATAGGGACACAATTTTCTATTTGCATTGATAGGTTCTTATTGCTAAGAAGTCAGAATAACCAATCCAATTCTGCACATGATTGTGTCAGTCAAACCGTGTTCGCAAACTGTGTTCCCCTAAAATTACTTACATAATTATTTTGTTTGCATCACGTAAAAGATGATAAAAATTATATGCTTCAAATCTTGATTTTACTTAAATTACTAATACTAATGTTGCTTTGACCCCCCTTTTGACTTTTTTCAGTGAAGATGTGCACCAAAGGAAACTTCAAAGGAGTAGAATTAAAGATGTGGAGAAACCCTTTGATATGATAAACCATGACCATGAGAAAACCTCAAAATGCAAGCTTCAACGTTTGAAATTTGTTCTACTTTCCATAATTCTTGTCACTTTCACAACCCTTTTCTACTCCCCAGCTGGTCGTCACCATGACCGTGTTTTGCAAGCTATTTCTAGGTAAGTTTTACTCCTTATTGCACGTTATGTATTTTACGCTAACACATATTTTCGACACACTTTGTACGACGTAATGATGTGTGATTTCTGCATTGATTGGTGTCCAGAATGATAATCATTGAATAAATGCATATGCCAGGCAACGCAAACACGGTGTCACAAAATGCGTCGAAATCTTGCGTCAGTATAAACATATATTTACTTTTTAAAAGTAAGTAAGAGATTTATTGATGAAGATTATTCACACACTTCATCAATATATTCAAACGTTAAAAAAATTTGATGGCCAAAACGCACATATATGTTCAATCGCAATTCACCCATTATATATTGTAGAATTTTATAATAATATTTTGTGGGTCATCGAATTTCTTTGAAAAAATTTGTTGTTTTTGCATATATCTGTTGTTTAGGCATGTTAGAAAGACTCATTCTATATTCACATATATAGTTTCTAAAAAAAGCTAATATCCTAGCAATTTAGCAATTTATGTATAGGTACGCATGTTTACGTATTTTTGTGTGCATAAGTAAATAAAATTAATATAAATATCCCTATCTTAGCAGCATTATAAGATCTGAGTAGTTAAATCTTTTGATTAGTTACTCTACTATTAAGAAGTTGTTCAACTAATATGAACTTTTGTGCTAATCCTAATTGGACCACATTTTATAATGTATGGTTTGGTATTGATATGGCCCACATTTTAGGTAACATATTACCTGTTTATTTATTTAATTTTCTTTAGGTTATTACATGTTTATTTATTTAATTTCTTAGTGGGGGGTGGGTAGATATGTTCAGTATGAAACTATTCTTGAAACTTCATTCTATTGGCTAAAGTGCAAAGAACCCCAAAAATTTTAAATTTTGCAAATAACCCCCTCAATGTCCACATCTCCTCCTTGAACTAGGCATTGATCTCAAATGCCTTGTTTTAAGGAATATTTTTAGTAACAGAGGGGGGTAATTTGTAACAAATGCATTATTTCAGGGGAGCTTCTTGTATAAAAATAGTTGAAGGGGTTTCTTGCAAAGAAATATTACGCAAATAACCCCTTGGATGTCCACATCTCCGCCTTGAACTATGCATTTTGTTACAAATATCCTGTTTAAGGACTTTTCAGCGACGCTTTTTAGCAACGTAGGGGGAATATGTAACAAAATCCATTGTTTCAGGGGTATTTTCTTCCATAAAATAGTCTGGCAAAATAATATTTTTCAAATAACCCCCCGTATGTCCACATTTTGTTGCAAATACCCTGTTTTGAAGACTATTCAGCGACGTTTTTTGCAACACAGAAGGAATTTTGTAATAAAATGCTTTATTTGGGGGGGATAATCTTGCATAAAAATATTCAGGGGGTTTCTTGCAATATAATATATTTAAAATAACCCCATGAATGCCCTCACCTCCTTCTTGAGATTTGCATTTTGTCGCCAATACCTTGTTACAGGGACTTTTCAGCGACACTTTAATAACATGGGGGGGGGGGGGGAATATGATCCTTTCACACTGACATTGTTTTAGGGGAGTTATTTTGAAACTCTCCCCCTGAACTATGCATTTTGTCACAAATATCCCATTTTAAGGACTTTTAAGCGAATTTGCAACATTGTTTTCGAGGGAGTTTCTTGCATCAAATCAACTTTAGGAGGTTTTTTGCAAAAAATATCACTAGGCCTTGGCGCACTTAAGCCTAGTCCCACGTGTAAGTAGTTAAACATTATCCAAACAAATACGGACAACAACGTTTTTGCGAATACCAACTCGTAAAATATGACTATTAATTATTCATACCTTAATGCAGGCAACATTTTGTGAACAGGTGGATATGGGGAGAATCAGACCCGCGTTACGCATCCGAAATAATCCTCGAGTGGGACAAAGTTCCAACCGTCATGTCTAAAATACCCGACATAAACAAAATCCAAAGCATCGGATTATTAAACTTCAATGAGAACGAAATCAACAATTGGAAAAATATTTTGCCTCATGCCAATCACATTGTTCTCCAAATAGACTACGCCAAAAAAAATGTGACATGGGAAACTTTGTACCCCGAGTGGATCGACGAAGAAGAAGAACACGAAGTTCCCACGTGTACGTATTTGCCGAAAATCGAAGTTCCTGAAGAACGAGTTGATTTAATTATGGTTAAACTCCCGTGTAGGAACGAGGCGAATTGGTCTCGAGACGTGGCTCGATTGCATTTGCAAATTTCAGCCGCTAAATTAGCTACTTCGGCTAAGAGGAATTATAATGTTCATTTGATGTTTGTTACAAAGTATTTTCCTATACCAAATTTGTTCACTTGCAAGGAGCTAGTTGCGAAGGAGGGTAATTTCTGGTTGTATAAGCCAAATTTGGATGTGTTGAGGGAGAAAGTTAGGCTGCCTATTGGTTCATGTGAGCTTGCATTGCCACTCAAAGTTAAAGGTTAGTTTTAATGCTTTTTAAGGGTAATTTTGACTTCTGACTCGTGTTTATTTTTAGTTTTTTTACCCACCCCCTTTGATAACACATTTAGACACACCCCTGGAATTTCGAAAGTTAGATTTACCCCCTCGTTGAAAGTGAAATTAGGGGGAAAATAAGTCTAATTTTTGAACTTCTAGGGGGGTTATGTCTAAATCTGCTATTGCCACTGGGGAGTTAAATAAAAAATGGCTATTTTTTTTACCCACCCCCTTTGACAATAACACATTTAGATGCACCCCTCGAATTTCGAAAGTTAGATTTAGCCCCTTGTTGAAAGTGAAATTAGGGGGCAAATAAGTCTAATTTTTTTAACTTCTAGGGGAGTTATGTCTAAATCTGTTGTTGTCATGGGGTTAAATCAAAAACCCTTATTTACCACCCCCTTTGATAGTAACACTTTTGGACACACTCTTGGAATTTCAATAGTTAGATTTACCCTTGTTGAAAATGAAATTAGGGGGCAATTAAGTATAATTTTTGAACTTCTACGGGGGTTATGTTTAAATCTGCTATTGTCATGGGGTTAAATAAAAACTCCATATTTTTATTTACATGGTTTAGCCCCAAAGTTTTCATTTGGTCGCCTTTAGACTCAAAAGAGACTTTTTTGAGATTCTCCAAAAATGTCGAATTTATCAATGGGGGATAAAGAAGTCTAATTTTTGAACTTCTAGGGGAGTTATGTCTAAATCTATTGTTGTCACGGGGTTAAATCAAAAACCCTTATTTACCACCCCCTTTGATAGTAACACTTTTGGACACACTCTTGGAATTTCAATAGTTAGATTTACGCTTGTTGAAAATGAAATTAGGGGGCAATTAAGTATAATTTTTGAACTTCTATGGGGGTTATGTTTAAATCTTCTATTGTCATGGGGTTAAATAAAAAACCCTTATTTTTATTTACATGGTTTAGCCCCAAAGTTTTCATTTGGTCGCCTTTAGACTCAAAAGAGAATTTTTTGAGATTCTCCAAAAATGTGGAATTTATCAATGGGGGATAAAGAAGTATAATTTTTGAACTTATAGGGGGGTTATGTCTAAATCTGCTATTGCCATAGGGATTATGTAAAAAACTAATTTTAATCTATTTAGTTTAGCACCAAAACTTTTCACGTGTTCGCCTTTGGACGCAAAAGGCACTTTTTTACGATTCTCAAATAGTGTAGGATTTATTGTTAGTTTTTTTTGTACTTACCCCCTTGCAATAATAGCATGTTTAGACAAACCACTGTTATTTCAAAAGTTGGATTTACCCCCTGTTGACCGAAATATGGGTTTTTATTTTGTATTTTATGATTGTATAAAGAAAATTCATTTGTTAAGTTTTCTTTTTGAACTTCTAGGGGGGGGGGGGGGGGGGGGTTATGTCTAAATCTGATATTGCCACAGGGGGGTTAAATAAAAATCGTTATTTTTATTTACATGCTTTAGTGCCCAAAGTTTTCTGTTTTACTTCTTTGGACGCACAAGGGACTTTTTTGAGATTCTCAAAAATTTTGAATTTATCAATAGAGGATAGAGAAGTCTAATTTTTGAACTTCTAATGGGGTTATCTCTAAATCTGCTATTGTCACAAGGGTTATGTATTGTAAAAAATTATTTTAATCTAATTAGTTTAGCCCCAAAAGTTTTAACTTGTTCGCCTTTGGATGCAAACGGGACTTATTTGCGATTCTCAAAAAGTGTTGTTGATTTTTTCTTACCCCCTTGCGATAAGAGCACGTTTAGACACACTGTTGGAAATTCTAAAGTTGGATTTACCCCATGCTAACAGAAGTATAGGCTTTTTATTTTGCATTTTATGATTGTATAAAGTGAAATTCATTTATTTTAAGTTTAATTTTTGAACTTCTAGGGGGGTTATGTCTAAATCTTCTATTGTATTAATGGGGTTAAATAAAAAAATCTTACTTTTTTTTACGTGATTTAGCCCCCAAAGTTTTTGCTTGTTCACCTTTGGACGCAAAAGGGACGTTTTGGAGATTCTCAAAAAGTGTCGGATTTATGAATAGGGGATAAAGAAGTCTATTTCTTGAATTTCTAAGGGGGTTATATCAGAATCTTCTATTGTCATGGGGGTTATGTAAAAAAAACTTATTTTAATCTATTTAGTTTAGCCCCAAAAGTTTTCACTTGTTCCCCTTTGGATGTAAAAGGGACCTTTTTGCGATTCCCAAAAAATGTTGAGAAAGTATTAACAAGTATGTACCCAGAAGTCAATTTGGGGGTTAAATGTCAAGTAGTGAAAACGTCGAGGATCAAACCATGTAAGTAAATATAATTGGTGCCAAATTCAAAATAAGGCTTTTTTTATGTATTTGTTTATATTGAGCAGTATTGGTTGTTCTGTTCTGTTGTAGGTTAAATATATTATTTATACGTGATATTAGCAGTCAGGAGATATTTTCTTAATTTCTCCCTTCATAAATAAAAAAGATTTATTTTTTATTTTTATTTCAAAGTATTACCTAAATTTAAATAATTTTTCTACTCATTTATTTGAATGCAAATGGAGATCATTCAGGAAATTTGCATCGAGAAGCATTTGTAACAATCCTTCATTCCGCCGACGGCTATGTTTGTGGAGCCATAGTAGCAGCCCAGAGCATCCGCATGGAGGGGTCCACAAGAGACCTTGTGATACTCGTTGACGAGACCATCAACGAGTACCACAAGAGTGGGCTCGAGGTAGCAGGGTGGAAAATCCGAACCATCCAACGGATACGAAACCCAAAGGCCGAAAAAGACGCGTACAACGAATGGAATTATAGCAAGTTTCGTCTATGGCAACTGACGGACTACGACAAGATCATTTTCATCGACGCGGACATACTCATACTGCGAAACATCGATTTCCTATTCGAGATGCCACAAATATCCGCAACAGGCAACGATGGTACGCTTTTCAACTCCGGCGTGATGGTGATTGAGCCGTCGAATTGTACGTTCCAACTTTTAATGGGTCACATCAATGAGATTAAGTCCTACAATGGTGGGGACCAAGGGTACTTAAATGAGATATTCACATGGTGGCATAGCATTCCCAAGCACATGAACTTTTTGAAGAACTTTTGGATTGGTGACAAGGAAAAAGTGAAACTAAAAAAAATGTGTCTTTTTGGGGCGGACCCACCGTTGCTTTACGTCCTCCACTACTTGGGATTAAAACCATGGCTGTGTTTTCGCGACTACGATTGCAACTACAATGTGGATATTTTACGCGAGTTTGCCAGTGACGTCGCACACGAGCGGTGGTGGAGGGTCCACGACGCGATGCCGAAGCAACTTCAAAAATTTTGCTTACTCCGATCGAAGCAAAAGGCGCAACTCGAGTTCGACCGGAGGCAAGCCGAGAAGCTGAACTACACGGACGCGCATTCGAACATGTCGATTCAGGATCCACGTTTGGATATATGCATCGACAAATCGTGCGTGTGGAAAAATATGTTGCAGCATTCGGGCGAGAAGAATTGGGCCAATGATAAAAGTTTTAATCCCACACCACCTGCCATTACTATAAAATCACTCTCTAGCCATTGAGTTCAAGTGTAAATGGGATGACTTAATATCTACTTATATTTTCTATGCTTAAAGGTGTTCTAGGCTCATTTACCGACTTGGGTACACTAGATTTTAGTTCTCACAGGTGTTTTGTTGCAAAATTTTGGTTATCTAATAAGTGAAACTCGCCTTTCTTAATCTCTCTCTAGTGATTTTTTCTAATTTTATTTGAATTCTTGCATTTAACTTTTTACATTGACTTATGTGTCATTTATGTAGACCCTTTTGCCTAAAGTGTCCTCGACCAGCACTAGCAAATTTGGGTTGGAAACCTATATAGAACCAATCCCTAGAATATATATATATATATATATATATATATATATATATATATATATATATATATGTGTGTGTGTGTGTGTGTGTGTGTGTGTGTATGTGTGTGTTACGAATATATGTTATTGCTTTAACTAAAACTAGATTTTAATAGGGCATCTAGCTAATTCTGTTATTTTCTGTTCATTATTATTATTATTATTATTATTATTATTATTATTATTATTAATGTTTGGTCCCTAGAAGCTGAGTATATTTTGCACTTTGTCCACCTTATTTTTTTAATTTACAAAAATACCCTTGTATATTTTTTTTATAAAAAATTTCTTAGGTTTTTGTGTTTTGTACGATGAGGGACTTTTCGGAACAAATAAAATATTTGGACTAATCGTTATTTAAAAAATTATCGAGAGAGTTTTCATCGAATGACCCTATTATTATTGTATAAAGTAAATAATTTGGTTGGATCAAACTTAATTTATATGCTTTAGTACATTGTCTTTAGATTTTTGCTACTATTCTTCTCCGATCCCGGCCTCTACAACTCTCTCTTTATGTGTCGCACCTCAATCCACTATTTTTGCGTTGCACCTGTTTCCTGCCTGTACACCTTCACGCCTAACGTCCACCTAGCTAACAGCTCACGGCAAATTGGCACCTGACGGCGGTTCAACAGTATAAAAGTCTCTCTGGGCCATGTACATGTCTAATAAATATATGAGACACGATGTCCGATTTTCTAATGGTTCTCATACATGGAAAAGCTTAATGAGATTGAAAGAAATCTGTCTCCTTCAAATGCAATGTATTGATGGGAAATGGCTCTGGACTTCTGAAACTTCAGGTGAATTCTCATTCTCTTCTGCCTGTGCATCTTGCCTTGATAATCATTCTTCTTCCACTGTTTATAGCATTATTTGGGATAGTAATATTCCAAAAAATGCTCTATTAATATGTGGAAAATTATCAACAAAAGCATTCCTTTAGATGATATCATTCAAGGCATTGGTATTAAATTATGCTCCATATGTTGCCTTTGTAAGAAAGATGTTGAGACAGTTCACCATTTATTCCTTCAATGCCCAAGTATAACTCCAGTTTGGAAGTTTTTCTATAATCTCATGGGAATTGATATGAGCACAATCAGTATTCCCTCTATGCTCTTAAGTTGGTGGATCACAAGTGGCCCAAAGGATTATTCCAAATTTCTTGGTAAATGCATCCCCATTATTGTGTGTTGGGAGATATGGAAATGCAGAAATAAAGTTTTTTTGATAATTCCTCATTTGATGAAAAATATCTTATTTCTCAGTCCATTAATTTGATTTCTAGTATTTGCAAAGGGATTCAATTTAGACAGAGTATATCTTGCTTTGATATTGGGATTAAATCCACTTTCTATCTCAACATCAAAAAATATATTAAATTGTTTATCCCTATCAAATGGATCTCCCCCTACCCACATAAATTCAAATTAAACATTGATGGGGCCTCTAAAGGTAATCCTGGAAGAAGTGGAATTGGTGGCATCTTAAGAAATCAAAAAGGAGACATCATATTTGCGTATGCTCAGCCTGGGGGATATGCTTCTAATTCATTTGTGGAAATCAAAAGTCTCTGGATGGGGTCAAATCTTTGCTTGGAATACAACTTTAAGGAAGTAGTGATTGAATCAGATTCTTCTTATGTGGTGAATATGATAAATAAAAACTAGAAACCGTCTTGGAATCTTATTAAATGTGTGGAAGAAATCAAAGAGAATATCATCAATACCAAAAGTTCATTAGTTCACTGCTTCAGGGAATCAAATATGGTTGTAGATAGCCTGGAAAATTATGAGGCTAATATTCATTCATCTTCAATCTTCAATAATTTCTCGGACCTTCCAAAGATAACTCGAGGAGCTTACAAGATGGACAAGATGGGATGTTGCTACATTAGATCTTCTTTCAAATGATATCTCTTTTTTCTTGTAATGGGACTTCTATAAAGCCCCATATTTTTTTTTTTAAGTTTCCAGTATCTCTCTTGTATCTAAGCTTGCTTAGTTGCCACCTGGAGAGGCCTTTTCTCCTCATTTTAATAATATCTAGGGGGTTCAGTCCCTCTTAAAAAAAAAACAGTATAAAACATTGTGTGCTACACCAAAGCTTCCACACAATAGTCCTCTATGAACAGAAAGTTGGAGACAATTTGAAAAATAATAACAACTCAGCATGAGAGATTTCTGGAAAAGAAAATACTTTTATTGCATTGCATTAGTAATTATAACTCTCACCATTCCCCTAACTATATGGAAATTACTCATTCATATACATATTACTCTCTACAAGCTTACACACTCTTTCTAACTTCTAAACTTTGATACTGGAAGTCTTACAACCGATGTCTCTCAATACAACCCTTACGTCCCTTTTATAGCACAAGGGAGATTACATATGACTTGTTACTGGAGGCTAACAGTTAACTAGTTAAAGAAAAAATACAAATATTTAAAGTCTAAAGTTTTATCTCTTCATAAAGTAATTCGTCTTCTTATGGCAGGTCTTTGTCTGAATGGGACCGTCATGATAATATAAGAGAATCAAACAACCAATGTCTTCATCTTCTTATTAGTCCGGTGGCCCACTTGGGGTAGGGATCTTTTGCTTTAAGGAAGAAAAGTCTAAACAATTGAGTCTTCAGTCCTCAATAATTCTTCCACTACTGAGGGGCGCGATTTTGATGGCCCATAAGTTTGTTGTCTTGTTATATCTGTGTCTTCTTCTGTCATATCCTTGCCTAGGAGAGCATTATTATTGAAAAATTCATCAATGAGGCCTACCACTCTAAGGCTGGCTGGCAAGGAGATCTCTACCATTTCATTAGCTTCTTTTTTAAGTATTCCATTAAATGGATCATCTGCCATATGGTATGTAGTGTACCATCTGTCTTCACCTGTTAGCAGTTTCATGATTTCTATCTTTTCCATAGCTTGGTCAATCGACGAAGAAGAAGACGAAGTTCCCACGTGTCCGTATTTGCAAAAAATCGAAGTTCCTGAAAAACGAGTTGATTTAATTGTGGTTAAACTCCCGTGTAGGAATGAGGCGAATTGGTCTCGAGACGTGGCTCGGTTGCATTTGCAAATTCCAGCCGCTAATTTAGCTGCTTCGGCTAAGTGGAATTATAATGTGCATTTGATGTTTGTTACAAAGTGTTTTTCTATACCAACTTTTCTACTTATATTTTCTATGCTTAAAGGTGTTCTAGGCTCATTTACGGACTTGGGTACACTAGATTTTAGTTCTCACAGGTGTTTTGTTGCAAAATTTTGGTTATCTAATAAGTGAAACTCGCCTTTCTTAATCTTTCTCTAGTGATTTTTTCTAATTTTATTTGAATTCTTGTATTTAACTTTTTACATTGACTTCTGTGTCATTTATGTAGACCCTTTTGCCTAAAGTGACCTCAACCAGCACTAGCAAATTTGGGTTGGAAACCTATATACAACCAATCCCTAGAATATACATATATATATATATATATATATATATATATATATATATATATATATATATATATATATATATATATATATATATGTGTGTGTGTGTGTGTGTGTGTGTGTGTGTGTTACGAATATATTTTATTACTTTAACTAAATCTAGATTTCAATAGGGCATCTAGCTAATTCTGTTATTTTCTGTTCATTATTATTATTATTATTATTATTATTATTATTATTATTATTATTATTATTATTATTATTATTATTATTATTATTATTATTATTATTATTATTATCATTATTATTATGGGAAAATTAATGTTTGGTCCCTAGAAGCTGAGTATATTTTGCACTTTGTCAACCTTATTTTTTTAATTTACAAAAATACCCTTGTATATTTTTTTTATAAAAAAATTCTTAGGATTTTGTGTTTTGTACGATGAGGGACTTTTCGGAACAAATAAAATATTTGGACTAATCGTTATTTAAAAAATTATCGAGAGACTTTTCATCGAACGACCCTATTATGTAACAACCCGCCTAATAAGATACCAGGCGATCACTCCAATATTAAATTAAAACAGGAGTCACATATGGATCATCCTTAGCATCACTGTCGAAAATCCATTTAATTACTAATATCCTATTAGGTGGCCGTTAAAAACTTTTACTTAACTACTCTTTTTAACGAATAAATTACAACATCCACAATTAAATGCGTAATGAACTGAAATGAAAAAGAAAGGAACTAAAATAACCGAACACTCGGTCCAAATATACAACCATATCGAATGCTGTACTGAAAGAATAAATAGATGCAATTGGACCATTGGCCCGAATATTTATACAGTACCTCCTATCTAGAGTACAACGATGGAAGCGGCTATCAAAAACCTGCACGCATCCACAGCTGATGCAGCTGACGTCTGACTCGAAAGAATTGTCATCCAGGCGTCCCTGTGTCTGGACACCTATGTATATGTATAATATAGCAAGAAAGGAAAAGTAGACAAACGGGTCAGGGCCCGAATGTTTTGAACATATTTTGCAAGTGCATAAATGCTTTATTTTTAGAAAAATAGTTTTATCCCATATTTAAATTGGTATCGCACTCCCATGAGATACCCCTTACCTCTCCACTAACAGTGCACTCCTAGCGCCTCCCTCTAGACATCCTAGTCAAGCTATCCTGCTAAACTAGTCTATCCCAAACCCACTATCTACCCTAGATAGTCTAACAGATGTACTAAGGGCTTAAGCTTCACTATAATCTCGACGCCATGCCATGTTCGTGCGTGGGGTGTCTCGCAAAGCGAAATCCAAACAAGGAACCCCCCCAATACACTACTAAGCGGCAAGGTCGATCATCGAGATCCGCCGGTCCCTCAGTACAGAAAGATATATATAATATATATATATATACCACAAACACTTATAATATTAGAGCACTAAGGATTAAACTTCTCCCCAGTCTCAACACAATGCCATATTCGTGCGTGGGGTGTCTCGCAAAGCGAAATCCAAACAAGGAACCCCCCCCCAATACACTACTACGCGGCACGGTCGATCGTCGGGATCCATTAGACCCTCGGTACTCAATTCATCTATCTATATATACATCTATATAATCATCCGGATCTATCTCCCGGACTGAGGTGTATTCTATACACAAAGTATTTATCAATACTTAACCTTTTCATTTCAAAAACTTCCATTTCCCTTCTCATATCCAGGAAATGTATTTAAAGCCAATTCATTATCATGAATTGCTTTACCAGAACATATATCTTTTTAAAAGCCAATTTTTATTAACATAAAAAAAAATGCTTTTCCTTTTATAATCATCCCATTTCCCTTTTTATACTCAGGAAATGTACCCAAAGCCATTTTCATTATCATGAAAATGCTTTGATCAAATCATATGCTTCCACATCCCTTCCTACATCCGGGAGTGTTACCGAAGCCAAACCTTTATCCCATTTCCCTTTTTATACTCAGGAAATGTAAATTAAAGTCAATCCATTATCATGAATTGCTTTAATAAATCTAAGACCGTCCCTCCGGGTATCCCCACTGGATGCGCCCCTAAATGGCTATCATCTTCCAGGGCCTCCAAGACAACCTGGGAACCTAACAACGTCGGGAAGCGGCCATATGCCTGCGGGATAGTCAAGACCACACCCGGAATCTCCTAACCAGCGCAGTATAAATAAACGTTCATATGGCCTAGGGACTATATCCAACCTGCTTAACAGCCAGGAAGGCTTCACCACAACACGCGCGACTTCCCTTATGATAGCGATTTAGGGAGGTGTGTACAATCCATAATTTATTAATTATGAAAAACATTTCTCATTCCATTTTGAAAATATTCATTTTATTATTTTCAAAATCCTTTCCATTATAACATATATATATGTATACCTAAATCACACAGTATATATGTATAGCCTATATATTCCTCTTAGAATATATAACCGGCCACAATGGCCTATATTATCTAACGATGACTATAATCCCAAAGATTCCCTCCGGGAATCATAATCATGCATTCGGATTAGCATGATTCTAAATCCAAAGTATTTCTTACTTTGATGACTAATAATTACCTTAATCAACTCTTAAAGGTTTATTGGATATCTCCAAATATAATAATTCACTCTAAGTGAATATATACATATTTATTCCCAATTCCTCAAGTCCTTTAGGACATAACCCTCTAATATACTTTAACTTAGAAGGCCCTTAAACTTAAATCTCAAAGAGGAGAAATAATAATAATCTCCAAAATCTTGGGCTGAAAACAAGGCACCGGTCGACCAGTCCTGGACCCCCGGTCGACCGCGTGTTGCAATTAAGCCTACGAAACAAAGCAGTAGGCCATTTCTTCTTGACGCGGTCGACCGGCCATAGGGGCGCGGTCGACCGTTCACACCAGGTCTCCCAAATAAAATTCCTCAATTCCCTTAACCAACAGCCCAAATTCATTTTCGGGGTTTCTAAACTACCCCAAAAATTATCCCGAACATCTATGGAAATAATTCTAGCCGTAATTTTTCCAATTCCCGATTTGATTTCCGAGTTGGAAATTCCAACCCGGAGCTTCCATCTTGTAAAAATCATATCAAATCGTAGAAAAATAAGAAAAATACGCGGTCGGCGCCCACGCGACCGTATCGAAAAGATCTACAACTTTCGTGTTTTGGCCGAAAGCTAAATCAATTCTTTTCCTAGTCAAAATAACCCCACAAGATTACGGGTTACTATTCATTGTCTCTTCCAAAATCCCAAACTCCATTTTTCTCCGTTTTTGTTGTTTCTAACCTCACCCAACAACTCAATAGACATCTAATCTATGTTTTACAACTAACACATCAATTATTTTGGGGTATTAAATCATTTCTCTTAGTTTTTGAATCTTAAAACCCCAAACCCTAGATTTGACATTTCTCCCATTTTAATTCCATCTATTACTCCATTAACATGGTTTTAATACTAGAAATCATTAAGAGTTTACACTACATCAAGGTGTAAACTCATAATCAACTTTTACCCAATTTATTTTAAGGGTTCTAACCCAAAATCATATTTTTACCAACTATGATATGAGATTAATGCACAAAAATAAATAAAGCAAGTAAACACTTGCCTCGTGGATAAAATACGACGACCTCGAGTCGAATCCGGCGGAGTTTGGCCCAAATCTCCCTTTTCTCCCCTCTTTTCTCCTTCCTCTCTCTCTTCTCTCTCTTTTCTTTCTTTCTTTCTTCTTTTCTCCCTCTCTCCCTCTTTATAAAGAAAGAAAAAGGGTTTAAACCCTTAAAACCCAAAAACGACTCGTTTACCCAATTACGAGTTACTTTTACCTCTAAAATCACCCGAAACTTATTTTCGACAATCGGACACTCTTTTCCGACTATCTCGGACATTCTGAGAATTATGGCGCAGTCGAAATTCCCATCCGAGGTATTTGACCGCAAATCACTATTCCAACCCAAAATAAATAAATGCGGGTTTTCTACTCAAAATCTTACCTCTTTTCTCGCAATACTCCACGGCGACATATAATTAAATTATTTCGACCTATATAGACCCAAAATAATTTATAACATCCTTCGAAAATTATTAAATCCTCGAAAATCCCAAAAATCACTATTTCGAGAAATTCTCCAAATTGCCAATTTATATTTAATTAGGGAATTTAATTGTCTCTAAAAAGGACGGGTTGTTACATATTATTATTGTATAAAGTAAATAATTTGATTGGATCAAACTTAATTTATATGCTTTAGTACATTGTCTTTAGATTTTTGGGAGCTTATGTCCAACCATTTAAATTAAATGCTTAGGCCCCAAGACAATACTGCCAGAGAATGTCAACGTTGGAGGAATCCAAGTTCACTACTTTTTATAAATCACTACAAATTTTTCAGTACTTTCGAAATGATGTAGGTTTAAATTTAATAAATCTTCCCGATTAAACCTTTTATTTATGAGTACAGTTATTAGTATTTTACTTTGTTACTCTTTCGGCCCAGAGGTCATCAAAAAATCTCAAAAGTGTCCGAATATGCTTTCAAGTAACAAAAAATAAATTTATACTTTTAGTGTGTATTTGATTGACAATGAAAAGTTTTCCATGAAAAATAGTTATTTTGACTCATGTTTTACCTTTATGGTAATTTGATTGCGAATACTTTTTATAAGAAGAACAGTCATTCACATAATAAGTGTTCCATTTCAAATCTCATTTTTAGTGTAAAATATTTCTTATTCACCCGCCAAAGAACTGATTTTCATGAAAAATAGAAAAATTAAGACTAAAAATTCATATTTTTTTCCATTCATTTTCCAACTTCTCGTCCAATTGATTTTTTTTTTCATGCAGTGTCTGTGTTTATAATCAAACGCACCGCTAGAGTATTAAAATGGAGTTAATACCAATACACTTTAATTCTTTTTTTTTATTACTTAAGACCCAAAGAGATTAATTTTAATTATTTTTTAAAATGCACCTAACTAGTTATTGTTTATTCTTCCCTTTTTTTTCCAAAAGAGTTTAATTTTCATTACTTAATTTTATTTTATGTTGCCTTGTTGTAAGGATGACGATGGAGTAGGAACCTTGGTAAAAGTTATTGGTCATAGATTTGATGGGGTAGTCAAATTAATCAATTAAAGTCTCTATCGTAGACTTTTTTCAACTCCATTCCAACAAAGAATAAACAATAACTAGTTAAATGATTTCTCCTTTTCTTTCTAGAATACTAAATTCATTGAAGGAGCATATTATTAGCAGTTTTCTAACTATCGTTTTTGGATGTTTTAAACTTAATATCGTCAATAGTTTGAAATTTGTTGTACATTCGTTTCATTTTATTTGAGTTATCCCTTTGTGTAGAAGGTGTATTAAAATTTATCATCATCAACATGAGATAATGTTAAAAAAAATCTTCAATTAATCCCCACATCCATTTCGGGATATTAAAACCGGTTAACATCTCAAATTTCTATATTAATAAAATTGTTTTATTAATTTGTCTAGTTTACTAAATATGTCGTTAAATAAGTGCTACAATATTTTTTTTTTGGTTCCAAAAGATTCTCTCTCCCTCTCTCTCTCTCTCTCTCTCTCTCTCTCTCTCTCTCTCTCTCTCTCGCTATATATATATATATATGTCCTACTACAACCCCCTAATAACAAAATGAAAGGAAAAATACTAAAGTACCCTTAATGCTAAATAAAACTCTAATACATGTGTCACTTGGAGGTAAGCATACAAAATATCGGCAACATTATAAGCACATTCTCCCCCCTTTCTAGGTAATCACCTGGTGATACATGTCCGGTCCAACTTTTTAAATACGGACTGGTCCGCATAAGAGCAGTACTATGTATATATCTATATATATATATGACCTATTGAGAAAATATGTTTTGAAAGGATCAATTACAGAATATCATATATAAATAGGACTTATAAGCTTCCTTGATTGAAAAAACGGCATGCAAAAAAATTATATAAAATTATGAGGTAATATTATAACTTGAGATGATTGCGTAATATTTGTAAAATGATAGAAATTTAGATTTAGATACCTGGGACCTATCCAATAACAACAAATTCAAGCTTTCAAAATTAAATTAGCAACGTAAGTATTTTTTCATATTTTAATGTAAGGTCATTGTTGAAATATCTTTGTGATGCCAAATAAATACCGGTGCAAATACTAAAATATCTTTGATAAAACATTTCTTTGACTATAATATATTTGCGTGAACGATCACATTCTAGAGTGTAAAAAACATTATTTTTTTCTCTAATTTATTTTCACATTTGAGACCGAGACTTACTAGGAGTGTCAATTTTAGACATGAATTGATAAGAGAATATGAAGTTGACCTGAAATACCGTGCTTTTGTCGGAGTCTTATGACACAAAGTCATTTCGTGTATTGTTCATGTCAAAGTTATGATTTTTGTTAGCCGTATAATCGTCTTATTTATCTTTTTACTCGTATTTTAGTGTATTATGGTGTGAAAAAACTATTCGTGTTAGTTGTACCGCATCGTATTTTAAATAGACCGTGTTCGCGTTAAGTAAAAAATTACAATTTCGAGTTGTGTTGTGTTCATTTCTAAAGATGTTTCTCTTGTCATGTTAAAACATGACGCAAAAAGATAAGCGACACAACTAATATTTTATGTCTCTCTCGGATCTATATTATTACATGTTGAGTTGGAGTAAGACTTGAAGTTGTGAGATATTGAATCAACGTGCAATAATATAAATCCAAACAGTCGATACGAGAGTAAAATATAAAAATAAATTTTAGCAGGTTTTATGCCTTAGTAAACAATTCTTTTCAAATATTTTAAAGACTCAAAGTCATGCGTATTCTTATAATTAAAGTCATTTGAGCGAAGTCATGTCGTGTTCGTATCAAATTTTGACTCGTATAAGTCGTTTTTATTCGTGTTATAAAAATATATTAATGGACATTGATCATGTTAAGCTAATATACACACATAACGGGGAAGAATTTCTAAACAACTATAATTTAAAAAAAACATTACACATAAATTAACATAAACAATATGTGCATACATGGAAATGAGAGGTCAAAGTTAATGAAAATATACAAACGGGTATTAAGGGTTGTGAAACTATTCACAAAAAATAAATTCTTAATAATTAATACAACAAATTTAAATTTTAAAATCATTAGTACTAGAAAAAACAAAGTAAAAATATAATAATGAAAGAAACTTTTCGTTGATACACTAAATTAGAATCTGAAAAGTGAAAGGTTTAAATGTTGGTGTTTTTGGTGTTCCACCTTAAATGAAATATCTATATATATTATTTGTAGAAGAATTAGATTGCACGTTACATTACACTATATTGGCTCTCCTTTCATTCTCTTCTTTACCGTCCTTATTCTCCATCATTTTCCTTCAAACTAAGTTCTCACATTTCTTCATCAAAGATAAGGTAATTCATTCTCTCTCTCTCTCTCTCTCTCTCTCTCTCTCTCTCTATATATATATATATATATATATATATATATATATATATATATATATATATATATATATATATTAGCGTATGCCCGTGCCGAGGGATAAATTTGCCCCCGTAATAAAACTCAATCCATAATTACGCGCCATTAAAAAAAATAAAAAAAAAAACACTAGTTTTTCTAAAAAACAATTAAAAATAATTTAATAAGAAAAATAATTTATTATCATGTATTTAAAAAATAATAGTATAATAGTATATTAGTAGTATAATAGTATAATAGTAGTATAATATATACAATAGTATAGATTTAATATGTATGATATTTTAGCTTTTAGCATGATATTTCATGCATCTATGGAAGGCATGAAATATCATGCATAAAAAATTGAAAATATCATACATATATTTTGTCGTCAACATCACCTATCTTATCATACATATATTTTGTCATCAACACCACCTATATTATATTTTTTCCCCCTATAAATGGGACATTTTTAGGTAAAAAATTGTACATTTGAAAATTATCAATAAACTCTCAAATGGGTTGTTTGTAATTATATTAATTACATTATTATTATTTTTTTTCTATATTTTGCATTTTTTTCCAATTAAAACGACTCTTCATTTTTTTCCACTATAAATTAGTTCTAATAGGTATACAACCTTTCATATTCTTATCTTTATATATAACGAATTTGTTTATATATTGTTTGTAGATCACATGTTTACTTGTATATGGTAACGAGAGGCACAAATTGGTAATTCTCCAAGTCCAATAAGTTTTTGCCAAATCACACTTTGCATGTGCCCGCTCCCCCTCCCACATTTTAAGGTTTCAATT
Source organism: Sambucus nigra (assembly GCA_949130495.1). NCBI lineage: Eukaryota > Viridiplantae > Streptophyta > Magnoliopsida > Dipsacales > Adoxaceae > Sambucus > Sambucus nigra. The sequence continues at coordinate 4,045,684 of OX422224.1, forward strand.
CTATGAGGTGCATTCTATAATGTTAATATTTTCGGACTTTTGTGTGAATTCATTCACTTTGCTAATAATGCGTATGAAATCCTTTTCGCCATTGTTGGGCTTGTTGCATGTTGGTTTGGGAATATTTTGAGGAAACCATGTGATGTTTATAGGTATCATCCCTAAAAACCCTCACCAGACGACACTCGTCCACTAGGGTAACCTATGAGTTTAACGGCTTATTGAATATGCTAAATGCAATCGTGCTCCCTACGAAAGTGGCATTTATATTTCGATGCATATGTACGTCTTGTACTGCTTTCTGTGGACCGGTTTTATTTGTTTCGTTACTAAGGACTAACAATGTTTAAGTTAGGGGGGTGATTCTCATCAAATATTGCATATTTTTACCCGTTATCTTTATGCATTCTAGCACTTTTATAGTCCTAATGCCTATATTTATGCTCATTAACCAGATAACCTTGGATTTGGATATATACATGTATTGCAGGGGTTAATTGTGCTTTTGTAGGTATTAGAACGCTAAAAGTGAGGATCAGTTGCATTTTGGAGAAGTTCCGTCGCCGGACGCTACTTCAAGGGCATTTTAATCAATTCATATTTATTATCCAACTCTTGGAAATTCCATGGATGCGTAGTTCGTTGAGTTATCATCGCGTGGTCGCAAACGGTGCGTCATTTGGAGTTCGAGCGAAGAAGTTATGCCCGTTTCCGTTATTGAACTTTCCTTCCATGTGATGACCAAAGGATTTCGGGAAACAGAGTACCGATCGACCGCGGTTTGCCATTTTGTCATGGGAAGGAGATCGTAGGCTTTTGCCTGAAGGACCGGTCGACCGCGCCCATGCGACCGGTCGACCGGTTATGCCAGATATTTTGAGATCTTTCATTTTTCTTTTCTTTTTCCTTTAATTCTTTTGTAACTTACTATATAAACCAATTTTGGTTTCTATTTTTGAGATACATTCATATATTAGGTTTTAGAAGATAACTTAGGTTAGGGTTTGGAGGTTGAGAGCTCATTCTTCTTCCTCTCTTGGTTTGACACCCATTTGGGTTGTAAGTGTGCACTATTCATCTTCCCTACCATTTAATATAGCTTGTTTTCCTTTATTTCTTGCTTTCTAGTTTAATTTCCATGCTTTATTTACACGCTTTAATTTTATCACTTTATAGTATAAATTTATCGCCTTTATTTACCGCTTTCCATTTATCGCGTTTTTAATATGCTTTCTAGCTAATTTAAATTAGGTTGTGTTTGAATTGAACTCACTCGAGTTGATGCGTTGCTTTGCTTTGGTGATGGCGTTTACGGGTCTATTTCGGGTGCATTGTCCTAGTTATTTTGGCTAGGAGATTTGACGGGGCATATCATGTATGTCCCGTGCTTACGACCTTGCATGCATAATTTTCGGGATATTTGTTGACGCCAAAATCTTATTCGGCTTTTATGCAGATTTAGGGGCGTGGCAATCCTTGATTCAAATAACTATCGAAACGAGACGCATTCTAAATAACTCGTCGACCCATGTATCCATTTTATACAAATTAACTCGGGTGAGGGATATTCGACGCAACCTTTAGTTTTACTCGCTTTGTTAATCTAGTTTCAATACCCTCGCCTATAATAATCTTTTCCCTTTATGCATCTTTTTCCTTTTTATTTTGTAATCATCTTTTACACTTTTATTTTTGAGTATTAAATCATATAAATTCTAGAATCTCATCCCAGTGGATCTTTCGATACCCGACTTACCGCTGTGCTTGCCTCGCAAGTGTAGTAGTAACATAGGTTTTTGTATTATCACGGTGAAATGAAAACAACGACTGTGCACCTTACACGCGCACACTCTTCACGCGTAATCACCTACCCCGCGACCCGCGATGGGCAAAGATTTTAAGCCCCAAACCGATTTAAGTTTAACCTCTTCAAACTTATCCCCGCCCCGCTTAAATTAAACAGGTCATGACCCGCCCCAACCCGTATGTTAAAACCCAAAATTTTAAATTTATTTTTAAAAACTGATTTTAGTATATAATAAATAAAATAGTGACTTTATAAGAAAATGAAATATATTAGTGAATACCAATTCCTTAACATCAATTCCTAAGTCTAAAACTTCAGTGTCAACTTAAAAAGTCTCAAAATATTAAAATGTCTCAAATAAGAGGATTTAAAATGTTAAACTTCTAAGTCTCAAACAAGATCAACTCTTACAAAATAAGTCCCATATAACATCAACTACCACAAAATAGGTTTCAAACAATACAAGTCTTAAAAAACATCAATTACTATAAAATAATTCCCCAATCTACAATTATTACACAGAAGTCTCAAATAGCTAGACTATCATCATGATCATCAACTCAAACCTGTAAAAAAAAGCCCAATTTTTAAAATATAAAACTAACAAATTTTAAAGAGAATTTAAAACAAAAAAATGGACTTTTAGTGGCTGTCCAAAATGCTACATTAACTCGAATTTTACCCACGGATACTACTTTTATGTCTAAACCATCCTTTTCCACAAGATTTAATATATGTGCGACACACCGCATGTGAAGAAATCCCCCACCCCCCCGACGCGTAAAAAAATGGAATCATTAATGACAAACTTGTCCACAAGACTACCTATCAATGCATCATTAGTGGAATAATTATCTACTGTAATAGTAGACACTTTCCTATCCAAATTCCAATCTAATAAATAATTCATCAACAGATCACAAAGAACATCTTTCGTATGTGGAGCAGGCACGTAAGCAAACCTATGAACGAATAATTATATCAAAATATTGAATTTTGGATAAACATAATTAATTAAATTATCATGTGAAAAGAAGAAAACATACCCTATTATCAAATTTCTCAAGCACCAGCGTTCATCAACAAAATGTGTCGTTATAGACATGTACCCTCTCTTTTGTCTCGAAGACCACATATCCGTCGTGATTGCAATGCGACAAGAAAGCTTATCAAGTAACCTGTAAACTTTTGCTTTCTCCGATTGATACATTTTTAATATGTCGCTTTTAATGGTGTTTCAAGATACATTTAAAAAAAAATGTTCGAGGCTCCTAACAAACTTCCTAAATCCGGCATGCTCGAAAATACTAAGGGGATATTCATGTAAAACAATTGCACTTGCAAGTTCTTTTCTTGACACGTCTTCATCAAATGTAAAATTACCAGAGTGCACTTTTCCATCATAATTTTTTTGAGTATGAATCTGAAATTGATCATGAATACCAACATTTTAATATTTCTTATACCTAGTTAAGTGCATACATAAATGCTTGGCTCCATTTCTACTTTCAACCTTAAGTTTTTAATGACGACGATGGCATATTACAAATTTCCCTCAATTATCTTTATCCCTTTCAAAATCATTCCAAATAGAAGATGTGAGTTTTTTTAGGAGAAGATGGAGCAATTGGATTAACACAGTGTGTTTGTGTGGATGGGGTGGAACTACGTGTTTGTATGGATTGAGTTTGTGCATCACAATTGTTTTTTTCGCCTTGAATTAATTCGTTCATTTTTCAAATAAATATAAGTTGATAACTATTTTTATTACATTATCAGATATAACACAAAAATAAAAACAAAAAACAGTAATCTATAAGAATGTAAGTAGGTGATCTAACTTAAAAAATCATTCCATTTTAAAAATGCGACTAAAAGGAATTTCAAAATTTAAATATTATTTTTAATAACGTATACCCTTTTTCCCCAATATTTTCAAGAAACATTCAGTAAAAGGAACCACACCACCCAACAATAATACAATAGTGTTTTAGATGCGTATTTATGAAAAAAAAATCCAGTTTAGATGCGTATTTACAAAAAAAAAATGAGGTTCAGATGTGCATTTACAAAAAAAATAAATTAGTGCAAAAACAATAATCTAATTGTGTTAAGTTGCGTATTTAGAAAAAAAAACAAGAATAATCCAACTTTTTTTAGTCGTGCAACGACAACAATCAAACAACATTCCAAATGTAGTCTTTGTGTATTCATATTAACAAAATCATTTTATATGTATATTCGAAAAAAATAAAGGATCTAAACCCATATTAGAAAAATGAGTACAAGCAATGTGGTAAGCTAAACTGGCCGACGATGTGGTAAGAAAAATCAGTATCGATGAACCATGAGATGAACCACAAGACTTCCATGGCCGTATGGAACAGAGGAGATGAACACATGAGATGAAACACTAGAGCAGAAAGAGATCTCAAATGGCGACAAATAGAGGAGAGTTGAACCGACGATGAACATAGCCGGCCACCGAAGGGACGAAATGGAGAGGGTAGTGAGTTTTAGTTCTCAAATTTAGAGAGAGAAAGAGGGTGGGAGAGTAAATGAAATTATGGTTTTATAACTTTATATATACATGTGGTTGGAGTGTTAATAATTTAAAATAAAAATTGTGAATAAGTAAAATTAAGTATTATATGGGGTGGGGCGAGGTGAGTATATTTTTATGAAACCCGAACCCACCCCGTTTAATAAACGGGTTTATTTTTCAAACCCAAACCCGACCCAATTATTTTAATCGGGTTTTATAACTTTCTCTATTAGGGTCAGATCGGGTTAAATTGTTATCTCTATCTCCATGACTTATCTAATCCTAATGCGATCGGTAGTTTCGACCAAGGCCCTACATGAGACATCTTTTGTCTCCCTGCTACCAAGACAACCTGGACCACCTATCTAATCAAGTCTAACAATAGTTGTACCCCAAAGGGGTACTATGCCTAGCAAAGGGGTCTCGAATCCTAAGCATAACGGGAAAATACAGTGCAGGGCTTGTAGGCTCAACGAATCGCGCTGGTTCTCTAGCCTAATGAACTCTCCTCCGAGACCGCATATAAAATTCAACATATAAATCTTATGAGTCACGAAACACATATGAGAATACGAAGATATGCACGCATGTAAGACCTCATATTTTTGGGAATATTTTATATTGAACGCGTGCTCATAATTGAATTATTTTGAAAAATTAGATAATTAAATAAATATTATTTAGCGAACATTGGATTAATATTTGTGTATTATTATATTTACTTGTTTGATAAATAAATGGAAATGTCTTATTTTATATTACGTCATAAGTGGGTAAAATTGACGAGTTGATGACATCTCATTCGGGACGCGCATGCGGGGGCGTGCTCAGAATAAGATGGGAAATTTAAGTTAGGTGACTCAAAAGGTGATTTCGAGCGAAATGATGATCCGCGATGGGTTGAGAGAGTCAAAATTAAGTACCCGGGATGATAATTGGGTTCAGGGACTTTTTAGACCAATTAGGACTCGTATAGGGCGTTTGGGTCATTTTCCACTTAACACTTAGTCTAATTTCAGTATTTGGGGTTATACATGGGAATGGTGGATGATTTGGGCTACCATTCCACCATTACAATACCTAAAACTATATTGAGATGGGAGAGAAGAGAAGTGGGAACCAAAGAGGAGGTATAGATAATCATCCCGAGGAAAAATCAGAGAAATTATGGGCATCAAACTCTATAGGGAAGGAGTTTCATTGAGGCAAAATCAGAATCGCTAAAAATCTAAAGGCAAGTTTTTATCTTGCTTGATGCCTTATGTTGTTCAATATTTCATATCAAAGTTGGTGAAATCTTAAAGATAAAAAGGGAATTTTGGGATAGGATTCACATGTAAAAATGGGATTTGGGGAATGAATTATATAAAAATAATTTTTTTTATGATTCCATAATAAATATGAGATTCATGTTCAAAAGATGTGATCTTTAGGGGTTAAGACAAGAAAGTGCTAAAACCTTAATATAAAATTATGAGGTGTATGATTCTTGATAAAATAGGTTGAATCCCATGTATTAGTTTGTTATTGGATGGAATGAAACATAAAATGAGTGTCATTACGTTTACGACCAATAATTGGATTAAAATCTAAGTTGACTGAGGTTGATGTTGAGATGATTAAGGGGGAAATTGACAAATCTCGTCAAGAAGAATAACATGGATTTTGCCCATAATCAAATCGATTGGGCTTGGAAGCCGAATAGATTTGGACCTGCTGTGAGAAATAGTCGTGTTTTTTTTAAATATGGGAACAGTTTAGGGTTTCAGTGAACAAAGTGAGTCCGTATATAAGTTTGTGACTTCTAAAAATTAAGAGGGTTATTACATTGCCTTGGATTAGTCGGGTTTAAGTCTGGGTTATAAAATTTAGAGTTGTAATACCCCGTACTTTTGGCTATATTTATTTTGGGATTAATTAATTAAATGCGTATTAATTGGAAATTAATCCGGGTTATAAATACTAATATGATGCGAATTGGTATTTGATTATGTGCATATATGATTATATATGTATTTGGTATTATGAAATTTGTCGTGAGATTTATATACGGCATTTTAGAAATTTTGTTGAGACGCGTGGGACCGCCGCGTCACGGTATAATATTTTGATAATAAAAAGTGAATTTAAAATCTATAATTCGTATGGTCGTTTTGAGGGCGCCAACGCGTCCGGAAGGGTCGAGATAGTCAGAAAACACTAGCCGGGGGTATAGTTTGGGTCCCGGGGTATTTTTAGGCCATACCGGCAACTTAAAGGGTATTTTGGTAATTTTACATTTTGAGGAATTAATAATGACGAAAATTAGAGATGTAAATCTTATGTGGATTAAACCCATTAAGCCCATTAACTAAACCATATTAACCTAGAAGGCTACGTAGGTTGTCATTTAGGTTTTCTAAGTTTCCCCAAATCAAAACCCTAGCCACCTTAAGCCACCATTGGAGAAGAGCTTGGAGAGAGAGGAATTTCTGCAGAAACTTCATTTAATCTACACCAAACTCAGAGACAACCAAGGCAAGTGACTTTATTCCATTTAATTTCTGAGAATGTCTTTTCCATGTTAGAAAATTCGGATTTATGGTTTGTCCTTGATAAAATATGAAAAACCCATGTAGTCTAGATCATAAAACTTGAGGAATTTGAGAAGGATTGCATGTAGAATAGTTTGGAGACAATTAATCTGATGTTAATACATGTTTGGGTGAAAGAAAAACGAATTAAATTCTGGGATTTGATGATGATATGTAGTTAGGGTTCATGTTCTTGAGATATTTGGAAAAAGTGTAGAAAGCTGTAAATTTAATTGATGTTAGGATGGATTGATCCCTTAAAAACATGTTAGGATGTGACTATATATGTTTAGTATTGATGATAGACCTTTAAACGATTGATTGGGACTTAGTTTAGAAGATTTGAGGTGTTAAAATGGATGAAAAATGATTTGGGGAAAATTCTGGGCCGAAGCTGGAAGCTCGTTAGAAGCAGCCCCAGGTCGTTCGAACGAACTCGTTCGAACGAGCTTCTAACGAGTTGACCAGTCGTCACTAACGAGTAGTGATTTCGTTCGATATCTCGTTCGAACGAGATATCGTTAGAAGGGACAGTTCGTTCGAACGAACTGGATCTCGTTCGAACAGCCTCGTTCGAACGAGACTTCTAACGACCTGACAGTCCAAACTCGTTCGAAGTCTCGTTCGAACGAGACTTCTAACGAGTTGACAGTTTGGTCCTTTTTGGACTGTTTTGATTTTTGGAGTCCCGTAAACCTGTTCGAGGATATAGACGACCTTCATTTATTGATGTGAGGTTAGATTTGGGACTTTTGGATTATTGAGAGGAGTAAATTATATACGAGAGTTATATTCAATGAACCATTTGGGTTGAGACGTGAGTGTCTACTACGATGTGAGGATGAATTATGGCGCGTATAATTACAAACCGGAATAGTAAGAATTGTGATAATTATAGTTAGTACGAGAGTGCGATATGTACTACGATTAAAATACGGTATTACTAAGACATGTGTTTACTTAGTATTGGTATATGGATTGTTTGTATGACATACCTACCATACTTGCTATCACGGGAGGTTACGTTCGCTTAGGACCCTCTAATCTTTGTGTGCCTACGGGGGGATATAGACTGGTACCTTGATGAACATAGGTCATAGAAGGACTTATTATGATATTAATAAGTCTGCATGATCATGGGAGCGTAGGTATGTGCGTGACCCATGTGATGGTGACTGTGTTCGCCTCCACTATTTGTGATTTATGTTATCTGAACTATTCCTGAGAGATTCGGAATATGTGATCCTTATGTACGTGATGTACCGGGATGGATAGCAGAGTATGTGTGCACCATAGCTTAGATTGCGGGGTGCTTGTATCGTATATTTATGATGTGAATAATATACATTTAATAAATGGGAATCCTCATGTTAATGTTGTAAATGTATTACGGTATTGTTTCGAAATATATAAGGAGTTAACTGATACTTATATATATGGCATATTTAGTAACTGAGTTTACATTAAATCCGTATTTAATTACAAGCGTTATTATGTTATGGGACCAAGTATAATGGGTAGAACCTTTGGCATTCTAGCTAGTTATGTTGTCAGTTAGCTAGTAGTATGGGTCGATATAGATGGGTACTTACGTTAGGAGTGCACAGTTAGACGAGAGGTGAGAATATCATGCGAGTGTACGTCCTAACATGTACTTTGCATTTAATGTTTTAAATGTTTTTAAAGCACTTGCAGGTTTTTAAAATATAACTCCACATTCGGGCTCTGACCCATTTGCTTTTCAAATCTCTTTTTCTTTGTAAAACCATTTTAGGTGCCCAGCCACAAGGACACCAAGCATAGGATTCTCATTCAGGTGACGAGCTGTAGCTCTTTGTGGAAGCTACAGGGATTTGCTTATAGACTCTTCTATCTTTTGGATTCCAGAGTCACTATCTATCAGTTGTAGGGCATGTTGCCCGTTTCTATTTAGAGCATCTTTTACATTTCAGTTTTCAGACTTTAGCATGTATTGTTTCAGTTTATTTATTTCAGTTATGGGATTGTAGCGAGGAGTTTTCCTCCAGACTTTATTTACTCTATTGTGATGGTTATTCATTTTACTTCAGTATGGTGAATGGTGTTATTTATTTCTTCATTACATTGGTTGCATGTTAATCAGACTTAAATTAAAATTTGGCAACTTGCTTTTTAAATACTAGGTGTTTAGTAATAATAAAATGTTTTCGACAGTGATGCTATTAACTGAGCCAACTTGGCATTTTGAATTAATTTTATAAAGGAGTAGCTACCCGGTATTTAATTAGTCAGGGTGTCACAGGTGGTATCAGAGCATCAGGTTCTAGTGTCCTTTAGGATCTGTACGGCTATTATGTTTCCGCTACGTTTTCTTTGATATAGAGCCCTATATTTTAGGACTGTTGTACTCTTTTTGTGTATGCTTCGTTCTTCAGCTATATTAAGTTTATAACCGTGAACTTATAAACTTTATTCTTATTTCAGATGCCTCAACGACGTGCACGACGAGTTCCCAGGAATGCAATGCCCGAACCCCAGCCCGCTCCAGTTCAGGGCATGATGAACGCCGCTGAGGTTGCTGCTATAGTAGCCCAAGCGGTAAATGCCGCGATTGTCGTGATTCAGCAGGCACCACCTCAGGCGCCGGTTTCTGCGCCAGTACAGGTTAATGCATTCCCGTCTGCTTGGGAGCGTGTACGTGATGCTTTTCAGAAAGCGCATCCTCCAGAGTTTGCAGGAAGCTCAGATGTAGTAGTCTCGAGCCAGTGGAAGAAAGACATGCAGATGCACTTGAGGATGCATGAGTGCACTGATGTTCAGAAACAGGTGCTAGCTACTTTTAAGCTAGTGGGATCTGCACTACAGTGGTGGGAGTCTATTACCACCGCGGAGGAGAGGGATACCCTTACGATTCAGGAGTTCTGGGTGCGGTTCGACCGCAAGTACTTTTCGTCCGCAGTTCATACAGAGATGAGGAGGAAACTGATGAGTTTAAAGAAGGAGGGCAAGACAGTGGCCGAGTATGAGGCCGAGTTCACTAACCTGTTGAATATCGTTCCAGACGAGATTCCAACAGAGAAGAAGAATATAGAGAAGTTCACCGATGGGTTGAATTGGAGGATCCGTCAGCATCTGCTAGGGAACCTATCGTTGGCCACGTATTCTGATGTGGTTAACGCTGCATTATTGCACTGCCAGGACCACCGTTTTCATATGGCCGAGGGCAAGCGGTCGGGGGAGTCTAGCCATCAGGGCAGGACTGGAGGACACGGTGCCAGCGGGGCACAAACCGGTCAGGGGCAGAGACAGAATGAGCAGGGTACCCAGCAGGGGGATAACAAGAGGTTCCGGTCAGGGAACTACAGGCAGGGACAGGGAGGTTTCCGCCAGGGCCATCAGGGTCCAAACGGCCAACAGGGACAGAATGGGCAGCAGTTTCATCAGGGCCAGCAGGGCCAAGGGAGGAATGGTAATGGCCACCAGGGCCGGGGACAGCAGGGGCAAAGGGGAGGGAACTTCCCAGGGAAGTGCTTTACTTGTGTCAAGACTGGCCATAAGAAGCAGGATTGTCCTGATAGGGGCAGGGCCCCACAGCAGCAGCAGCAGGGTGCTCGCCAGGAGCCACAGAGACCTATGTTTCCCGCCGCTCTTCCCGCACCGCCACAGATGGCAGCATTGCCACCCATTCCAGCAGTCCCAGCTCAGCAGGGGCAGCTACAGTATGGACGTGTCTACAACGTTCACCAGGCTGCAGTTCCACAGGCACCGCCCGCGATCGAGGGTACGTTTCCTATCCATGGCACTATGGGTCGGGTGTTATTTGATACGGGTGCTACACACTGTTTTATAGCTACACACTTCGCGAAAGCTTTAGGATTGTTAGCTACGGCAGAGAGCACAGTGACGTGTGTCGACTCACCATTAGGGAGTGGGTCACTTATTTTCTTTATATGCCGGGGAGTGGGGGTAGAGATTGGTGGTTTGGTATTGCCGGCAGACATGTTAGTGTTAGACATGCATGTTCACGATGTGATCATCGGTATGGATTGGCTCGTAACATATAGGGCCATGATTGATTGCTTCAGTGGGAGCATTGTTTTTGCCATTCCGGGGCAAGAGATGTTTGTAGTGGCGATGCCTCGCCCAGAGGGAGGATCGACCGCTCATCTGTATTACATAGAGGAGGATACCTCTAAGGAGGTTGTGATTCCTTTGGATTCGATCTCGGTTGTCAGGGAGTATTCAGATGTGTTTCAGGAGATACCAGGCTTACCACCCAGTCGAGAGATAGATTTCGTTATTGATTTGCTACCGGGTACGAGACCTATAGCACGTGCACCGTACCGTATGGCTCCAGCTGAGATGAGAGAGCTACGGGATCAGATAGAGCCGCTGTTAGGGCAGGGCTTTATTCGCAGGAGTACCTCACCTTGGGGCGCTCCAGTTTTGTTTGTGAAGAAGAGGGACGGTTCATTGAGATTGTGTGTGGACTACCGAGAGTTGAATAAGGTCACGATACGGAATAAGTATCCGTTGCCTCGAATCGATGACTTGTTCGACCAGTTGAGAGGGGCTTCTTTCTTCTCTAAGATTGACTTGAGGTCGGGATACCATCAGTTGCGTATCAGGGAGGAGGATGTCTCGAAGACCGCGTTCTTGTCGAGATATGGTTCTTACGAGTTTCGGGTTATGCCTTTCGGCTTGACCAACGCTCCAGCAGTGTTTATGGACTTGATGAACAGGGTGTTCAGGGATTTTCTAGATCAGTTTGTCATTGTCTTCATTGATAACATTTTGGTTTACTCTCAGACAGAGGAGGAGCACGTCGAGCACTTGAGGCAGGTTTTGTAGACACTTCGTCAGAACGAGTTGTATGCAAAATATGAGAAGTGCGGGTTTTGGCTGAAGGAAGTCCAGTTCTTGGGTCACATTATTTCCGACCATGGAATATCTGTCGATCCGGGGAAGGTGTCAGCGGTGAGGGAGTGGGGACAGCCCACGACACCAACGGAGATTCGTAGTTTCTTGGGTTTAGCAGGATACTACAGGAGATTTATTCGGGGTTTCTCAGAGATAGCAGGTCCTTTGACACATCTTACTCGTAAGGGTGTGCCATATATCTGGAGTGATGCCTGTCAGTTGGCATTCGATGAGTTGAAGGACAAATTGACCTCAGCACCTGTGTTAGCATTGCCGAGACCGGGAGTTGAGTATTTGGTTTACACCGATGCGTCTTTGCAAGGACTGGGAGGTGTATTGCAGCAGGAGAGACAGGCCATAGCTTATGCTTCCCGTAAGCTTAAGCCTCATGAGAAAAATTACCCCACGCATGATTTGGAGTTGGCAGCAGTGGTATTTGCCTTACGGATTTGGAGGCACTATCTTTTGGGGGAGAAGTTTCAGCTGTTCATGGACCACAAGTCACTACAGTATCTATTCACGCAGAAGGAATTGAATATGCGACAACGTAGGTGGCTTGAGTTTGTGAAAGACTACCAGTTCGACATCCAGTACCACCCGGGTAAGGCTAACGTGGTAGCAGACGCGTTGAACCGCAGGCCAGCAGATGAGGTGGCAGAGGTGTGGAAGGCAAAGTGGATGGAATTGGGACACCAGGATGCAGTGGCCCGATCTTTCATGTCTGTGATGACCGTTACACCGCAGATTATCACGAGGGTAGTACGGGCACAGGCTAATGACTTGTTCTGTCAGGAGCAGATAGTTCGATTACTTGCAGAGGGAGCCGAGTCCTATACCGTTAGCTCAGACGGGGGATTGCGCTTCAATGGGAGATTGGTAGTTCCAGAAGGAGAGGAGTTGCGACATGAGGTAATGGCAGAGTCGCACGGCTCACGGTTCGCGGTACATCCCGAAGGGGACAAAATGTACCAAGACATGAGACGGCAATATTGGTGGAGCGGTATGAAGAGAGATATCGCTGAGTTTGTCTCGAAATGCGCCACTTGTCAGCTCATAAAAGTGGATCATCAGAGACCGGCAGGATTGCTACAGCCGTTGGAGGTTCCGGTATGGATGTGGGAGAGCATATCCATGGACTTTATCACGGGGTTGCCTACGTCGCAGAGGGGTCACGACTCCGTTTGGGTAATTGTGGACAGGTTGTCCAAGGTCGCTCACTTTTTACCCGTTAGGACTGATTACACTGCGGGACAGTATGCCCAGCTCTTCATTTCGGAGATTGTGAGACTTCACGGTGTGCCCCTAAATATCGTGTCTGACAGAGACAAGATATTTGTTTCGAGGTTTTGGGAGAGTTTCCAGGAGGCCATGGGCACGGAATTGCGGTTGAGTACGGCTTATCATCCGCAGACCGATGGGCAGACAGAGCGCACCAATCAGATGTTGGAGGACATGCTACGCATGTGCATTATTGACTTCGGGGGTGGATGGGAGCAGTACCTTCCACTGGTGGAGTTTGCTTACAACAACTTCTATCAGTTCACGATTGGCATGGCTCCATTTGAGGCATTGTACGGTAGGCCTTGTCGTTCCCCAGCATGTTGGTTGGAGGTGGGGGACAACAAACTACTTGGGCCGGAAGTGATTCAGGATACTTCGGCAAGGATTGAGTTGATTCGGAGTCGCATTCAGGTAGCTCAAGACAGGCAGAAGAGTTATGCTGATGCGAAGAGGTTTTTCAGGGAGTTCCAAGTAGGGGACCAGTTTTTGCTCAGGGTTTCTCCGATGAAGGGGATTATGCGATTCGGGAAGAAGGGGAAGTTGGCACCGAGGTACGTGGGGCCGTTTCATATTATTGAGCGGATCGGACCCGTTGCGTATAGACTTGGACTACCGGAGCACTTACATCGGATTCACGACGTGTTCCATATTTCCTCGCTGAGGAAATACCTTAGAGATAATTTGGCTCATTCTCACATTGCTGTGGAGGACATCGATCTCCAGCCGGATAGCTCCTATGAGGAGGGGCCAATTGCTATTTTGGATCGAAGCGAGAGGAAACTGCGGTCAAAGATTGTTCCATTAGTGCGTGTTCAGTGGTGACATCACAATGTCGAGAAGTCCACATGGGAGCGCGAGGATGAGATGCGCGAACGTTATCCAGAGTTATTTTTAGCAGGTACTTTCTAGTTTCGAATTTCGGGATGAAATTCAGTTATTAGGGGGGGAGTATGTAATACCCCGTACTTTTGGCTATATTTATTTTGGGATTAATTAATTAAATGCGTATTAATTGGAAATTAATCCGGGTTATAAATACTAATATGATGCGAATTGGTATTTGATTATGTGCATATATGATTATATATGTATTTGGTATTATGAAATTTGTCGTGAGATTTATATACGGCATTTTAGAAATTTTGTTGAGACGCATGGGACCGCCGCGTCACGGTATAATATTTTGATAATAAAAAGTGAATTTAAAATCTATAATTCGTATGGTCGTTTTGAGGGCGCCAACGCGTCCGGAAGGGTAGAGATAGTCAGAAAACACTAGCCGGGGGTATAGTTTGGGTCCCGGGGTATTTTTAGGCCATACCGGCAACTTAAAGGGTATTTTGGTAATTTTACATTTTGAGGAATTAATAATGACGAAAATTAGAGATGTAAATCTGATGTGGATTAAACCCATTAAGCCCATTAACTAAACCATATTAACCTAGAAGGCTACGTAGGTTGTCATTTAGGTTTTCTAAGTTTCCCCAAATCAAAACCCTAGCCACCTTAAGCCACCATTGGAGAAGAGCTTGGAGAGAGAGGAATTTCTGCAGAAACTTCATTTAATCTACACCAAACTCAGAGACAACCAAGGCAAGTGACTTTATTCCATTTAATTTCTGAGAATGTCTTTTCCATGTTAGAAAATTCGGATTTATGGTTTGTCCTTGATAAAATATGAAAAACCCATGTAGTCTAGATCATAAAACTTGAGGAATTTGAGAAGGATTGCATGTAGAATAGTTTGGAGACAATTAATCTGATGTTAATACATGTTTGGGTGAAAGAAAAACGAATTAAATTCTGGGATTTGATGATGATATGTAGTTAGGGTTCATGTTCTTGAGATATTTGAAAAAAGTGTAGAAAGCTGTAAATTTAATTGATGTTAGGATGGATTGATCCCTTAAAAACATGTTAGGATGTGACTATATATGTTTAGTATTGATGATAGACCTTTAAACGATTGATTGGGACTTAGTTTAGAAGATTTGAGGTGTTAAAATGGATGAAAAACGATTTGGGGAAAATTCTGGGCCGAAGCTGGAAGCTCGTTAGAAGCAGCCCCAGGTCGTTCGAACGAACTCGTTCGAACGAGCTTCTAACGAGTTGACCAGTCGTCACTAATGAGTAGTGATTTCGTTCGATATCTCGTTCGAACGAGATATCGTTAGAAGGGACAGTTCGTTCGAACGAACTGGATCTCGTTCGAACAGCCTCATTCGAACGAGACTTCTAACGACCTGACAGTCCAAACTCGTTCGAAGTCTCGTTCGAACGAGACTTCTAACGAGTTGACAGTTTGGTCCTTTTTGGACTGTTTTGATTTTTGGAGTCCCGTAAACCTGTTCGAGGATATAGATGACCTTCCTTTATTGATGTGAGGTTAGATTTGGGACTTTTGGATTATTGAGAGGAGTAAATTATATACGAGAGTTATATTCAATGAACCATTTGGGTTGAGACGTGAGTGTCTACTACGATGTGAGGATGAATTATGGCGCGTATAATTACAAACCGGAATAGTACGAATTGTGATAATTATAGTTAGTACGAGAGTGCGATATGTACTACGATTAAAATACGGTATTACTAAGACATGTGTTTACTTAGTATTGGTATATGGATTGTTTGTATGACATACCTACCATACTTGCTATCACGGGAGGTTACGTTCGCTTAGGACCCTCTAATCCTTGTGTGCCTACGGGGGGGATATAGACTGGTACCTTGATGAACATAGGTCATAGAAGGACTTATTGTGATATTAATAAGTCTGCATGATCATGGGAGCGTAGGTATGTGCGTGACCCATGTGATGGTGACTGTGTTCGCGTCCACTATTTGTGATTTGTGTTATCTGAACTATTCCTGAGAGATTCGGAATATGTGATCCTTATGTACGTGATGTACCAGGATGGATAGCAGAGTATGTGTGCACCATAGCTTAGATTGCGGGGTGCTTGTATCTTATATTTATGATGTGAATAATATACATTTAATAAATGGGAATCCTCATGTTAATGTTGTAAATGTATTACGGTATTGTTTCGAAATATATAAGGAGTTAACTGATACTTATATATATGGCATATTTAGTAACTGAGTTTACGTTAAATCCCTATTTAATTACGAGCGTTATTATGTTATGGGACCAAGTATAATGGGTAGAACCTTTGGCAGTCTAGCTAGTTATGTTGTCAGTTAGCTAGTAGTATGGGTCGATATAGATGGGTACTTACGTTAGGAGTGCACAGTTAGACGAGAGGTGAGAATATCATGCGAGTGTACGTCCTAACATGTACTTTGCATTTAATGTTTTAAATGTTTTTAAAGCACTTGCAGGTTTTTAAAATATAACTCCACATTCGGGCTCTGACCCATTTGATTTTCAAATCTCTTTTTCTTTGTAAAACCATTTTAGGTGCCCAGCCACAAGGACACCAAGCATAGGATTCTCATTCAGGTGACGAGCTGTAGCTGTTTGTGAAAGCTACAGGGATTTGCTTATAGACGCTTCTATCTTTTGGATTCCAGAGTCACTATCTATCAGTTGTAGGGCATGTTGCCCATTTCTATTTAGAGCATCTTTTACATTTCAGTTTTCAGACTTTAGCATGTATTGTTTCAGTTTATTTATTTCAGTTATGGGATTGTAGCGAGGAGTTTTCCTCCAGACTTTATTTACTCTATTGTGATGGTTATTCATTTTACTTCAGTATGGTGAATTGTGTTATTTATTTCTTCATTACATTGGTTGCATGTTAATCAGACTTAAATTAAAATTTGGCAACTTGCTTTTTAAATACTAGGTGGTTAGTAATAATAAAATTGTAAGGACAATTTGTCCATCTTTATGTATATGTTATGTCATACGCCGTTACAAGATTGTTGGTTGAAAAGATCACATCGTCATCAACAAAATCCGAAGATCAAAAGAAGAAAGAATTTGGGAATCAGACCTGGCCGGACCGATCCGGTCCAGAAAAAGAACCGATCCGATTTACCGGACCGATCCGACCATCTACCGGACCGATCCGTTTTGTCAGACTCCAGTAGCCACCGGATCCATAGCAAACCGATGAAGGCAAAAGTCCCGGACCGATCCGATGCCAACCAGACCGATCCGGTTTCAGAAAAAGAACCGATCCGACTTACCCGGACCGATCCGCCTAATCGACCGGACCGATCCGGCGAGGATAATCACTGCCAGATCGTGCAGCCGATTTTGAAGGGTTTCGATCCCTTATTTAATCCACGATCAGCAGTTGGTTTTCTTAAGACTTATACACGATTTTCAGAGCATATCAACCCTAAAGTCTTCACCTATTGAGTCCTATGATTCTAGGTTTTTAGATTCACACATCTTCCGTATCTTTGTGAATCAAATTTGGTAACCCAAAGAACACCATTGATGTTGTTCAACCCTTTGTGAAGTGGACCGTTTCTTCCTCTTCATTGCAGCCCTACTGGACAGGGATAGTTCCAGCCGCAAGCCCTTCTGGAAAGGGATTTTTCTTCCAGCCGCGACTACAGAATCCGATACCCGAGGGTAATTCTTAGTCAACCTGTATTTCATTGTAATCCGATTGTAAACCGTATTTTACAAATTATAGTGATATACAAATGGTTTTGCCCCTGTGGGGGATTTTTCCTTAAACTTTGTGTGTTGAATAATTCTTGCATGATTTCATATTGTTTCAATCACACCTAGTTGCATGCTTAGGGTTAATTTGGGTTAAAAGGCATTTATTATATTGTTTCCTTATTTGAACGCAAGTGCCAACTCTTTCAAATTGGTATCAGAGCAGGTTACGCTAATCTATCGCGTATTCCTTTTTCCGCAAAATTTTTCTAAAGATATCAATTTTTGAAATAAATTGATTTTTGAAAAGAGCGTGTTCAAATGGAGAAGTCATATTATAAAATGCCTATTTTTGACGGGTCGAATTATGCCTATTGGAAAGCCAGTATGAGGTTGGCTTTAAAAGCCATTGATGAACGGGTATGGATTCTTGTTGAAAGAGGGTGGACACCTCCCTCCGTCACTGTTGAAAATGTGACAAATTTAACGCAATGGACCGAAGATGAGTTTAGATGGTCTTCCTTTAATTCTAAGGGATTGAGTGCTATTTCTGCTTCCATCACTCCGGATGAGTTCAAACGCATAATGACGTGCACCACGTCAAAGGAGGCATGGGATGTTTTGCAACTTACCCATGAGGGTACGAACGCTGTTAAAGAGTCTAAATTACAAAATTTGGCCACCCAATTCGAGACTATCACCATGTCTGAGTCCGAATGCTTTGATGAGTTTTTTGCACGCTTGTCGGACATTGTTAACTCTAGTTTTAATTTGGGTGAGGTAATTGATAACACGCGTGTCGTTAAAAAGATTCTGAGATCTCTCCCAAAACGCTTTATTCCGAAAGTCACTGTTTTGAACTCGTTGGGAAATTTGAAATCACTTAAGTTGGAAGAACTTGTAGGAGATCTTCAAACCTATGAGATTGACATGTTTCCCAAAACCATTAAGGCTAAGGATAATGGGATTGCTTTAAAGACTCATTTTCAGAAAAAGAAAGAAAAAGTTTTTGAGTCCAAGTCTGAATGTGATTTTGACTTAGATGACTTGGCCCTGTTTGCAAAAAATTTCAAAAGAATTCTCAAATTCAAGAAAAGTGGAAATTTCAATGATAAAAAGAATGTTGAGAAAAATACTTCTGAAAAGGAAAATGAGAAAGATTCCAAAGACCCTCCTAAGAAAGACAGTGAGAGATGTTTTGAATGCGATGGTAGGGGTCATAGAGCGTTTGAGTGTGCCAATCGTCTGAATAGAGAGAAAGGGAAAGCTGTCCTGAATGCTACCCTTAGTGACGACAGTGATGTCGAGTCGGTGGACTTGGGAGATGAGTCACCGCATGGGCGTAACTTCACCGCGTTCATGGCTAGTCATGTGAGTTCTTCTAGTGCACCTCACGACGACGAGGATGCTGACTCACAGGGACACCTCGACAGTGAGAGCGAAGAGTGTGAGGGGGAGGATGATGAGGAAAGTAAGAGCGAGTGTGATCTTCAACACGTCTACGCTGAGTTGTATTCTGAGTCATTTGAAACCAAGAAGCGTAATAATGCTTTAGCTCTTAGGATCACCGCCTTAGAGAGAGATTTAAGATTGTTTGGAGAAAGAGAGAGTTGTGATGAGAGTGGAAAAGAAAGAAAGAAAGATCTTGAGAAGATAAGATGCTTTGAGTGCGATGGGATAGGGCACAAGAAATTTGAGTGTCCCACTAGACCTAAGAGAGAGGGCAAGAAAGCTGCTATGCCCACTTCTCTAAGTGATAGTGAGGGTGATAATGGTGATGATAGGTTGATCCAAAATGCCTTCAGAAAGTTGTTTATCGAGACCATGGAAACAAAAAGGTCAAATAGGATCCTAGGTCTTCTTATTCGTGAATTAAAGGCAGAAAGTGATGAGCTAAAAAGAGAAAAAGGTGACTTGTCCAACACGGTGTCTAGTCTGATGACACGTGTATCCCATCTCGAGGATGACCTCAATCAAGCACAAGAGGTCCAAGTCACATTAAAGAATGCTCCCGAGCCTATATCCACCATTGTGAGTGAGGCCCATGGGTGTCCGTCTAGGAATATTCACCCCAAAATTGTTGATAAATTACTTCCTAGACCGGTTTATGTTTGCACCCACTGCAAGAAACGCGGGCATCTTAGGGAGTTCTGTTCTAAGTTGGGTTTTGTGCCACATCATGCCACTTCACACATTCATGCACATGCACCCACTCATGATTCTTTGCCTGCTCATTTTGATAGAGAGTTTGCGCATATTCGCGAGCAAGTGAAGTTTTTGATCAAGACTACACATGATCTAGTGGAGTTGGTTCAAAAGATGTCACCATCTTTGGAAAACTCCACCGTTACTCCCGGTTGAGATCTAGTCTTGTTTACTAGCATAGGGTGTTTTTCATGATGACATTGGTTGCCTATTGCTAGTATGTATCATTTTTGTATATATTCTTATTTTTGAAAAATACAAAAAGATTTTCTTTTTAGAAAAATTTTCAGAAAAGCACAAAAAGATTT
This sequence comes from Sambucus nigra, assembly GCA_949130495.1. NCBI lineage: Eukaryota > Viridiplantae > Streptophyta > Magnoliopsida > Dipsacales > Adoxaceae > Sambucus > Sambucus nigra. The sequence goes on from OX422224.1 coordinate 4,065,887, forward strand.
TATTTTGATAAAATTTTTGAAAAAAAAATCAAAAAGAGATTTGCCTTTTATGGATGAGCATCTAAGATAGCCAAGTCACAACTTCATTCCATATATCCATGTGACTGTTTGATAGAGATTTGAGAGGCTACAACATTTCATCCATGTGCTTAACATTGATTGGAGTCCTTGAGATGTAATTAGTGATATTTCCTACATGCTTGACTCCTATATCCTTTTTTGCACACATGCACGGCTATATTTGATTGTTGCACTTGTCAATCTCATGTTGGCTTGAGTGTTTCCATCTCAATCCTGTCTATACAATGTATAAGATGCGATAAAACTTGACAAGATTGGATTGCATGTAAAAACCGTTTGGTGAGACTGTGTGCATATTTTCATAACGGGGAGGGGCTGCGAAAGTTGATTCTTATCCTTTGCGCAAAAGCCACCGTTAAAAAGGACCTAAAAAATGGAGGAATTTTAATATCCGAGGTCCTAAGAGGTTAAAAGAGCCCGAAAAAATTGTTAAGGCAATCAAAAGCAATACATGCCAAATATGGGCCATTTAGGTTTTCACCACCAATTCTCCAAAGTTTGAGAATTTAGTATACCTCTATTCAAAATATAAATCTGAGGGAGTTTGGAGATTGAAAAACGGGTTTGCACTTCCTTGAAAGTCCTGAAAACGCATGAAAATCATTTTGGACGTTATTGGTGTAGAAATCACTTTGAGCTTTGATTTGTAGATTTGATAGTCAATGTCATATATTTCCAATCTTTTACACCAAAGGAAGCATTTGAGTTCATTCGTTAGGAATATCCAATATTCATCGTGCACATATGTCATGTTTGTATGCTTTGATTTTCCTATTGAATTTTGATCACACCCATTCTTTTACGCTATCACCGACTTGGTTGTTTTATGTTCATTCATGGTGTGATTTTATGCCTTGTGACATCCCAGTACTTGATTGCTTGATTTTTTCTCTCTTTTGTCTATTTGGGGACATCATAAAAAGGGGGAGAATGAATTATCTGATTATGGGTATGGGGGAGTTTTTGAGTTTTTGAAATTCTGAGAATATCATCTTACATTGATATATATGCTTATGTTTATCTCATTTCAAAACTCGATACGTCACTTGGTATTTGCTTTATCTCATGTGTGTAGGTACATCCTTGATAATCCCATGATACATACCCTGATGAGAAAAGCGTGAAGATTCCTGAAGAATTGAAGAACAAACGATGCAGTCTTATTCATTTGTACTCTTTCAGTTTTGGGTTCATGGAAGGGTAGATTTGTATAGGAAATTTCGTATTTGATAATTCGGATTTTTTATGTTTGTTCCGGCATAGACATAGGGGGAGATTTGTAAGGACAATTTGTCCATCTTTATGTATATGTTATGTCATACGCCGTTACAAGATTGTTGGTTGAAAAGATCACATCGTCATCAACAAAATCCGAAGATCAAAAGAAGAAAGAATTTGGGAATCAGACCTGGCCGGACCGATCCGGTCCAGAAAAAGAACCGATCCGGTTTACCGGACCGATCCGACCATCTACCGGACCGATCCGTTTTGTCAGACTCCAGTAGCCACCGGATCCATAGCAAACCGATGAAGGCAAAAGTCCCGGACCGATCCGATGCCAACCAGACCGATCCGGTTTCAGAAAAAGAACCGATCCGACTTACCCGGACCGATCCGCCTAATCGACCGGACCGATCCGGCGAGGATAATCACTGCCAGATCGTGCAGCCGATTTTGAAGGGTTTCGATCCCTTATTTAATCCACGATCAGCAGTTGGTTTTCTTAAGACTTATACACGATTTTCAGAGCATATCAACCCTAAAGTCTTCACCTATTGAGTCCTATGATTCTAGGTTTTTAGATTCACACATCTTCCGTATCTTTGTGAATCAAATTTGGTAACCCAAAGAACACCATTGATGTTGTTCAACCCTTTGTGAAGTGGACCGTTTCTTCCTCTTCATTGCAGCCCTACTGGACAGGGATAGTTCCAGCCGCAAGCCCTTCTGGAAAGGGATTTTTCTTCCAGCCGCGACTACAGAATCCGATACCCGAGGGTAATTCTTAGTCAACCTGTATTTCATTGTAATCCGATTGTAAACTGTATTTTACAAATTATAGTGATATACAAATGGTTTTGCCCCTGTGGCGGATTTTTCCTTAAACTTTGTGTGTTGAATAATTCTTGCATGATTTCATATTGTTTCAATCACACCTAGTTGCATGCTTAGGGTTAATTTGGGTTAAAAGGCATTTATTATATTGTTTCCTTATTTGAACGCAAGCGCCAACTCTTTCAAAAATGTTTTCGACAGTGATGCTATTAACTGAGCCAACTTGGCATTTTGAATTAATTTTATAAAGGAGTAGCTACCCGGTATTTAATTAGTCGGGGTGTCACAAGAGTGTTTAGGATGAACGACACTCGGGAAGTTATGAAGTGAATTCGAATGGAAAATTCGGGTCGATCCGGACACGGACTGAATTGAGATACTGTCCATAATATATGTAATTGCGAAATGAAAATAACTGAGTGATTACATATGTATTTCAGAGTTGGGTTTAGAATCGAAACTTATAGGCTGCGAAGGTAGTCAATTTTGTGGTATGTATGTGTGTGTGTGTGTGTGTGTGTGTGTGTGTGTGTGTATATATATATATATATATATATATATATATATATATATATATATATATATAAGAAGGCTCATCTACTTCTTATTTGATACATCATCTATACATCAAATCTAGTTTTAAGTACTAATTTTATTTTATTTTTTAAAAATTCTCTTGAAATTAACCTTTCAATTAACCCGTACTCAAAAAATTAGATTAAAATACATTTTTATATATTTTTAAAAAATCCAATAAGAAACTGCTAAAAATATCTTATTTAAGGGTCAACGCTAGCAAAATTTTGTGGATTTTTTAAAAATCGCTACAAAATTTATTTTGACCTAATTTTTTGTCCGTGGGTTGATTCGAAGGTTAATTTCAAGAGAAAAATAAGAAATTTGAAAAAAAAAATATTTTTTAGGGCCTAGAACTAGGTGTGATGTATTGAGCTTGATATAAGTGAGTCTCTCTCTCTCTCTCTCTCTCTCCCTCTCTCTCTCTCTCTCTCTCTCTATATATATATATATATATATATATATATATATATATATATATATATATATATATATATATAAAGTATTGAACTTGCTGCGGTGCACTCGCATTGTCCATCCAGGGAAATATTGCATTCGACTTAAAGTTTGGAAGCGAACTCTCGATATGAATAAGGGGGCTACGTATTTATCTTTTGTCCCGTTCCCATATTCCCCTTCCTTTTAATAAACATCAACAATTTTTCTTTTTAGGCATATTCTAGAAGGAAATATTCGCTTGAGATAATTTTAGTTCTCTAGCCTTTATAGGGTTTTTAGGATGACCCGACTCTGTTTTAATTGCTATAATGCAATGCTCTTGACAATTATTCATATTTTAATAAATAAATTTTAGTCTGGTTGGGTTTACTTCTTTTGAGACAGTGTTAAGTCGGAATGAAGATGGAAAGAGTTGCCTTAAACTATAAATCTTAAACCCAAATTTTTTGCCAACAACCTTTCAAACTATTTGTTGAGTAAGTGGTGGAACTTAAATCTAACAAGGAGCATAAACATGCTTAATATATTTCCCTCTTTTATGGGATAATTGGTCTTAATCCAAGTGTGAGGACAATTAACACATATGGAGTCCCTTAGGTGCTCGAGATGTACTTTCTTTTGTATTCTTTAATGTTCGTTGTCCATGTAAACTTCTTATTTGTTGAGAATTTCATCTGATGAATTAGTATTTTGGTTTCATACTTCTTTTTATATGAAGCTTATATATTAGGTCAGTCCTAAGAGTGGTCGTACAGTGGTTGGTTGGCTTTGAAGGATGAGTAAGACAAACAACCTAGAATGAAGATTTGTATGAGGATACCAGCAACAAAGTGAATTAGCAATTATAATTACAATTCTCGTCCACCGATGAAATAAAGGTATATATATATATACTAGGGTTTACCCGTGCCGATGGCACGACAATAAATTTATTCCCGTTATATTTTGTACCCATGTTGGTGACACAACGATAAATTTGTTCCCGTGATATTTTTTATTTTAAATGCGTCGTCAATAATGCAACTATAAATACTACTGGTCATCCCATGTATAAATACATGGCAAAAATTTATTGTCTCCCACTAATAAAAATAGTTGTGTTGTCATGTTGATAATAAAGGTTTTTCTAAAATTCATTAAAATAACAATTTTTAACTCCACGCATATTTATATTTTCTTCCATTCCCATAAAAAGTGACATATTTCAAATACCAAATCACCACATGTTATGTTGAATTATATATAAAAAAAATTCATAATATCAATTTTAGCATGACGATTTCGCTTTCAAAGTTTTAGAGAATATAACACCTCACCGCCATATCTAATATGCTTTATCCAATGCACTTACACTTGGATGTATTATGTAGATACCAATGTTTATTTGAAATTTTTGAAACCACAAACCGGTATAATGATTAGGAGATAAATAACATTTTCAATTTTTTACACAAAATATATAAATTTTGAAACTCAATTTTCAAATATTAACAACGATAAGTTAATATTAATTTAACAATTTTAAAATATATTAACAATAATACCCAACTCTTCAATCATGCACATTTTATACACGCATGATGTGAATGAATAATCATTCTATTAACAAAATGTGAACCGCATCATTTAAGACATGAATCTTATTTTATTGGTCTATTCAAATAAGCATTTTGAGATAATGATTTTGCACGTGTTCCACAAACAATAAAATTTGTCCTTTCATTTGTTTAAAAAATGAGACCTGACGTGGTAAGCTTCTTAAGCCCAACGATCTTTGGTCCTTGCATGGGTTATCAACTTGTCATTTTCGTTCCCACCAACTCCGGGTTCTCTCTCCACTACTTTACAATTTATTTCATTTAATACGCACTTAAATGAATGTTATATTTTATCAAAAAAGCAAAAATTATTCACAATTGGTCGAGTCAAACATCCAATGTGTATTGTCTGAAAATGGCTTAAAAACATTTTAGTATTTGACTAAAACAAATGTTTAGGGTATTATTGGTAAAACAAAAGTATAATTTATTTTAACAAAAAAATTATTATTTAGGGCATTATTGGTAAACTGTTATATCAAAAAAATATTAACCAAAAGTACACATTAAAACCTCAGATATTGATCTCCAATCATTTAGAACAAAACTTTTTTTTAAATGAGTAATTACCATCTGAACTGTAAATGTAAAGAAAGACCAAAATAATGTCTTCAACCCTTTTAACACTCTTCTAATTACTTTTGAATTGATGTCCATTCAACTTTTTGTCCTATTGCACCTTTGACGTCAAACAATGGTAATGCGCTTTCATCCTTAGATTAATTTGACAATGATACTGTCATACTGCTTTCGATAAGATCATCAACAATATCTCCCAAGTAAATAAGGTAAAAAGTTCAATTACAACTAATTTTTGAATAAAATTAAACATAATAAATACCGGTTTGAGTTTTGAGTTTGGTACACATTTAAAAAAATCAAAAAACTGAAAAAAAATAAGGAAACGAATATTAAACAACAAAAATTGGACTGTACATTAAAAAAATAAAAAATAATAGCACATCAATGATATTTATTTAATTGTAATTGTATAAAAATATTTGAAAAATAAGTTACATCGACCACATGAATGAATTTTTTTTACAAAGCAAGCAAAATACCGAAAACTGATGTAAAAAGCTTGCAGGACGAACTGTTGATGTATAAAGCTTGATGCACTTGAGAACCACCAGAAACGTGAATAATTAGCTTTAAAAAAACACTTGCTTGTGTTTGTAAAATCAAACAAATCAATAAGATGGTCAAACAAAAAATTATTATTTATTACCTCAATAAATAAATAAATAAAACTTTTGAAAACCACAAAAGTCTAATTATTTTTCTCAGTGTCGAGCGCAAAGCATCTGCTCACAGTCAAGAGTTCTTATACCTCAATCTGCAGATTTACACAAAGCCCAAAGTGTTTCTTTTGTATTGGTATAAATACATACTTAGGTCCCCCGAAAGAAAATAAGAAAACATAGAACTACACATACATTACAGATACAAATGCACTCACATAGGGTGTTTTCTTTCTTCCGTTCTTCCTGTAGAACTCGATTCACATGATGTTGATAAAGCTAACACCAAATAATTCACCCTTAGGTAAAACCTGTACAAAGAAAGACACTTTAAACATTAGTTAATAAAGAAACATACAAATCAATCCACATACAAACAAAGTCCCTTTAAATTAGTAACAGTGCTAGAGAGTAACAGTGCAAACTGCAGCCACAACCCTGTAAAAAAACCTAGAAATTTTGAGTCCTCCCAGGAATGGACAAAAAACCCAAAATATTTTAAATTACGTCGGAGTCGATATATCCCAGAACTCATACAAAAATACTATATCAAACTCATACAAAAATATGCAAAATTACCTGTGGAAAACCCAAAAAAAAATATCCTCACCCTGAAAGAGTTGGCGCTTGCGTTCAAATAAGGAAACAATATAATAAATGCCTTTTAACCCAAATTAACCCTAAGCATGCAACTAGGTGTGATTGAAACAATATGAAATCATGCAAGAATTATTCAACACACAAAGTTTAAGGAAAAATTCCCCACAGGGGAAAAACCATTGTTGTATATCACTATAATTTGTAAAATACGGTTTACAATCGGATTATAATGAAATACAGGTTGACTAAGAATTACCCTCGGGTATCGGATTCTGTAGTCGCGGCTGGAAGAAAAATCCCTTTCCAGAAGGGCTTGCGGCTGGAACTATCCCTGTCCAGTAGGGCTGCAATGAAGAGGAAGAAACGGTCCACTTCACAAAGGGTTGAACAACATCAATGGTGTTCTTTGGGTTACCAAATTTGATTCACAAAGATACGGAAGATGTGTGAATCTAAAAACCTAGAATCATAGGACTCAATAGGTGAAGACTTTAGGGTTGATATGCTCTGAAAATCGTGGGAAAGTCTTAAGAAAACCAACTGCTGATCGTGGTTTAAATAAGGGATCGAAACCCTTCAAAATCGGCTGCACGATCTGGCAGTGATTATCCTCCCCGGATCGGTCCGGTCGATTAGGCGGATCGGTCCGGGTAAGTCGGATCGGTTCTTTTTCTGAAACCGGATCGGTCTGGTTGGCATCGGATCGGTCCGGGACTTTTGCCTTCATCGGTTCGCTATGGATCCGGTGGCTACTGGAGTCTGACAAAACGGATCGGTCCGGTAGATGGTCGGATCGGTCCGGTAAACCGGATCGGTTCTTTTTCTGGACCGGATCGGTCCGGCCATGTCTGATTCCCAAATTCTTTCTTCTTTTGATCTTCGGATTTTGTTGATGACGATGTGATCTTTTCAACCAACAATCTTGTAACGGCGTATGACATAACATATACATAAAGATGGACAAATTGTCCTTACAAATCTCCCCCTATGTCTATGCCGGAACAAACATAAAAAATCCGAATTATCAAATATGAAATTTCCTATACAAATCTACCCTTCCATGAACCCAAAACTGAAAGAGTACAAGTGAATAAGACTGCATCGTTTGTTCTTCAATTCTTCAGGAATCTTCACGCTTTTCTCATCAGGGTATGTATCATGGGATTATTAAGGATGTACCTACACACATGAGATAAAGCAAATACCAAGTGACGTATCGAGTTTTGAAATGAGATAAACATAAGCATATATATCAATGTAAGATGATATTCTCAGAATTTCAAAAACTCAAAAACTCCCCCATAATCAGATAATTCATTCTCCCCCTTTTTATGATGTCCCCAAATAGACAAAAGAGAGAAATAAATCAAGCAATCAAGTACTGGGATGTCACAGGGCATAAAATCACACCATGAATGAACATAAAACAACCAAGTCGGTGATAGCGTAAAAGAATGGGTGTGATCAAAATTCAATAGGAAAATCAAAGCATACAAACATGACATATGTGCACGATGAATATTGGATATTCCTAACGAATGAACTCAAATTCTTCCTTTGGTGTAAAAGATTGGAAATATATGACATTGACCATCAAATCTACAAATCAAAGCTCAAAGTGATTTCTACACCAATAACGTCCAAAATGATTTTCATGCGTTTTCAGGACTTTCAAGGAAGTGCAAACCCGTTTTTCAATCTCCAAACTCCCTCAGATTTATATTTTGAATAGAGGTATACTAAATTCTCAAACTTTGGAGAATTGGTGGTGAAAACCTAAATGGCCCATATTTGGCATGTATTGCTTTTGATTGCCTTAACAATTTTTTTCGGGCTCTTTTAACCTCTTAGGACCTCGGATATTAAAATTCCTCCATTTTTTAGGTCCTTTTTAACGGTGGCTTTTGCGCAAAGGATAAGAATCAACTTTCGCAGCCCCTCCCCGTTATGAAAATATGCGCACAGTCTCACCAAACGGTTTTTACATGCAATCCAATCTTGTCAAGTTTTATCGCATTTTATACATTGTATAGACAGGATTGAGATGAAAACACTCAAGCCAACATGAGATTGACAAGTGCAACAATCAAATATAGCCGTGCATGTGTGCAGAAAAAAGGATATAGGAGTCAAGCATGTAGGAAATATCACTAATTACATCTCAAGGACTCCAATCAATGTAAAGCACATGGATGAAATGATGTAGCCTCTCAAATCTCTATCAAACAGTCACATGGATATATGGAATGAAGTTGTGACTTGGCTATCTTAAATGCTCATCCATAAAAGGCAAATCTCTTTTTGAATTTTTCAAAAAATTTTTATCAAAATAAAATCTTTTTGTGCTTTTCTCAAAATTTTTCAAAAAAAAATCTTTTTGTATTTTTCTAAGAATAAGAAACAAATACATAAAAGCTGTACAACAAAGCTATGGTACATATAAACAGACTAGCAATAGGAAGCATATGATATGACCATGAAGAAGCATCCTATTCTAGACATAGACCAACACCTCAGTCAACAGTGCAAATCCCCAAAGACTTCCTAAGACTCTCAAATCTAAGGGCATCTAAAGGTTTCATGAAAATATCGGCTAACTGACGGTCGGTAGGAACAAAACTCAGGGTTACGACTTTCTCTTCAACTAACTGACGTATAAAGTGCTCGCGTAACCTGATGTGCTTTGTGCGCGAATGTTGGACAGGATTGCGGGATATGTGTATCGCGCTCGTGTTATCACAGGAAATGGTCATGGTGTCCTATGAAATCCCATAATCCTCCAACATTTGCTTCATCCACATGAGTTGCGTGCAACAACTCCCGGCGGCGATGTACTCAGCCTCCGCAGTGGACAAAGAGATGGAGTTTTGCTTCTTGCTCAACCAAGAGACAAGAGCAGAACCAAAGTAGAAACACCCACCAGAAGTGCTCCTACAACCATCTACGTCCCCAGCCCAATCGGCATCCGAATAGGCGGACAAACGGTCATCGGTATCAAAGGAATACCAAATACCGTATGAGAGAGTCCCACTCACGTATTTGATAATACGTTTTAGAGCGAGTAAGTGTGACTCTTTGGGAGACGCCTGATAACGCGCACAGACTCCAACACTAAAGGCAATGTCGGGACGACTAGCAGTCAAGTAGAGAAGACTGCCTATCATACTCAGATACAAGGTTTGCTCTACGTCCTTGCCTGAAGTGTCCTTACTAAGCTTGGTAGTGGTACTCATAGGTGTACGAGCATGCTTAGCGGAGTCTAAACCAAATTTCTTTACTAGGTCTCTAGCATACTTGGATTGGGAGATGAACATCCCATCCTCTAGCTGACGAACCTGGAGACCAAGGAAGAATGTAAGCTCACCTACCATGCTCATCTCAAACTCACTTTTCATCTCCTCCTCAAAGTGGTGAGCATGCTGGGAGCATGTGGATCCAAAGACTATGTCGTCCACATAGACTTGGGCAACCAAAATAGCACCGTCATCTCTCCTGACGAACAACGTCATATCAACTCCCCCTCTCTTGAAGCCACGGGCTAAGAGATAGGAAGTAAGCCTCTCGTACCAAGCACGGGGTGCTTGCTTCAAACCATACAAGGCTTTCCTCAGATAGTAGACGTGTTCAGGGTGCTTAGGGTCTTCAAACCCTTTTTGTTGTTCCACATAAACCTCTTCCTGTAGAATGCCATTCAGAAAGGCACTCTTGACATCCATCTGATATACCTTGAAGTGCAGATGACATGCGATGGCGAGTAGTAAGCGGACGGACTCAAGCCTCGCAACAGGAGCAAATGTCTCTCCAAAGTCTACACCCTCTATCTGTGTGTAGCCTTGAGCGACCAACCTAGCCTTATTTCTGATTATGGTACCATTTTCATCCATTTTATTCTTGAAAATCCACCGGGTACCAATAACATTAGTATCACTAGGTCGGGGGACAAGTTCCCAGACATTGTTCTTCTTAAAATGAAGCAACTCATCCTGCATAGCAGATATCCAGTGTTCATCTTTGAGTGCTTCCTTGTGATTCTTGGGCTCGACTTTGGACGTGTAGCAAAGATGGCTAACAACGTTCTCTAGCTGAGCACGAGTCTTGACCCCTAGAGTGGGATCACCAACAATGGCAGAGGGGCCATGACTCTTGCGAACCCAAGCAGGTGTGTCCCCTAACACAGGAGTAGGGTCCATAGAGTGTGAGAGAGGAACAGGTAAATCACTGTCAGAACAGTCCTCATCCTCACACTGAAGGTTGGGATCAATAATCGTCGGAGGTTCGTCATCTTGCACAGTGACGTTTATTGATTCCATAACCTTAGAGCTCTTCAGGTTAAAAACCCGGTACGCTCTACTGTCCGATGAATATCCTAGCAGTATTCCCTCGTCGCTCCGGGAGTCGAACTTTCCTAATTGCTCTCTATCCCGTAGGATGTAGCATTTACTCCCAAAAACACAGAAATATGCTAGGTTGGGTTTCTTGCCTGTCCACAATTCATAAGGCGTCTTAAGTGTGTGTGGACGCAGATAGACCCTATTCACCGTGTGGCATGCAGTAGACACTGCCTCTGCCCAAAATCTCCTAGAAACTTTACGACCTAGAAGCATAGATCTAGCCATCTCTTGGATCGTTCTATTTTTCCTCTCAACAATCCCATTTTGCTGAGGAGTTCTCACAGCAGAGAACTCATGTTTGATCCCAAGGCTGTCACAGTACAAATCCACCTTTGCTTCCTTAAATTCAGTGCCGTTGTCACTACGTATTCTGTTAATAGTGACCCCGTGTTGATTTTGCAGGACACGGCACTTGGTCGTTAGGAATTCAACAGCATCTGATTTCTCTCTTAGAAAACCGACAATAGAGTATCTAGAGAAATCGTCCACCATCACGAGAATGTATCTCTTACCACCTAGACTCTCTGTGCGAGTAGGACCCATAAGATCCATGTGAATTAACTCAAGAGCACGTGAGGTGGTAATGGAATTCAACTTCCTATGTGGGCTACGG